>OY751314.1:41730682-42372312 GCA_963564615.1 Rhorus exstirpatorius | reverse complement strand
TTATTTCGATAGTTTCTATTTATAGACCTCTTTATTGTATTTCAATTTCTTTTATTAATCGTTCACGGCTTTTATTTGTTATACTTACTCCTTACTTGTCAATCAAAATGAGATCATTTGCTTACATGTATATGGGAGAAAGTAGTAGAAAAAGTCCAATGTAATTTTTTTCTATTTCATAAATCGAAATAGCTCCTATATCTGCAGAATCTCGAGTGTAATGTCATTATGAAATTTTTTTTCTCGAAATACTATTTTCAAATGTCGAGAGAGAAAGAGAGTGAGAGAGAGAGAGAGAGAGAGAGAGAGAGAGAAGAGAGAGAAAGAGAGAGAGTGAGAGAGAGTTTTATAATGTAACGTTTGATCGTGAATGAGTTTTATCATATATACCGATCGCGGACGAGGGGAATCCGTGGACAATATTTATTACCTCGTATATTTTATCGCAGATTCTCAATGTACTTTATACATTTAAGCTCACCCTGGGACATGTATATCGGATGATCGTTTCGCGTCCGGAGGTAAAATATATAAAATATCTACACAGGGGATACCATTCTCTCGTATACGGACGGAGAATCCGTGGCACTTGTTATCGAACGTATATTTGATATCGATATAGCCCAGCTGGATTATCTAACTTCGCTCGCCGGAAACATACTATATATTTTTTTCTTCTTCTTTCAACCAATCATTCTCTATCGCGTCTTGACTTATCGCGCCACGGCTGAGATTGTGTCTCGAAGAGTGTGAAAACTCATGTTTCTCGGGCCGATCAGTCACGCGTTCATCATTCTATGACAGCTCTCGCTTCCGTAATTCCGTAATCCCGATTGCTTGACATCTCATCCATTTTTGTAACGTGTCGCACCTGATCTATGTATTTTGCAATTTTTTTCTTTTTTTCTTTATTCCTTCGATTCGAAATTGTTCGATAAAAGATAAAAATATAAATTAGCTCAACTAATATATTATAGAAATAAGCCCATAGAGCCTGATGACTCAAGCATCCGAGCAAGTTTACGTATTAGCTGCTATCCTATTGAGTTTGATATACGCGTTGACAGGTGTCGTAGAGACGGATCATTGCTTCTCGCGTATCTATATTTTACCAGATTTACCACTATACATACGAATTCGTATAGCCATCGCTATAGCCACGCTTCGTGAATCCAATACGTTGCGACTCGATCGTATCTGACTTTTCCATAACTCTCTCGCTCCTTCCCGCGACTCAATATAAAGATGTATATACTTACGTATATTCCTTTCGATCTGCTGCGAGAGTGAAGTAGCATCTCATCATCGTTCACTCCCGCGCGCTCTTCCATCGATGAGACACCACCATACGATCATTCATGAATTTATTCATTTTGTTTATTTTATTCATATATTTATGGGAGCAAATTCTGGATTTATTATTGGAAAAAAGAAGGCATCAATTTGTAAATACTAATTTGACAAGACCCATCTTTGAGCCTTCCACTTTATTGAATAATCATAGCCGGAACGCGAGGATTAAAAAATAAAAAATAAAAAATCTTTGCCACTCAAGTTTCAACCGTACTCGCGTTAGGCTTCGACTAACGCGAAATGAAAACTCCATCGCGGTTCGCGCGAGCTCTCAGCACATTGGAGAACCGCAGATCGAACAAATCACGATCCGCTATATACGATGGAGAAATAAGCCCAGTGGGAATATACCCTCGACATATGTGGGTGTATATATATTATATATATACCTATATATACGTATGATATAAATGGCACGGGGCTTTTTTTCGACTAGCTTTTGTATCCAGTGGTCGTCGATACACCTATATATTAGGCGAACGTTTTATAATCTGGATTAAAGAGAATAGAAGGGATATTCGCGATAAAAAGACCGTTCTTTCGGTTTCTATTAATTGCAAATCCTAACGAGACAAGTTTCTCGATACTTTTAACAGCGAAACTCCCGAGATGCATGAAAAGAAGAAAAAAAACAAGAAATTTATTGCCTGCAATTATTTTTTTCTCTTGTATCTTTTCTTATTTCGCTGAAAAGATCGAGCAGAGTAGACTTGCAATGTCACGTAATAGAGTATCGTTCTCGTTATACGTATACGTATGCATAACAAAATTTCTCTTATTTCGTTTCCTCGCGTTTTTATACATAATACATTTTTCATTATTATAATTCAACCAATCATATTATGATATTATTATTCAAACGAAATTGGTGAAACAAAGCCATCGAGAATAGTTTTTTTCCTCCATCCCTTGATTCCTGCTTGTCGTCCGATCAATTACTAGATAGCATATCATTCGTAAAAACTCTCATAATCGAACTTGCCGCGATGATCATCGGATAAAATATCTCACGCGCATTCCCGTTGGATACATAACGCTTAAAAGAGTTTCCCACTGCCCCTCTAGGCTCATTTATCTGACATTTTCTCTGCCATTTATACATACATATATATATATATCAATGGCGATCTGTCGCGAAATTGCCCTCGCCCGTGGGAGTTTCGCGGCCATGTCCCCCGACCGTTATGACCCTCTCTCTCTCTCTCTCTCTCTCTCTCTCTCTCTCTCTCTCTCTCTCTCTCTCTCTCTCTCTCTCTCTCTCTCTCTCTCTCTCTCTCTCTCGCTCGTTGACTCAATAGTATACCACCGACCTTTCGTGCCTCCCTATGGAGTGACTCGCCACAGATTTCCCACCCAATTATAATTGCTTGCAATTTTCATCAATTGCGCGAGGAACCAGAGGGACAGCGCACGGGATTGGGCAGCCGCGAGAGTAATAGTTGCAAAGCGAAAAAAAAAAAAACAATAAACATTTCTGTGTGTAACATGCCCCAAAAAAAAAGTACATTTACCGGTTTTGTTTTGTCCATCCGTAAAAAAAGTCTTCACGTTAATTTAAATCATGTAACGTATATACAGATTGCCAAGTACACCTACCATTGTTATTTTTTATTAAAGTTTGTAAGAATTTGTATTACATATATATATATATTCGGGAGAAATTTATCATGATCTAAAAACTGATTGCTTGAAGGATTTGAATTGAAAAAAAAAAAAATTCGCATTGAAACAAAAAATTCGAACGAAGTACTTGGCGAGTTCGCGACAGGTGGTTCATGGGTTATGAATCGTAACATACAGACATTGTACATACAACATGAACTCTCATCCCGTAAATATTATTTATTATTTTTTTCTAGTCACAGCACTGCATTTTAATTCATCAGCAGATGATAATACGACATATATAAAGAGACTCACCAAGTTACATAACGTCACATGATTTAAGCGTGACGTCACAGGTGTGCGAAAAAATTTGGCGACGGAGACAAAACTTAATGCGAAGAGTGGTCGTACGTCGTGCCGAAAAAATAAAACTCCCGATATCTTCCATATGCCAATAGCTGCGGCATTCAATTTAGGTTCCTATCGAACGAGAAAAAAAACCGAACAAATGTATCTTTTTAAATTTTCCCACACTTTATATTTAATTAATTATCAATAAAATAATTTTTTTTTTTATAATGATAAGCAAGTCCGGGGGTGAATAAATTGTTGGGAGTAGAAATATGTACTTGTCTTGACTCGCTACCGCGACTTTTCATATTTTAGTTTTTTTTTTCTCTCCCTAAATTCCGTCAAATATTTAGACGCGAGTCTAGGCACTTTTTCGGGATATCGGGTATTTCAATTTTCAAAACTTTATCGAGACGCGATCCTGGAAAAACTTTTGCTCTTCCAACTGAAAGCGCATTCGTAATAATAATAAAAACACGTCCGTGTGCCAAAAAGATCATTGTGACCGCGAAATGCATCCGTAACTTCAATTTTATCGTAACTATGTAACCTATATATAAATATGCACACGGAGTATAGCGAATGCGAATAAGGGAGGGTTAACCTCCTTCAAAGTTACACGAGTTTTTAACTTTTGTATAACTCGAGCCGCGCGTGCAACACAGTAAACGAAACAAAAATAGAAAAGGTATACGGTATTGTGTTCGGTGAAAGCAGGTAAAGTACTTGGCTAGAAAAATAAGAGAGCGCGTATGAGAGCATGGCCGAGGGTAATTGGTCGGATCGTAGAATCGTTTGTCGGTGAGGATGAAACGGTTATATGCATATATATGCGTATGTATACGTGTATTGAGAGAGAGAGAGAGAGAGAGAGAGAGAGGGGGGGGGGGGCGGGGGAGAAAGAGAGAGCGAGAGAAAGAGAAAGAGCCGGATGCTGGATAACAAGAATCCGGGAAAAATCGATAATCGTTGAAAAAGCGTACTATACAGTGCCACTCGATCGCGGTGCAAGTACCGCAAGAGACGCGCCCTGCTGTGGTAAAATGCAAAAACAGTACTGCCCCGTGAATTTTACTTCCGCATAAGGGCTTTCCCCGGGACTAAAACTTTTATGCACTCTAAAAGAGAAATCGAGGAGGGCTGTATGAGCGAGCGAGTGGCGAGAAAAAGTAGTATAAATATATCTGTATATATATATATATGTATAGGGGATGAAAAAGAAAAAGTCACGCGTAAGATATATATACGTGCACGAGAGAGGTGAATTCGGCGTGCTCACTCGCGTTCGAGTTGGCGTTGTAATTGATGGGGCCGAGTGTCAATGGACCGATTCGTATATAAAGAACGAGCGTTTGTCGCATCTGTTGGCCTGCAGAAGCCGTTTGTGGAACTTTCGTGTGTGTGTGTGTGTGTGTGTGTTGTCTCAACGTTACTTTATCGCCGATAAACTTGGCCACTTCTCTCCGCCGTGCCCAACGGCAGGCTGCAACCTTCCACAAATATCCTCACCGACCCTAATATACCACGAGCACTTTTTCCAACCTCTACTGTTACCATTTCTTTAGGTTTTTTGTTTTCTGACCCCCCCCCCCCCCAGCCGCCCACTCTCCCTTTTTTCACGATAACTGACACCCTCATCGCCTGACACGCGAATCTACACTCGAGACAGCCGAAATGCGAATTTGTCACGAACAAATAGATCGGACAAAAAACGACAGATATAGTATACGTATAAAAATATTAATATAAGCGCTGTCTTGAGATTTTTCGTCGTACTATATATATAGCTGGAACGGGGGTTCAATGATGCGAAGCCCTCGCGCAAAAATGGTCAAGCTCCTACCTCTACTATTATCGGAGTATCCATCGAAACTCCCTCGCCGTCATACCTATATAGCCTATAGCTTCGCCCTTTTGTGCTCGTTGTGTGGAATACATAATATCGTGTATAGGGGATATATAAGGATTCGGGATATGTCGGACGAGAGAGCAACGACTCGGTTACCTCTCGAAGCTCCTCTGCGGAGAGTTATAGAATAAGGAAAAATAGAGGAATATTGAACTCTCGCGTAGATGACTGGATAAAGCAGCGAATATACATTTATAAATCGAGATAATATTTTCCCGGATGGTAGAGGAGAGTGGAAAAAAAGATATAAAAAAAATAAAATATACATATATATACGATCCGAGGACCGAGAATATAATACAGATCGTTACGAAAGTTGCGTTATATCTTTTAGCGAATTCTTAATTTCCCGTTATCGTGCTAGCTCTTTTGGTACTCAATCTCATCTCGATTTGTTGACACTATCGATATGAGAGCAGGGTTGTAAAATTTTCAATGTAAAAAAACGCACTAATCATTTTAAAAAAATCGATTGAGATTCCATGCATGACCATTAAAAAAATGGGCAATTAATAAAATTCCATTACCCATTGTTAAAGTAATGAAAAATAGAGTAAATTACATTTCGCATTGCCGAAATAATTGATAATGGATTAAGTTCCATCACTCATTACCAAAATAATGGGCTATGTATTCAATTCCACTACTTATTTCTAAAAATAATGGATAATGGATTAAATTCCATTATTAATTACCAAAATAATGGATAATTGATTAAATTAAATTATCCATTCCCGAAATAATAACTAATGGATCAAATTTCATGACCCATTACCAAAATAATGGGCAATATATATTGAATTACTCGTTTCAAAAATAATGGATGATGAATCAAATTCCATTACCCATTATCAAAATAATGGATAATGGATTGAATTCCATTACCCATTACGAAAATAATCGACAATGGATTTCGGTAGCGCATTACTTAGAACAAAGCATTATTTAAAACTCTCTGTATGAGAGCAATCAGCATTCTTCGCAAAAATTTGCAGCTCGTAATACGAGGGATATATCGAAAAAAATGTTTATCGGACACATGTATCGCGAACCGAGCAATCTGGAGATGTCAAGTTTTGAAGAAAATTCTAGGGACTCGCGCAATATTCCCATACGTGGACCGTATAAGCTCAACAAATCCTTCACTTTGTCCGGCGAAAGAGCTCTCCGTGGCTCGCTCTTAGGACCCGCGACACCCTCGCTCGTCTCGGTCTGCTAACGATTTTTCCACACTCCGTTCAGCTACTCAATCGCGAGTCAAACGCATGTACAAATGGATTTCGTTTTTTTTTTTTCTTTTTTCATTTCTATCTTATTCGGCACACAACTACCCGCATCAATGAGAAATATCTGGCTTTATGTGGGTTTCGATTTAAAAATATGTAACGATTGAAAACATGAAATAAATTTTAAAAAACCATTGACCTCCGCAACGCCGTCTGAAAGGCGGTCCATGGTATAAGATGCGATTAAGACGAAGAAAATCTCGTGCGAATAACCAATAAAGAAATACGTCCAGATTTTATAACCGACTGAAAAATTCAAACTCATCGTTAAATATGTTCAAACGGCGTGTATAAAGTGGGTACATTTAAATTGAGAGAGTTTCGATCGCGCAAAGTTTCTTGGCAAAGCTATATATATAGAACGAAGTGCTCACACGGGGTTCTCCAATTTCGTGTGCTCGCGTTTTAATGACTCGTTGAACTTTGAGAAAGGCCGAACGCGCAATATCTACACACCAACTAAATATATACATGTAATTTACATGTATGTATATATATGTATACTCGGGTGAACGTGAAACGATCGAAAGATGTAAGGAAAAGCCAAAGCTCAAAAATAAAACTCAAGTGCCCTACCTTAAGGACAAATTGCAATAGAAATTTGAGGAAAAAACTCGATTAATGAGCTTTTTCAACGATGTTGATTCTATGGATTGTGATAAGAGGATTGGAGGATGGACGACAGTAGTGGAGGGTAGTATAAAAGCTCGTGAGAGCATTTTACCGTCGGTATGTTTATATACATGTATCTCCATACTTACACAAAATTATCAACACACGCTATAAATTAGAATATTAGTATATAAATAAGTCAGAGTACTTCTCGATTCACGAGGATTCAAATGCTTTTTTCAACTCTCTCGATTATACGAAATATATTGTAATCGCATTGAAAGATTTTCGTGTTTTCGCATTTCGGTTGTACCGGCGATGAATATGCGGAGACCATATGCATTTCCAATTGAATAAAAATATCTGGCCCATGGGGGTTGGAGGAAAATTTGAAAATGGAAAGACAAAAGATGATCTAGAGCATACATAAAGCTTGCCATTTTCTGGCACACTATGGGTGTTCGACGTAAAATTAGCAGCCCTTGTCACTCACCCCCTTCGATCTTGATAATTTTTTCGTATCGCAGATTTGCCGACCCGAAGAGATCTAGAAATATTTTGCAATTTTGAAAAACAAAATTATCAATTCATAACGATAAATTGATGGACTAACAGACGATTTAAATTGTACGAGTGTATTCTTCAAACGATTCTGTTGATCAAAAACTAAAGAAGTTGAAAATCATTGAAGTTCCAGCCAATGATTAAGACCATTTTTTTTTGTTTCTGTATGTCTGTACGTCGATTGTGACGAGGTGATATCAAAGGCAATTATATTCGTCCAGTGTTCTCGCATTGAGATAAAGCCATGCTTATAGCCGACGTGAGTTCAATGAGAATATACGATAATCTATTGGCCGTGCGGTGCGGAGAGGTTTCTCGAATGAAGCAGTCACCTGCCACTTCAATGTGCGCCACGTCGAGCATTTAGCTGTCAAACACGATCAACAGAGGGAAGCGATGGAGAGCTATATATACAGTAAGACACGCGGAAGGACGATGAGACAGTCGGCTATGTACAGCCACAGAGGAAGTCTAAGCTTTGAGCATCTATTTTATATATATATATATATATATATATATATATATATATTCTCAATCTCTGGATTGTACTTTTTCGGTACATGGACTCTGCGTTTGGCAATCAAGCTGTGGTGACTGTAAAGAATGTTATTAAATCAATGATTAAGAAAAATTAACTTTAAATGCGGATTTTTATGATTTTTGGAAATAAAAAGGTGGATGAGTTTGAGGTCGTATGAATTCGCGAATCAAGTATCCTATTGTTTCCTGATTTTTTGTATGAAACTATAGCACATGATGAAAAAATCTAGACTGGCACGAGTTGAATCTCGTGAAAATCATGCCGGCTGGAATTTTTCGAAAATAAAGTGATTTTAACAAAAAAAATGACGCGAAAGATTTTTTATCTCATCATCGATGGGTTTGATAACGGTTTTCGAATTTTTTCCCATGTCTCTATAGTGTATTTGATTGTGAAAAAAATCGGCAGCCCTTGATTCGAACTGTTTCCCATTGAAACCTGTTTTTTCTAAATAAAAACGCAAAAACGAAAGAAATTACCAATTTAGGCAGAAAACGCGTTTGCGCGACCTCTAAATCTTATTCATTTTCGCCCAGCCAGTGGGAAATATCTTTTTCCATCATCCTGAAGCTTTTAAGAGGGTTTCCCGAAAAATATTCGGGGGTCGGGTTATTTTGAACCACCCTAATATATATATATATATATCTACATTTTCATACCGGATGCTGCGAAGATCGCATCATTGTCAACTTGCAAGAAAGATCAAACGTGTCGTTTCTCAGCATTGTCGAGCTTAAAATATATATCCTCCGACATTATTGCGAATATTCAAGGTATGAAAACGCGAATCGATTATTTCGCCAACATCGCGAGTTTCTGTATAACGGATTTTTTGGCTTTGCCGACTTGAAATTTTTTTTTAATGTAAGAGTTTAAGAATTAAAGAATTTTTATGATAATAATAATAATAATAATAATAGCGTGAAAATTATAAATTTGTCGCACAATAGGCACAGATGTGCGAAAGTCAAAACGCGCACATATAATTTTTTCAAAAATTTTCAAATCTTGCAACTTCCGAATCCCTTGAGAGATTCTTACGAAATTCGTTACCAGACATTTTTATCCTCTAGACCATTGGAGTAAGAAGTTTTAGCTCGCAAGCCTCAAATTTCCGAAAGTTATAGAGGCTGCACTTATACATTTTTCAAAAATTTTGTAAAACCCCAACCTCTCAAAAGAGATTCTCGCCAAATATAATGCCCAACGTCGATGTTCACAAGATTATCAGCGTTAGAAGTTTTGGCTTGATAGCGTCAAACTTCGAGATGGCGTCGATTTAGAGCGAGCACGTGAGTTTTTCGAAAATTTCACAATTTTCTAAAATCTTAACGCTTTAGAGAATTCTTGCCAAATTCAATACCGCAATCATCCTTGTCCCACGGACTATTTATGTCAAAAGTTTCGGCTCGATAGCTTCGCAAATTTACGAAAGTCAGAGCGTGGACATTTTAAAATTTTGATCGTGCTGGCATGAAAATTTCGAAATTTTTTTTTTGTCACGGAAACAGCTATGAGGAAACAATTATTATTATTATTATTATTATTATTATTATTATTTCGTTAAGGGCATCACTGCCATATCTACCTAAGCGAAGAACAAGCTGAGGCTTTATTGAAGAACAATATGGCATATAAAATATAATTCCCTGAATTACCCCGTTAAGACTAATATTATCAACGATAATCGTATTAAACGAATCGGTAATTCTATCATCTCCCCGATTCGCGTACCGTCTCTGATTCGTATTTTGTGCGGTACATAGTGACACAGCCGCGTTGAAGAAAAGTATATATATGTGTGTCTGCGTGCGTGTATAACTGTCTGTCCGGTTCGAAGATGGTCCCCTGAAATTATAGTTAATTCAGGATACGCGCACCAGCCTTTACTCATTCCTCGTTAGCGCTCTTTGTCCTTCAATCTGACTCTTCGCTATTCTCCCTTTCCTCGTGTTCGAGAGACAAATGATGTACGACGAATCACATTAATTAATTTATCGTCTCCATCTACATATATATATACAACAACGCTTTTATCCGATTGACTCTCGCGAAGAAGCTTTGCGATTATCCCTCGAATTGCCTTTGAGCCGCGCGAGAGTCTCGAGAACGTCGAATATTTCGCGCTTCGCGTAATAAACCCGCGGACAAAAGCAATCGAAGAAACTGTGTCGTCGGGGGGTTTTTTTTTTTTTGGACGTGGTTGAAAATCGTAACTTACTCTGTGACATTCAGACGCTCACAATTTTTTTATTTTCACTCGCGTAATAACTTTCTTCAGTCAGATTTCATATTTCGCGTAGTTTTTCAGTTTTTTTATTATTTTTTTTTTTTATTATTAGCCGGATAACGTGTGCGAGTTTTCTCCAGCGAGAAAAAGCTTCATCCACGCGCCCGTAAAGTAGCAAGAAAATAGAGAGAGAGAGAGGGAGAGAGAGAGAGAGAGAGAGGGGGGGGGGGAGGAAGTAAAGCGAAGGAAAAAAAAGAAGAGTGATGCGGGATGAACTTGCGATAAAACTCTCGGTGTGCTGCGATGAGAAGCGAGAAATATTTTATAAGTTAGAAGCTCCGAAGGATTCTAGCGAGGAGCAACGATGAGGAGATGATGGAAAGTTGAGGAGAGCAGGGAGCATTCGGAGGGGATATAGAGAGGGTGAATTGAAAATATTCGCAATAATAAATGATGGGCTGGACAAATTTTTCACAGTTTTCCAGCACCAAGAGCGAATTGTTTTATATTACAGATATCGCGTAAAACCTGCTCTTGGACTTTCGAAGAACCCGCGCACGCGATTGCGTGTTCTTTTTTCACAAGTATCTAAAAAAAAAAAAAAAATCTTTTCAGTTGATTTATAAAAATGGGAAAAAGCACGTGTGCACACGAGGAAAAGAAAAAAAATTACTTTGAAAAATCTAATCTCGCTGGATGGCGCGGCTCATACCGTTAAATGGGTGGTAGAATCTTATTTTTTTTTTTCTTTCGTTATGTTATTATATCTCGCACGAAGCCTATGTATCAAGTGTAATATAGGCTTATAAATGTATGAAAAGCCTTTTACTCCCTGGGAGAGAATAATCTACCGATAATTAGCCCGCAAGTTAACCCTCGTCTTCGCGGCTGTAGATGTGTATAGGGAAAAGATCTCAAATCTCGTTCTCGCGGCTGGGCTTGTATAGAGAAGGTTCGCGTAATCGCCTTAGCGTCTCAATATACCCCTTTAAACACTATGCGTTCAATTTTTCGCTAATGCCTCGTATCGAAAATGAAATTGAATCCGCCAACGCGAATACAGAGAGATCGTCTCTTTGAAATTTCGCTCATTCGTTCGAATGTATTTACTTTACTATGAAAAAGTTTCTGGTCCAAAAGGGCGGATTTACATACTTTTTTTTTAACACGTGGGGTGTACAAATGATTTTTTTTTTTTATTCAATAAAATATCTCGAGGCGTGACCGCGTATGCTATCGACGAATCGATGCAAGTTTTTGTATTAGCCGCGTTGGTTCAGAATTGATGAACCGCTAGACTGAAAAGCTGATTGACCGCGCGGCTTGTGTGTCTCTCACGTATATATGCATCAGTCGCGCAGTTACTGTCGGCAATGTTTTTCCCGGTAGTTTTTATCAGTCATCCCTTGTTTCGTTTCATGCATCCGTCAATCTACCGTGCTCGCACGCTATGAAAAGTGCATCTCGTTTTTTTTGTTTTTAACTTTTACAATTTTTTTTCCCCATTATTATTAATTTTACTTTTTTATATTGTCATTATGAACGCGACGTTGCATGATCGTAATGAATTAATATTTTACGAGCCAAAAATTTTCCATTGTTCGTTAATGGTTTATCAAGTGTGCAATGAGTTGCTGCGTTGATGATGTCAGAGAGCTGAATTTATGCATGTCTCATGCACCGCTGATGCGAGTGTGAAAGGCCGATGTAAACAAAAATCTCTCGTTTTGAATGGGCAAAGCAACCGGATCGAAGCACATATAAAAGCTGAACGCGCCAAAGCCGAAAATTAAAAAAAAAATGGATGAATCGGTAGTTGATGGAAATTATATATACATGCAGTGGTCCGTGTGTGGTAGAGGGGTTCGGGGGCGGGGGAGGCTTTATACCGTGGAATGCAAAGCTTTGTTGGAGAACAAAACGATGAAACACGCGATTGTATATTGGATAATCGTTCTTACGCCAATAATCGATTTAAATTGTACAGAATAGACCGGGCGGTAGTAAAGTATTCCGTGACCATTGACAATAGGCTTGCGGCCGGAAAATAGGATGCGGAGGACATCATTCTCAGCCCCGACACCCACACGAATTCAATTCCCTTCTGGTATAAAACAGAAAAAGCGCAGGCAGTCGGAAAGCAAACCGTATTATTTATTTTTTTTTTAACACAAACAGGACACATGAAACATTGAGTAAGAATAACGCGTGTGGTGTCGTTATGGAGTGGAATGGTTTCATATATGCGTCGATATAAACAATCAGATAATTGTTTTTTTAAGTGAAAATTTGACAATTATAATTAAATTTTACACTTACAATATCGTTTATCTATTAATTATTTGTATTTCGCGGAATTTATTATAATCAGCTTTAATATTATTTCTGGTTTGTATTGTCTCTTGACTCTTTAGCTTTACATAAATACCTTAACACTCTCTCTCTATCTCTCTCCGTTGATACGGTATAGGCTATACGTATTTCCAATTTCCCATGTCTCTGGGTGGCTTAACGTCTTGCGGTTCGTGTATATACACAGGGCCCTTCTAATTATCGATGAGGTGATTAGAGAATGGGGCGTGCCTCTGACGCTTCGGATGCTATCGGAGCTTCCTATGCACCCTCTCTTGCTCTAATCCAGTAACTAAACATCCCCAAAGTTGGCCAATAGACACCGCGTGTGCAACTGACACAGCGTGAAAACTTCTCGTCATCGATAATAATCGTCGTTTATAATATTATACATTATAAATACAATATACATACTGGGAGATATACACTACCGTTCATAAGTATGGAAACACTCGCCCCAGATCTGAGCCACACAAGAAGTTGTATCGCTCTTTGAAAAATGAAGACATCTCAATTTCCCAAGCGGCGTTCTAAAAAGGACATATTTAGCTTCATTTACCTTTTTTGGAAAAATTTTTGCGATTTTTTTTTGAGCCCGGTACGCACTTTGAAAGATGTTCATTTTTTGACTTTTTTTGGAGGGTGGAAATTTTCCCGCATATTTTGTAAAAAAAAATTTTCAACTTTTTTTCCATGAAAAACTTGAAGCGGGGAGTACAACCTTCAATCTCATTTTTTGGAAAATTTTTTACGATTTTTTTTCGCAAAGATATTCAACTTTTTGCAAAAAACGACCATATTTATAAGGGGTAGTCTCACTCTGAAACTACTGGGTTTTCGTAAAATTACTAAGAGGGTAAAAAGTTGCATACAATCATTTTGGATGTATCAAATTTTTTTCAGAATTAAAAAAACAAATTCGAAAAAAAAAATTTTTTTCAAAAATTAAAAACATTTTTTTTTGAAAATTTTTTCTTAAATCAACGAAATATTTTTTTTTATCGTGAAAAATCGGGTCTCTTACCTCATCGACACGGCTTTTTCATCGAAAAAGCCACCTTTCGCTGCGATTACAGCTTTGACGAGACGTGGCATCCGCTCGATCAATTTGTCCATTTGACCCTGCTCCAAACTGGCCCAAGGTGGCTTTTTCGATGAAAAAGCCGTGCCGATGAGGTAAGAGACCCGATTTTTCACGATAAAAAAAATATTTCGTTGATTTAAGAAAAAATTTTCAAAAAAAAATGTTTTTAATTTTTGAAAAAAATTTTTTTTTTCGAATTTGTTTTTTTAATTCTGAAAAAAATGTGATACATCCAAAATGATTGTATGCAACTTTTTACCCTCTTAGTAATTTTTCGAAAACCCAGTACATAGTTTCAGAGTGAGACTACCCCTTATAAATATGGTCGTTTTTTGCAAAAAGTTAAATATCTTTGCGAAAAAAAATCGTAAAAAATTTTCCAAAAAACGAGATTGAAGGTTGTACTTCCCGCTTCAAGTTTTTCACGGAAAAAAAGTTGAAAATTTTTTTTTACGAGATATGCGGGAAAATTTCTACCCTACAAAAAAAGCCAAAAAATGACCATCTTTCAAAGTGCGTACCGGGCTCAAAAAAAATCGCAAAAATTTTTCCAAAAAAGGTAAATGAAGCTAAATATGTCCTCTTTAGAACGCCGCTTGGGAAGTTGAGATATCATCATTTTTTAAAGAGCGATACAACTTCTTGTGTGGCTCGGATCTGGGGCGAGTGTTTCCATACTTATGAACGGTAGTGTACATGTATACTTTTAAACCTATATCGTGTTTCAATTCCAATGTTTTCTATGATTTTAACCAACACACCATCCATACTCGTGACAATAATTAATTCATTTCGTTTGCTCTCTCGACGGTTGCGCGCCCACGCTTCATGAGAACATATATCCTGCTCTCCTACTCAAGGATTCTATTCGATGAGAGTTGAACCGAGTGACGCTTTACACGGGGTTTATATATAAAGCAACGGATATGAAAACCGCGAACAAATACGAACGTTTGTTCGTTGGTTACTCGTATATATCTTGGCCATGCGGGATACACTACTGCCTGGGACAGAGAGGAGGCGAGCAAGAGAGAAATAAACAATGGACAACGAGCGTATGGTCCTTGCGCGCACAGTGACAGCAGCATCAGAACGATGCAATAAGGGGTAGCCGTTCTACGCGCGCATAAACACCTCGAGGGTGCAATAAAAGAATGAAAACATTGCTAAGCAAACATTTATCGTGGGGAAAGAGCTCCGAATATGGGTACATGGTCGCGCGGTATAGCTCTCGAGTGAGTTGAAAAGACAAGCACTAAAATATACGAAGTATCAATAAATATTTGTACGTATATCGTATAAAACGATAAAGAGTTCGTAGGAAACGGTGGAGGGATGAAGTATTTTGTCATCGCGCGAGGTTGAAATAAACTCGTACACGACGAGAGTGACACCATATGTGAGAATATCGTGCGCTACGCCACGGACGCAGGTACTTTTCTCTTCAATTTTTCCTCAATTTATTGAGCAATTCATTTATTTATAAATTTATCGCCCCAAATGGAGACCAGATTGGCGAGAGGAGTTTTAAAAAAATGACCATATACCTGATTGGTCCTAAGTGGACCATTTTCCCATTTCTCTCCTGCGCTGTATATGACTACATCTCTATCCGAGTCTGGGTAAGAGAGAGAAAGAGACCCTTACAGAAAATACACCCAAATTAACACTCGAAATGACACTCAAATGGACCCTCAATTTGACGACCACTTCGTACTCCCAGCTTGAAAGTTATCAACACTGCAATTGGGCATAAACGCTATGATACATATGAGTAATCCTCAATACTTGATCATCAACCCTTTTAACTTTGGAGTTAACCATCGAGTTGCGAATTATCTTCTGACTCAAAAGTTTACTCTCAACTTGAGAAGATTCAATCTCAATACAGAGATAACCCGCCAATGTTGAAAAAGAGAACTTCATCACCGCAGAGGAAGTAAAAGTCTCTATTGCACTAAATCGGAACTTCCGGCATATATATTTCCTTTGTATTATATGTTACAGGTTAAATACTATACGATATACATGAAGAACTTTGTTCGCTGTAGCCATTTTTTTTGTATTTCGGAAATATATTTAATAAAATATTTTTTGCAATAAAACTAATACACCGCAGTTGGAAAAAACAATACTTTAAATTGCCTCAACTCATTATTATACATAAAATTACCAAAATAGTCATGAATGGATCAATTATGGTTGACCAGTACTTGAATATTGATGGACACATACGCGATATGGGTTACCCAATGATCGAAGTTTTAAGTACCCTTCAAGTTAAGAGTCAACACTGAAGAATTGAGAATTAACACTCTATTTTAAGGATTTGCGCCAAAAATTGAGAGTCTTTACCCAAAATTCAGTGTTAACGCCTAGTTTTGAGAATATATGCTTAAAAATCGAGTGCATTTTTCCGTGATGTAAGAGTGAGAGAGAGAGAAAGAAAATAAGAACTATTTATTTTACACGCCACCACAAATATACTTGACCCTCTTGAAACATTTCGATTCGTTATCTAAGAGCCACATTATCTACTTATCGATCCGATGTGCATATATATATATATATATATATAATATCGAAATGTTTATCAGCCAGAAAGTTTACTCGTTTTCTGCATATATATAGTTAGATGAACATGCGGAAAGTCTAATGTCCTCTTTCGGACCACTTCCGTCGGTTAATATAAGGGTCGTAAGAATAAACTGGTAAGCTCATTAGCAATTACTGCAAAGGTGAATTAAGTACGGGGTTGAGTGGAGCGAGTGTGACCGGGCCGGGGGGGGGGGGGGGTGGAGGGGAGAAGGAGCAATAAGGAAATAGAGCGGTGAGAGCAAAACTGGTTAGAAAGTTGAGCTAGGTTGTAGAGTGGAGAACTGCAGAGTTTGTAACGTTTAGTGTGAACCTTCGAAACTCTCTCAAAGCTCGCGCAAGTACCGGTAGTCGATGCAGCCTTCAAGTCCCGAGGGGGTTTCGACGGCGCCGATGCTCCTCCTGCTCAGTAAGCCAGCAAAGCCACCTCTCTCTCTCTCTCTCTCTCTCTCTCTCTCTCTCTCTCTCTCTCTCTCTCTCTCTCACTCACTCACTCTTTCTATCCATGTATACCAACTTTATGGGTGTTTGCGTGTATATAGTATACGCGTGTATACGCACAGTAAAGCTGATCAAGCTTTTACATATACGGTCACCGCGCGCTACGGATCACGTAGCAGTACACGTTGCATGCAGCCAAGTTGAGCAACTTCGTCACGCGAACATAGTACTACACGTTTATTGGCAGCGCACTATATCGTGTTTATACAAGGATCAAACGTCATCCGAATTGAAACTTATTATCTCAGACCCGCCGTGAAATTCCTCTCTCTCTCTCTCTCTCTCTCTCTTTCTCCCCGTTTCCTTGATGATTCAATTTGGGACCCTCGAGAGTAAATATACGAAGAAGATAATGTTAGAAAAGCTGTCCCAATTCGTCAAGACACCAATCAGTCTCCATATCGTCTTATAGTTACGGCACACATTGCTTTGCAATTTCCGTAATAATGAGGTTTTTGCACTTCTGCAAACCCCGATACCCGCGAAAGAATATGTTAAGCGCGAACAAAAAGTGAGACCAGATCCTGAGGTTTATTCCGGACTTATGTGCCTCCATTTGCTATTGGAAAAGTGTATTGCACGATTGTATATATGTAGATGGGACTGACGACATTAGGTGCTTATTTTCTTTTTCTCTCGCTCTCGTGATTTGAAACTTGGAACATCAAAACCGCTCTATTCCCGCCCATCGTAGTAGATTCCGCTGTAGCAGATTGCAAAATATAAAATAATATGTCAATTGGTACACCCGTATTATATTTTTCCTCTCTCTCTCTCTCTCCGTCTGATCCAAAATTCGTCACCATAACTCGAACAATGAAGAATAAATAATTGAGCGAGCGAATAAGTGCAAACGTCCCGTGTGAGTATGAGTGTATACGCGGAGTTGCTGAGGCCGAGACAACGAGTGTACTATACTTAACACCCTGCACGCCCGTAGATAACTTGAACAAAGTGGATAATCCTTGGGTGTAATAATTCTTTTGACTGAGGAGTTATAAAGCTGAATGACGGATGAGAACGACGACGACGACAACGTGTGAGCAGGGCACTCGCGCTTTTTACCGGTCGGATGAAAATGAGAAAGAGTAATGGAGGATGGAAAAAAGGGGTGTGCATGTCTATAATATATATGGACTATGCCATAATGAATTGGGATATGTGGATATCCACATAAATACCGGAAAATATAACCCTATACACGCATGAATATATGAATGTATTATAAAACCTGATATCCGCCGGCGCGGTGAACAAGTTATCATTTCGCTGACCTGGCAAATTTCGCTCGCTGAGACTGATTTATTACCGCGTTGATCGGGAAAACAAAATAATAATAAGTATTTAGTCCGTGAAAAGTGAATCGCGCTGCGTGAAAAATTTCAAGCATTATATTTCGCGATAACAGGAAAATATCGGAGGGATGATTATTTAAAAATCGAACGTCATCATACACGTCGACCTATCTGCATATATATACGACGATCGTCGTATGATTTATAGTGTTTATATATAAATTTATATATAACTTTTTCCATCCCATACCACATCGTAGCCCCGAGCATATAATAATGAAATATTAAACTTGAAATTTTTCCCGTCAATTTTTATGATGGCTGATCGATCTCGAGCCTGCAGATATATACAATGAAAAATGGGTCTCATTAACGGGCAGCGATTAAGTAACACACGCTATGTATAGGGTGTTGGATGAAAATAATGTAGGGTATAAGGGATAAAAAGAAAAGAAAACAAAAAATTCAAACAACAAAGAAAACATCACGAAGGTGCGGGTGTGTCGCAGCGTTCGTGACTTTAACGGGATTAGCAAACTTATATATAAGCGCGGATGAGAATCGCGCGGAGCCGAGGTAAAGTGAGAGCGTGCCAACACCACGAGAGACGGAAAAGACCGATAGAGAACCGACCCTCCGCGATGGTGAACGGAGTTTTAATTATTTTTCTTGGCCGACAAAGAGGATGCTGGAGATAGTGTAAGTGAGATATATAGAGCGAACGCGACCACGGCGTTTTGCGTAGAGGTCCGCTACAATAAATTAGATTCCTTGAGACGATGCCAGAGGGGCGCGCGTCCTGCTCTTGCGACTAACCGGAAGTCGGTGCGCTCGAGGGCATCTTGGGCGTGGTGTGATGAATTGGTTGGAGCAGAAAAAAAAAACAAACAAACCGAACAAACAAACGTGTCCAGGAGCAGATCGAGCTAAAGATTCATGAATCCGCAGGCAGATTTGCTATTTGAGTTTCCGGTATCACTGCGATTGCGTATATACTAATGATAGCTCCGTGTGAGGCTTTTTTCACTCTGAAAATTTCAAAACTAATTTCTATCAAAAGTTGATTATTCGAGATAAAAATGGGAAACTTTGTGCGTAATGAAAAATTGACTCGAGCTAACGAAGGAAGCGAGTACCAGAAGTAATGCAACAGCCTGCTCTGCTATAATGAGCGGCTGTGCCCTATTGATGGATATCCATTACGACACTCTCCAGCTAGCCAATCATCATCATCATCATCATCATCCTGACGAATGAGTTAAGCGGTAAATTGTCTAACTGACAGCCGCACACCCGATATAATAGAAGCGACGGAGGAATATAAACCGTTCCGAAACTGAGCTCACTCTCGCTGCTTCAATCGTACCAAAGCTATTGTCCGGTACTCGGGGTTGGATACATATATATTGAAGCAGCGAGGATACGAGAAAACAATAATGTCACACGTGACGATATATAGCCATATAGAGACGCGCGGGTATGGGGTACTCGAGCAGGCGTTTTGCATAGCCGATTAGACCGCGGAAGGACAATTGTTTCGTTGCGGTAACGGACTATAGGAGTCCTCGACGGGCCTACGCGCGAAAACTCGACGGATGTATACACGTAAATTGATCCAAATGCTCATTGTAGGAAGCGAAGATTATAGGAACCCGATATACTCGCACGCATAATTTCTAACGATTGACCTATCGAAAAAATCGGATATGCACTCTCTCTCTCTCTCTCTCTCTCACTCTATCTCTCTCTCATATTCCGCGTTGATCATATATTCTCGAATATGTATATATGGGTATATATGTGTCCGTGCATGCAATTCAGTAATATGGGTCGAGTTTACACCCCCCCCCCCCCCCTGGCCTCAAATATTGAACTTGGTCGACGAAATATCTCATTAGTCTGACAAACGAGAGGCACGGTCATGAAGTTGGACAAGTATTAATGCACGATATGAGAGCACGAGTGTGCTATATATACAGATTGTTGGTCAACTCTCATCAATGGGTTTTGTCTGTGTCTCTCTCTCTCTCTCTCTCTCCCGTCTCTGTGGGCGTCCACGAGAATGATGGACAGAAGCCTCGCTCGACTCTAATTATTCAACAATGATGAGCACGTTAATGAGTATAGTAACGAGCCCATCCAAACTCGTGGGCGTTCCTCGAAACTTGAAAATATTTTTCGTACGAGATATAATAATATTGTTGTAACTCTAATATAAGAATTCGGCAGACGTTTTTATTTTCCTCGATCGTCGATCCCCTTTTGCTCATCCGATATACTATAATCATCGATCGTAAGAAAAAATTCTTCAAAGGGCATTATTATCGTCATGTTTTAACTCGTTGCTACGATTTATAAGCCGTTTTTTTTTTCCAAAAATATATACATCTGTAAGTGTATGGAATCCGTCAAGTCGAGGTTCAATGAAATTCCTATGGTCGTATCCAAATGTTTGTTTCATCCTATTATAGTAGACCCGATAAAACATATATATAATCGCAGCGTATCTACATTGAAACATGTATAGCGCTCGACCGTCGGTATGTATATGTCAAATTGTTCCCATAGTCGAGGTTTGCATAACAATTGAAAGCCTCCGCGGTAACGAAATGCGCGGAGTGATCAGAGAATCGCAAGGGAGGTGAGCGCAGCACCATCAAAGCTGCGCGGCTATAGTTATCTCTTATATTTATATATATACTCACCTTCCAATTATTGTAAGCCAACGACCGTGAATTTGTTCGACGATCAAAGAACAGCCACGCGGCACCGAACTCAATGATTTGTCGAATCCACCCAAGGAATTTCCAATGAGCAGGATACATCCCCCCCCCCCCCCCAATTGTATCACCGTAAATTCAAACGACCGACGGCCGATCGAGATGAACGCGCCATTTTGAAAATTCGAAAAAAATAACCAAAAGTCGTAATTCATGCGGTTTCGTACCCGACGCAGAATGTTCAGACGGGGGGGGGGGGGTGGGTGCTGTTAGTTTCTCCCCCCGTTCTCGTACGCGATTATCGTTTTTCCTCGCTCCCCCACACCCCTTATTGATTCCTGTCATGCTGACTATGGTGTGTGTGCTTCGAGGGTGGAGCGCGCGTAGCGTTATAAATCACCTTTCGCTATTCGATCTCAAAAACAAGCCGGGCATAACGTTCGCGCGCGTTCTTATTACACCGCGTGATATACAATCACACCTCTCTCGATATACTAAACCCTTTCCCTATACCCCTTTCGCGTCTGTGGCCCCGCAGGGTGCTACTGTTTTTCTCGTCCTATGTATACGGGGGGGGGGGGGGGGGGAGATTCTCATATAGACCCGTGGAAAATTGAAAGAATGCCAAACACGTATTCGATCGTTTGGGATGATGTAGCGGAGAAACCTGTGCGTATATATAGTTTTTCTAATACTACAACTTTATATAAATCGAACATTCTGTGATTTCTCAGCAATTTTTTCGGATCCGAAATTTTCATTCCTTTGCCATTCTCACATCTTGCTATATGTATGTTATAAGAAGCGATGATTTTTAAAATTATAGCCTCGTTACGGATCATCATCGTCATCGAATTAATTATTCAATATTCTTTTTTTTTTCTTTGTTCCAAAGCACATATTTTTTAAAAACTCCAGCCCGTTTATTGATGTGTATAGTGAGTTCTCGACTTTATCGAGAAAGTTAACATGTTAGTAGTGGTCCCCCCGGGCATGCACACGAGCTCGAAAAGAGTTCCGGGATTTCCCTTAATAATTCTTAATAATATTATATTCACGCCCGTAATGTTGACCGGGGTATATTGTACAATCTGTATGCGGAATTGAGGCTTGGAAAAAGGATTTTTTAAATAAAAATATACATATTTTTTTCGATTCCCGTAAAAGCCACACACAGCCGTGAGATGCTGAATCCAAAAATATACGAGCCCCGGGCTTTATCGTGAGTCTCCATGCTAGTTGTAGGATATAACTCTGCACAAGCTCGTGAGAAGCGTTCCGAACTTTTTTCAATAATTATAAATTATTATTATTAACGAAAAATATGTACGCCTTCCCTCACTAATTATTCTAAACGACAAATGTATACACAAGCGTGAGATATTGACATGCGAAAAATGTCAATTCTGGGCTACATTTTAGTAATGGTACATCCACATTTTTTGCATCGGCATATCTCACGTTTGTGTAGATTTTACGTTTGCAATAATTGCTTATAATTATTGAGGGATGGCCGTAAAATTTGGAATTCTTCTCGAGCTTGCATATAGTTGGACTATCACTTTTGCAGACCCTTGATAAAGTCCAGAACTCGCATTTTTGCATCAGCATCTCACCGCATGCATATATATATATATAGCTTTTTCATTTGTCATAATTATATGAATAATTATTCTACCGAGCCTTTTCGTCTGTTATTACCATAGAACTGCAGAACTATACGCATTCAAGTACCGAATTTTCGTTTAATTTTTTAAATTCGTAACATCGGGATGCTACGACTTCCGGTCGCGTTAGCATATACAGCTCTTTTCTTTTTCTTTCAATATGCGGTTTTCGAGGCTTAATTCGCCAAAACTATCCATACAAGCTATAACAGAGGGAGTACCTATAGCTGTACAGGATGCCATAAAAACTGCAGTTACACATTTGTGAGATGCTAAAAACATGAGATGCTAGGTTCACACATGTGGGAGGAGCCAGCGAGAGCCACGACGTGTGGCGTACGTTTGCCTTTTAACCGCGGGTAGAATATTATTCAAAGCAAGATTTACATTTTTACGATGAGAGACGCGAGGGCGACGAAAAATGTAAAGGTGAGAGAGAGAGAGAGAGAGAGAGAGATAAGGGCTCAAAAGGCAACGGGTATCCTCATTTTATACCAAAGGCCACCGAGTAGAATAGAAATTAGATTAATTTACATATGTACGGGCGCATATAAGGGAGATTAATGTCTTGATTAGTTCACATCGTCTCGTGTGTATACGTGTATGCGAGACCATCCGTTCCTGTCTGTTACAATATACATACTCTTCATTATACGTTCCGTATATCGAATGCCCTTTTGCCATTTGTCATACATTCCACGATGCTATACACATCTTCTTCTTTCATCGTCTCAATGAACTATATATATAAGTATATTGTTGGATAAAAACTTGCGTTTCGTTGATCGATGATAAGCGAGCTCACTCATGATTTTTCTCGTTCATCGTTCGCGCAGATAAATCCCGTCGCCTCGAATTATATCGGCGGGTGGATGCTGAACGCGATATCTAGGGTGAACGATAAGAGATCCCGACACTGCGACGCACGTAATAACGTATCGACGTTTTATAACCTTACGGTACAACGGAGGGCCAAGTGTACTGTAAGAATTGTTACACACACACACACACACACACACATATATATATATATATATATATATTATATACATATATGTATAAGAGAGCAGTAAGAGGGGTCCACTCGCGAAATTGCACGTCGGGCCAAAATGCACGTTCTCGCACAATTTTCCCGTCGAGTTGTCTGCTGGGATGTCTACGGCAGTCCTCTACACCGTCGTCATTCCCCTCGTCCCCCGCTTTCTACTTATTCTCATACATGTATCTATATGAATATATAGAGCCGTACAAACCCTTATCCAACCCAGCGTGTGTGACGTCTCTTGTGGAGAAAGCCTGCTCCCGGACACCCGGGTAATATAGCGCAACATAAATTTCACATCTGTTATGAGATTCATCTCCGCGCGCACTACAGAACCGACTAGCAGCGATCATGCTCCTCTCCTTTATCATTATTACGTACGTGCATTTACGCGCGCGAATCACGTCAGGGTGGTGAAATGCATTTTTCCCCTTTCTTTCTCGTTACATATATATTTGCGCCAACATGTATGTACCTATAATATCTGCTCTATGCTTTTCGCTTCCTCATATAGAGGCAGCTTTCTTTTAGTGAATTTTTTAAATTTTATTTCACAATGCCGATATGTTAAAGATGTGCCAAAACGTCGAGAGATCATATTTAGAAGAAAAATCCCCGGACATTTGTGTGTATGTGTGTGTGTGTGTATGTGTGAGTGACCACTGTGCAAAATTGAATCGTCTGTAACTCGATAACCGGTTGAGCTATACAGCGCTGCAATTACGCATTTAAGTAAAGCATGATAACTCCTTTACTGACTGTAATTTTTATACAAATTCATACAGTGAATCAGATTGGACATCTCACTTTCAATTTATCGAAAAATGGTCGTACACGCTCTCACTTTCGCAAATTTTGCGATATATTATTAACCCTTTGCACTCAAGGCCTTTTACTTTTTCAACCTAAGTAGTGACCGAGCGTCACCACTCGAGTGCAATAGCTTAAAGGACCTTTGGTATTGAATTTGGCGAGAATCTATGGAGGGGTTCAGTTTTTATGAAATTTTTAATTTTACAAAAAATGAGTGTACTCGCTCTAACTTCTGCAAATTTTGAGGTATTGTGCTAAATTTTTTACACCATTCAAAGTATGCGTTCAAATTTTACAGTACCAACCGTGATTGTAACTAAAAGTCTATTTATGTAAAAAAAATTGATTGGCTCATTAGCCAAATATTTGCGGAAATTAGAGCTATCGGAGATTTTTTTTTTTTAATTCAAGATTTTAAAAAAATGTAAACCTCTCAAGCGATTTTTGTCAATCTCGGTGCCACACATCCTTGTCCCATACAACCTATTTACGTACAAACTTTTGACTGGAAAGCCAAAAATTTACGGAAGCTAGGACTGTCAGAGATATTTTTTAAAAATTCAACATTTTTCAAATGTGAACCCCTCAAGCGATTCTTGTTAAAATTGAATACCAACCGTGCTTGTTACTAAGTATATTTGGGTGAAAAAAATTAGAGCGACCAAAGATTTTTTTTTTTATTTTCAATTTAATAAAATCCGAAATTATTAAGCAATTTTGACATAAATCGAATCGAAGAATGGAGTTTTGCTTCTCTACTTATAGGCAGAATTTAGGCCAGATCGCTCAAGGTGTTCGCAAGATACGAGCGTCTGAACTTTCAAGGCCAGTACACACACACACACACACACACACACACACACACACACCCACGTCCAAACCTTTTTTCCAAATGTGTGTTTTCACGATGTTTTGACCCATTCTTAATACATTGGCATCCTAAGCTCGAAATTTTTTTTTTTTCTCATGAAAACAAAGCTTTTTCTAGGAGGAAGCAAAAGATCGTCTTTTTTGAAAAAAGAAAAATCGGTAGAGTACTTTCTTAGATAAATACGATAAAAATCCGATAATTAATTTTCGTTAGTTATTACGAATACACATGATAATTACGTAAAATCTTTTTCATCATAAATTTCGAATCGATATTTCGAATAATTGATTGAGGAGGAGTTACAGGCTCAATGGAGGAGCGGTAAGCTGAATTAGCGTCAAAATTGAATGATCTGCTCGAAGCCTCGAAGTTACTACAAAAGGTTTAGTTTTAAATTTTTAGCAGCTAGAGGTTCAACGCAGAAGTTATAGGTTTAACTTTCCTCAAAGTAGGATCGTGCAAGCCTAGGGAGGGTCGAAGAAGGCATTAAATTTCGACTCAGGGTGATACGCGTTTTGAGCCTCTGTGGCTATACTTGATAGATTTTAAAAGACTAGAAATCGAATGACGTAGCTCGTATATCGTATAAATTCGACAACTCAAATCATAATCTTGCATTGGTAATTTTAGTAATGAAAGTTTTTGGCATCTGCCACTGTCAAAAAGAGGCAAAAAAAAAGTCCTTCACGCGGTTTCGCGATACGATTATCACACATTATAGTGTGGCAACTTTTTGGCGAATAGTTCATGGTAATCAACGAGAATTTTCATAAAAGCTGGAGGAAGGGCTCGTGCGTTCGTATATATCTATGATTATCACAAAGGGCTTTACTGTGGCGAATTCTGCTGCTGTGTGAATTTTCTCGTTTTCACTAGCATCGACTCTGGTTTTGTACCGAAATAATCATAAAAAATAAGCTCTCCGGACCCGATACCCCGTATAATGTGGAAAGTTCTCACTGAAAATGCATGCTCTCTGGCCTGTGATCGCGGACGCGCTCGGTGAAAGAAAATATAATAAAATTGTGCTGCATGCGATGGAGAATTATTTTTTCATTTTTTTTTTTTTTTTCATTTTTTTTAAGAAAAAAGAGAAAAAGATTTCGTGCACCCGACGACGACGTCCAGAGGATTTTGGCTCTACCGCATTTTGCGCGCATTTCTCCGACAGACACACACACACACACACACACACACACACATACAAGCACACACGCCACTGACATTTTCGCAGTGCGCAAAGCCTTTTCCTGGCATATATATGTACATTTGTACATAAAATAGCGGCGCGAGGAAAATGTTAAGAGCCGTAATGAAAACTCTTCGCCCGATATTGTATATAAAGCTGAATCTTTCCTGAATTTCGACTGTATAATTTCGCGAAAGATCCGTATCGCGCGGTAACAAAAATTTTCACATTATTCCTCGTTCGCCCTGTCGCGCGCGCTGATTATATCGTTAGAGACACCATTTCGCATCAAGAACACGTTTTGTTCGGAGCTTAGCTCAAAGTTCGTGAAATTATGGTTGGCGTATTTGAATTTGGATTCGCTGCGCTCCAATTATATCCCGAGTGCAGAATGTGCGAAAGGAGGAACTTGAGATAAATGAGGATGAGAAAACAAAGAGCCACGCGCGGATGTATATATGTATATGGCCTCGTCGAGTTTCCCTCCATCTTGCTTTAAAGATTTGAATCGCTTTTTTTTACTCTTTCTTCTCTATAATAATGGATATGCTTTTTTTTTTAAAGCAAACGTTATTATTCCCGCGGCAGTTATTTCGTTATGAGAATGTAATCTTTTAATTGTATTTTTTTTTTTTTTTCAAATTTTATGGAATTTAGATCACGCGTTTTGTTTCAACTTTTTTTTTTTTGTTAACTTATATGCGCCGGTGAAGTTTGTACCCCCGTCACCGCGTAAATTGTAACTTGCTCCGGACCAGAAGACCTGCAGCAGAGGTCGCTCGTATATATATATATATATATAAAAGCTATATATCCATCCTTTAAATTGGTCTCTCATTAGCGCCGCTGTTGTCTCTCGTATATACATCAGATGGAAAGTTTAGCTCTGATACTATCCTATGGATCAAGATACCTGCTTGCATGCCGGGGGATGAGAAATGACGCATTAACGAGACCCGTGTTGCTTGCCGAGAGCAAAAGTTTTCTCATATAAGCATATACTACATGTGCATTATGTATATATCGAGAAGATGATGAGCTACCGCGACCGTGCAGCGCAATGGAATAGACGCAGCGATGCTATTTCGCTCTTCCGGATATGCTCGTCGCTTGAACTTGCGTGGCTTGAACTTGCGATCCCCGCGGGCTATGAATAACCAAAAAAGTGCATGCTATGCCTATACTAGCGGTGCAAGATACTACTATCGATATATGATCCATGAATATCGATCGAACGTGTGTTTTTCATGTCAAATACACGTGCCATTTCTTTTTTATTTCTCACGGCCCGGAAACCGAATTATGTTGTATACGCGGAGAAAGAGGTAAATGAAGGTCGGGAAATAATGGACGCGGGGGAGTATAACGAAGCATGAGATTCAGATGCAGTGTATAGTGGCTCTTTAACAGCTCCGGTTGATATTAATTCAAACCGCAACGTGTGTGTTAAGCGTAATTTAGGCCGGGTCGTGCTGCGGTGGGCCAGTGTGTGCCTGATTTATCGGTTCAATTTCCTATTAATGCCGGCCAAAAGCGGGGCTTGGGGAGAAAGACGTGGATGCCGCAAGGATAGTAGTCTGAGAGAAACCGAGTATAATACTTGCTGAGAAGAGAGAGAGAGAGAGAGAGAGAGAGAGAGAGAGAGAGAGAGAGAGAAGGGTGAACCTTCGCCTGGGAGCAGGACCACACGGGGCAACCTTATCTCGAAATTACGTACCGCGTATATTAGATTCAATTTCGTTATTCATCCCACGGAACGGTAAGTGCCCGCGCGTACCTATAATACTATCCCATTTCTTGCAATAGTCATACGTATACCGGAATAACTATATGCGTGTATACATATAATTATATATATGTATACTATACGTATAATATCACATTATAATGTATATATGTGAAAGCTTTCGTAAATCAGTGAACGGAGAAGTTGGACTTTGCCCAAAACCCCGAGTTCCCAATCGCATTAATATATTGCATCCAATCGGGCAAATCCGTGCAATATAAATAATTCAGTCGTCGCGGCTGATCGTTCATATATAGGCGTTTAAATTTCAAATCTATATCTCGGTGTATATATATATACGTGAGTGCGGACGAAGGAAACCGCGTTACTGTTTCTATTATTATTTTTCAATAGAATCGTTTAATTTTCGTGCGAATAATTATAGTATAGCGGTTTCGCAATAAAAACTTGCATATCCCGCATAATTTCTTGTGTATCCTCTTCGCAGTGAGCGTGCACGTGGTTTTCTAACAAATAAACAAAATTCTGTTTTTCGAATCTCACGTAAGTGTTTGTATTGCGAAACGAAAAAATCATACCTTTGGTTCCTTAAAGAGGGGGCTTTGTTTTTATGATAAGAAAAATTGGAAATTCGCACAATGCTTCCTCATCATTTCATCTGCTTGCTCACAAAAAGCTCATCCCTCTACGAGCAAGTGATTTTTGGAAATATAAATATGGCTTGCTCATGGAGGAAGCTTTGTAAGCAAGAGAAAACAATGAAGAAGCAATGTACAAATTTCTAATTTTTACGCTTATTTTTAGAATTCGTTTTCAATAACAACCCGCGTAGAAAAATGTTATTTATGCATTCTCGTAAAGATTACTGATTTTTTTCACACCAGTTGCTTGTTTCAGATCTTATTGGAAAATTTGTTTTCGTTAGTGTGTATTGTTATTGAAATCGAAAAATTGAAAAACTCACTCGCCAACCAGGATGAAGCAATGTATACAAATTACTAATTTGCACGCTTCTTTCTTAAATCAACTAATTTATGAAGACAAAGCTCCTTGCTATTTCACGTGCCATTTTATACCGTTCACTCTCATATTATCCGATAACACGGGGGGAAGATTCAAAATTAGCGGGTAAAAAGCGTAAAAGTTTTATCACAAAACGACAGATCGAAATTAACCTCTTGCGCTTCCGTTGTTCATTTTTTGTTCACTTTTTTTCATTTCTCTCCCTTTTCACTCTCGGTATAGAGCGATGCATTGGCGTCCGCGCGCGCGCACATACACAGACACAGAGCAAAAGCTTCACCACCGCGGTGTAGGTATATACTCGGTGAGATTATCCAACGAGCATGGTTTTGCGGAAACGCGACTCGAGGACCGAGAATATAATAAGCGGCCGCGAAATGGAATCGTCGTCCAAACGTTATCCATCGGTCTGGCGCTAACGAGCCTATCAACTGCAAGCCGCGCGGCATCTGAATCTTCGGGTGAGGAGCTTTCGCTCTGCTGCTTGCCACACGAAGCATCTGTGCTTTTCGCTTCTCCATTCTCTTATATTCTTATTATAATAATCGCGGGCAAGAGGTAAAAATAAAGCGATAAGTATTCAATATGGATACGTGCAATTGTCTATATATATATATACGATGGGACAATTTGACGCGGTGCAAACGCGATAAAATATTTCATCACTGGGAACTAACGGGCCCGTGCATATATACGTATACACAATACAAATTGTCGAGAGATATACACGCGTGATTCGACATGAGAGCGGATGTATATCCACATAGATCCGTGCGGATCAGCCTCAAAATTTACCTCGATCTCTCGCATCGCAAGCTGGTTTCTGGTTCCTGTGATGTTCCGCGTATATATGCGGTATACATGCTGTGCGGTATCACGGGCAAAACGAGCCCATTTGGTCGCATGGACACGAACGTTTTGCAACCGCAGTGACCAAAGTTGGTGCGTCTGCACGAATTCTCCGCGTCTAAACGGGGATATATCGGTTTGAACCGGCGCGGACTATCATATCTGAACGATACATCATATATTACATACCCTAATAGCTCCCGCGATCACGGCGAGCTCATTTGGACCGTCGAAAATCATCGTGTCTCAACTCTCTGTTTAGCAGCTCGTCGATCGACCATGCATAGATATATCTATGTACAGGGAAGAATAGGTATTTGGCGATTGAAACGCGGCTAATACAAGTCGTGAAACTTTGACTTTTTCGCTTGCATTCTTGCGAATCAAAGAGCCTTTGAGATCCTAAGCTATGTATATCTGTCGGTCTTCAACCGCTGCTGCTGCTGCTGCGGGTAAGAATATATGTAGTCTGCTCGGCGAATGCCCGGATCGCTTAAACCGCTATCGGAAGAATGTCTTGGGGGCAGGTTTTCGTTGAAACATAGCGAAATGGCGGTCGTATATATACGTTCGCACAAAAGGAGACGTATATATGAAACAAGAGAGTGTACATACGATAGCTATTCCCGCTTTGTATATAAAACTTTGAAGCTCCCGTGAGCTGAAAGTGACAAAGAAACCCGCGGCCAAAGGCGGAAGGACACACGGGAAGATATCTATGCAGCAGAGTCGGAAAGAACGAAAGAGAACGAAAGAATATGGCGCAGAAACAGTGAAAGATATTCCGCGTCGCTATCGAGAGTCAGCGAGGTGAGGAGCAGCACACTTTCGAGTTTGTTTTACTGACTGCGTGTCTTTTGCTATTGGCAAAACTGGCGTACGTAGAAACAAGACACGGAGATTCGGTCCCCGAAGGCCCGTGTATTAGCAATCTTTGCCATAACGCTGGAAGCCAAAGAAGCGATATATATAGCACCCTGCGCGCTTTGCGCTCTTTCTATCATCTTTTGCTTCCTCAAACAGAGGAAGCTTTGCGATCGTAAAAAAAATCCAGTTTTCAATGCCAATGCGATGAAAATGTGCCAAAACGTATAGAAACCACACATTTAGAAAAATTTTCGAAAATGTGTGAGGGTGGACGTATATTTTGTGGTAGCCCTCAAAAATTCAAACCGCTTTATATCTCGAGAACGGCTCAACCGATCACGCTGAAGCTTCGCAAATACTTTATGAATTCGACCGCTTTAGTTTACTGCAATTTTAGTTAAAAACTACTCGAGGGGTCTACATTTTACGAGACTTTCAAATTTTCGTAAAATGTCCATGATCGCTCCAACTTCCGTAAATTTTAAGGTATCATGATAAATTTTTTTAATACGAATACAGTATCATGAAGGGACGGTTCGCTTGAAGGTTTCATGTTGTGTGAAATTTTTAATTTTTCAAAAAACGTCTCGGACAACTCTAATTTCTCCAAATTACAAGATATTTTGCTAATTTCTTTTTCCATGAATGAAGTATCATTAATAAAAGGTTGGTATCAAATTTCGCGAAAAGCGGTTGAAATTTTTAATTAAAAAAAAAAATTTCTGACAGCTCTCTAATTTCCCAATATTGTGAGATATCTCTCGCTAATTTTTATCCATAAATTAGAGTATCATTGAAGGAAGCTCAGTATTGAATTTCATGAGAGTCGGTAAAAGGGTTCAGATTTTATGAACTTGTGAATTTTCCAAAAACATATGTCTTTGACAGCTCAACTTTCTCGAATACTGATTATAGGCTTTTTTTTTTTAAACGCAAGAAAATTCGTTTATCTTGTGTGAAGTATCGAATATGTAGACAAGTATCAGTACACCTTGAATCTCAAAAAATGAAACTACACATTACATAATATCGAGGGCTTAGGACCAAAAGGGCGTAACCCACTGTTTTTCGACTTTTCATTACCTTACTGCCATAAGGGCGTATCCCCAACTTTAACACGGAAGTTCCATAAGAACAAAATTAATCAGCCTACAGCCAGAAGGGCGTAAGCCTACTACAATACTGCCAGAAAGGCGTAACCCGCAGAGAAAAAAAAAAGTGGCTTACGCCCGTCTGGCAGATCATTGATCATTTTTTTCCGGATTTAAATCGCCTGATTACAGCCAGACGGGCGTAACCCTCTTTTTTTTATTTTTCGTGGCTTACGCCTTTCCGGCTGATAACCGGTCAGTTTTTTCCGAATTCCGATCGTCTATTTACTGCCAGAAGGGCGTTACCCCAAAAAAATTGAAAACGTGATGTGTGTAAGATGCTGGCCAGTTTTCCATCTTTCTGGCCAGTTGATGGCCAGTAAACTGTCGAGTTCCAGACTAGGTGTGTAACGCAAATCTGTTCAGTGCCAGTCTTGGCAGACTGACGAGTTGCTGGTCAGAAAAACTCGGCAGTTGCTGGTCAGGAAACTATTTGCTTTTGCTAATATTTTTTAATGCGAAATATAAACAAAAACGAAATATATCATTTGCAAAATGGTTGCATGCGCATATTTAGTCGTTGTCGCCTAATAGTCGAAATTTTCAAATTTTTCAAAATAAAATTTTTTTTTTTTTAATTTCAAATTTTTCAAATTTTTCAATATTTTCAAATTTTTAAATTTTTTAAAATTTTTAAATTTTTTCAAAATTTTAAATTTTTTCAAAATTTTTTAAATTTTCAAATTTTTAAAATTTTTCAAAATTTTACACACACACACATCACGTTTTCAATTTTTTTGGGGTAACGCCCTTCTGGCAGTAAGTAGACGATCGAAATTCGGAAAAAACTGACCAGTTATCCGCCAGAAAGGCGTAAGCCACCAAAAATAAAAAAAAGAGGGTTACGCCCGTCTGGCTGTAATCAGGCGATTTAAATCCGGAAAAAAATGATGAATGATCTGCCAGACGGGCGTAAGCCACTTTTTTTTTATTTTTCGTGGCTTACGCCTTTCTGGCAGTATTGTGGTGTGGGCTTACGCCCTTCTGGCTGTAGGCTGATTAATTTTGTTCTTATGGAACTTCCGTGTTAAAGTTGGGGATACGCCCTTATGGCAGTATAGTCCGTTTTTTGTGGGTTACGCCTTTCTGGTCCTAAGCCCTCGATATGTAGTAAGGGGGGCAAATTTCTTCCTCCAAATTTCGCGCAATGCCCAAAGCTTTTGAGGATGCAATTTGCAAGTTTCAACTCGCAGATTTTTTACCCTCAATACCCTCATCTTCTCCGGCTATACCGCGGTGTGTCGTTTATCGCGCAAATATTCAATCGTTTTCCTCGCTTAATCCGTATACGCACTTTTCTCCCATATCACATCACAAAACTTATCAGAATCGTGACAATATTTTATAGGATTTATTATATACTCACCCATATAGTTCCGATCGTGTAACGCGCGTTTCGTGCAATCACGAATGCGATTGACAAAAGGATAATACGGCGTGAACGTGCGAGGCAGAGGGCAAACGCGAAGCAAAGTTTTATTCGCTTTGTTCGCGTCATCGCGACGGAGTTGCATTTCATTTTGTAAAAATCGTATATTCTTGGAAAGATTCCAAAGAATATACAACGTCCTCCCGTTTATCGCAAGGGACTTATACCGGAGGAACGATGAACTCATCTCTCCCTCTCGCATCTTCTCTTTTCACTCCGGCTGCGGACGATCTGTCGGCACGCGATCATCGTAGCGGGATTTTTTTTCCCCTTCAAAATCTCGTTGAGAAGCAACGAAAACACAGCCCAAGCGCCATTGAATGATTTTTCCTTTTGTTCTTCAATTTACTACATACGGGTTCTTCGGGAGGGCAAACGTTGGAACAAAAATTTATCCCCCCCTCTCGAGTGTGGGAGAGTGTGTGTGTGTGTGTGTGTGTGTGTGTATAGTATTGCTAAGCGATTTTCTATACTCGCGATCACTTTTTTTTACCGTGCAAACCACTGTAAAACGCGAGTGGATTTAGCCCTTCCGCGCGCTCTATATAGCCGTTTTCTTTCACAAATACGCGAAAAGCATCGTTGAAAAATCCGTTTATGTTGAAATAGAAAATCTTTTCCGGTGCAACGCTGAAGCTCATGAAGAAAAGAGAGAGAGAGAGAGAGAGAGAGACAGAGAGAACCCCGAGTCGATCGAACGTGTGTGTGGTATAGCATCGGCAGCACTTTTCAATACGCTTTTTTTTTCGTAATTTTTTTTTTCAGCCTCAGCCAATTTTCAAATGACTTTGCGAACGCTTTCACTTTAGAGAGGATTTTTCAAAGCGTTTTTCGCATTCGAACAGAGTATCCGCCATCTTTCCCGCATATATACATAAGCTTGAGAAAAGCGTTGAAGCTATACACTTCCGCGATGTGATTCATTACATCATACATTTACTCGATCAAATTGCCCCGTATTATATTATATGCTCTTTTTAAACGAATAAATGTGGCATGAGCGCGTATGATGTTATCTACTCATTCTGATTGCAATCGCAGTTATACGCGCTTCGGGAATTTACATCGAGAAATTTATTTTTATCCATAAATGTGCAAATTAAAATTTGCACATTTCTTACTCAATATCTCATCGAAGCAACGCATGATACGCAAGCTTTTTCGGAATGCATTCTCTATAATGCAGAGGTACCACAAGCTACAAAGTTTCGTGATTGTTCGATGGATACGCTAATACGTAATAACGGGTCGTTAACCGCAAAATTGTAAAATTTCATAATATCAAAAAGCATTTTTCGATTATCGCCAAATTCAATATTAAACATTACAAAATCTAAATTACTCGTCCGATTTACGGTAAATCCAATGCCACTTTTGTCCTTTCATGACATTCTGGTCATGCCAAATTTAATACCAAACAACGCCTAGACTCATAAACTATAACATCTTTATCCCGTAGCCTATTTGGATAAAAAAATTTAGCTTAGTATCTCGAAATTTACGAAAGTCAGAGAGTTCGCGGAAATTTTATAGAAAATTTCAAAATTTTTTTAAAATTCGAACCCTTTAAGCGATCCTCGTCAAATTTAATACCAAACATCTTCGTGCACTTTGAACAATTTGTGTAAAAAATCGTAGCCTGATGTCTGAAAATTTGCGGAAGTTGGAGCGACCACGGACTTTTTTTTCTGGAAATTTCAAAATTTTATAGAATTTGTAATTTTCGAGACATTTTGACGAAAATTGCCGTAAAAAAAGCAGCTTTACTGCTTTACTTGTCTACAGAAAGGCATCGGCGTAGCTCAAATTGTTCTCCAGCTATAAAGTTTTGAATTTTGGAATGCCAAAACACACACACGTACGTTCAGGAATTTTTAATAAATGTGTTTTTCAGACGTTTCGACACATTTTGAGCATTCTGGCATGAATAACACGAAAAAAAATGTTTTTCTTTCCTGAAAACAAAGCTACATATACGATGCTGGTATTAAATCTTGTCGCGTTCTTGTAATTACAAATTTAAAATACATCAATGAATTATTTTCGCGTATATGCACGCCGATGAAACTATGTCCGCGGGGGGTTGCTATTGTTGCCGAGAAACAAACATTAGCCTCGACTGCACGCGCATATTGTACGCTCGATCTCGATGTACGCACGATTTTACACACGAATACGCATGCATGCGTATTCGTGCACAACGGACCGCAGCATATCAGCTGATTGTATAAACTATGATACGCATATGCATTAAGTGCACTGTATATATACGGAAATGGTGAAGGAACGCGCAGTTCCTGGTTTAGCATAAGTCTCTACCATGGTGTAAATAGTTCCGAGGCAAAATGGGATAGCCAGTCCTGGCAAGGAATATATATATATATATATATATATTAGGGTGTGCGGAAAAAAACAATTTTTTTTTTTCGGTTGCATCCACCAAAAAAAGTTGAAGTAAGGTAAAAAAAGAAGAATCCTAAAACGGGAGGTCAAAAAAAAATTATTTCGAACGGCGCATTGCATGTGAATATTTTCCATAAGAAAATATTCCACAGGAAAATATTGGGATTTCTGAATGTGGTAGTGCAACTCGTCAGAAAAAAATCACACAAAGATGTCATTAACATATTCTCATGGAGAATCGAATTCCCTACAAAAAAAGTTCTTACGATTAGTAAGATTAGCTCAGATAAAACGCTCAGAACGCTCAGAACAACCGTTCATGTGGAATATAACGCGAATGAATATAGTGGAAATAACGCTGTCTGAAATTGAATTGATAGGAAAAAAAATAATTCAAAAGGCTGTAAAAATCGAATTTTTCGCTTTACGAAAAAACTTTTGGGGGTTTTTTGTAGAGAATGTTCTGCTCTAACAACGTCGCTTTGATAGAAGCATATAACGGTTAATTAACAAAAAACGAAGAGCAGCTACAATATTTATTGGGCATAGTGCAAAATTATCGATAGAAATACCCTAATTGCAACAAACAGACTCTTAAAAAAAGAAACGATAATTATTAAGCATTATAATGTAAAAAAAACCTATTCTATCTTATCAAACCAAATTCATTGAATACAGCTTTTCTAAACACGATCAATGATGAACGTCGTTTCTTTTATATTTCTTGTTGTACTTGATTTTTTTTTTGTATAACAGAAATATTTTGAGAACAATTTCATGCAAGTATGTTAGAGCAGAAAATTCTCTACAAAAAACCCCCAAAAAGTTTTTTCGTAAAGCGAAAAATTCGATTTTTACAGCCTTTTGAATTATTTTTTTTCCTTTCAATTCAATTTCAGACAGCGTTATTTCCACTATATTCATTCGCGTTATATTCCACTTGAACGGTTGTTCCGAGCTAATTTTTCGTAAGAACTTTTTTTGTAGGGAATTCGATTCTCCAGGAGAATATGTTAATGACATCTTTGTGTGATTTTTTTCTGACGAGTTGCACTACCACATTCGGAAATCCCAATATTTTCCTGTGTTATTCTTATGGAAAATATTCAAATGCAATGCGCCGTTCGAAATAATTTTTTTTTTGCCTCACGTTTTAGGATTCTTCTTTTTTTACCTTTTACTTCAACTTTTTTTGGTGGATGCAACCGAAAAAAAAAAATGTTTTTTTTCCGCACACCCTAATATATATACATAATAGATACAGCATTAAAATTTTCCCCATCTCTCTGTCTCTCTCTCTCTCTCTCTCTCTCTCTCTCTCTCTCTATCTCCTTAATTCTTTGCGAAATTTGTCACTGTTTAACATTTGCACTATTTCCCACGTGTCAGTACTTATAAACACATTTCTCTCATCTTCTTATTCTTGCCGAGCGCTTTACCTCACTCGTCGGATCTCATCCCGATAAAGGATCCGCTCGTGAGACAAACAGTGGGCACCGCCAACAGATATTTTCATTTTTCATAATAACTTTATTTGGAAATATTTTAAGAATTTTCACTGTGCACTTCCCCCGTATTAATACACGACTTATATATATATATATATACACAAAATAATGGGTATTGCACTTTTCGGCCTGGATATTTCGCTCAAATTTTTCGCAATAATTTTATTTTCAAATACGCGCCTCCAAAAATGAATCTCGAAGCGAACGCGTTTGGCATGAGAAAGGGTTTCAATGTATATATATTTCGCGAAGCGAGTCTCGCGTTTTCTCTGTACCGATGTAGAACAAGTTGGGTCTCATCCTCCTCATATCCCTCTATATATATGCTGTACCAAAAACCTCCTTCGAGTCGCTACGGCTCATCTCGTGTCGTTCGCGTTGCACGGAGCTTCGCGCGCGAGCACAGATAAAGTTTTGATTAAATAATACAAATAGAAGCGAGTGGAGGGCGCGCGAGGTGTGCGGAGGGGGAGGATGCCAAGACGCGCGTAATTGAATGGATTTACTTCGATTAATCTTGTTCGTGAAAGTTGTGGGAATTCGAGCGAGCGCATCCCTTTCGAGTCATGCATTTTCTTCTCTCTTTCTCTCTCTCTCTCTCTCTCTCCCTGTCTCTTTGCCTCCCTCTTTTCTTCGCTCCCGTCCAAGCAGACGGAAAAAGCACAAGTTGAATCGCGGAAATGCGTGCAGGTTATAACGCGAGGAGAGTAAAGCTAAATGAGAAAAAACGCGGTTTCATGTTCTGCTTATGTTTTATTATATTATTCACGATTTATTGAAAATATTTCCAAATCATTTCGAATTTCATACAAAAAGAAAATCGATTTTCGTATAAATATACGTATGGCAGTTATATATATACATATTTTTTTATAATTTCCGTTAATATATAGATTCACGAATACAATCTCTCCTCCTATACGATTCGTTATCGTGTCACGGAAAAACTGTACGATCAACTTTTTTCATTCCTTACTTTTTGCCGATTCCAACTGGCGATCCCAAGGTTTTATTCTGGTTTTTTCCGCTCGGTTATAACGAGAACTTTTGAGCTGCTTTTCCCCACTGCAAAATGTCTATCGAGAGAAAGGAGCGCGTATACGATAATGCGCTCTGGACTCGTAAAAAAGCTATCGAAAATATATTTGCCCTCGTAAAACACTCCCCTATAGATCTCGTGTGCCATTCTGATATATATATGACCTCATATATACTATTCACTCGATCTCTCAAAATACGTTTTTTTTTTCTCCGTATCCATAATTTGTTCTTGTGAGCCTGCTTTAAAAGAGCCATCGTGTATATATATATGCACACGTTAGTGAACTCATTGAATTGAGGATCAACCCGTGACGAGAAAGTGGGTTGAGTTATATACTCGACGAATTTACGAATGTAACGGATGAGGAGATTTAAAAAAAATTTTTTTTAAATGTCACGAGAGTAAAAAGCTTCGTTTAATTCAACTTTAATAACGTTCGTTACTTTACGAGATTTCGAGAGAAGCCAGCTGTCGCGGCTTGTACGGGAGCAGTTAGCAGCGGCGACACACGCGAAACATAGACGCGCGCCCCAACGAGAATGTATAACTCTCGCGCTGAGGCATTTCCGGGCAAGCTCTCTCATCGCGTGGATGCAGAAAGTTAAGACGTATACATATTCGCGCGTCCTTCTCGTTTCCTCGGTCCAATTCCACTCGCGTCTTTAACAAAACTCCTCTCGGCTGGCTCGTGCACTCACCTTTCCCTATTATTATACCCTTTGGCCCCGCGCTCTGTCCTACTCCCAACGGCTAATTGCTGATTCATTAGACGTTGCAACGCAGTGCTAATTGAGGCAACGAATCAAGTTTCTCTCTCTCTCTCTCTTTCTCTCTCTCTCTCTCTCTCTCTCTCTCTCTCTCTCTCTTCGCATGAAGGTAGGTATTATACGATCTATCACAGGATCTTTTGTTTGAAAATTTGTCTTTTTACCCTCTAACCACCATTGAATTTTCGAGATCTCGTCACAAAAGATTTCGAAAAATATGTCGCGTAAAGCACAGAGTCAGATATCGTGGAATTATTCATCCCGCGATATCTCAATTATACATAATATATGCTCGTAATAGTTTAGTCATATTAGGTTTTTTTAGTGCATTAACTCCGACAATAAGGGGGGCCACTTCATTGTAGCCTCAATATCTTAGCCGTGGACCGGAGGTTATCTTAATTTTAAAATAAGCTAAAAATGTATATTTTTTTTTCCAAATTACTCTTTTTCAAGTAATTGTATCGCCATAATGGTTAATTTTAATCTTAAAGAAGAGGAGATGATTTCGTACAAAACTAAAAAAAAAGGTAATCCTGATCCGATTAAAATTCGCGGAGTTATCAACGATCGAAAATCGGATGGAGTAAGCGAAAAATCTTAAATTTTTACAATAAGATGCCAATTGAAGGCTTCCTTCAGAATAAGAATAACTAACTAATAATAAGAATAAGAATAAGAAGAAGAATAACTTGCTTCCGATTGATTTTGTTTGGCCAAAATACTGAGTATAAAAGTTAAAGAAGAGCTTTCATGAAAGTCTAAAAAATAATTGTCCCGATCGGACCTCAATTGACGGAGCTGGCAACGATGAAAGATATGAACGAAAAATCAAAAAGTGGCACAAACCTTGATCTGTAGGCAAATAACTCGCATCTGATTGATTCTACGACCAAAAACACTAATGTAAATTTTGAAGAGGATCAAATTTACAACACAAAGTCTCAATACGTTGATGTGTCCTAAATTCTAAATGATCGAATTCCCTGGTATCACGGCAGTATATATATATCTGTATATGGATGTGAAGAGATTAAATAATAACTTGAATGCGGGATAATTATTTAACTTTTATTCAGTTCATTTTGGACGTGTATAATCAACCGGAAGCGAGTTATTCGCCTACAATTACAATATATTGTAAACATCTACGATTTTTGTCCATCCTTCATATGAAGTAGCTCCACCAATTCTGACCCGATCGAGATTTTATTCTAATTTTGTAGAAAATTTTGTCTTCTTCAAATTTTATATCGGTCGTTTTGACGGTAGAATGAACCGGAAGCGAGTTATTCGTTTTCGTCCGATCTTCCATCGGCGATATAACTCCGCCAATATTTAATCGGATCAGGATTTTCTTTTTTCATTTTCAAGGGAATCTCTTTGTCTTCAAGATTAATTTTGAACTATTTTGTGGGTACAATTATTTGCAAAATAGTAATTTGGAAAAAACGTAAATTTTTTACTTTAGTTTGATATTTCGATAATAACTTCCGGTCCACACAGCCGAGGGGCGAAAACTGAGTTCTATATCGTTGAGTTCACAATGATGCGGATAAAATTATCTCTCGCCTTTCGGAGTTAATGCAGAAAATAACACTTTTTTCGGCTCGTAAATTCATCCGATCGTTTTGGCTATCGGACGAAAATTCATACCGAGAGCAAATCACGAGAAAAATATATAAGATAGACCAAAAAATGTAAAAGTTAATATTTATACTTACAGTTTGACTGCTCTCCTACATAGCTGAATGTGCGCTTTCCGTCTGCACTCATTTTTCAACGTGCTCGAGGACAACTCATTAACCTCTTTTCTACGTGAAATAAATTATTCAGTGGCCATTAACTTCCCTTTTTAGTGCGTCTTGCTATTCTCTCGTAGCATCGCACAGAGACCAGTCTCGCATCTATCCCTTCTTCGGTTATATCAAATTTGATGTTTCAATTTTTTCATGTTCATTGCGAATATAATAAATTAATTAAAATACTAAATACCGAGGAAGAGAGAGAGAGAGAAAGAGAGAGAGAGAGAGAGGAAGAAACAGAGAGATACAGACAGAGAAAGAAAGTAAAAGTACTAATTTTAAGGATAAAATTTTTAAGAACACAAAATACCGTACTCCCATATAGGTATACCCTACATAAATACACTGATCCAATGTAATGATAAAATTTATTACAATACCATGTCCGTATGGCTCATTATATTTATCTTTTCCTCAACAAAAATCCCATATTATGTTTCGTTTCCTTCGCGCAGTATCAATTAATCGACTCTCCACGCAATATTTTATATTGCGAATCGACAATCGCTGATGTGCGTGGTCTCTCTATCGAGTCCCACGCACTGCCGTATATTATATGGTCTTACGCGATCGATACAGAATTTTCAATCAGAGGCATTCAATTAGGAGCTGAGTGCTCGCGGTTCCGCCGCGCAAGGGCATAATGCAGCTGCTACGTCAGCGCGGCTAATTTCCATTTCGAATTACAAAGGCGCGAGTCAAGAAGACGCAGTTGGGGGAGAGAAGAAAAAAATGACGAGAGCAGGCGCAGCGAGGGCGAAAGATAACACCCTCGCAATAATAACGCGAGGACGCGATCTCGTGAATCTTCTCCCGCAGCATCGTCATCAGGACGAACGCGCCTGAATTTAAAGTAAGAAATCTCGCCGTGAAAACACACGGATGAGCGGCGCGCAGACTCGTGAGATGCGGTATTTTCGTCACCAATTACGGTCGAGTGAGTTATTACGATAAATCGATATGTGCGATGGTGCTGAGAGCCGCGCACGCGGTATATAAAGAGAAAAGGCACAGGCATGTGCACTCTCATCTTCGCGAAAATGATTTATGGATCTGGACCGCCGGGCTGGTTAGACAAGAGACTTTGCTCCGCGCGCGGAGCAAAGGGCTTAGATAATGAATACCATTTCTGATTTATACTTGTAATTTCAACTCTTTGTAATTGATGGTTCGATCCAATCTATCACCCATATATATATGTTATTTTACTTTTGCGCATATATATATTTCACCCTACATGAATTATTCAAATCTTATTCTAAATTTCGCGCGATCGAAATATCGGAGAATAAAAACAGAGAGACAAGCGATGAGAGACTTTTTTTCAATCTGAAAGTTGAAATTTTTTTTTTAATTCACGATGATGAAATACTTTCGGGGGAGGGGAGGGGGCCGGGGTTTCATCAACAAGGCCCAAATTAACGTGTTCACCAAAAACAACACACGTTGGTTTTCGCCATATACTAATAACTCACTGCAACCGCGATATCCTTCTGCAGCGATAAATCCCGAACCCTCGGAGAGTATAGATTGAAAAAAAAAAAAAAAAAATATATACGGTATCACGCATATTGTTTCCCCGAAAATTTCATTTTACCAAATATCGAAAATTATATCCTCGTCTTTGTATATTGCGTACTCTGATTTTCGTTGTTTGGTGAGCGAGACGAGTCGCGTTTCAGATGTAAAATATGACGTTAAATTTGGTTAGAGGCGCGATACGACTCTATAACATATTATTACCCACATGTATAATGTATATGCATCATCGTGTAGTCGACGTATATTTATGGGAATGTCGTCGACGCAAACTCGTACTGGAATGTACAGAGAGAGAGAGAGAGAGAGAGAGAGAGAGAGAGAGCGAGGAGCTCATACACGACATCGCATAGAGAGCACCCATATGTGCATGTGTATATAATATATAATTCGCAGGCAGAGAGGAAGACGAGAGAAAGCATATCCGCCGCTGCTTGTGAAGATACCCGTCGGGCGAATATAAGATCCTTGTTGGATCAAAACGTGTGCACTATACTTCATGCATCCGCGGGAATACGTATTATAATACGTATACAAGAAGTAAGACACACAGACGCGCGTGCGAGCGTGCTTTTGGCGCGTTAAATTTTCGAGATTGTTGCATCGTTCCGCGGAACGAGAGCGAGGCAAAACACGCTCGCTCCACCCGCAGATATATTTATATACCCAAATACCAAACTTCCTCATTTAGCGGTAATACAAGCAAAGCATGCAGCTATACGAGAGTACGAGGGTGTAGTTCCTTAATAAATATATACACGCACGCTCTCGGGAAGAATATGCCTCGGGCATTGAGTCAACGAAGAGAGTGCGTTGAAGATATATATGTCGCATTCCACGTCAACTCAGCCACCCCGTTTTTTTTATTGTCTCGAAAAAATTATTCAGTATGGGCATTTCAAAGGACAATATATCCATGACATTTTACCAAAATTTCATCCCCCCCACTATTGTTGGTTCTCGAGATAATGATTAATGAAGTCTCAATTTTGTAAAAATCATAACTTCGTAACTACTGATCGGATTTAAACTATTAAAAAACGAATCTTTTTTATTTTTTTTGCCCTTTTCGAAAAAAAATATGTCATCATCGGATAAAAGCTCATTAGACAGTTTTCGGGGTAAATTAGCAAAAAACAATTTTTTCCTCGTCACTGATGCCTTGTTCCATTTTGAAAAAATCTTGCGGAGTTGTGTATTGCCTCCCTCTATCAGAAAAAAAAATACTAAGTAGAATTCCGATTGGCCCTTTCGTGGAAAAAAAAAAACTCGAAAAATTTCCCCGAAAACTGTCTAATGAACTTTTCTCCAATGACGGCATATTTTTTTTCAAAAAGGGCGAAAAAAATAAAAAAGATTCTTTTTTTAGTCGTTAAAATCCGATCAGCCGTTACGAAGTTATGATTTTCACAAAATTGAGAATTTATTAATCATTATCTCGAGAACCAACAATAGTGGGGGGGACGAAATTTTAGTAAAATTTCATGGATATATTGTACTTTGAAATGCCCATACTGAATAATTTTTTCGAGACCAAAAAAAAAACGGGGTGGCTGAGTTGACGTGGCTGCGTTGACGTGTCGTATTTCACGTTAACTCATCAGCCACCCCGTTTTTTTTTTGTCTCGAAAAAATTATTCAGTATTGGCATTTCAAAGTACAATATATCCATGACATTTTACCAAAATTTCATCTCCCCACTATTGTTGGTTCTCGATATAATGATTAATAAATTCTCAATTTTGTAAAAATCATAACTTCGTAACGGCTGATCGGATTTTCACGATTAAGAAACGAATCTTTTTTATTTTTTTTGCCCTTTTTGAAAAAAAATATGCCATCATTGGAGAAAAGTTCATTAGACAGTTTTCGGGGAAATTTTTCAATTTTGTTTTTTTTCCACAAAAGGGCCAATCGGAATTCTACTCAGTATTTTTTTTTCTGATAGAGGGAGGCGATACACAACTCCGCAGGATTTTTTCAAAATGGAAGAAGGCATCAGTGAAGAGGGAAAAATTGTTTTTTTGTTAATTTACTCCGAAAAATGTCTAATGAGCTTTTATCCGATGATGACATATTTTTTTTCGAAAAGAGCAAAAAAAATAAAAAAGATTCTTTTTTTAATCGTTTAAATCCGATCAGTAGTTACGAAGTTATGATTTTTACAAAATTGAGACTTCATTAATCATTATCTCGAGAACCAAAAATAGTGGGGGGATGAAATTTTGATAAAATGTCATGGATATATTGTCCTTTGAAATGCCCATACTGAATAATTTTTTCGAGACAATAAAAAAAACGGGGTGGCTGAGTTGACGTGGAATGTCCCATATATATATATACTCGAATATCTTAAATGCAAGATGGCATTTATACTTGTCGTTATGAGAATTATTACTCAATCGACGGGTATATCGAGAGGATATAGCGAGAGATGGAAGCAAGTCCTTGAGCCACGGTTATCGGTCAACATTGATTTCAACTGACGCGCTGTCGTATAATGCGCTCTATCACGTCATTCGCAGAACAATATTGCATTCGTGCTCCTGCATACACACACACACACACACATACACATATACTATAGATATATATCGAATCGTCCTCATACCGTGTTACAATATATATACATATATGTATTGCCGATATTATACGTACCTATATGGCAAGCGAGTAAATCACTTGGCCCGACGCAGATAATCGGGTCGCGCTTTCGATTGATTGAGGCATTTACACTCGCATGATCACGACGTAAAGAAGCGTGTGCATATATATAGTAATACGTGTAGTTAGTATTTTAGCGTATTGTAGGCCAATCCTAGCGAGTATCTCGCCCCGTTGGCTATGTGAAATGTTGACCGATCAAGCCGATTCTCTGTCTCGATGCTCGTGCCAATGACACCCCCGATACACATCACTTAACACACGCGCGCACTTCCGTCGATCTGATCCTGTGTCGATTCGGAGAGCAGACAGCGTATTTCACTCTCGATTTGCGCCACCGCTGCTGTATCGAGCAACGATCCACGTTTCTGCGATAGATCCGGACTTTCCAGGACATATATATCCAAATGTTTGTGCGCCACGATGAAAATCTTAATTATTTTCACGGAGCATATATAATTCATTGCCAAACTATATTAGTCTTGTTCCGTTGCTGAGTGCGGGGCTCTACATGATATCTCGCGATTACCGGAGTACACGCTATATATTTTCGTCTTGTATGTCAGTCGCAATCGTCTAATTTTTCCTTCCACATGCGGAGGAAGATTTGTGACGGTGAAAAAAGAATTTACAGTTTACAATGCCAGTGTGTTCAAAATGTGTCAAATCGTCCTCAAATCACATTAAGAAAAAATTATCCGGACGTGTATGTGAAGGGCTTGACCCATCTCGCTAAAACTTTTGGCACACACTTCGAGCATTATTCAGCCGTCTTTGTTTGCTGAAATTTTCGTTAAAATTCCTCAAGGTGTCTATATTTTACGAGACATTGAAATTTTCGAAAAATATCCATGATCGCTCCAATTTTCGTAAATTTTGAGGTATCGTGCTGAATTATTTTTACACAAATAGTGTATCGTGAAAAGGGACGGTTGGTATTGAATTTGCTGACAATCGCTTGAAGGGTTCATATGTTTCGTGAAATTTTGAATTTTTCAAAAAAAATCTCTGACAGTTCTAATTTCCCCAAATTTTAGTATTTTGATCAATAAAGTATCATTAATGAAAGATTTGTATCAAATTTCAATCGGTGAAGGGATTCAGATTTTATGAAATTTCGAATTTTTCAAAAAAATGTATCTGACAGCTCTTTTTTCCCAAATTGTGAGATATCTGGCTGGTTTTTTTTTTCGTCAATAGAGAATTGATAAAAGGGATCAGATTTTATGAACTTTTTAATTTTCCAAAAACATTTCTGACGGCTCTATAATTTTCCAAATATTAACAATAATAGGGACTATTATGATTCCCATAAAAACGTGTTTATCTTATGAAATGTTGAATATCTATCAAATTATTACTAACTTGAATCTTAAAACATGATAACTATACATATGACAGGAATGAGGTAAAATACTGCAAGGTGAAACTTGCAAATTGTTTCCTTCAAATTTCGGATAATGCTCAAGGCTTCCTTCATCAGGAAGCCAAAATTGTGCCAAATTTGGAGGCAGCAATTTTCAAGTTTAAAGTAGTCCTCGTGCAAATGCGTTTTTAATGAGAATTTATTGAAATTAATAGTGGACGAAGATAATGCTAGTACCCGCAACTTCTCGTGAAATTTGAAGCAGATTGACCGTTCCCAACTCGAGATATTCAATATCAAAGTTAGCAACCATTACGTGTAGAGCATATGCGTGTGTATGTGTGTATGATAGAACGGTTTTTTAAATATTACAACTAAACGCGTAACCAGATTTTGATCAAAAATAAAATTGTAGACGGGAGAAGACTATTATTCACATGTTTAGGAAAAAAGAACAAAATTATTAACCGTTTCATTTACGAACGACGATCACAAAAAAAAATGCAATATGAATGAAAATTCGACGGGTAAGCTGCATATTCTATGGTGTGAATGTATCTGAATATGCACGGTTCCATGTGTAACAGTCATTTCTGTGCAGACTCAATCAAAAGTTCGCTGCATATGACCACTAGGGTCGTGGATATTTTATCATGTGGTACATAAGAAACTTTCTCGCACTATTGTAGCACGAGGACTACCTTAAAACTGCAGTTTTTTTTAAATTATTGATGCAAAAAATTGATGTATATTATATATTTGTTATATCGTATTGAGTGCAAATACAGTACTCGTGTTTCCGTTTTTTATTTCTCCTCTCTTTCTCTTTAATCGCGCGCATCAATTCTTCCAAAGTAAGGTCAGTTTTGGCTGGAAAGCTATATGTACATGTATTTTGCCTTGTTCGTCATTCATGTATCTTTATACATCAGGATATTCCTCGCTCGAATGATCTCATCACTCCACGCCAAATCATCACCATTTTTAATTGTTTCCCACACTTTCGGCATGTTAAAAATAAACATTCTGTATTTATTTTTTTGCAACGGTGACAGCCGTCTTTGATGGTAAAAAAGGGTGGGGGGGGGGGGGGATAAAAAATCAGATAAGCCGAAAATCAAAACGGCCAGAATTCCGAATATAAAAATATCGAAAACCCAGAACAAAGAAAAATGAAAGTGGTAAAAATTCACCAAGCCAGAAATAATGTAAATAGAATATAAAAGTATCGAAATTTATAATTATGGAATCATAGAATAGATAACTGCGGTAAACATTCCGGTAGGCCATTAGCAGAATGACGAAAATATACGATCGCTCAAAAACTCAAATAAGATAACCTTCGGATGGATGATAATGTAGAATTTCGGGTTATTCGAATTCCTAAATGCGAAAGATCAAAAATCAGAACTGTCAGAATCCTGAATAGTAATCTCATAGAAGGCTCAGAATATATAATCAAATAACATGTATTATAGATAATACATGTTAACAAATTTAACATGTATTATCATGTATTATCATGTATTATTAACATGGGTTGTTAACATGTAATACATGTTAACAACCCTTTAACATGTATTATAGATAATCCATGTTGAAGGGGTGCGTATATCGATTTTTCACTTTTTTTAGAAAAATCAAAAGGGGCAGGATTGCAACAATTTTCTTTTTTTTTTTCATTTCTATTTTATCGATTCCCACAAAAAAAATAACGATGAGATGATCTATACACTGACTCTTGAAATACAATGGTGTTTCTAAAATTTACAATTCTGATATTTCTGTTTTGTGCAGTTTCTAAATGATAATGCCGAACTTTCATTCTCATAATATACTTGGACATTCGAGAATATGAACCGTTCTACAAATGTATTTTTTGGGATATTAACTATATCTACATTATTAAATTCTACATCCCGCAATTTTTTAAATAATGTTTCCTGCAATAATTGGATCGGGTAACAGAGCCCCTCTACCGAATACATTTCAACTGAATTAAAGCTTTTTATTGGCGTCATTCGGAACTTAAAATTTGTGAAACCTTCTACCCTCATATATTCGTTATTCGAGTTTATTGAATTCGAAATTTTGGCCATTCTGATTTTCGATTTTTCTGATTTTTTGCCCCCAACCCTTATTTTTTAATCTATGCCGACGACGACGACGATGACGACGAACCACATCTCGAACGCCCGGTATCGCTCCGAGCTATATATCGTCGCAGGATACACACGTCGTTGATCGCGTGCAACAGCATGCATTTATATAAACAATATATTGTATGCATCATTACGTATGTACACTAGCGAGTCCTCCGGCGATCCGATAACGCAATTTCAGCGATGAATACGTATTTTTTTTTTCATCTTTCCTTCATATTCTTCTCGATCGTCTCTCCCATTGCTTTATTTATCAAAGCTCACACGCCCCCTCTTGTCTCGTTTTTTTTTCTCTCGCCACACGCGATTTGCTCTCGATTACACGCGACTCGCACGACAAAAGGCGCAGCCGAGAGTTGACGGGGTAAAAAGTAAGGCACTCGATAAATGTTATAAAAAAAAAAAAAAAAAAAAAAAAATTACCCCCCAGTTGACGCGCATAATGTAATCGACAGAGCGAGTCTCTTGACCGCGCTTGCGAGCAGCGTATATAATAATGACGCGCATATTGCGCACAACCATACAACTGAAAATTATTGTGCGAGAAATTAGGGTGACGGAATAAGGAGTGAAGCAGGGGAGCGTTTCGCATTTCAATGGGATTGCCGTTCGAAGGGTGCTGTTTAAGCTCTCGGATTCATTTTGCGGGTGCGTCAAATGTCACGGCGTGTTGAGAATGGAAATGGCCCTGTATAAACGTTATTCAATATGGAGGTTTTACAAAGGTGCATGACATTTGCACGTGTACTCGTCTATAGTATATATTGCGTGTACCATTGACCGCGGGGTGAAGAAAATTGGCACTTTTGACGTGCGTACCCTTGAACCGCGTCCGGTTGCGCGATACAATGAGCCACGAGTTAACGATCAAATGCTTTTTCGCTCATATATGTATACACGCCGAGTCTTATTGACGCTTTAGTAAATCAAAGTTTGCTTTTTGCTTCGGTAAAGCAAAGTTTGCATACCTTCGGATTGCGTAAGACCCTCCAGCAAGATGTATTTATGTATATGCCAGGTGTCCTCTATAGCCGCATTATATCGCTTCGACAAAAAATTATTTCGATTCGTTACCGCTGACTGGTAAGATTTCAAATCCGGCGATCCCGCTGATGATATTATTATATTATATAACGGACTATACATATATGTATTATTCTTCGGTGCGCGGAAGTGTCGCGCAGAAATTGATCGCGAGCTTTCGACAATGGGGCTTTTGCTCTTGACAAAACGTTTTACCACAGACACGAGTCTTCGTAAATTGCTGAATTGCTCTACAAAGCGAGAAAGAAAAAAAAAAGAAATTGATTACGCGCGAGGACTATATACACGCTGCTGCAACTCCGTGTGGCCAATATAAGTCGATCGCTCGAGTGCTCGCGCGCGCGCGCGTTTATCACCCCGCAATCAGCGAAAACCAAGAAAACTCAAACTTATTCCTTTCCTCGAGAATTTCACACTCGCGACATTATGTGATTTTTCCGCGACACGTAAAATACGTTGCCATATATACAGCTTATTAGCTACTCCTAATCACACGATTTATTTGGCTCCGATAGAAATATCACGTGCATATCCAACATATATGCAGATGACTATATGGCGGACAAGAATCGAAGAATAAAAAGATAAAATACATTCTTTGCTGTAGACGGCTCTATGGTTGCCTAAAAATTTCAGAATTGATGTGTGCACAACTGAAAAAAAAAGCTGCAAAGTAACAATCGCAAATTGCTCCCTCCAGATTTCGCACAATATATGCTCAACGCACCCATGTAGGGTAAGATGTGAGCATTATTATATGAAATTCGGAAGAAGCAATTTTCAAGTTTTGGAACTTGCAGCTTTCACCCTCCTTACTGTCACATGCAGTTTCATTTTTTGAGATTCAAGTTAAGGGGGGGGGGTAGGGTTTTGAAGGCAGAAAAAAACAGGTTTTTACAGATTTTTTTTTGGGCGTACGGTGAAAGTAAATTTATTTCTGATTATTGTACATTAAAGAGTAGTAATTGAACTATATTCTGTGAAATATTGGTTGAAAAATATTGAAAATTGACCGAATGGCAGCAATTCTTCGCAGGCGCCTCAGAAAAAATACATTTTGCGGTGCACGTCATACCTCAGCACTGGATCATCTGAAATGAAATAACCAAAGTTTTTCCTTTAATTTTTATGTCCCTCTAGGTATCTCTGTCGAGTTTTTCCATTTTTTTTAAATTTTTGAACTTTTTACAAGACTTGAAAGTGAAAATACCGATTTTTGGCCTAAATTCATGACTATTGTTGTTAATAATAAAAAAAATAAAATCAAAAACGAAAAAATCTCAACAGGGTTACCTCATAAATTATGTAAGGAAATACTGTAAAAAATTTGAGAACGATCGGTTGAATAGATTTTGAGATACAGAGTGCACCGACTCAAAAAACATCGATTTGAGAAAAACGCGTTTAAAGTTTTTCGCTGAGCGGTTACAGCTCAGGTAGTCGTTCGAGACACGCCTACTTCCAAAGCTATATCTTTGTGAGTTTTGCTCCGATTGACTTCCTATTAACAGACAACATTCTTGAGTTACTATACTTTCATAATATGCAATAAAAAAAAAATCAATTTTTTTGAACCCTCAAAACCAATATTTGGGAATTTAGCGATGGCGAATAATTTTTTTTAGAAAATTCACAATTTCATGAAATTTGAACCCTTTCACCGATTCTCACGAAATTCATCACCGACCTTCCTTCAATGATACTCTATAATCATGGGAAAAAAAAATTAGCCAGATATCTCACAATTTGGGGTAATTAGAGTTATAGGAAACATTTTTTTGAAAATGTATAATTTCGTAAAATCTGAACCCTTTCACCGATTCTCGTGAAATTTGATACCAACGCTACATTAATGATACTTTATTCATGAAAAAAAGGAAATTGTAGGACAATATCTTAAAATTTAGGTAAATCAGAGCTGTCAGAGACTCAAAATTTCATAAAACACGAATCGTCCAAGCGATTTTCGCCAAATTCAATACCAACTGTCCTTTTATGATGATCTATTAATGTAAAAAAATATTTAGGACGGTACTTCAAAATTTACGAAAGTTAGAACGATCGCAAATATTTCTCGAAAATTTAAATCTTCTAAAATGTAGACCCTTCAAGAAATTTCTCGAGGTATAGGAGTTAAAATTTTTGAGGGCCAGCATACACACACACACACACCCGGACATTTTTTCTTAATGTGATTTCCGAACATTTTGGCCTATTTTGAACAAATTGGCATTGAAAACTGAAAAAAAAATTTCTCCGTCACAAGGCTTTCTCTATGCGGAAGCAAAAAGCGTGCAAATTAGAAACTTGCACATTGCTTCCTCATTCATTCGGATCATTTTTTGACTCCACCCACTTTCACATTACAAATCCATAGAATAGATATCGCATATTACTTCGTTATCATTTTTGCGTACTTACAAATCTCCCTCTGTCTGGACTTGGCTTTACTAATGTTGGCTTCCTCATACAGAAAGCTTTGCTAGTCCGAAAAAATGATAACGAAGCAATATGCGAGATTGCATTTACACCGTTCTTCTCTCTTCTGTAGATTTTTTAATCTAAAGTTTTGGCTCGGGCTTAAAAATAATCCGAATGAACGAGGAAGCAAAGTGCGAGTTTCCAATTTGCACGCATTTTTGTGTTTTTTTTTACGCATCATTTTCCAGAATCCTTTGAGAAGTTATAGCCAAATTCAATACCAATCATTTGCCCCAAAGTCCGTATGCGTATAAAAAGTTTTGACTTGCATGGTAGCCCACAATTTTACGAAAGTTATTGTCGCGCTCACGAACATTATTGGAAAATTTTCAAAATTTTTTAAAATTTGAATCCCTTGACGGCTCGTAGATGAATTCAATATCAACTATACTTGTTCCGAAGCCTGCAAAAAAGTGTTCCCTCGATAGCCTCGAATTCACAAGAGTTATAGAGCGCGTCCAGATATTTTTAGAAAATTACAAAAATTCCTAAAATGAAAATCCCTCAGGGGATTCTAAGTTCAATACACACTAGCCATAATTGTCTCCGAGCCCGTGCGCGTGTAAAAAGTTATAGCTCGATGATAGGCTCAAATGTACGAAAACATTTATCAAACATTTCAAAAATTTCTATAATATCAATCCCTCCAGGGAATCTCGCGAAATTCAATACCAAGCGTACTTGTCCGCAAGCCTGAATTCGTATTACAAAAGTTAGAGCGCGCGCAAACATCTTTAGGAGATTTTAAAATTTTCAAAAATTTCATAAAATCTGAAGCCCGAAAGGAATATTAATGAAAATTGCACCGAATCAAACGTAAAATCGGTCAAAAGTCGTTCTCGCGGTATAGTGGTCTGAATTTAGACAGCCTCTGGCTATGCATACATCGAACTTTTTTTTTCTTCTAAGTGCAATTTTCGGATGTTTTAGAACATTCTGGGGATCTTTTGGCATTGAAAGCTCGAATTTTTTTCACAAAAAGACAAAGCTTCCTCTATGAGGAAGCAAAAGAAGAAAAAAAATATGTTGAAATATATTTTCTTTTATCTACTTTTTTTTTTCATTGCTCGCCAGAGTCGGATGGCACAGAATTAAAAACAATGCAAGAAATAGAATGCCCGCAGTCTATATATATAATCGTACGATGCAGCTAACTTTAGCGCGAGAAGTGCAATAATGCAAGAGAGAGAGAGAGAGAGAATTCATCAACCCTTTCATGGTGCGAAACTCTCGCGAACGAGAGCCACCCCATATACTCGCATACAGCGCAGTTACTCGGCACGCGGTGCGGCAGAAAGCCATTGTTCCCCCGCGCATATACGTCATATCCCATATGTATATATAATACGAGAGATTCTCCTCCTACGCCGAGAAACGAAAAATACCCGGGTACTCCCGATCGTAGTGTATAATATGCACCAGATGCATGTGTACATTCTCGTTGTTGTGCATACGCGAGTATAGCGTGTTCTTCGCGCCTCTTCGCATATGCCGCTAGTTATATTCTTCCAGCGCAGCGGCATTCATCCCCCGTCCGAATATATACACACATATATATGCAGTCTCGCTGTCTGCTAACGCCAGATTTTGTACTTGTGGACAATGCTCTGACAAATCGCATTAAAGCATTTGCGAAACTCGCCTATACATTGCGTTGAGAGGACAGAGAGATAGAGATAGAGATAGAGAGAGAGAGAGAGAGAGAGAGAGAGAGAGAGCGAAAGTTATTCATTTACGACCGGATTTTGAAAATCCCTCTCATAATAAGCTTCGTTGCAAAAAAAAATCTCGAGCTTTCGCTCGTGGAGATTTGCCGTTGATAACCGCGCGCAAACAGCCGAGCATTGCCTATATGTGCGCTCTGGAACAATTATATACTCGTCCAGATAGTATATGTTATACAACTATAGCCATTTTACGGCTTATTTTTATCTCAATCCAGCTTATATATATTTTTTTTCAATGTACGAAGTTAAAAGTCCCATCGACTCGGCCTTCTCAGGAGCAGAAACCTCTCATCTTTCTCTCTCTCTCTCTCTCTCTTTTTCTATTCCGTTTACAGTCTCATGCCTCTCGTTTGAAAACGGAGAGGACCAGAAGGTTCGGTTTTGAGAGATTAAGGAAATAAAAACAGAAGAACCCTTTTTTTACCAACCTTTGTGGTAAAAAAAAAGCTCCCGGGGGGGGAAAAGAAAAATATAATTGATCGAGGAATAGCGTGTTTGGGGTTGCCCGCGGACACGATATATAGAAAAATATAATAATAATAATCATAATTACATTGATAATCTCTCGCTCGTGCACTTTTTCGAATAACGGAAAATTTCTAAGCCAATTGCGAGATTTTGTGTCGCAGTTCACGGGGTTGAAAAGCTAGGGGGAGGTATGTGTAGTGTAGTTTGATGTATCCTTGTTCGAGAACGTGTGTTTATCTCGATGGGGTAAAGGAACATTAATTATTCACTAACGTTCCTATACAGCAGTATCACACACCCGCCATATGCACGTCTCGTTCAAGCGTTGCAGCGTGTATATATATTGTGCATGCGATTCACCCCCACGCGTCTGCTCTCGCTATTTCAGATGGACTGATGCAACGCGGCACGAATAATACTTTTCTTATCCTATATATATATAAGCTGTATAGTGAATATCATAGTTGGCGCGGAGAAAGAGGGTAGTCTCGCATATTTTCAGCATTCGCGCCCGGGTATTTATGAAAATTGCCAGAGTGAATTGGACTCGTACGTATATAAGCGCGCTTATCAGACGCCCGCGTCTCTAAACAAGAAAAATTATCCTCCCTTCTCTCTCCCTTATCCCGTCTTATTATACGTATATATATATATATATATATGAGGCTGCGTGAGTGCATCCGAGTGGAAATCACGATTTAAAGAGTCTTATTGTCTATTCGGGATTCATTGTCGCGCGCTGGCGACACAGCGATACGAGTCGTGTTTTTCACTACGTGAATACATACCCCCGTGCATGCACGCATATGTCGAGGGCCGAGTCAATTTTTTTGCATGTGCGTGTTGGCAATGAAAAAAAAAGAAAGAAAAAAAATGCACTCCGCGCCCGTCAACGGTTCTTTGCTGCTCCGAGAGCTCGTTCGTGCAGCATATTTTTTATTTTTTTCTGCTCCTTATACTTCATTTGGACATTTTTTATTTACGTATTTTCTCATTTTTCATCATTGTCGTATTGGTTTTCAAGTAATTTTTTGTTTTTGCCTCAACCTGAACCAATCCTCTCGCACAACTCTCACGGGAAAAAAAAAATCTCGATTTTTGAGCGTATGTTCTCAAACTTGAGCGTTGACACCGAATTTCCGGAGATTAGATTAGTAGATTCTCAAAATTGAGCCTTATCTCGCAATTTTTCGGTGTTAACTCTTAACACACTACACCCAGAAAAAAGATCTAGTTAAATATGTACTATATTTTATATATTCAGTTTCTCTTTCTTTGAAATAACTAGAATTTTATTAAATCCAGGCGAATATTTACTTGATTCAAATATCGTATTGCATTGAAATTAATTTAAAAGAGTAAAGTAATAAAAAATTTATTTGCTCCTACTACATTTTTTCATTCGCTTTCATTCCAAAAAAAAAATGTAGTTAAATGAACTAATATATTCATATATCCAATTTTTTTTGTGCATTTTTTCTCAATTCCCTTGGATCATTTATGTGTGTTTTATTTGCATCTCGTTCGACATTTTTGCAGTAATTGATGCATTGGAAATATATGTTCAATCATAATCCGACAAGTTATGGCATTTTGAGAATTTTCGATCCACCATATTGAATCCGCTATAATGAATTTTTTAATTTCGACGTCAAATTCATGTTCAATTACCCGAAAAACCCCTCAATACTGAGTAAGATCGAAATCTGACAAGCTAATGTCATTTTGAGAATTTTCCATCCACCATAATGGACCCGCCATATATAGAGTTTTGTAATTTTGACCTCAAATTCGTGTTCACCGACCAAAAAAAAAACCCTGAATTATATAGTTAGAGTGAATCTGACAAGTTATGGCATTTTTAGAATTTTTGATCCACCATATTGGATTCGCCACATTCAATTTTGTAATTTCTTTCAAAACCGACAAAAGGCAAAAGACGGGACAACCATCATCCTTTGAGTATTAGCTCCCAAAACACAACTGATCAAGTGTTCTCTGCTGAGTCAAATACATGATATGAAATACCATAGTTCATAAACAGTCGATAGCGTATAGTGGGTAGCGTGTTAGGTAGACAGGTAGGATAGGTAGAGGTAGGTCCCAGGTTCGAGTCCTAGTTGAGGAGGAAAAATCCTATCGAGAAAAATCGGTGCAGGATTTTATTTTCCAGTGTAACTCTTCTATGTGCGTATATGGTACCATTTTGCAAATGATATATTTCGTTTTTGTTCATATTTTGGAATAAAAAAGTTTGCAACAATAATATAGTTGCCCTGAATAGATATGTAGGATCGCAGAAAAATTTAGGCTTCGGGTGACTAGACTGGGATTCGAACCCAGGCCCTCTCGATTGCCGGTCGAGTGCTCTGACCACTGAGCTACCTAGGCCTTCTACCCGATCTCTCCACGATCCGTACTTATAGTTCTTTCTGGGGGACCTCGCACCCCACATTCGGCCATCCTGGAATGACATGTGCCCTCACATGTCCGTCTTACATGTACGAACACTTCGTCTTGTGTCATTCCAGTCGCTTCATCGTCTTCCGTAGGTGGAAGTACCCCCATCCCGGACGAGCCCCCAATTGTAGGATCGCAGAAAAATACCTCGCACCCCACATTCGGCCATCCTGGAATGACATGTGCCCTCACATGTCCGTCTTACATGTACGAACACTTCGTCTTGTGTCATTCCAGTCGCTTCATCGTCTTCCGTAGGTGGAAGTACCCCCATCCCGGACGAGCCCCCAATTGTAGGATCGCAGAAAAATTTAGGCTTCGGGTGACTAGACTGGGATTCGAACCCAGGCCCTCTCGATTGCCGGTCGAGTGCTCTGACCACTGAGCTACCTAGGCCTTCTACCCGATCTCTCCACGATCCGTACTTATAGTTCTTTCTGGGGGACCTCGCACCCCACAGATATTCATTCAAGTCAAATGCATTTTTGCTAAATGCAAATTTAAAAAATTGTTGATTTAAATAAACATTTCGTACGTTCGCAATAAAAAATATAGTTGAATTCAATAAACTGTTATTTGATCCAAATAACTGGACTATTTTTACCAACTAGGCAAAAATAGTCGAATCAATATTTAAAAAATATTTACAACAAATAGAGTCCTATTAGGCCGTGAGACAAAGGAAAAAATTTAGTTAAGACAAATAGACTCTATTTGAATCAGTTCGATATTTTTTCTGAGTGTAACAGTGAACATTCGATCGTTGGCTGCCGACACTCGGTTATTGAGTGTGAACCCTCAAAGTTGGGAATCAACACCGAATATTGAGAATTGACTCTCAACATTGAGTGGTAATCTTCATCATTAAGAGTTACAGCACTTAACGATCATCGCGTATCAATCTTCAAGTGCTGATCAACTATAGTTGAGCCGTTTATAATTATTTTGTTAATTTTATGTATAATAAGCTCGGAGAATTTGAAATTATTTTTTTTTTTTTTCAAACCTTAGTGTGCTAATTTTATTGCAAAAAAAAATTTTATTAAATAAATTTGCGTACACAGAAAATGTATTGGCTACATCGAACGAAGTCTTTCATATATTATGTATCCAATTATTTAACCTATAATATATAATATAAAGGAAATATATACAGTATATTCAAACAACAAATAAATCCGAAAGTTCCGGTTTAGTGCAGTAAAGAAATTACTTTCTCTGGAGATTAAGGTTTTTCTTACCTTGACGCGGTTAACTCTCGAACGGAGGGGATTGTACAGAGATTGAACCCTGTACAGATTGAACCCTGTACAGATTGAATCCCTGTACAGAGATTGAATCTTAATTTTAGGATCAAGTCTCAAACTGAGAGTTAACTCTTGAGTCCGAGGTTAATTCTCAACTTGAGGATTAACTCTTAAGTTGAGGGCTCATTTGAGTGTCAATTTGGGTGATTTTTTTTTCGTAAGTTCGCGACAATTTTATTGTCTCATCTACAAGAGACTTAGTCTGCCTCGCGGCGCCCCGGGTCGTCGTTATTATTTGTAAGACGCGCTATTTCACAAGCCAATTCGATGGGGTTTGATCTCAGCAGCCCGAGGGTTGCATTAATTAAATTAATGCACACCGCGGAGAAATATCACGTAGCATCAGCATCCCGAGAGAGAGAGAGAGAGAGAGAGAGAGAGAGAGAGAGAGAGAGAGAGAGAGAGAGAGAGAGAGAGAGAGAGAAAGAGAGAGAGAGAGAGAGAGAGAGAGAGAGAGAGAGCAAAGAGCGCAACGAGAAGCTCAGCGCTCTGTAATCCTCGAGGCAAACGCGAGCACAGCAAATTTTCACGTATATATACATATTACCGTTTGTTTATTGTTAGTTGGATGTAAAAATTCATCTCTTAATTCGTCTCGCGTGTGCTGAATATCCGGGGTGCTATAACCCGAGGCAAAACAAGCAACAATGTCGTATACTATCCCTGCTATATATGTGCATTTGTACGCACATATCAGTGCTGTGCTGCTGTCTCTGAATTATCACCGTTGCGAAAACTTGGCAAATGACCCGACGCGGATGTTGATGAACCCTCATCCTTATTATCATCATTATTTTTGTCTCGCGACTCGTGGAAATTCTCGAGAATAATATTTCAATCCAGTTTTACGTTTCCCTCTGTATATCTCGACTAATTATTCGTTCCTAAATCTCGTTATTACTGGTATACATCGTCACAAGGGGAATAATAATAATAATAATAATATCACAATGATGATCACGTAGTAGAAGCATTTTCCTTGTTTTTTTCTTTTTTTTTTCTTCGTCGTTATATGTACAAAAGACACGTGGATGATTCGAGCGTGTCGTCGGCTTTGATGATTCATAATGCGTCGATGTTTCGACAAAAGGATCTATTATCCGGGTCGCTGGAGCGCAGACCCACCGACAGAGTGAGCTTGCGCTTATGTATGCTCTGGTTGTCCAACGAGGAAAAGCGGTGGGTGGTATTTTTTTTTTTTGTTTTATGGGCTTTGATTCACACTCGAGCTCTCTTTCGCGCCGGGTAAAATTCGCCCCATCCCCGAATACGACAGGACTTTTGTTTACAATATTATAGATAATGCATCGGTGCAGTTGCGAATAACGGATGCGTACGGTCATAAGCCAAAACAATTAAACCGTGTGCAGCATTGATCCAACGTAATTTTCCTGCATAAGATGTCGAAGGAAATATATATTTGGGGTAATATATAATATTCAGTGCACCATATATTGTTCGGGCATTTTTGGATTGTGCAACGAAACATTCCGGTTACTATATGCGAGGCGCCACCTTGGCAGACTGGAAACTGGAACAACCTTAATTATGATTGGCTCGTGCAAAAATTCAGCCCAAAACCAACCGAGTTACAACCATTCGAATGTATAATCGGCAGTTAATTGACTGTTATTGGTTTGACGGAAACCAAAATTTAACCATTCAGGAGTCGCGTGAACGGTTGGTTTAAGATTCGTCGTTTCACACAAGCCAACTGACTGTCAACCATTCGATGTGAAAGTGGTTGAAAGTCGGTTGACTTTCGGTTCGATGTTTGCACAAACCAAACGGTTGTTTTTGGCTTGAAAGTTGATTGTTCAAATCTACCAGGGCAGCCCAGCACGCGGCTGCAGCCCGAAGGGTACCGCACACGTTCCGTACATTATGTCCCCTCGTGGCCTTTATATATGTACTTTATATATATACATATAAATTATATTTTACCACATATATCCATGACAAACGGCGAACCTGAGCGATTTTTTCCTCCCCATTCGTCATTCTTCTCTCACTTTTCTTAAAATATAAAATAAAATACCTCCCCTCTCAAGAACGCGGTATATAATTATACCATGTCATCGCGTAAATAAAATGCGATTGATGTTTGTAAATTGCCGCTATACCTGAGTGTCGAATTTAACGAGAATTTTGTACTTACAGTACACCACGACTATTTGATATTTCAATAAATGGGATTTTTCAGTATTTCGCGACGAATGAGATGCCATTCCCACACGGCAACCTGACGACACGAAGCTGTCTCAAATGGGTCTTAAAAAAATGATAGATATCTCAAAATAGTTCTTGATACATTTCAGTATTGCGTTTGAAAGTTCTCTGAAATGATTCGAATGCATCGAATTTTTAACTGTTTTCAAAACATCTTAAATTCTGTTTACCTAGGGGAAGTTCGGGTAGCCCCGGACACTTGAATAAAGTATATCAAAAACATATAAATAGCAGGTTCTAAACGTTTAATATCATACCATTTACGATCTTCAGAATCTCTTTGATGACTTTAACAAAACAATAGATACTTTTTTCAATTGTGTGAATTATATAATAACAGAAAAACGTTACCATCCAATTTTGGGCAATGGGAAAAACGGCGGGTAGCCCCGGACACACATTTTAACGACGATTTAATCGTTCTTTAGCTTTACAAACATCATAATACCAATGAATATTCGACGATTCAATGTTGACAGAGGCTTCGTGAGCCCAATCGCTGGATTTTCGACATTCAATCCAATCTTCGTCGAAGGTTTCCCGACACATCCCCGTAGCCTCATGACGATCTTCATGGGAGCGCGTTCGATAGTTTTAGTTCATTTCTGTTCATTTTTTGTTCATTTCTTCCATTTTTTTTGAAATTTTTTCTTCGTTTTTTGTTTCAAAATGTCCGAAGGTACGCGACAGACTTGCGTCCGGGGCTACCCGATAATCCCTATCTCATATTATTATTGATAATTATCAAATTATAAACACAATCAAATGGAAAACTGTTATAAACGTAAAGCATATGTAATGGCCTCTGATACAAGTAATAAGTTCAGTCGTATTACCCGTGTCTTTTATATGAAAAACTTCTTCGAAGTCTGATGAGCGCGCACGAAAAATCTTGCCGATGATAAATTTCACAAATAAATTTTACCCGGTCAGCGCTCATGCCAAAATACTGATAACTTAAATTTGTTCTATGCACTACGGGGCACGTTAATATGCGTCACTTTGTTTACATTTTTGACTCTATTGTTGCATACTTCAAGTGTCCGGGGATACCCGCCGTCCGGGGCTACCCGAACTTCCCCTATATCTTTTTTGTGACCTGTTTAAGCTCCAACAGTTACGAAATGACGATTCCATATTATCTCATCTATTATTGAAGCCATGTATAGCGTCGCAGCACCGGAACTAATCCGTATATATGTACCACTGAGCGCGTGTAAACGTACTTTTTATTCATTCGTCTTATTAGTTATCCAATATACATTCTCTTCCCTAACACAACCAATACTGTAAATATCTTGTATGCTTACTTACAACCGGTTTCAAATACATTTTCCAGATCTTCCAGATAAGATGGAAAAAACCGACGTATTCAAAAGTCATTCGGAGCACTGAGACATATTCGTAATGAGATTTCCGAACAAATTTTGAATAAAATTCATAAAGATCTCTCATAAATGAATCATTCCGAGGCTTGTGCTGTTTGGGTTTCGTATAAGAGCACAAAAAAATAGTACATTTCGACACGAGTACGCAAAGGCTTTTTTGACGAAACGAGAGGATTACGGCACGAGCCGAAGGCGAGTGCTGTAACGAGTTTCGTCAAAAAGCCTTTTCGTACGAGTATCGAACATAATTTTTCCTCATGAGAGCCGAGAAAGCGCAACGAAGTTGCGATTTCGAGGTTAGAATGAGGAAAAAGATTTTTTCGGAGGATACCAATATATATATATTTGAGCTCTTATCAGCCGAAACTGCCAGTCTTAGTACATGCGAAAAAACTTGGCTTCTACCATTTCATTATTACTATGATTATTATAATTATAATAATTAGTGTAATATTTTTTTTCAACTTGTTCTTTCAACGCGCTATAATTAATGGCTCTTTGCCCGTGAACTTTTTCTCCATCCGATCTTCTCTATATGTATGCGTATACGTATATAAATATCATGGACTTTTTAATTCGTGTATGCCTTTAACATCCTCCGCCCTAGAAAACTCGACTACGACGACGAGTAATATACATATTTTTGTACTATATTGAGGTCGTTAAAAAAGTTTGAACTTATAGTCCGCGCTCTCGAGTTTCTCCAGTAAAAACATGTATGCATGCGTAATAACTGATTCATAGTGTAGTATAACTATATTACTATAAATCAGTTATTATGTGTCTAAATCAGCTCGACGCGAATTTTCTCGCATGCTGGAAAATCATGCACCTTGATACGAGGAATTTAATTACTCGAAAGCAAATGTAATATTTTGCATTTAAGGAAAGTTTGCCCAAAACATGCCCCCTTACGGGAATCATAATATCAAGCTCGAGCTTCTGGTTGGCGCATCTCTCAAGCGCGTCTAATCAAAATTTCGAAATGTTTTCATGACTATAACCACGACTAATACGAGCTATAATTAAGCGTGCGTGTGAAAACTCGGTTAATTGCTTCGAAAAAATCCCAATTATATCGGTAATTATAAAACCTTCCGAGTGACGCATCGTTTTTTTTTTTACGTATAGTTGTTAACTTAAAAATTTGCAAAAACGCGTCCAGCTGCTCTTATATAAGTAATGAGAGCATGAGAGACAAAACCTTGAAGCCATTTTCCTCTTAATATTGTATAAAAATAAAGCACAAATCTATGTCGAATGGTCCAACGTGCGTTTGTTATATCATTGGATTTTGTCATTGCAGTGACGATGACGGATACCCATGCCGTGGCAGGAAAAATTGCTAAATTACCATGCGACGTTGAACCGCCCGTCCCTGGAGAGAAGCTACAGCTCGTTATTTGGTACAAAGAGGGAACGGATACACCGATATACAGGTAAAAAAATATTTCGTTTGCTCTCGTACTATATTCGTGTATGAAACTTGCAATATATGTAAAGAGAGAAAAGAGGAGGAAAAAAAACTGCAAGTTGAAACTTGCGAATTGTTTCCTCCAAATTTCGTACAATTCTCAACGCTCCCTCTTCGAGGAACTCCCGATATTAACTTTGGCTTGCTCAAAGAAAAAGCATTAAACATTGCGCAAAATTTAGAGCAATCAATTTGCTATTTTCAACTTGCAGCTTATTCCTTTCTTCCTGTCATATATGTAGTTTCATTTTTTACGATTCAAGCGATTAATACTTTAATAGATATTCAATATTTCATAAGATAAATGCATTTTTATGCGTTGGTAACAGAAATTAAAGCTGTGAGTGACCGTATAATTTGGAAAATTCAAAAGTTCATAAAATCTGATGCCATTTACCAATTCTCTACACGGAGAAAACGATATGGAAGAAATCTAGTGATCATTCCTATAAATGTTTTAAAATCAGGGTAAATAAGCAAATTAAGATAATGATACACGACAGAGTCTCAGTTAATGAACAATAAATGAAAAAAATGTAATACATTGCGGAGGATTTCTAAGGGGATTGGAGAAAACTGAAAACTGTTTAGGTTATAGAACACCAATCAACAACTCGGACACGTCCTAATTTCATTGTCTCAGCTAATGACGGAATAGATGGAAGTGCCGATTTTTAAAGCTATATAAATGCATAATATATCGAAGATATAGTAACTCTTCTGAACTTTTTCTAGTCGGAAAATTGAAAACTGAACCTTTATTTGCGGGTATTGAATCAACGATCCGATAAAATATATGTAAACTATCATTAAATATGTACCGGATCGTTTAACAACCTCTGGGACGCGTTCACTATCTGGGCCGTTTCTTAAGCATAGCAGTTCTTAAGTTCTTACAACTTACAACGCGCTTTTGATGCTTTTTAGTAAGCACCTGGTACTTTTCAACATTTTGCGGAGTAATGAGTAGCACACAACAGCATAGCTGGAAGTAAATGATTATTTTTATAGAATTAATCATTGGATCTCTTCCATAACATTTTCTCCATGTATTCATGGAAAAAAAAATTAGCCCAGTGTCTTAAAATTTGAGGAAATTCAAGCTGTCAGAGACTTTTTTGAAAAACTCAAAATTCTATAAAACATAAATCCTCCAATCGATTTTTGCCAAATTCAATACCAACCGTTCTTCGATGATACTCTATTCGTGTAGCATCAACTTAGCACGATATCTCAAAATTCACGAAAGTTAGAGCGATCACGGACATTTTTAGAAAATTTCAAAGTCTCGTGAAATCTGGATCCCTCAAGCAATTGGGAAAATTCAGTAAACAAAGGCGGATGAATGCTTGAAGTGTGTGCCAAGTTTTAGCGAGATCGGTCAAACCGTTTACACTCGTCCGGACATTTTTTTCTACATATTATGATTTCTGAACGTTTTGACACATTTTCGAGCACATTCGCGATGAAATTTGGAAATTTTTTTTTTCCACGGTCACAGAGCTTCTTCTGTGGGGAAGCAAAATCAAAAATAATATACGCGCATTATTATAGCTTTGACTCGAGGGAAACGGGTGGTCCGGATCGGGGAAAGCACTGGCAGGATCCGAGCCTGAACGGGCGTGGATCTTTCTCGCACGCGGACAAACCCTCCACCCTGAGACTGGAACCCGTACGGGAGAGTGACGCCGGTCTGTATCGTTGCCGGGTCGATTTTCGACAGTCACCCACGCGAAATAGCAAAGTCAACCTCACCGTCATAAGTAAGTATATCCCTGCATCTATTTATACTCTCTATATATGTTACCCTGGCGGACTGGACTAACCGTGGCATTGATTGATTCGTTCAAAAATCCAAACCAAAATCCAACCGTTTCAACTGTTCTCCGTGACAGTTGATTTTGACGGTTTGGCTAAAATCATGAAGTGTTGCTTTCTGCTGTTGTATACGGTTGGGGTTTTCCTGAAACTAACCGAAATCCAAGCATTCGAGAGTGACATAACTGGGGTTGATTGAAGATCCGGTACAGTGAAAACCAACCACGCTCCGACCATTCAACGCAAAAAGTGATCCAGACTTTTGGTCTTCAATGGTCGGAACACTCGGTAGATTTGGGGTTGGATTTTCCCACAAATCAAACGATTGTTTTCGGGTTGAAGATTGGTTGATCAATTCTGCCAGAGTATTATATATTCTCTCTCTCTCTCTCTCTCTCTCTCTCTCTCCTATTATTGTTTCATCGTTTAATGCAATAACGCATGTTCGTTGTCGCGTGCAGTACCACCGGAAAAACTTAGCATACTGGGCGAGGATGGGATATCTCACATTCGCACTTACATTCTCGGTCCTTACAGCGAAGGCTCGAGTCTCAACATAACGTGCGTCGCTACAGGCGGTATGATTTTTTTCATTGATTTTTTTTCGTTCGCAATGAATAAACAATCTACGGATTATTTTTTTATTGCATATACATTTTTTTTTTTTTTTGTCGCGTTGACCGCAGGACGTCCGCAGCCTCGCGTCACTTGGTGGCAGGAAAATGCTCTTCTCGACGAGAGTTACGAGACTTATGGCGTCAAGAGCGTTCGCAATGTCTTGCGTTTGGAAAAATTGGAGAGAAAACATCTACGGGCTGTCTTCACTTGTCAAGCCTCCAACACGAATATGGTCAATCCTATATCGAGCTCAGTTTCTCTGAACATGACTCGTGAGTCCGTGTATCCCTTTTTTTTATGTATAGCGCTTTTAAATTTTTTCTTTTCTTATACAATCGCTTAATTCGTTTTCTCGATTTGCTCAGTAAAACCGCTCTGGGTGAGAATGCTCGGTGATAATAGGCCATTGAGCGCCGGTACGGCGTACGAATTGAGCTGCGAGGTTATCGGTGCGAGGCCCGTACCGGAGATCGTCTGGACAAAGGGCAACACCGTTCTACGAAACGCCAGACAAACGATCGAGCAGGATGGCAACGTTACGACGAGTATACTGACATTCGTGCCGAGTATCGAGGATGCGGGCAAATTTATCACCTGCAAGGGCGGCGTATCGGAAATACCGGGTTCGGCCCTCGAGGACGGCTGGAAACTCGATATTCACCGTGCGTGTTGCGCTTTATTTCTTCATTTCTTTTTTATTTTTTTATTTTTTTAATTCCATTCAGTCTCCTCTGGGCCGCGTCTCTCTTACCCTTGTCTCTTCTACTTTCATTGTTTCAGACCAACCGGTCGTGAGTCTCGAATTGGGCAGCAACCTGAACGCGAGCGCCATACGCGAAGGTATGGACGTTTACTTTGAGTGCAACATCAGATCGAATCCCTGGGTTTACAAAGTCTTTTGGCGGCACAACGTGAGATATGCACAACAGTTACATATATTTATGAAAAAATATATACAACATGGGCTTCGTTGCTCTTTGGGAGAGAGGGAAAAACAGTGTTGATCTTTATTTAAAAATTTTTTTTTTTTTTAAACCTCAGGGCAATCCGTTGTACAACAACGCGGCGACCGGTACGATCGTGAGCAATCAGAGCCTGGTACTGCAGAGCGTTTCGCGACAGAATGCAGGTATCTACACGTGCATCGGTAGCAATCAGGAGGGAGACGGACAAAGCAATCCCCTCAATCTCGACATAAAGTGTGAGAAACATATTTTATATTAACCCCGAGTCGAAATTCAGCGTCTACTTTGAACCTCTGGTAGGGTTCATACCTTGCCGGAATGGTAACCCCGTTGTTTTTCTGCCAAATAACCATACAACAACCAACAACCAACTAATAACCGGTTGCTTTGTGCGAAAAAGTAACCACGAAATAACCCCAGAATCAACGGTTATTTAACGGTTGACGATGGTTGCTTACGCGGTCTGGTTGCTTACACGGTTGTTCATTGGTTGCGAAACCAATTGCAACTTCCAGCGAAGGTTACAACACGGTTGCGAATCGGTTAGTTTTTCGCACAAAGCAACCGCGGTTATGTTACCGTTGTTTCATGGTTGCTTTTCTGGCTAGGGTAGTAAATGAGGTTTTATCATATAATGCGTTAAGAGACCCCGCTTCATCGCTAAAAGTGTGCAAACCCAATTTATAACGGGTTTAGCTTCGAAGTAGGGTTTGAAATTCTCCTTAAACCCTTCATATCTAGGACTGAACTGTATTTTTCTAGAATCCTCCTTTGACCCTCAAAACCCTACGACTTATATCACGCATCGATGGCAGGAAATACCCGACTATAATGAACAGATAAGAAAATCATTTTTTATATTGAATTTACATAAATAATCATTTTCAGATATTCACGTAAATATTATTATGTAATTCCAATCTGTTCTTTATACGGTCAAGCTATAATATAGAACTCCTCATGGACAAAAAATTTATAATTTCAACGAGCAGAGGGTACCGATATACGTATGATACGGGCCTGGTACTTTATTCTCATTGGTCAGTAAGAAGGTTAGGTCTTTCGGTCAGTGCCCGAGGCTCCTGTGATCAAGCTCGCAGTCAATGCCCGAGGTCCGACAGTAATCAACTGCATTACACCATACTCTTTGTCCATTAAAACAAATATGAAGCTATCATCATCATCTGATTTAATAATTGTAATCCAGAAGTAAATCCTCAATTTTCGTACTTTCGTAAACTTAGATACTTCATAGACTTTACACTTTCCAAAAAATGTATTGCATTTGTTTAACAGCATTAAGGTGAGGTGTCACAGAGATTGTCAAAGTAACGAATTTGGGAAATTTTCAAATTTCTATAACTAATCCAATCCAAAGTTTCTCACAGCAGTTTTTAGATGATGGTGGCATTTATCTTGAAGCAAAAATTCAAGCTGCAATGAAAATGTATATGCGCAGGAAATATTTTGCAGCGAAGAGACTGCTAAAGATGCCTCACGCATACACAATCTAAAAAGGCGGACGTTTAGTTTCGTGTATACCATACTACTATATAATCTAAAAATTTCTGCAAAAAGTATTTAATTGGACTTTGTTTAGTCATTCGTACCAAAAAAAAAATAAACTTTTTCGCAATAATCGATGGAAACCCCCTTTAAATAAATACGATACAATTACTATGAATAATTTTCATTTATTATAATAAAATATTTTTTATTGTAATAAATGCTGAATCGATATTTCGAATAATTGAGTGAAGAGGAGTTACAGGGGTCAATGGAGGAGAGCTGTAAGTTGAATAACATCAAAATAAGTTGAATAATCTGCTCAGAGGGACAAAGTATAATCTTAAAATTGCTGTGAGAAATTTTCAATTGGCCTCTGTTTAGTCAGCGAAAAAAGATCGACACTTTCGAGGAAAAAAAATCGGTAGTCACCTCTTGAATAAATACGATAATTAATCTTTCAATAATTATAACGAATACACATAACAATAACTTAAAATCATTCTCATTATACATTCTGAATCGATGTTTCGAATAATTGAATGAGGAGAAGTCACAGGGGTCAATAGAAGAGCTGTAAGTTGAATAGCGTCAAAATAAGTTGAACGATCTGCTCAGAGCGTCGAAGCAGGGTTCAGTCTTAAATTTTTATGAACCAAAGTTTCAATGTAAAGGTTCTAGGTTCAATTTTAATCGAAGCAGGGTCATGTAATCCTAGGGAAGGACGGAAGTATAGGGCGTTAAATTTCGACCAGAGGTCACTTGGATAAATTTCCGTCCTCATATACTGTGCTTATAATATTTAAAAAAAAAATAATACACATGTATCAGATGCTCCGGTCTGCCATCAAGGACAGACACGTGTATTTGGCGTGGCTCGCCAAGAACCCGTCACGATACCCTGCCAATTGGAGGCGAATCCAACGAAAATATCCTTCACGTGGAAATTCAACAACACAATGGAGGCAGTCGACATTGCACAGGCTCAGATAACAAACGAAGGTAGTCGCTCGATCGCCGCATACACACCGATGACCGAGCTCGATTATGGCACCCTTCTCTGCTGGGGTACCAACGAACAGGGCACCCAGATCGAGCCTTGCGTCTATCACATAGTCCCAGCGGGTCGGTATTATTCTTTCATCACTTTTTTTCCTTCTTTCAAAACATACATATACGCAAAAGCACACACACACACACACACACACGGAATACAAGGTTGGCTTTACAGGAAGACCCGATACACCGCAAAATTGCACTATATTGAATCAAACGAGCGACTCGCTCTGTGTCGAGTGCACGGAAGGTTTCGACGGTGGTTTGCCGCAAAAATTTACCCTCGAGCTCGAGATGGACACGAATAACCTGCTAAAGTCACGCACGGACGCTGGTCTACTTGTGTACAATCGTACGAGCAAAGAGCCAACGTTTAAGATTGGGGGCCTGACACCTGGCTCCGTCTATCGGGTCACGATATTCGCGAGCAACGCCAAAGGCCGAAGCGAGGCTGTGCGTCTGCGAGCTACGACCCTCAATTTACCCGAGAGACGAACCGGTAAGCCAGCATCAGCTCGTTAGCTTTTTTTTTTTTTGTTTCATTCCCACCGTTTGCCGCTTTGCTCTTTTTGTTTGTTTGTTGCTTTTGTTTGTTTATTTTATTTTAAACTCGACGATGCGTTTGTGCGGAATGAGATAAAAGAATAAACGAATGAAGGAAAAATGAAAGAAAGAAAAAAAGAAAATAGAGCTGGGTGTGTGGAGTAGGTGAGAGCAGCAGCAGCAGCAGCAGCAGCAGCAGCAGGCTCGCGCATCCGCCATCACCCGAGAACTGCACGATACGGGAGGAGAGTCGAACCAGCGTAAGAGTCAGCTGTGCCGAGAGCGAATATCTGGATTCGGCGACCTATGTACTTCAGGTTTTTGACGCTGGAACGAGGCATCTGCTAGCATCCGCAACGAGTCTCACCCCGAGTATGCTCGAGGTGACGGATTTACCCGCCGAGCGTAGTCATTCCGGTCTAGTTCTCTTTTTGAGAATAATGACGGCACACGCGATGAGCAACGCCACCGTACTGCAGAGTCAGCGATTTCATCAAGAGGGTAAGAGCCCGGAACATCAGAGATATCCAGGTACGCCGCGCGCCCCTCTCCCAAAATCCAACATTACAGTTGGACCTTTGGGGCACTTACTAGCTTACTACCCGCGCGGGCACTGACGTCAGCTTTTACTCGGGCACTGCGGAATCCGCAGTGCCGCTACGATACAGAAGCCCCCCAATGAACAAAAAATGTTTATAATTTCAACGCGCTGAGGGTACCGATAGCCGTATGATACGGGCCTGGTGCTTTATTCTCATTGTTCAGTAATAAGGTTAGGTCTTTCGGCCAGTGCCCGGACTCCTCTGTGCTCAAACTCAGTCGCAGTGTGCCCAAGGTCCGACTGATTTATTGCACACACACAGACACACAGACACAGACACACACACACACGCGCGCGCGCGCGCGCGCGTGCGCAAGAGACACTAAATTTTCCCTCCTGCTGACTGCTGCTGCTGTTATGGTTTATCAAACATTCGCACAATCGTGTCGTTTTAATTACCATCTCAACGACACTCGCATCGTCGCGAATAAATCAATAAATATATATTGCATATATATTTCTTTCACGGTATAAAATATTATCGATAAATTTATTATTAATGTATAATTTCAGCATTGACACCGGTAATACTGTCGCTATCGGGACCCCTGCTGGGTGCTATCGTCGCCGCAGCCGTTGGCCTCTTGCTCGTTATTTTCGTAATAGTACTCGCCGTACGTCTGCGCTATCGTCCATCAAGCCGTCAGGATGATTCACACGATGACGGGGGAATGTCGAATCTCACAGCGGCACCGAACAACGGCGACGACAAGTTGTTGGCTGCCGCCGCTGCTGCTGGCGCTTCGTTACCAACGAATTCCACCAGTGCCGAGAACTTTGACGAAAAGGATCCCGATATAATACCTCATGCCAATGGTAATTATACGAAAAACAATCTACTTCACGAGTTATACAAAAGATGACCATGTACCATTAACGTCAGCATAGACGTGTGTGGTGTATGTACTCTCTGCTTTTGAAAAAGTGACGACGATCAACTAGTCCGTAAAGGCTGCGTTTGGAAAAAAAAATGTTTGACACATATGTTACTTTTGTGGAAATGTATTCCATGCAAGAGCTCTGCTGTGAGAAAAAAAAACTGCAAAAAGGAACAATAAAATAAAGATGAGATGCCGCAGTGGCACAACCACCGATAAAACGTTGGGGACCACGTGACCCCAACACTACGGAAATCAATTATAGAACCTCGATTGGGATAAAACCCAATCTAATCCCAATCCCACTATCCCGAATCTTCCTTTATTATCCGAATTGTAACTTGCTTTATCCGAACGTTTTGTATTGTCCAAATAGAAATTTGCTTACGTTAAAGATACTAGTTTCATAGTTGAGTGGTGTTATGAGTTCAGCTTCCTCGCGCCTCCTACTTTAAAACGGGTACACAAAGTTCTTACGGTGGGAAAAAAGAAAATTGGAGATTTTATCGAAGCTCGATAAGGAGTGAGACCGGTGGGATCTTTGGCTCGATCGTATAATGTTGGTGAAGCAACGATTTAGCGATATTTAAAAAAAAATCGAGAAGGACTCGCGTCATCTGCAAAGATGGATAATGGAGATTGGAGAAAGAAAAGAAAAAACTATGATAAGTGCAAAGAACGAAGATCTTGATGATGCCGTTTTGAAGTGTAGTCGTTCAGAAATGAAGCACGGGACAACCGATATCAGGTCCACTCTTATGCTATGAAGCTCTCAATTTCAACGAAAAACTCGAAGGACCGGCGGATTTTAAGTTCGGATTGGCTTCATAAATTGAAAACTCGGTCGCATGGGATACGTGAATTTCAGGTCAAAGGGGAAGCCCTATCAGCGGATTCCAATGCTGCAGAGAAACTCAAGGCATAATTTCAGATAAATTATGCCTTGGATACGATGACGGGTTCTTGAGAGAAGATGTGTATAACGCAGACGAGACGAGACTTGACTGGAAATCTTTACCACGAAAATCACTTGCATCTCGAGAAGAAACTGCAGCAAAAACGGTTGCATTGCCCGTCACCTACAAAAGCCCAGATAAGTGCTTGGACGTGTTCTGTGACTGATACCCAAACAATTTTATAAAAATCGTGAATAAATGGCGTCAAGCTGAAGATAAGACTGGAAAAGTGCTGCTGCTGTTTGATGATGCACCATCTCATCCGTTCGCCGAAGCACTGAACATCCTCAAGCCGGACTTTGTAGTCAAGTTTTTCCCGCAGAATGTTGCATCTTTGATCCAACCTATGGATCAGGGCGTGATCGAAAAATTCAAGGGAATGTACCGAAAATAAATTCTCAGAAGACTGTTGCAGGCAGAAAATATGGTACTGAAGACTGCGTTCCTTCGTTTTCAAAGTCATTGAGCATGAAGCATTCCTGCTATATGCTAACGGACGGTTGGGAATCGCTTATTATGGAGAACAGTTTGAGAAACGCCTGAAAAAAATTGTAGCCTCTTGCGGAAGAGTCAAAACGAGAGGGTGGAGATGGAAATCCCAATGATTACGAGACTTCGTCGCATTGTTCGAAAGTATCCCCGGATTCACGAGCTGCAACGAAGATCTAAAGAACGACGCGAACGATCCCGGCCCAGTCCGGATGGATACGAATAATCAAGGTCCTACCGTAAATAATCTTAAGAAAAACATTACTTTTGAATCAACGCCTTAAGAAGATAATACAGCGAAGAAAACTCGAAAAACTTGTCTAGAGACAAGATCGTCGAAACACCAAACGATGAATAGGATAAGCGACACTTGCAAGAAAAAAAAAAAGACGAATAGCTTTGTTAATGATTGTTCACGAGGCCGAAAAGGTATGGCATAAGAATCTCTGATGCGCTAACGCATTAAAATACCAATGATATGATATTAAAACGACAAATTGTCGATCAGCATCATTATAAAAATTTCGTGCGACCGAAAAATTAAAGCAATAATAATAGCTGGGATAACGAGCTTAGGCAGCAGGCAAACTATGCTTGAGCTACATTGGACTTGAAGCAATAAAACAAACAGACGAGGGCAGCAAACAGCCCATGCACGCAAGCACAAAAGTAAAATGCTTTTACAGTGTGTCTACTAAATCACCAAAGAAGATACCCGAAGCTGCAGGGCAGCGACGAAAAATAGCTTTAAGATTAGTACATTATGTATCTAGGGAAGGAAGTAGGCGTTTCTTGTCGAACTGATGTTTGCAGTACTAGTCGTAAGTCGAGGGCGCCCGAAACCGAAGACGAGACTCGTCTTCGGTGAAGACTGAAGGTGCGATTTTATGGGCAGTAAGCAGCAGCAGCAGAAATTGAATGAAAGTTACCAGCACTTTCGGCGCAAGTTTTTGCTGCTTGTCATGGTGGCAGCCTGCCGATTGACCACGAAGAAACTGACCACATAGTCGACTGAACACCACACTTATAAACTCTTATGGACAAACTTATGAATATATGTTAACATACATTCATAAGTTTGTTATCCGTGTGGTGTTCAGTCGACTCTGTGGTCAGTTTCTTCGTGATCAATCGGCTAGTCTGCCCATCCGAACAGCAAACGTTGGGAAGACTCGTCTTCAGTCTCGGGCGCGTTCGGTGCCCCCAACTTACGACTCGTTCTGCAGAGATCGGTTTTTCCCATTGCAGGAAAAAAAATAAAGGAAAAAACCAGTTTTTTCCCTGCATTTGTGTAGAAATTATATTATTATTATTTTCTATTTTTAATTTTCAATTATTATTATTATTATTATTAACAATACTGTTTTGTAAATTGTAATAACAGTAATGAATCATTAATGCATTTTAATTTTTTAGAAAATGCATACACCGAACTCTCAATGGGAACTTCACCGCGTTACATACTCCAGCAACAGCAGCAGCAGCAGCAGCAGCAGCAACAACGGCCAGAATCCAGCTCATTTGATGTAAACAACGTGAGTATAATTATTATATATTTCACACATTATATATTTCAAGGATTCCGGCTGGTACATACAAATTTTTTTTTTTCATCTAAGCAGGATTTGGCATACCTCACTCTCAGACGGAATAACAGACGCATACCGCCAAATTGTTACGAACCTGTTGAAATTTCGAGTATTCATCGTCCCCAGCTGTTGCCAATGTCGACTCTTGGAAATCGAAGAACTACAGCGGCAACGCCACCGCTTCATCATCTTCTTCAGCGGGAGCAGACAATCTACGCTCAAGTAGCGAATATCAATAAACCAATCTACGTAACACCACCGCCGCCACATCCGTATCGTAATAATCACAGTGCGGACGATACCGTGACAGCGGAAACTCCATTGATAGGATGCGATTACAAGGTGAGAAATATATTTCATTCGATTTTATTGCTTTCTTTTGTCGCGAGAGTCCTCTATATATGAATTTTGGCTCTTTTGTCCGCAACAGCAGATACCGACGATCGCGGAATCAACGAGCTCCCTGAGCTGGCGGACCGAAAATCTTGTTCCAATATCGACGTCAACCTCGACGACATGACTGTACAACAATGAGGTGTAAAAGATTATTATAAATATGCCGTTACAATTTTGATCAAGCGCATCGCACACGCAGCACACAAACACACACGAGCCAACGCAATGAAAGTAGACGCGCGAATCAATTTTGTTGCTTTGTTTAAAAAAAAAAATGAAAGAAAAAGCGAAAGATATTCTATTATTTTGCAGTTTATTCGCGCGAACGAGTGTGTGTCATCGACTGGATAATCCGTCCGCAAAATTTCTCATTTTCAAATTTATCATCACTTCCTTCGTCGCTCATGCGGCATAGTGATTTATGTTTGGTTTCATTTTTTCATTATTTTTCATCCTCTGGTTGGAAAAAAAGTTTTTTAATGATATATTAATTAATTTGCGTGTGTGTGTGTGTGCGTGTGTGTGTCTCGAAACGTTCAGTGTGTTTGTTATATTACAAACGAAAATATGAGATAAAAAATCGCGCGCGTTGGCGAGGAGATTATAACTTGTTATTTTCCGAGGGGAGAGAGAGAAAGAGAAAAAGAAATGTGTATATTGGTTCATAACTATTGAGCAGACGATTTGTAGTTTTAATTATTAAGGCCGGTTTGCGTTAGTCGATCGGTATAATAAAGCCATATGAAGATTCAGTATTTTGTCAGATATTGAAATTATATATAAATACTAGTATATATATATACAAATAATTATGTTATTCATTAGTATTGATACGATAAATTGAAAACAAATTATATATATATATAATACGAATATGGATGTAAGTATGCGCAGCAAAAAACGTGTACGTGGGTATAATTAAAATAAGATATTAGAATCTTAACCATTTTCAATAACTTGATAGTTATACATGTCAAAGACAAGATAAAAACATATTGTGCTCAACGAATTTCAATAAAAAAAAAATAAGAATTTTGCTTATGCCAAAATAAATGTAAAATATAATATATATATATATCTATATATTATTACGTAAGCCGGAAATAAATTTGGAATCGGCATTATTTTCTTTTTCCTGCAAGATTTTATTCAACAGGAGAGTATAAAAAGCGTATAAAAATACATTATTATGTAATTAATCTTTTAGCTCTTTTTTAAAAAACGTATTTTTGTTTTGTGTTTTTTTTTTCATATATTTAGCGCTTATTATTTTACCGCTAGGGGCACTGGGGTGTTGTGACATCACTGTTACGTGATATACGTTTGAAATAAAACTCAATTTTCAAGCCGGTATAATTAATTAAATAATGATATGAGTAACTGAAAAAACCTTTACAAATGATGTTATTGAAGAATTATATTTTTTTATAATTTAAAAGTTGAAAATAATGCGAGTTCTCTACACTACGAAAATATTTTGGGTTAGGAATGATTAGCTGCTTGAATTTCTTAATTTCACCGCTAGAGACGGCGCTCCTGCACTGGGATTTTGTGACGTCACTGTCACGTGATATACGTTTAAAATGCAACTCAATTTTTCAGCCGGTATAATTAATTAAATAATTATGAGTAACTGATAAAAAAACCTTTGCAAATTACGTTTTTGAATAATTATCTTTTATATAATTTAAAAGTTGAAAATAATGCGATTTATATACTGGCAAAACAATTCCAATTAAAAATCAGCGAAAAAAAGATTCGAATAGAAACGGAATAGTGGTACTTGCAGGCCGGTTAGAGCGAGAAACCGAATTTTTTCACGATAAATATAAAATATAATATATATATATATATATATTATTACGTAAGCCGGAAATAAATTTGCAATCGGCATTACTTTCTTTTTCCTGCAAGATTTTATTCAACAAGTGAGTATAAAAAGCGTATAAAAATACATTATTATATAATTAATCTTATAGCTCTTTTTTAAAAAACGTATTTTTTTTTTCTTCATATATATATATACTTCTCACACGTGTTAAGGCACAATTTTTTTTTTTTGCGCTATCGACCCTTCACCACTCTACTTTCCCTATCGCTTCTTTTTAATATTGTGGAATGAAAATATATATATATATATACGATATATATATATATATGATATATAGGCAGTTATATTGGAAGACGTCCTTGAGCCGTTTAAATTATCTTGTCATCTTGAATCAGCATAGGCGATCTCAACGGAGAATAAAAATAAAAATAAATTATGCGATATCGTGAAACTTTGCAAGCGGGAGCGGACAATGACGCCGCTGTAGATTCGCTAATAATTGTCCTTAAATTGGTCATCCGTCAGAACGATAAACGTATTTTTTTCGCTCATACTCGTTTCATCGATAAATATCGAATTATTCTCGGATTCGTTGTTGTTGTTGTTGTTGTTGTTGCTGCAAGTTTTCTCGATACTTTCGTCCGAGGCTTGCACGTAACTCTGCCAATCGTTCGTCGAATCATCATTGGTAAATTCGACAATCTCCTCGGCCATTATCGAGCCACTCTCGTCGTAATATTCGTAAGGTACGATAAAATCGTTGCTCGCATCGACGATAACGCTACGACGCTCGTTGTTCGATATTTCCTCAGTCTTGTCCGCATTTATAACGGTCTCGTTGTTGTTGTCACCCGTAAAAACGTCGTAATCGTCGCGATCCGCGGCATCGGCGAGACCTGGCGGGCCATTCGCGAATCTCGAATCCTCGTACGTACAAGGCATCGGACTCTTAATTTTTACCTTAGCGTCGAACTCGACTTTTTCATAATCCGTCAGGCACAGTAGCTCGCCGCTCGTCGTCAAAACTTTACCGTGACGCGTCTTCAAGTGACGCTTGTACGTATTTCGCGTTTTAAATCTGTACAAAACCGACGAAAGCCCACGAGCGATTATTCTCGCGCGCGACAACGGATATATCCGATATGTTTCAACGTTTTTTTTAATTATTTGATGTTTTTTTTTTTTTTTTTAATTACCTCTGACCGCAATCATCGCAGCCGAACGGCGATTCGCCGGTGTGACGTCGACGATGCTCCCTGAAGTGGGAAGGATGACGAAATTTTTTTCCACAATCGGCGCACGTGAAGCGCGTTTGATTCTGATGTATCAGCATGTGATACTTAAGGCTGTGCCTTCTCGTAAATACCGAACGGCATATACGACATTCGTACGGTTTTATGCCCGCGTGACTCCGATAATGCGACACGAGGGTCGTGGGCGCGGTAAAACTGCGCGGTGGATCGCATATTCGACACTGCAAATTCCTACCGCTCGGATTGCCCTTTTTCTTTATACGCTCCATCAGCACGAGAGCCATTTCCCGCTCCTCCTTGCTCGTTCCTATAAACTTTGCTTTTCCCTTGGGCTTGGCTACTAATTTTTACAATTATAATCATTCACATCGTATGCATTGTTATTATTATTATTGTTACTATTTATTATTAATGCGCACCCGTGTAATCGAGAGAGTTGCATTCGGTAATCGTATCGTCCTCGTTTATGGTACAAGGCAGCTCTTTTATACGAACACGATCGCTCTCCACGACCATCAGCATGATCTATAGATACGTCATGGAATAACGAAAAAGGACAAAATCTTATAACCGGATAAATGGAGAATTTGCATGTCTACGATTTTCTCCTTTTTTTTTTTCTTATCATTCTGTCGTGGTTAAATATTTTCCGAAGTTCAGTAAACATTGCATTAAATTTCTTTGAGCGGGTATATTATTATATCTTAAGGTGTAAAAATTGTATGAAAATTGCGCGCTAAAAAAATTTAAAAGAATGATAAATAATTGAGGTGAAAATCGCTGATTTTCGTCGAAAAAAATGTATTTTTTAGATGAATCTCGAGGAGATAATGAAAATTTTTTTAAAAAATTGATTCAAAAAGCTCATTGTTTTTTACACAAGAAATAAATATTTTTTTTTTTGATATTTTTATTGGGTTACGAAAAAAATTTCAGCTTTCAGATTTTAAAAAAAATTGAAAATGATAAAATATTGAGGCGCATGAAAAATCGCTGATTTTCGTCGAAAAAAAAATGTATTTTTAAGATGAATCTCGAGGAGCTAATGGAAAATAAAAAATTGATTCGAAAAGCTGAGTTTTTTTTTTTTTATACGAGAAACTTTTTTTTTCATATTTTTATTGCGACGCTAAGGATACGATAAAGATTCTCATTTAAACTTTATCCTTAAAATTGAATATCGCATTCTTCGTGAACAGCGAATTCTTATTGGGCTAAAATTTGGTGAATTTACCAATCTTGGTGCAAAAAATGCGAATTCGTGGCAAATCAAATTTTTAGGATAAATTACATTTTTAGGGCAAGATAAATTTTAAGGCAAATCAAATTTTTAAGGCAAATTAAATTTTTAAAGCAAATTAAATTTTCGAGGTAAATCAAATTTTCAGGGCAAAAATCAAATTTTTAAGGCAAATCAAATTTTCAAGGTAAATCAAATTTTCAGGGCAAAAATCAAATGTTTAAGGTAAATCAAATTTTCAGGGCAAATCAAATTTTCAAGGTAAATCAAATTTTCAGGGCATATCAAATTTTTAAGGCAAATCAAATTTTCAAGGTAAATCAAATTTTCAGGGCAAAAATCAAATGTTTAAGGTAAATCAAATTTTCAGGGCAAATCAAATTTTTAGGGCAAATTAAATTTTCAGGACAAATCAAATTTTTTGGACAAATCAAATTTTCAATGTAAATCAAATTTTCAGGGTAAATCAAATTTTCCGGACAAATCAAAATTTTAGGGGAATTTAAATTTTCCGGACAAATCAAAATTTTAGGGAAATTTAAATTTGTATCTTTTAAACAATATAAAAGTTAAAAATAATGCGATTTCTCTATTCTGCCCTCAATAACGAAATTTTAGGCTCACATTCTCGGACATTGCCTCGTTCATCGCCGCTGCCGCCGCCGCATCTTCTTCCTCCCGCTTGCGATCATTCGCGGCTGCCTCCTCCTCCTCCTCCTCCTCCTCCTCCTCCTCCTCCTCCTCCTCCTTCACGTGCTCGTAATAACTATGATCGGCGAGTACTTTAAGCTCGTCGCCGCAATCGTCCGCTCTCTTTTCCCTCTCGATTTCCTTAAAATTCATCTCGCTCGACAGTATCTTTCTCAGATAACTCGTGGACGGTTTAGCCAGCTTGTTCTCTTTGTTCGGCATTTCCTGCGCTTTTTTCCCCTGCTGACGCTTCTTCGCCTGTCTGACGACCGTCTTGGGCTTGGCGTACTTTGGCGCGTCAGCCGTTCCCCCTGTAACGGAAAAAAAAAAATTTTCGAAAATTACGTTTCTTTTTTTTTGTTTTTTGTTCCTATTCGCAGCATCGAAGTTTAGGCTTCGCTAACCGGAATCTTGAGCGTTTCTCAAACGCTCGAGATGATCCACCAGGTGGGTAGTTATGGAGATTCTTGCTCTGTTCTCGCTGGCGAAACTCGTGTATTTCTGCTGGCAGCCCGCGACGAGCGCGCACTCGTACGAGTATCTCCTCTTGAGCTCGTCGCTCGTGAATTTAGCGAAATTCTTGACCAATTGAGCGGGAGGCATGGAGAGTACGCGCGGCAGATTCGAACGAATCTCTTCGCCGTTCTCGTCATTGATCCTCGCTTCGGCACGGGCTTGAGACTCGGAATGAAGCGTACGAGAGGCGACCTCGGCCAGCATGTCGAGGAGCGCGCCGGGACTTTCACCTCCTCCCGTACCATCTTAAATGTAAAATTTCGTCGACTCGTAAGAGCAAAAATATACATACATACTCTCGGATTATTGTCCGGTCGTTTATCGTAAAAACGGCCCGCGCTCGGACAACGCCCCCCCCCCCCGTCAATTCATCCCAATTTGCCAAATGACAAAATATTTTCGGCAAGCGTTATTATTTTCGTGTTAAAATGCTTGGGAAAATCGTGAAGATAATAATGGAAATAACGCGGCGGCGACACGCGCGAGCGCGTCGTCGACGTACTGCTCTAGCAGACGCGGAGCAGACGGTTTTTCAAGCTCTACTCTCTTACTACAAGCTCTCTCTCTCTCTCTCTCACTCTCCTTTCTGTTTAATTCTCTCAACCAATTGAAAAAACCATTATGAAGAATGCTCGAAGAACGAGACGAATAAAAATGAGCGATACTCACGATTGCTGCCGTCGTAAAAATTATGAGCGGTGCATTTGTGGCTTGTTTTCGTATTCATTGTGACAATCACTTTCGCGGCGGCGGCGACGGCGGCGTATCCCACATTCCACTGCCTTCTATGCACAACTGGTTTTTCCTCTGCCTGCCGTGTTCCCCCTCGGCGCGCAGAGCGTTGTGTTGTATCCCTTTTTTATATGCCTGTATATAACGATAAAGAGTCGCGGGGGGGTTCGACAACTGTCAAAACACGCCGGGTTATAAACCCTGAGAGAGGGCGCCTGTTGCCTGGCTCGCGCGCGCTAAAACACATTTCGCGTTTCGCGTTTCGCGCATTCGCGTACCGGAGGGGGGCACTGCTCTCAGGGAGAGACAGAAGCAGTGACCAGTCGCGCAACTAAAGTTAAACCGATTGTCACGCGCGCATGGCAGTGAAATTCCAAACAAAAATAAAGAACGAAACGTTCCGATTGTCGCAAATGGATAAAATGGATTGTTATAAATTTGTGCATGAAATTGATTGCAAACAAGGAGCCGTGAGATCCGTCAGATTCAGCGGTAAGTGGCCTTTTGGCGTGTCGAAATAAAATATATATAAGTATATCCGCCTGTATAGTTTGAGCGCGCATATCTTTTGGATTATATTATTATCGTTGTGTGAAATTATAAAAAGTCGACGGGGCGTACTGCATAACTTGCGGTTCCGACAGAAAGCTGAAATTATGGAATCCGTACAGAGGGGCACTCTTGAAAACGTACGGGGGTCATGCGGACGAAGTGATGGATGCTTGCGCCGCGTGCGACAGCGGTCAGATTGCTTCGTGCGGACTCGACAAATCCGTTATAATATGGGACGTCTCTACGGGTACACCCGTGAGAAGACTCAGGGCTCACGCCGGACCGGTTAACTGCGTAAGGTGAATTCTTCGCGGAATTCCCCCGTCCCGCGAGAGCAAATTTTCTAATTTCGACAAACATTTTTCTCTTCCCTTTGCCTTGTTTTTTTTTATCTCTCGTGTAGATTCAACGAAGAATCGTCCATGGTTGTGTCGGGCTCGCGGGACAATACGGCTATGTGCTGGGACGTAAGATCGAGATCTCAGGAGGCCGTTCAGACACTGGATCAGGCCAAAGATGCCATTTCTAGCATAAGAATATCCAATCACGAGATTCTCACTGCGTCTTACGACTGCAAGATAAGAAGATACGACATTCGCGTCGGCGAATTGTCCACCGATTGTATGCCCGGTAAGCGTATCAACGTTTACTTTCATCCCTCTCTTTCTCTCTCTCTTTTTATTTTTATTTTTATAATTTTTATATTTATCTCGTATTTTATTTTTATGTCGAGTCAATTCGTAAAAGAAAGTGTGACTTTCTCGTTATCCAGCATTGTCTCTTGTTTGGATAATTAATTTTCTAATTTTATTAATATTTTACGACATTTCATCGGTTAATCTTATTTGTAATTTATAATCGATTCCGATGGTTGAAATAATTCAGAATAATTCATTCATTTAAACACAATTCTTTCAATTCAGATTAATTCAACTTAATTCTTTAAATTCAATTAATTCAACAGTTTTGCCATCAATTGTCGATAATTTACTTTGATTCAAGTAAATATCCGAATATTTTAATTAATTTCTTTTTTTTTTTTCCCCCGTTAATTCAAATTCATTTAATTCAGCGTATTTTGAAAAATTCAATTCAATTATTTTTTTTCCCCAACAATTCTCGATAAATTATTCCCCGATTCACGCCAATACCTGAAAATTTCATCGATTTTTTTTTCTGAATTTTCCGTGAATCCAAATCAATGAATTCAATTCAACTTAGATTTTTCATTTCAAACTATTTTTCGTCTCTTCAACCGAATTTTTCCTTATCCCTCGCGCTAGTTCGAGTTTCTTTTAAGATTCGCAAAAAAGGGATATGCAACTTCGTATGTTCTACTATACTTGTCGATGCGCATAGTACTCTTGGATCAGCGCCCGAGGGGACTTTGTCCCAGGGCGCCGAATAAATCTCTCTCTCTCTCTCTCTCTCTCTCTTTTATTTTCCTTATTTCGGAACAAACAAATATTTTTCCCTTCGCAGATGCGGTTACTTGCGCGAGTTTTACCCGCGACGGACAGTGCGTACTGGTAAGTTGCGCGGACGGTATAATAAGACTGACGGACAAAGATTCGGGTGAATCCCTGGGAGAATTCAGCGGTCACATTGCCAAAGATCTGTGCCTCGAGTCGAGCATCGATTGTCAGGACACGCGGATTCTCTCGGGTTCGGCCGATGGAAAATTATGGATATGGGATCTGGTTAGTCAACGGGTGAGCGAAAAATTGACCGCTCGCCCAAACTATCCCGTCTCGTCGATCGACGTTCATCCACAAAAAAATTGTATATTAGCTACCAACGGAGGACATATTTTCATGTGGGACGAGGCGCCTGATGATGTTGATGAATAAAAAAAATTTTATCCTCATCCAATTTTGTGTATTTATTTGAAAAAATGTGCATAATTGCCGGGGCATCGGTTGAAGGAGCATAAAGCGCGCTCCCGTGCAAAAGCGCCTCTCACGGAAGTCGATGAAAACTTTATCATGTCGCGCGTTTGTGTGCGCGCGTTGGTGTGGCTTCGAGCCAATTCTCGAAGGTTCCGGGACGTACGAGTAGCAATGTTTTCTCTCTCTCTCTCTCTTTATATATATATAACCTGGACAACCTACGCGACACTTTAGTTCGCAACAGGACGTTCGCGAGTTTGTTAGTGCGCTGATATTTCGATACATTAAAAAAAGCGATAATCGAGTAATTTTGTAGGAGAAACGGATCGAATTATAATAATCAGTGTTGAAAGTTTATCTCGAAGAAACTGATCGAGGTGGGTATCTTTTTTTTCTCTCATTTTCCGTGTATCTCCGTGAGACAAACGGTTTTTTTTTTTTTTTCGATGTTATACGCGTGGTCAACGAGGGGTCCGTGTAAGGATTGAGGAATATGAGTTTATTTTAGAAATATGGTTCAACGCACACCCACGCTAATGAAAAGATGGCTCTTTCTTGTGTGTGTATGTGTGTGTATATATATATATATATATATATGTAAAATCATTGACTGAAATACACTCGTGGGTGTTTTGCATATCGATGACCTCGCGAATAAGTCACGTTTTCGTTGAAAAATTATCCCCAGTTCGTGAATAAGCGGGCGAGAAAAAAAAAAAAAACTAATAAGAGCGTACATTATTTTTATCTGAATCACGGGACTGTGCTCGCCTATCTTAAAAAAGGAGCAGCGCGCAGCCTTGGATCATACCCCGTTGTGTGTGCGTGTTGTGTGTGTGTGTGTTTTTGCGCGCGCGCGTACACGATCGCGATATGAGGCCGTTTGGGCTGTGACACCATCTTCTCGCTCTCGTTGTCAAAGGTGTTGCCCCGTTGTACTTGAGATTCAACACATTCGCCAAATATAGCACATCGACCTCTATATATATATATGTGTGTATATATATATATATGTATATCTATCTATCACTGTAGGGCTTTTTTTTGCATCACTTGAGTTAGTAGGGGGGCGGGGGGGTCAAATCGACCTCATGCTCAAAACGACTCGAAAACGTCTTCCTAAAAATCCAAAAAATTTCGTGTGTCATGCTTGAGGCTTCTACTTTACGATAATATTTTTAAATATAACGTTTGCCTAATTGATTTATGAAATAAATAACAATGAACAAATGAACTGGCGAAAAAAAAGGATTTTTCTTCAAAAATTCAGAACTCGGAGAAAAATGTATGAAATGGAACATATCGAAATTTAAAATTGAAGCTTAAGAGTGTGAATTTAAAAAATATTGCGAAATAATATGAAATTGAGACCTTTATTTTTTTTTTTATGAACATTCATTTTTGGAGGTGCGAATGTAGAAGGTTTTGGTAGGAAATATACACATTTTTCAATACAAAACTATTCCGATGTTGAGCAGTCCTGGTCTTCTGCAGAATCATCATCGTCCTAGCTCTCACCTTTGAAATAATTTACAACTCGTTCGCGTCCTCGGCATTTCAACAATAGGGTATCCTTTCAACCCTTGAAATAAATACCCTTTTTTAATTCCCGAAGCCTACCATATTTTTTTTTTCCGAAAGTACATCAGCTCTAGTAAAAATACCTCAAAGGATTTCTTGCAAGATCTTTATTGACAAAAATTATGAATTTTTCAATATTACGGTGCATTTCTTGCATTTTTTTTCAACGATTAACAATTCCAAAATTTATGTTACGATATTAATGATTAAGCTTGCAGTTGAAACCTCGAAGAGCACTTGTGATTTTCGTCAGAATTAATTAATTAAATTTATGGTTAAATATGTCACGGACGCCAATGACCCGTGTATTTCATTAGAAGATGCCAAAAAAAAAAAAAATAGTCTTCGGTTCCAGGATTAATCTAAATCACGTACACGTTTCGCATAGATTGAAATTGTACTCTTATTAGTACGAAAGCACACGAAAATGAAAAAACTTGGTCCAACACAATACAACCGTTTAAGGAGGTTCTTAACCCAGAGAAAAACGGTAAGAATGATTGTAAAATTTGAGGGGAGGTTTGTGCCGGTACTAGGAGTACAACGTAATTATTTCAGATTTTTTGACCGCGTAGTTGAGGAGAAAAAAAAAACATTAAATATGCCGCTTATACGTGGGGCTCTTATGGGAGAAGTATTCGAAGTTATGATCGGAGATTATTTTAGGAGAAAAAAAACGGTAACATTTGCCCGAAGAATCGCTTAAACGACAGATTAGACCTTCATAGATATAATTTGCCCATAAAGAAAGTTTTTCACCGTTTCGATTGTGAAATATACTTTGTAAACAGAATTGAGCGTGAGTAATGGCATGGTGAAACAAATGCCGAACGCAACCTGCCCCGCGTGTCGCCCGCGCCGCGCCATCACGTTCCCCTTGCTGCACCAAATTGATGTTAAGAATCTCCTTAACCCCCCCAAAAATTTATTTTTCTCAGCGCACTCACTCACTTTTTCGAGTTTCAACGTTCATTTTTAACTCTATCGTTCAAATCAATCATTTTTATAATATCGCTATTTTATGCAAAATCGTTTGAACTTTAATTTAAAAAAAAAAAAAATAACTTGCTAGCTTTATTAGGAGCCGAGATATTTGAGATTAATTTCGACTGGGTATTTTTTACACTCATTGCCTGGAGAGGAATACGGTTTGGATGTTTGCCTGTCAGGGGTTAAGGGAGTTTTATCGGTACGTAACTAGTCAAACTCGAGCGCTATTAAGTTTGACTAATTCGGTACATTGATCCGGCAACGTTGCGCAACGGTCCGCGGCGCATGTTTCTCTCTGCGTCGTTTTTATACATTGTTCAAGCTTTTTTAAAGTAATATTATTTATTGCATTCGATAATTAATTATTTTCTCCCAAACATCCAATGTATAATTGCACTGAGAACGTTGAGAAATCCTCCGGCATGGATGATCCATCATATTTTTAATTTCGCGCTAACCCAAGGCGCCGCCGCATCTGCTAAATATCGGTCGGCGGTCAATCAAGTTTGGCATTACTTTATTTATTTATGCACTTACAGGGCCATCGATCGATTATTTTCAAACATGCGAATCGTTTTTCAAACATTCTACTCGTATCTCAAAAAGTTTCATCTATATATCAACGGTAGTTTTCGTTAATTTTGTAATTGAATCTGTCGAAAGCGTGGATTTCCGTATAACACCATGTTGAATATATAAAGTATATATAAACTATATATAGTATATATAAATATATAAAGTATATTTATAAATATATAAAGTATATATAAACTATATAAAGTATATATATAACTATATAAAGTATATATAAACTATATAAAGTATATATAAATATATAAAGTATATATATAAATATATAAAGTATATAGAGCGAGCAGTGGCCCAGTTGGTCCGACTCTGGACTGCCACGCAGGCGGCCAGGGTTCGATCCCGCGGCCGGCACCAATGGATTTTTCCAGATGCTTTTTCTGCGAGCTCGGCGGTTCGAAACCCACCTTAAATTGTAGGTTCTCACAAATACACTGGGCCAATAGCAATGAGGTTGCAAAAATCGAGGGAGAAAAATAGTTCCGTAAATGAACAGAAAAACTAAAATAGTGGGCCCAATGTAAGAGTGATAGAGTGTATGAAAGTGTTGTAAAAAGCCGAAAAGGCTATGCAAGTAAAACTTACTACTACTATCTAAAGTATATATATAAATATATAAAGTATATATATAACTATATAAAGTATATATAAACTATATAAAGTATATATATATAACTATATAAAGTATATATAAACTATATAAAGTATATATAAACTCTAATAACTTTTTTTCCTTTCCGCCTAACTTCATAAAAATGTAACCGAGTCATTTTTCGACCACAATCGACCCGTATGACAATTTTTATCGAAATCCAAACGGTAAATCGCTAATGCTATTTACCGTTTAGATTTTAAAGTTAAATTCGAGACGGGACTTGAAACTGCGCGAAAATTCTACCCGTACAATTTTTTACCTTTAGACCCCCTTGCTTTGTTTCAAAAGAGGAAAAGTTTGAAATTTCAACCTAGGTCGAATCGCCTACAGTGATACGGATATATATATGCGTGTGTGTGTGCGTAATTTATTTATTTATTTATTTATTCAACGGGAAAAACCCTTTTACGTTATCACGTTAAATACAAGCGGAACACTTGGGCAGTAAAAATTAATACAAAGATAAATAATAATAATAGTAATATTTAATATTTTTCGTGTTGTATCTTTCAGAGGGAGACGGAATAATCGAAAGAAAAAAGAAAAAAAAAAAAAAAATGGGCAAAGACTACTACAAAATATTGGGGATAGGGAAAACTGTGAGCGACGACGAGATAAAAAAAGCATACAGAAAGCTTGCCCTTAAGTATCATCCCGACAAAAATCATACGGCCGGAGCTGAGGAGAAATTCAAAGAAATTGCGGAAGCTTACGAGGTACTCTCGGACGCCAAAAAACGTGAAATTTATGACAAATACGGCGAGGAAGGACTCAAAGGCGGCGCTGCACCGGATGGCGCTTCCCAAGGCCCGAATTACGCTTATCACGGCGATGCAAAAGCAACTTTCGCTCAATTCTTCGGCTCGGCATCGCCATTCGAGAATATCTTCAATTTCGGTGGCGAAGGCGGCAATCGCATTTTCACCTTCAACGACGACAGCAGCATGGGCATGGAGGACGATCCGTTCAACTTCAGAAGCGGATACGGCAGAGCGACGGGTCCCGGGGGTGCTTTTCGCTCGCATTCGTTCAATTTCGCGGGTGCCGGACCCGGACGAGGCGGCGGCGGCGGCACGGGCAAGGATCACGCTCAGGATCCGGCGATCGAGCACGATCTTTACGTTAATCTCGAGGACATTGCCAAGGGTTGCGCCAAGAAAATGAAGATATCGAGACGGGTTGCGCAGCAGGACGGCACGTCGAGGAAGGAGGACAAGCTTCTTACGATAAACGTGAAGCCGGGCTGGAAAGCCGGCACGAAGATAACGTTTCAGAAGGAGGGCGATCAGGGAAGGAACAAAGTACCCGCCGATATCGTATTCACGATTCGCGACAAGCCTCACTCGTTGTTCAGGCGCGAGGGAAGCGATATAAGATACTCGTGCAAGATAAGCCTGAAGCAGGCGCTCTGCGGCGTTGTCGTCGACATACCGACCCTCACGGGCAACAAAATACCCCTCGATCTTACCCGCGAGGTCATAAAACCGAACACGGTCAAGAGGATTCAGGGCCATGGACTTCCGTTTCCCAAGGAACCATCCAGAAAGGGCGATCTGCTCGTCGCTTTTGACATCAAATTCCCCGATACGCTCGCCCAAAGCGTCAAAGACATACTCTACGATACGTTGCCCAATTGAATGCGCGATACGGTGGGGAAAAAAAAAAAAAAAACGGAATAAGCTGATACGTCTCTTCTTCTCCCCTTTCTCGCCCCGAAATCTCCCCCCAACCCTGCAGAACTAGTGTACGTTGTAGTACATTTTATATATGAACGACGGGGCGCGTGGATTATGAATTTTTTTTTTTTTTTTTTTTCCTCCACAAAAGCTCAGCCGGATAACGATATATTCGCTCGACTCAGCGTCGATCGGGGCGGGGCAGGGGGACTCTGGGGCTTCTGCTATAATTACTACTGTTAATCTTTAATTACGAAAAATCGCTGTAACGAGCAAAAAAAAAAAGAATTTTCATCTTTTGTTTTTGTTTCCCCACGCAATCTTACAACTCGAGATGAAACGATAATTGTGTATGCGTGTACGGGGCATTTCGTGCGAAATCGACCGAGCCGCGAATTCGACGATTTTTTATTTTGTTGAAAATTTTCGATTTTTTTTTTAGATTTTTTTCTCGAACCGTCCAAACGCAATGAATTTTTCCAAATTTCGCGCAATTTTTTTGTTTTTCAAATGCTTTTTCAAAAACAGAGATATCAAAATGAGACGATAGGTCTTTTTTTTCTCGTTTCGAGTTTTAGTTCTCTGAAGAAAATTTTTTAAAAAATTGAAATTTTCATTTTTTTTTCAGTTTTAAAGCCAAAATATACATTTTTTTTTTTCAAAACTTGGACCATTTTGGTTTTTTTTTTTTTTAATTCGTGATCTTTTCAGGAGACATTTTTACCGAGAGTACCGAAAAATTCGTAGCTTGTGACAATCTCATGGCTTGTATTTTTTGTCTATCCTTGCAAGTAATTTTTAACGCTAAAAAAAAATTAGACGAACTTTCGTTGTTGTTAAGAATTACTTTTCAAAAATCGGGCAAAAAATACGAGTTACGAATATATATCACGAGCTACGAATTTTTCGTTACTCGTAAAAATGTCTTGAAAAAAAATCAACATTTTGCGTTTAAAACTGAAAAAAAAAATGAAAATGAATTTCGATTTTGTATTTTTTTATTTTTTTTTAATTTTGTTATGAAACTGCGACTCAAACCGAAAAAAAGTGCCCGGTATTTTATTTTTATATCTCTGTTTTTGAAAAAACTGGTGAGCATTTAAAAAAAAAAAAATTGTGCAAAATTTTGGAAAATTTATTGTGCTTGGACGGGTTGAGACAAAAATTAAAAAAAAAAATCGGCAAGACTTTCGGTGGGGTACAAAAAAAATATAAAATTTTCAACAAAATCAAAAATGGGCTCACGAGTTGGACGGTTTCGTATGGAATGCCCCATATATATATATATATATATATATATATATATATATATATATATATATATATATATATATATATATACACATGTATAGTGCATTCTCTGATTGAACCTCGAGCGTTATAAACACGATCGATGGTATGTGATTTCGCGTGTGTGTGTGTGTGTGTGTGTGTGTATAAGAGAAAACGCGTGCTTGGATGAATCGTGCGATTGAAGAATCATAAAGGTTGAATAAATGGAAAAAAAAAAAAAAAAATGAAAATTCGTCAATAAATATATAAATCGTCGCAATTGTTGAAAACCTGTGGTCACCCCGCAAGCGGCACTGAAATCTAGAATAAGCAAAAGCTTTTTCCAGAGCTACAACGACGCGGATTCTATCGCTATAATATATGAGAAAAAGTCGATATCTTTTTTTTTTTTTTTACAAACTAAATAGTTTATTGTTAAAAAAAAAAAACGTGAATCGTTGGATACACTGATTTATTTATTACTTTCTTTTGTGCGCGAATGGATACGTTTGTTTTCTTAATTAATTTTAATGATTTCTTTTTAGAAGAAAAAGAAAAACGACAAAAGGTACGAGGAGTCGAGGATGTTGGTTAATAATTATTTGTATACTAAATAATAATAATGGAGGCATCAAAAGTTATTCGATGTGTACTTTTTTTTTTTGTTACTCCCTGCTCGATCCGATATCGTTTCTATGTGCACATGTTGTGTCGTTTTATAAGAGACACTCCTAAAATAGTAAGCCAAGTGGATGACGTCATCGGGCAACGGATATAATCAACAAAACGGGGTCCGTAGAGAGCATAAATTTATATATGCGCGTCCCCGCGCGCACGCTCTCTATCGGATGAATATTACGAGTGGGAGTCGCGGTGAGACTTTATTCTTTAATTCCCCATCCCCTTTCTTTTTTCTCCATACGCGTCCGATAAAATTTTATATTCTTTTATGTACGTGTGTCATAAAAGAAATATTCTATATACGCGTTTCCATGAAGTCTGTGGAAATTTATTGTAAAAATCGTCGGGTTGATGCGCGGTATATATATGTGTACAAATTGTATTGAAAAGTTGTTTTTGGTGTCGGGATGACACACGTCAGGGAAATACGGGTCGAGGCCAAGGTCGTGCATTGTTCATTTCATGTATATCAACGCACGGTCGCCCGTCAATATATAACTAGTAATATTGCAATCGCGACCTCTGGCAAATATCTTTATTGTGGATAATAGCCCCAATATATCGCATCTGCTCGATGAGAGAACGTTTTAATTTGTACTATCGTCCTTTTCACCCTTGTGGGTACCTTGCCGCTATATAAATATTTTACCACTGCCGTGTTGGGGTGTATAACATATATGTGACCTCTCATAAAATCTAAAGAGAAAAATAATAGCTAATATTTCAATAGAAGACCATTGCCGAAAGAGAGTTAGATAGGATAGTTTTGATAATGATGGATTTCTGTCTCTTTATCTGTACTACCCTGTAGTAAATTCTGGTTATATACAGGCAGTCATAGGATAACCTCAAGCAATACAAGAAAGGGGCCGATTGTGTATATTTTCACTTTTCCTATCATCCAAGCATTCGGATTATATGGATTGGCTGACTTTTGCAAACCAAATTTAGATGATGCAAAAAGTGAAAATACACAACCGCGTTCCGCCATCCAGATGTCAGGTGGGATGAAATGAGCGACAAAAACGTTTTTATATTTATGATATTCGTGACCAAAGATCGATTGCGCTTCAAATGAGCCATGGAAAATAAAAAATTTTAAAAAATCGGTTAACTTCACACTAAATTTTATTTTTAAACGATTTGCCCGAAATATTCAAAAATTTACGCCGGCCGTGGGCTGGGGGGGGATCAACTCCGGGATCCCAGCTAAATTGCGCGCGCGGCGAATGAACGGCGCGAGAGATAAGAGGGGAAAACTATAGAAGAATTTCGACATAACCTCAAAGCGTGCCGTGCGAAAGGAAATCTTAACAAGTCGCGTTAGAAACAAAGTTGAAAAAATAGAAGGCGCGACAAAAAGCCAAATCACCGGGATATGATGAGACAATAAAAATTTAAAAAAAATCATTCCAATCAACGTGTCCCGCCGCAGTTTCCATGGCATTTCCATTGAATGATCAGGTTTACACGAAATCTTTTACCCCGAGAGAGTATCAAGTGAGTACCCGATGGGATAATGCGATGATATTGTTCTTTATCCGTACGATATTCGGACGCTTGTTTGTGTTTTTTTTTCAATGAAAAGGTCGAACTCCTCTATGCCGCTAAAAGGAGAAATATCATTGTTTGCCTGGGCAAAAATACCGAACAAACGTTCATCGTCATTAAATTGATTCAAGAATTTTCCACCGGCAATAGAAGGTACAAAAACAAAAAAGTATACAAAAGCAGAGACCCATTTTTTTTTTTTTTTTTCGTACACCCTGAAACACTCGTTTCGATTCTCAGATGCCCGAAAGACGGCGGCAAGCGAACAATTTATTTGCTAAGCGACAGGGAAAAATGTGCGGCGAGAGCTCGTTATATCGAGCAATTGACCGATCTCAGGGTTTTGATAGGTGACATCGAGCCGCAAGAAACTTTCGAGAAAGATTTCGCCGACGCAGGCGTAAGCGACGTCGTCCGTTTCCCTCCCGAAATCGTACAAATCCATGTATTTTTCAAACGTCGTAATCTTCAGGTACTTGCGGCGACGCTGGAAGTATGCCAGGAGCTGCTTATGAGGGGAAAAATTTTGCCATCTCAGATAAATCTCATAATCGTTGATCAATGCCAGTTGCTCGCTCTTGACGAGCGTCTTCCTGAAGTGCTGGGGGCGCTCGGCAATAAGGAAAATTTACCGCGCGTAGTAGGTCTGGCTATACCGATGTTCGATCTTACCCGAGAAGCCGGCAGACTCGGCCTTGAGATAGAGAGACTTCAGGATATTTACAAGTGCGAGGTCGAAACGGCAAGCGATATTCTCTCCGTGCTGAGGTAAACGAGGGATAAAAAAAATTAACCGAAACAAATCAGAGCCGGGCAGTACTTTGAGTATCCGGTATTTTCGATTTACCGAAAATACGATACTTGAAGTGCAAAGTACTTTAAAAGTATTTCAAGTATTGTAATTAAATTTCCAAGTACTTTACCTGTACTCGAAGTATATGCACTTAAATTTTCAAATACTTTCCTGTACTTCAAGTACTTTTTCAAGTACGAAGTATGAAGTACTTTTGAATACGTCTGGCTTAAGTACGATACTTGAATTACAAAGTACTTAAAAAATATTTAAAGTATTGTACTTGAATTTCCAAGTACTCGACGTGTACTCTAAGTATTTGTACTTAAAGTTTCATGTACTTTAAGTACTTTTTCAAGTGCCAAGTACGAAGTACTTTTGAGTACGTCTAGCTAAAGTACGGTACTTGAGGTACAAAGTACTTAAAAAATATTTAAAGTATTGTACTTGAATTTCCAAGTACTCGACGCGTACTTTGAGTATTTGTGCTTAAAGTTTAATGTACGTTGAGTACTTTTTCAAGTGCCAAGTATGAAGTACTTTTGAGTACGTCTGGCTTAGGTACAGTACTTGAGGTAAAAAGTACTTAAAAAATATTTAAAGGATTTCCCTTGAATTTCCAAGTACTCGACGCGTACTTCAAGTATTTGTGCTTAAAGTTTAATGTACTTTAAGTAATTTTTCAAGTACGAAGTATGAAGTACTTTTGAATACGTTTAGCTAAAGTACGATACTTGCGGTACAAAGTACTTAAAAAAATATTTAAAGGATTGTACTTGAATTTTCAAGTACTCGACGCGTACTTCAAGTATTTGTGCTCAAAGTTTCAAGCACTTTCATGTACTTCAAGTACGGTACTTGAAGTTCAAAGTATACTTAAAAATATTTCAAGTATTGTACTTAAATTTCCAAGTACTCGACCTGTGCTTTAAGTATTTGTACTTAAAGTTTAAGGTACTTTCACGTACTTCAAGTACCAAGTGTGAAGTACTTTTGAATACGCCTGGCTCAAGTACGGTACTTGAATTACAAAGTACTTAAAAATATTTCAAGTATTGTACTTGAATTTCCAAGTACTCGACGCGTACTTTAAGTATTTGTGCTTAAAGTTTCATGTACTTTAAGTACTTTTTCAAGTGCCAAGTACGAAGTACTTTTGAGTACGTCTAGCTAAAGTACGGTACATGAGGTACAAAGTACTTTCAAAATATTTCAAGAATTGTACTTGAATTTCCAAGTACTCGACGCGTACTTTAAGTATTTGTGCTCAAAGTTTCAAGCACTTTCATGTACTTCAAGTACGGTACTTGAAGTGCAAAGTATACTTAAAAATATTTTCAAGTATTGTACTTAAATTTCCAATTACTCGACTTGTGCTTTAAGTATTTGTACTTAAAGTTTCAAGTACCAAGTGTGAAGTACTTTTGAATACGCCTGGCTCAAGTACGGTACTTGAAGTACAAAGTACTTTAAGAATATTTCAAGTATTGTACCTAAATTTCCAAGTACTCGACCTGTACTTTAAGTATTTGTACTTAAATTTTCAAGTATTTTCCTTTACTTCAAGTACTTTTTCAAGTATGAATTAAATATTCATGTTGCAATCTGCCTAACCCGAGTGAATTGCGCAATGTGAAAATATGTTTTGATACAAAAAGTACTCGAATAAAAATCAAATGAGTTTGAGTACGTAAGAAATCAAATATAAGTACTAGAACTCACGAGATGTATGCCTGAAAACTTGAAAATACTTGACGTATTTCAAGTACTTGATACCTCAAATACTTCAAATATTTAGTAATTCAAGTACAAAGTACTGCAAGCACTTTCAGGTACTTTGCCCAGCTCTGAAATAAATGAGCGTACGTTGTGAAAGGAAAAAAAAAAAAAGAAAAAAATGAAAGAAAACCAAAGCTACGTCCCTTAGGTACGGTCCTAAACCAAAGGAGTATGTGATAGAGTACGAGGAGGGCGAGACCACGAGTCTTGAGGAGACTCTTGAGATTTGCGCCATTGACGCGATGAATTTTCTCAAAGATCATCGTTACGATCCGACGGAAATTTATAACGAAGAATTTCTCGAGGATATAAAAAAAATTCCCGATCCAACGGAGAAACCGTGCGAAATAATTGAGGATTTTTTGCGCGTATTGCGCAGCCTCGGAGCTTGGTGCGCCGATCGCGCGGCTCTCGCTCTTCTAATGCTCACCGAGAAATTAAAGATCAAGACACCTTACGAGCGGCACTATCTCCTCCTCAATATGGTCTCCTCCGTTATGATGAAAATACGGTAAGCAATAATGGACAATCATTGGAGCCCCGTGTCCCGGCGAGACATTTGAAAATTTCAGTTGGTAATTTTAGCGCAATGTGCGACAACGCTTTCGAGTCGCTGACCGAGAGGGAAAAGATATATCGTTACTCGAGACCCAAGGTTCATCGTTTGCTGGCCATTCTCAAGACTTACACGCCTTATCCAAAAATCGGCAACGCGGGTAATACGCAAATATAAATATACATATATATATATATATAAAACCTAAGTGAGGGCGCGTAGCGCCCTACGCACCCCTAGTATATGTATATATATATATATATATATATATATGAATAAAAACATCAATTATCGGTCAAGTTTGGGCTTCATTATCGGGTATCTTTTTGTAAGTTACACAGCTTGGTGGCTGTGTTGAAAAACACGTGTCATAATTTTTTTCAGATTTTTTCCTCCATTTTTTTTTAGCTATCATTGGGTATCGAATTTTTTCATTTGAAAATTTTTTGTTTTTCATTTAATTTTGGCGGCTTGAATTTTAAAATAAACAAAAAACCAATTGTATAGTTTTTTTTGTAAAAAAAATCTCAACTTTCCGAAAAAAAAAATAATAGCCTAATTAATATACGTGTAGAAGACTCAAAATCAAGATTACAATTTGAAAAGTCATTTTTTCGCCATTGCCCAAAGTTCAAAAAAAAATTTCATATTTTTTTTCTCAGAAAGCTGAGAAAATTTTACATAAATATGTCACTTTTAAGTTGGGATCTCTAAAAACACGCCTGGGATTAATAAAAATGTAAAAAAAAAACATAATAATGAATCTCATTTATTCTAACAATTTTATTTTTTTTTTTTATTTTTTGGAGTGGCTGTTGAAACGAACAATTGACATTTTTTGTGTACCAGTTTAAATACTGGATTATTGTTTTTATTATTTTACCATTACGACAACATATACAATCGTTCCAGTTGAAATATATGTGCCGGAGAAAACATTTCCGAGTTCGACACATTTGAGAATAACTGTTCCCAAATTGTTTGGTATAGGCGAAATCGAATGCAATGATTAAGTAACTTTGACGGACTTTGAGCGCAAAGATCTTCGTTCAATTTCAGTCTTTAAATTCGGATACTAAATATTTTCCAAAAAATCAAAAGTTACATTTGGTAACTTGTTTGAATGGGCTTCTACCAATTTACCAAATGTAACTTTTGAGTTTTTGGAAAATATTGAGTATCCGAATTCAAAGACTGAAATTGAAAAAAGATCTTTGCGTTCAAAGACTGTCAAAGGTTTCGGCATTCGATTTCGCCTCTACCAAATAATATGGGAACGGTCATTCTCAAAACTGTGTCGAATTCAGAAACGTTTTCCCTAGCACATGTATTTCAACTGGAACGATTGTATGTAGTCGTAATGGTAAAATAATCAAAACACTAACCCAGTATTTACACCAGTACGCAACAATTGTCTCTTGTTCGTTTCAACGGCGACTCCAAAAAATAAAAAATTATTGAAATTGTTAGAATAAATGAGAATTGTAATGTTTTCTTTTTACATTTTTATCAATCCCAGGAGTGTCTTTAGAGATCCCACCCCAAAAATAACATATATTATGTAAAATTTTCTCAACTTTCTGAAAAAAATATGGAATTTTTTTTTTTTAATTTTGGTTAATGACGAAAAAACGACTTTTCAGATTATAATCTTGATTTCGAGTCTTCTACACTTATTATAATTAGGCTATATTTTTTTTCGGCAATTTGAGATTTTTTTCAAATTCAAACCCCCAAAGTTAAATGAAAAAAACAAAAAACAAAAAAGTTTCAAATGAAAGAATTCGATACTCCATGGTAGCTAAAAAAAAATCTGAAAATATTATGGCACGTGTTTTTCAACACAGACACCAAGCTGTGTTACTTACAAAAAGATCCCCGATAGTGAAGCCCAAACTTTGCCGATAATCGATGTTTTTTTACTCATATATACATATATATATATATATATATATATATATGTATATATATATACGCGCATCTTGGATCAACGCTAGTCGGTACTTGTGTCCTCATTCGGGCGTTTCCTCGCTTCGCAGATCGAACGAAAAAATTAAGCAGCAGCGTCGCACCGGTGACGAGCGGAAGCAATTTTTTTCAAGCCAGATCACGAGGCGAATCTTATAAGAGAACGACGAAATCCGAGCGATATCATCGCGGCGTCACCGATCCCGATCTTCTCTGCGGCGTCATATTCGTTGACAAAAGTTTCACCGCAAAGATACTTTTTTATTTATTGAACGTACGTATTCAACCGTAACCGATGATCGAAAAATTCTCAAAATATTCTCACGAATTTTATTATAATAATAAAATACAAATAATATACAAATAATTACAAATAATTATAATAATTATATATATATAATAAATATATATAATTATATATATAATATAATTATATATATATATATATATATATATATATATATATATATATATATATATATATATATATATATATATATATATATATTATTATGATTATTATTGTTATTATTATTATTATATAAATAAATAATAATAATAATTATTATTTTTATTTATCTTTTTTTTTATATACACGCAGGAGGTATCGAAGTGCGATGAGGATTTGCATTTTTTATCGCCCCTTTATACGATGGAAAAGACGATAGACGACGCGAGTTATTCCCGGGACGTCGAGATGGAGCACAGAAAGCAGGAGGAAGTTTTGAAACGATTCAGAATTCACGAGTGCAATCTTTTGATAGCAACGTCGATATTGGAGCAGGGTATCGAGATTCCAAAATGTAATTTCGTCATGAGATACGATTTTCCGAAGAATTATCAATCTTACGTGCAATGCAAGAGTCGCGCACGTGCGATCGACGCTATACACGTTTTGCTGGTACCTGCCGACGGATCGGGTGACTGCGTCCGGCAATTAGCCCAGCATCATTATAACGAAAAGGTCGGTGAATGTTTAATTTTTCCTTTGTTTTTTTTTTTCCCCGCATTGTGAGAATAAAATGACAAATGACAAACCGGGGAATGCGGGACCAGATTTTATTAGGCAAATGTTGGAACAACGAGCCCAGCGAGGAGGAGGAAAACGAGGCTGATGCTTATGCTCCGATTATGCCGCATTATCAGCCTCTGGCCAACGAGGAAGCGCCGAAAGTTTCCTTCAACTCGGCGATATCGCTCATCAACAGGTAGTACATTCGGAAAATCCAATATTCGAATATATATATATATATATGTATGTATATATTTTTCTTTTCTTTCAAATTATTGTATGTGAGACATTCCACGAAAAAGTGGCAGGAGTTTTCAAATTTTCGTTTATATTTTGTTTAACACATTGAAATGAATAAACTGTGAAAATTTCGGACCTTTTGCTACGCAAGTTTTTTTGCGTTTTAAAAAATTTTTTTTTTAACTTTTAAAGTATTCATCTGAATGAAAAAAAATATATATATCGGTAATACTATTCTTCATAGGAAATTTTCTGAATTAAAAAAAAAAATTTCAAAATTTTAAATTCCAATTTTCCCTGTGAATCGTGAATTTAAAAGTTAACAAATGAAAAATGACAGCGTTCCTCAAAATTTTTTTTTTTTTTTTTTCTTGAAAAGCTCACGATTTTACATGTCCATGCGTAAATAATGAGGTCACTGTGGGTTCAACGACAAAAAAAAAAACAAAGTGTGAAACAATTGCTTTATCGAAGCTTTACATAATCACTTTTAGCAGTTATTGAGGTTTTTGCTTTGCAGACGAGTTTTTTTGTCACCGGTTTGAATAATACGAATGAAATCCTTGAGTGCCTTTGAATGTGAGCGTCCTCGAAAATTTGTCATTCAATTCAGCTTCAGTTCAACGGCGTTCCTTTTATTTTAACAACGAAAATTGTACAGCGCTCGCGCATCAACAATTTTCCCTCGTGGTCCCGATTTCAAATTCTCAAGTCTAATTAATAGATAACTAAAAAAAAACTTGACAGGAGCAAAAGTGTTCGCGTGAACTTTCGATAAACTGAAAATATTACATTTTTTTTTTTCGTCATTAAACCCACAGTGACCGCATTTTTTTTACGCATGGATTTTATGTAAAATTATCTCAGCTTTTCAGAAAAAAAAAATCAAATGTTGGGGAACGCTGTCTTTTTGCTTTTTTTTACTTTTAAACTCAATTCATAGTGAAAATTCGAATTTATAATTTTTATAATATATATATTTTTTTAATTCAGAAAATTTTTGATGGCAAATAGTATTACCGATATATTAATTTTTTCGTCAGTCAAATGAAAACTTTAAAAACGAAACAAAAAAAAATTAGAAAAACTCGAAAAAAGGTGTAGCTCTGTTACTTACGTAGCAAAGAGTCTGAAATTTTCACAATTTATTCATTTTAATGTGTTGAACAAAATATAAACGAAAATTTTAAATAGTTTAAGGTAGAAAAAAAACAAATTTATTTCAAAGGATGAGAATTTTAGGTTGAGTGGAAGATCCGCCTGCATTTGGTTTTTCAATTTTTTTTTTTTCCCTTTTTATCGAATTTGTGATGAATAATTGCTGGTGAAAATTTTTTTTTCTGCGCTCACAGCTGCCGGAGGATCAGTTTGTGTCTTGAATAAGATCCTCTCAGAATTTTAACTCTTCGGTAGATATTTAATAGTCCGATGAATTTTCTGATTATTGTTCAATGAAAACGCACCAAAAAAAATAAGATGAACGGCAGTCAACTGCTACAATGGGATCGAGCACTCGGAAAAAAATCAAAGCAAAGAAAATTCGGCTACCAAGTTGATTTTTTTAACAGGAGTTTATTTTAAGATTCTGTTCAATTTTTAAAGCGATACCCATAACGCAAACGGTTTTTTCACTTATTATTAACGATAGTTTTGGAAAATAGTGAAATAATGAAGTGCAAAATCCGCTTTGGACCCAATTTAAACCGTGAATTAGAACGAGCAACTTATTTAAGGTAGTTCTATCGTGGTAACTAATCCATAAGATTTAAATTTTTTTTTTTTTATATCTTCAATTTTAATATATTTATTCATTTCGCGAAACGTCAATGCCCCTTATCGACCTAATTACGGAGAAATTAATACTTGAAAATGCCAATTCCTCAAGGCAAATTTGCTTCGGCATATAGAAGAACCGATTTCCGGTCACTTTAAAACGATATATCTTATCGAAAATCCAAAAGATTCTTACAAAAAACGAGACTTAGATTTGTGGTGGTCTCGCCTAAGCCTCCGAGAAATGCCGCGGAGCGGCGCGACGACCAATCTCGGAATTACGGAAGTAATTCACGCCAACGTCGGAAGCAGGAACTAGTCCCCCTTCCATGGAGCTAACCTCCACAGGTCTAGCGTCGAAAAAAGATCGCGCGTCATAAAATACACATTCAGTATTTCGTACATCATTCATATTAAAGTTAATTAAAGAAAATAAATATTTGTATTTTTATATTGTGTCCTCACCGCGTGTTTTATTTCATCACCCCAAAGGCTACAAATTGGTGACCCCGACGTGATTATTCGCGATTACAAAAAGCCGGGTGTGTAACCTACAAGTGACACGTGCATCTCACGGACAAAACAATGAATGATAACGATCAAATTGTGAACCCCGTCATTCCGGGAGCGAATGCGCCAAACCTCGGACCGAACAATAATCAAGTCGATGACGTAGTGACAAATCTCAAGCTACCTCCTTTCTGGGCAAATGTTCCGGATCTTTGGTTCGCTCATATCGAAGCCACGTTCAACAACAGACGAATCGTAAGCGACGCAAGAAAATACAATTTCGTGCTCGAATCTTTGGACGCCGAGGGCATGAAACAAATATCAGATTTCGTAAGACGCCCTCCGATGCAAGATAAGTATGAGACGTTAAAACATACACTCATCTCGCGACTCACAGACTCGAAGGAGCGACAAATCCAAAAATTTCTCAATGAGCTCCAGCTCGGTGATAAAAAACCCACTCAATTACTGAGGGAGATGCAAGAGCTCGGTGGTAATATTGTACACGACGATTTCCTCCGCTCACGTTTTATTCAATGCATGCCCACGAGCGTTCGAGCATTTTTAGTGGGGAGCTCTGAACTTTCAATGACAAAACTTGCGGAGACTGCGGACAAGCTTCTCGAGAGCTGCGGAAGCTCGTTCGTCATGGCGACAACGACACAGGATGCCTTGGCGTCTCAGGTCTCTTCTGTCAACTGGATGGAACAACGAGTGATTTCGCTGGAGAAAAATATGGCAGCATTGATGACCTCGCTTGACCTCCTTCGAAAAAAATTGGACAGTTCAGTCAACGATAACAACGATAACAACTACAACAACGTACGTCGCGGTAGATCTCGTGCTCGCAGTAAGTCCGCTCAGTCTCGTAATGGTGTATGTTATTATCACGACACGTATGGCAATAACGCCAAGCATTGCTTTCAACCGTGTAATTTCGGAAAAAAATCGAATTCTCAATCGGAAAACTAGAGGTGCTATCCTCGGATCAGACGGTCGGAGATAGCCAAGCTCATTCTCTCGGTGGTGAAATCCGTCTTCACATTTTTGACAGAAAAACGAATATAAAATATTTGATCGATTCAGGTTCCGTCGTGACGATTTTGCCTCGTAACTTGATTAACGAGAATTTACAGCGTGGTTCTATGAAACTTTACGCAGCAAATTCGACGGAAATAAATACGTTTGGAAACAAATTAATGACTGTTGATCTGGGTCTTCGACGCCCCTTCAAATGGTCATTCATCATTGCCGAAGTACGGTCTGCAATCATCGGCGCAGATTTTCTCGCGGATCACGGCTTACTCATTGATCTAAAAAACCGACGATTAATAGACTCGTTGACGAATCTCTCCACGTTTGGGACAATCGCAGAGACGACGGTACACAGTATCTCGACTGTGAACGCTCATCACGAGTACACGGATCTTCTAAATAAGTTCCTTGACATCACTAAACAACCAGCACCGCTGAGAACAGAGTTCGAGAGTCCGGTCAAACATTACATAGAAACCACGGGTCCTCCGGTTTTCCAACGCCCGCGACGCCTGGTAGGAGAGAAATACGAGGCACTGCGGAGCGAAATCGATTATCTACTCGAGTACGGAATGATTAGACCGTCAAAAAGCGCTTGGGCCAGTCCGGTACATATGGTAAAAAAACAATCCGGAGGTTGGCGACTTTGTGGCGATTTCAGGGCGCTAAACGTAAAAACGGTACCGGATCGGTATCCCACGGGACACAATCACGACCTATTTCAAGGGTTATATGGAAAAACGATTTTTTCCACGTTGGATCTGACGAGAGCTTACCACCAGATCCCCATGGCTGAAGAGGATATACAAAAAACAGCGATAACAACGCCATCGGGACTCTACGAATTTCGAGTCATGCCTTTCGGCTTACGAAACGCCTCGCAAACATTCCAAAGATACATGGATTCCATTTTCAGAGATCTGAATTTTGTGATCGTATACATAGACGACATTTTGGTCGCGTCAGAGTCTCCCGAACAACATCGACGACATTTGACGATCGTTTTCGAAAGATTACAGCAAAACAGACTAAATATTAACATTAATAAGTGTGTTCTAGGAAAACCAGAACTTACCTTTCTCGGATACACAATAAACCAGAGCGGTTATAAACCACCTGCTGCACGAGTTCAAGCGATCGTGAATTATCCGAAGCCGGAGACAATATTCGATTTACGACGATTTCTCGGGCTGGTAAATTATTACAGACGCAGTATTCCAGAGGCGGCGAAAATACAAGTCTCGTTAAACGAGCTTCTCAAAGAATCAAAAAAAAACGATAAACGCAAAGTTCCTTGGACAGCTGAAAGCGAAGAAGCGTTTGAAGAAACAAAAAGAAGAGTGGCCAAGGCGACGTCAACGATGTTCCTTGCGCCAAATGCTCCACTCACATTGACAACCGATGCCTCAGATGTCGCCATCGGAGCCTCACTCGAGCAGCTTGTGGGTGACGTATGGGAACCTGTCGGATTTTTCTCTCGTAAGTTACAACCAGCTGAAAAGAATTATAGTACCTACGATAGAGAGCTTCTCGCGATTTTCGCAGCGGTAAAATTCTTCCTGCACATTCTCGATGGTCGACAATTCGTGATTCGAACAGATCATAAACCTCTCGTGTACGCGTTTCAACGAAATTCAGAAAAATCCTCACAACGACAGCTCAGACAACTCGATTTCATTTCACAGTATTCAACGGAGATTGTACATGTGAGTGGAGACGATAATGTCGTGGCCGATGCACTGTCTCGTATCGAGGAAGTCAATCAGATCGAAATGCCGAAGGTATTGTCTGCGCATGTAATTCTTGACGCGCAACAGGACGACGAAGAGTTACCGGATTTACTCGAAAATAAGACATCGATGAGTCTTCAACTATTATCAGTCGAGCCGGACGTCAAACTGTATTGCAACATTTCTTCAGGGGTTGTCAGACCGTATATTCCGAGATCTTTACGTAAGCAAGCGTTCGATTCGATACACTCACTCTCGCATCCTAGTGGGAGAAGCACGTGCCGAATTTTAAAACAAAAGTACGTATGGCCAGGGATAAAGAAAGACGCCCTAGAATGGTCACGCGGTTGTTTGCCCTGTCAGCGATCCAAAGTTCACAGACACAACCGAACTCAACCGAACTTCATCGAGGTACCAGACGGAAGGTTCAGCCATGTTCATATGGATTTGATCGAGCTCCCGGTGGTCGACGGTTTCAGGTATTGTTTAACGATCATGGATCGATTTTCGAGATGGCCGGAAGCACTTCCCTTGAAGAACATGACAGCGGACACAGTAGCCACGGCATTCTACAACAATTGGATATGTCGATACGGCACTCCATTAACGATAACGACCGATCAAGGTCGACAGTTCGAATCGTCTCTATTCTCTTCTCTAGCCAATTTGATCGGTGCGAAGAAAATACGGACGACGCCATATCATCCGTCCTCAAATGGACTTATCGAACGATGGCATCGAACATTCAAGGCCGCCCTCACATGTAATAAATCGGTTCCGTGGACGGAGTTAATGCCAACGGTGTTACTGGGATTAAGGACAGCGTACAAGGAAGATTTGAGAGCATCGTGCGCCGAAATGTTATACGGGACCACTATCCGAGTTCCTGGTGAATTTTTCATCTCTCATGACGCGCCAGCCGATCCGAAAATATTCGTACAAAAGTTCAGAGAATTCATACGGGATGTCCGACCCACGCCAACAGCACACCACATAAAGGCTCGTGCGTTCATACACAAGGATCTCGAAAAATGTTCTCACGTTTATCTACGAAACGACGCGGTAAAACCGCCACTCGAACCACCGTACTCAGGGCCATATGAGGTAATAAAGAGGTTAGATGATCGACGTTTCGTCATCGATGTTGATGGGACACAGAAAACGATATCAATCGAGAGGTTGAAGCCAGCGTATACAGTCAAAGAGGACTCCCAACGCCCAAGATCGGATGAATCAGAGGATCAAACGGAACGACAGCCCATGGATCCAATACCGGAGTCATCGAGCAAAAAAAGTACCAAAGAAAAAAGAGTCTCGTTCCATCTTGACCCTGTCAAGGTCACTAGGAGGGGAGTGGATGTGGCGGTCTCGCCTAAGCCTCCGAGAAATGCCGCGGAGCGGCGCGACGACCAATCTCGGAATTACGGAAGTAATTCACGCCAACGTCGGAAGCAGGAACTAGTCCCCCTTCCATGGAGCTAACCTCCACAGGTCTAGCGTCGAAAAAAGATCGCGCGTCATAAAATACACATTCAGTATTTCGTACATCATTCATATTAAAGTTAATTAAAGAAAATAAATATTTGTATTTTTATATTGTGTCCTCACCGCGTGTTTTATTTCATCACCCCAAAGGCTACAGATTCATTAAACACGTAAAAATCTAACGGGCCTAAAAAAAAATATGATTGTCGACCAATTTTTTAAGCTATACTGATTTTAATACGAGCATCCGGGTAGTGATACACAACTTATGGCATAATGTCGTGACGGTGAAAAAATGTGGCAACGCGATATCGAAACGAAAGCGGTATTTGACAAGTCGAACAACATAACCTCTCCGCGTCAACGTCGATAGAGCGGGCGAGAGAGTGAGAGGGCACGAGAATGAAAAGAGAAAGAAAACGCAACGTTGCCACACGTAAATATCATACGAGATCTAGTAATACTCGAGTCGTTGCAATTACTATTTTACTAGTTACATAATTATTTATAATAAACCGTTGATTAATTGTATTCACCTGGGTAAGCTTATTTAATATTTATTAATTTTAACCCATATATCCAATATTTTTAGGAATCATCATTTAGACATTTATAGCTAATTGACTAGTCTGCAGCGATAGAACTACCTTAAGACACAAACTAATCCTCTGACAGCTGTGAGCGCAAAAAAAACATTTTTTACCAGCAATTATTCATCATAAATTCGATAAAAAGGGGGGAAAAAAATGAAAAATCAAATGCAGCGGATCTTCCACTCGACCTAAAATTCTCATCTTTTGACATAAATTTTTTTTTCCCACCTAAACTATTTTTTTTTAACACCCTATTTTATATATATATATATTTTTTAAATTCAGATACTGCGCAAAACTGCCGAGCGACACTTTTACCCGCCTCACACCCGAATGGACCACCGAACGAACGAACCTCGAAGATTCTACCGCCATGTACTTGTGCTCTCTTAGATTGCCCATTAATTCACCGGTTAAATGTGTTACTTCGGTGAGTTAATTATTATTTTATCAATATCGATGAATTTTTTGTCGAACGAGGCGTTTTTTTGTTTTTTTTTTCACGCAATTTATTCTCGACAGTCTTACGCAATGCCAAACAGAGCGATGGCTCGAAGACTCGCGGCTCTCGAATTGTGCATTAAATTGCATCGCGAGAATGAGATCGATGACAATCTTTTGCCGATTGGGAAAGAAAATTTTAAAGCACGACCTGAGGACGCCGAAGTTCCGGCCTTGCCCGATGATGAAAGTCGGCTCGATTATTCCGAAGCTCGACCTGGCACAACGAAACGTCGACAGTATTATTACAAAAAGGTTTCGATAATTTCGTAATGGTAAAAAAAAAAAATTTTATACACGTATGAAAATATAAAAATACGTTTTTTTTTTTTTTTTTTTTTTTTTTTTTTTTTTTTTTCGTGACAGACGGCCGAGGCTCTGACCGATTGCAGACCCGTCGTCGGTTCACCGGCTTATCTTTATCATATAAACATGTCGTTGAGTTGTCCCTTGCCGGAGGAACAAAATACACGTGGACGTCGTATTTATCCACCCGAGGAGTCGGCAATCGGTTTTGGTATTCTCACTTTGAAGCAAATTCCCAAGGTACGTTATTTCTTCTTTTTTTTTTTTTTTTTTTAATGTCATCATTAATCGCGTGTATCTTGTACAGCTCTGTCCGTTTCCTATTTATACGAGATCCGGTGAGGTACGCGTTCAGCTGAGACTCTGTAAAGATACGGTTGTACTTGATTCGTCGAAGATCGAAAGATTCGCGACGTTTCTCAATTACACTTTTACAAATGTCCTGAGGCTCGAAAAGTATCTCATGATCTTTGATCCCAATGCTTCGGAAAATTCTTACATAATAGTTCCCGTTAAAACTGGCAAGTATATTTAAATTAATAATAATATTTTCATATATATATATATATATATATATATATATATTAGGGTGGTCCTTATTTGGGTGATTGGAAAATTTTTCATAGAAACGCGCCCCCTAGATTTGTTCCAAATCATTAAAAAAAACATTCTATGTAATTTTTCGAGTAGCTATGTCAACTGGAAAACGTGCCGCAAGGAGCGTGAATTTTCTCCTTTTGGTAAAAAAAAAAAAAATTAGCCTCGGCATTGATTTTTCGGTAGATCGAAAAAAATTCTGTTTGAATGAATGCAAAGAAATTCTGATGGATAAAAACTTTTTTTTTTTGTCAAATTCCAATTGTTCATCCAATAACATTAAGGATTTGTAACCAAAAAAAAATTTCTATTCATTGTATTGTTTTTCAAAATTGTTTATATTTTCATGCACTATAATAAAAGTATAAATGAAAAATGCAAGCCCGTACGATTTGCAACAATTTTATTTATGAATTATACAAACTCATCATTGAATCGGAGCAATACGGAGACTTTTACATTAGATTTTTAAAAAACCGTTTCTTTACGGCAATCCTGGATAATTTTTTCTAGTTTTCCGAAATTATTTGCAAAATGAATTGTTTTTGTTGCTTATTTTTAGTAAAACGATCGTTGTGCTCTTTGATCGATTTAATGGCTCTCTCAGCAGTGTCGTTCGCAAACGTTAATTTTTCAACAATGTCAGGTCCTTCGTTATAGTCAGCATTCATAGGCCATTCTTGTGGATCGATTCCTAAAGAATCTTTGTGGATTTCGAATCGATCGAAAAATTGTACGAACGGCGGCGATATTAAATAATCTATATCTTATAGTCGTATACATTTTTTAAATCTCTGAACTTAATATTTTTCGCGCATCGAAAGAATCGTCGCTTTTATTTGCATACAAGCTCTGCGACCATTTTTCTTTAATCGAAAACGACATTTGGGAATGGAATGATCATTCGAATTGCTAACATAGCAGATTTTTCATGCCATGAAAAAAAAAAAAAAAACGAGGAAAGGGCTTGCAAAATTCGTATTGTTTATGTAAAGATACGAACAAGTCGGACCTTCAAAATTTTTTTTCCTCACGGTGTTCTTGATCGATTTTTTCTTTTTTTGCTGAACAGAAAAAAAATGTTTGTTTGCGAATAATTTATATTTTTTTAATCAGCAAAAAAAAATCAAACAGAATTTTTTCGATCTACCCGAAAATCAACGCCGAGGGTAATTTTTTTTTTTTAAATCTAAATGGGAAAATTCTATCTCAAAACTTGAGTTTTGATGGAAAAAAAATGTTTGTTTGCGAATAATTTATATTTTTTTAATCAGCAAAAAAAAAAATCAAACAGAATTTTTTCGATCTACCTGAAAATCAACGCCGAGGGTAATTTTTTAAAAATATAAATGGGAAAATTCAATCTCAAAACTTGAGTTTTGATGGAAAAAAACATCCTCGCGAAGAGGGAGCTTTGTAGCTTACGCGGAAGCCGCCGCTCATTGGACGTTTCTAATTATAAAAGCCGATTAACGTCTATGACGAACTTTTTGAAAGGAAAAATTTGCGACCGTGAGGATTGTATTTCAAATTAATAAAAAAGAATTTGATTGAATAAATCTTTGTTTATCTTAATTTCTAATTTTTTATCATAAATTCTAAACAATTTTGAGTTGAACGGCTTTGTCTGACACCATCGTGTTCTGAATAAAAATTTAGATCGATTTTATTCATAACAATAATTTTGCGATAAAAAATTGTTTATCAATTGTCATAAACAATTCGTATCTGGTGAAATTTTTTTTTCGCGATAATTTTTTTTCTCGACTCAAATACGTACTCCATTGTTCTCTTGCTGAAATAGAAAGTCATTCGTCTCAGGGAAGATAGGATATAAGCAAATTTATTCACTTATAACAATTTTTCTATGACTTTGTGCAAAAAAAAAAAACGCAAAATGTCATTTATTTATTTATTTTCGGTAAAGATTGATGCCAACGACGCCTTTTTACACGTGGCATGCGTTTTTCGGTGGAAATCAGCGACTGAAAGTATATATTGCGCTTGAACTCTATCCATAGTTAATAATGAATTAAATTCCGCGCACAAAGCTACTTTTCGTTCAGCAATATCGTTTACAACTTTTGAATCATTGAAGATTCTTTTTATTTGAAATACAATCCCCATGGTCTCAAATTTTTGGTTCCAAAAAGTTCGTCATGGACGTTAATCGGCTGTTATAATTAGAAACGTCCAATGAGCGGCGGCTTCCACTTGAGCTACAGAGCTCCCTCTTCGCGAGGATGTTTTTTTTTTCATTAAAACTCAAGTTTTGAGGGGTGGGAGCATGAAAAATCAATTTTTTTTTTCTTTTTTTGAAACATACATATATATAAATATACATATACATATACATATATACTAGTATACATTATTATATAGTATACATATATATAGTATATATATATATGTATAAATATATATATATAATATAATTAAAATATATATAATTTTTTAATATATATTTTAATATATATTAAAAATATAAATAATATATAGTATATACATATATATATATAAATATATAGTATATATATAGTAGTCATACATATATACTAGTATACACATGATCCGATAAAGTATTAACAAATTTATCTCTCGTTAGTTGGCAATAACGAGGATATAAGCATCGATTGGAATTTTTTGGAGCGTATATACGAAAATAGAAATACCATACCGAGGCAAGTGCCGCAAAACGAGAGAATTAATTTTACGTTTGATCCGTCAAAGTATCACGATGCCGTTATAATGCCATGGTACAGGAATCAGGATCAACCACAGGTATAATGGCATTTTTTCTCATTACAACTGTTCGACACAATTTATATAAAATCTATATATATACACGTGCGTGTGTGTGTGTGTGCGTATGTATTATTGCGCTCGTTGATTGCAGTATTTTTACGTAGCCGAAATTTGTACAAATCTGAATCCAAAGTCTTCATTTCCGGGTGACGGTTATAGCACATTTGAGGAATATTATCTGAGAAAATACGATATACGGATACAAAATTGTAATCAACCCCTGTTGGATGTCGATCATACTTCCGCTCGGTTGAATTTTCTCACGCCAAGGTATTTCATTTCTTTTGCTTTATTATCCCATCTTCCCCGTGTATTCGAGTAAAAAAAAAATACAGAGTAGCTTGTGAACGACGACGATGACGACAACAACAACGACAATATTTTCCCGCCAGATACGTAAATAGAAAAGGAGTGGCATTGCCGACAAGCAGCGAGGAGACAAAGAGAGCAAAACGTGAGAATTTGGAGCAAAAACAAATATTGGTCGCGGAATTGTGCGCGATTCATCCTTTTCCCGCTTCTCTCTGGCGTCAGGCGGTTTGTTTGCCTTGTATACTTTATCGAATAAACGCCCTGTTGCTCGCCAATCAGATACGCTGTCAGGTCGCGCGAACCATAAATCTGGGACAAGAAAACGGAGGTAACGTTGCTTAATTTACTCAAAATTATTATTTCGAGGAAAACAAAATTTTGTTTTTTTTTTTTTTTTTTTCCCTTTCAAAATATCCATCTACATATGTTTTTTTTTTTTTTTTTTTTTTTTTTTTTTTTTTTTTTTAAATTCCAAGATTTCGAATGGCCAGCCCTGAACTTTGGCTGGAGCTTGGCGGAGGTGTTGAAGAAATCGAAAGATTCGGAGAGAAAGGGTAATGGTAATAATAATAATAAAAAGGAAGAAAATGTTGAGAGAAAGGAAATGATGGACGAGAGGCGAGCGACGAGATTGAAAAATGGGAAAAACTCGTCGGAAGAATCGACGAACGAGGGAGACGAGCTGGAGATTGGTACTTGGTCGAACGAAATGGCCGGAACGGATATTAAATCATTGCCAACGGAATTGAACTGGGAAGATATGAGATACGGCGGTTCGGAATGCGACTCGGATGCTTATAATTCCGACGACGACGACGACGACGACATTGACAACAACGACGATGACGACGACGACGATGAGACTTGCAGCGATGGGGATTTTTCGGACGAGAGCGGCGGAGGTCTCAGAATATCATACATGGGCGAGAACATTGCCGAGGCAGTCGAGGACGAGTCGACAAAGCGCGAGATAAACAAAAAAATCATTCGTCTGTTGGAGATTGAGAAAAATTTCGATGTCCCGTATTGGCCGGAGACCAGCGTGGATCATTTTCTCGCGGATAAGCACAAAAAGGATCATTATGAATTCGCCAAAAGACGCGAAACCGAAATAATGGAGAGCGGTTTGTTATTAAAAAGCAATCGAGAGATTAAGATTGAACGAAAGAGTGTGATTAGCGGCGGTGGTGGTGGTACAGCGATGTTTAATGCGCATGAAAATTTGAAATACAAGGATTACATGGAAAAAGTTGGTGAAAAATTGAGAGCTGACATGTGCCGGGCGATAAGGAAATCGCAGACATTGAAAAATCGATGGAGCACGGACGAAAGCTCGTACGTAGCCGACGTTGAATTGTTCAGTTTTGACGAACAACCGGAGTTACGGGGACATCCGGGCCCGAGTCCGAGTCTAATTCTTCAAGCTCTGACAATGTCGAACGCCAACGACGGCATTAATCTCGAGCGTCTCGAGACTATAGGAGATTCTTTTCTCAAATACGCGATAACCACGTATCTCTACTGTACTTACGATACCATACACGAGGGAAAGCTCAGTCATTTGAGATCGAAGCAGGTAATTGGCATTTTTGATTTTGTTATCGAATTTTTTTTTAATTTTTTTTTGCGGAAGATATGCGCTAAAATTTCATATTTTATTTATTTTTATTTATCTTTAAATCATACAATGTATATGAGGCATTCCGCATCAACGTGACCACTTGAAAACCTTAATATCTTGAATTTTTCTGCAATCGACATATGCTATAGTACTAAGGTGGCTCATCAGTGAATTAAAAAAGCGGCGATACGAATGAAACTTCGGGAGAGTGTTATCTAAGATGCAATGAACGCTCTCTCAAAATTTCAGGGTATGTTGCCAGGCAAATTATTGCGAACGAGTAATTTAAAATTACCTATTTTAGCATGGATCTTATGGCAGTTGATTCCATTTTCACCGGAAGTGACACGATACCTTTTGATAAAGACGAGAGTTCTTATTCAAATTTTGAGTATTGAAAGATGAAATCGTGAACTTTCCAATGGTATTTAAAAAATTGTGTCTTGCCAGGGATTTTCCCGAGAAATTTAATCGCGAAAGTCATCGTGTGTGCAAATCTCGGATACAATATATATGTCTGTCATTCTGCACGCGAGGAAACATATGAATATCAGCTATCGTGTTTGACTTGATCGCTCTGACAGCGTTAAATACTTTTGTCAGTTGAGACTTTATTTATATTATTTATAATAAATTATGAATAAAATATCTCGGGGAAACGTCATCGAAATTCATAAATTTTATTTAGACAGAGTATTTAGAAAATATTATGATAGGTTTTATGATTTTTTTTCACGTCACGATTTTTGACTAGTTTTGTCACTGATGGGCCCCGCCTTAAGACAAAAATATTGATATGTATTAAATTTATGGTGGCAATTGATAGGGGTGAAATTACAGGAAAATGCGATTTTTGCTTGTTTTTTCTCCCTGATTTTATTACATGGAAATAGTGTGTCGGAGCGAAAAATTGCTGAGAATCAATTTTGTTGTGTTTGTTGCAAGGATAACGAAAAAAAAATTTTTAAAGGCAAGATTTTACATTTTTCATGAAAAAAAACCTATTTAAAAAATAAAAATCGATTTTTGGACGATTATGACAGTTTAAAAAAATTTGAAATATTCTTTTTTCAATTCCTCGAACTTTTTTCAAAAGCAATGCGTCTCTTTCCAGATGAAAAAATTCAATCCAAAGGCTGAGCAAAAAAAAAAAGAAAATTGAAAAAAAATTTTTATGCAAAATTTGAAATAAAAATGTTATATAATGCGAGTATATTTCTCAATATATTTGCGAACATTTTGTAAATAAATATTGAGAAATATACTCGCATTATATAACATTTTTATTTCAAATTTTGCATAAAATTTTTTTTTCCAATTTTCTTTTTTTTTTTTCGCTGAGCCTTTTTAGATTGAATTTCTTCGTTTGTTCGAATTTGTTCGTTTGACATTCTTCATTTTAGATCAAGACGATTCAGGTCCCTGGGAAAACTGCCTGTACTTTGCTATTTTGTTCGATATTTTGTTTGTTTTTTTTTTTTTATTCGGTATTTTGTTTGTTTTTCATCGTCTTCGGCAGGTGAGCAATTTGAATCTTTATCGTCTTGGACGACGCAAGGTGCTCGGTGAGAGTATGATCGCGACGAAATTCGAGCCTCACGACAATTGGCTACCGCCGTGCTACTACGTGCCGAAGGAGCTCGAGCAGGCCCTCATCGAGTCGGGTGTACCATCGACGCTGTGGAATCAAGCGGACATACCGTCGCTGGTCGACGTACGAGATCCCAGCGAGATAACCCGACTGGTCAGAGAGACCGAGCACAAGCTCGGTATAATGAGAATCGAGCTCGATCGCAATGACATTGGCCGTTTCACGATCGACGATATCGATAACGCGCAATGCTTCATACCGTACAATTTGATAACACAGCACAGCATACCGGACAAGAGCATTGCCGATTGCGTCGAGGCTCTGATAGGCGCTTATCTCATAGCTTGCGGTCCAAGGGGAGCTCTTCTGTTCATGGCCTGGCTCGGTATAAACGTTTTGCCGAATCAGGAGATACGCGTGATTCAGGACGAAGAACCGAGGGACATTCATCCGGGCAGTACACCCTACGTCAGAGAGATCAACGACGAGACCGGACAGATCAGCTGGCGTCAGGTATATCACATTATTACGATTAAAATTCATAATTATAGTATTATAAATATATATATAAATATATATATTTTATTATATATATATTTATATTATTTAAATAATATATATATTATTTATATTATATAAATATATATATTATTTAAATAATATAAATATATATATTATATTATAAATATATATATTTATATAATTATAAATATAATTATATACTGTATGAAAAATGAGATTTTAAAAAAAAAAAGGGGCGAGTATTTGAAATTTTTTTCTTTGTCAAATCGTGCGAAAAAAAAAAAAAAAAGATTCGATATGGAAAACTCGAGGAACCGCAAAATCCACTTTTGAGAAACAGCCCCGATCCGGAGGGAGAGCTCGAGAGGATGCTCGACGGTTACGAAAGACTCGAGCTCGCCATTGGATACAAATTTCAAGATCGCAGCTATCTCCTTCAGGCATTGACGCACGCCTCGTATCAGCCAAATCGTCTCACCGACTGTTATCAGCGACTGGAATTTCTCGGCGATGCGGTGCTCGATTATCTGATAACTCGACATCTTTACGAGGACTCGAGGCAGCATTCGCCGGGTGCTCTCACCGATCTTAGATCGGCCCTCGTCAATAATACGATATTCGCTTCTCTCGCTGTCCGTTGCGGCTTTCACAAATACTTTCGACATCTCTCGCCGGGCTTGAACGTCGTTATCGAACGTTTCGTCAGAATCCAGGAAGAAAATGGACATTCCATCAGCGAAGAGGTAGTTATTGTTATTATTATTATTATTATTGCTAGCTGACCCGGCAGACGTTGTCCTGTACAAATTTCAATAAATTTGTGATCATTTTGTGAATTTGTGAAAATCTATTGTAAATGTGTAAACAAAGTAAAAATGGGGAAAAAAAAAAACGTATTTCTGAGTGATCATTGTATCTATTAACGATTGTGACCATGGATATTGAATTTGAGGAGGAGAAAATTTTGTTTAGCTGACAATGTCTGTCGGGTCAGCTAAGCAATTTGGGAGTATGAATGAAATTTTTTTATCTCAAAATCTGGTAGTTTAGGAAAAAATATTTAGTACGTATTTTTTATTTTTTTATTTGAATAAAAATTGCCGTTAATATAAAAAATTGAAAAATATAACATTATGACGTCACGCATGTTACGCTATATCTATATATATATCAAAATCCGTGAAATTAGATTGCCTATAACAGGTGCATCTGTCATTTTTAACAAAAAAAATAAAAAATACGTCCCATTATTTTTACGTGCTCTACATTATGAACTGAAACCCAAAACTGAATCAATTTTTCGTCACTGTTTAACCGATTGGCTTGATTTACAATATTTGCACGCGTAGCGAAACAAATTGGTATGGAAATGAAATATGTAACTATATTTGCTGGACAGATCGCGAAACAACACAAAAGTAAAAAAAAATGTAATTTTATTTTAATCAAGGCTGGCAATGCGTTTTTCCAGATTTTTCTCCAGATCTTCCAGATTTTTTTTTTTTTTTTTTTTTTTTTTTCAATTGAAAACATTCAATTTAGTTATTTCCATCCCGGGAGCATAACGAACAAAATGAAAAAAAAAAAAGAATCAACCAAATATGTCGTTCCTGTCGTCGGTTATGATCGAGAGTGCCATACAAAAATTATGATTTTTTCAGTTTGTCCGAATTTTCCGATTTTTCTTTGTAATTTTCCGCAAATTTCTTTTTTCCTGAAAACATTTCCAGGACCATAACGAACAAAACATATCCATCGTTCGAATCGTGAGTTACGGTTTTGAGCTCATACGAAAAATCCCATAGAAAAAAGCACTTTCAGTTTTATCCGAATTTTCCGGGCAACTTTTCCAATTTTTCTTTCCCTAGAAACCTTATTCGGACTATTGCGAACATTAAAAAAAAAAATCTAGCCAAATCGCTTCAGCCGTTCTCAAGTGATGAACGCTCACCAACGGCATTTAATTTTTATTTATACAGATCAACGAGCACGCTCTGATTATAATTTATTTTTATTTCGATGATTAGTATTATCTGATCGGAGAGGAAGATTGCGAAGAGGCGGAGGACGTTGAAGTACCAAAGGCACTTGGCGATGTGTTCGAGTCGCTGGCCGGTGCAATTTATCTCGACAGTCGAATGTCTCTGGATGCTGTTTGGGGAGTCTATTACAGAATCATGAAGTCCGAGATTGGTAATATAATCCTTATTATTATTATTATTATTATTTATTTATGTATTTATTTATCATTATTATCCGTTATTAATTCATTTTGAAACGTTCCTTTTTACAGAACAATTTAGCACAAATGTACCGAAATCACCGATTCGCGAATTGCTCGAGCTCGAGCCGGAAACGGTGAAATTCGGCAAACCCGAGAAACTTGCGGACGGTCGAAGAGTACGAGTAACGGTCGACGTTTTTGGCAAAGGCTCGTTCAAGGGTATCGGACGAAATTACCGAATCGCCAAGTGCACAGCGGCCAAGTGCGCTCTGAAAAAATTGAAGAGAACTCAGCAAACTTTTCAGCGAGACAGACTGTGACACGATTAGATCAATAAAAAGGACGGGAAAAAAAAAAAACTAAACAAAACAAAAAAAAGACGAGTAAACGGAATTTAATGCTTAAAATATTTTACAAAAGATAAATTATTCGCAGCGTTTCTTGATCGTTGAAATATGAAAATTTAAGCCTTTAATATGCGAAGATCGATGCAAGCTTCCTGCTCGAGATCCAACGTTTCTGGCGTATCGGTCGGGGCAATATCTTCCCCGTCGAATGCTAATTTTATTCGCGACGCCGCTACATTCAGCTGTTCCGCGCAAGTCAGCACCACCGTTTTGAATGTTTCCTCCATTTTCAGTTCAACCACGATTTTTTGCTTCGTCGTCGACATCTGCACTTTTATCTTGCATCTCTTCTCGTCCGTATTCTTCTCCTCCTCTCTGCACACGACGTCGGCATTTACGATACCTCCTTCTGAAAATTGAGCAAATTTTATTGTTTTTTTTTTTTTTTTTTTTCTTTTTTCTCTGTAACCACCTTTTCGTTTTGCTTCTTCGCAAAGGAAGCTTGGCGATTGACGATGAGACAAGAATTTCGTGATTTTAATGCCAATGTGTTTAAAATATCCAAAAATTTCGAGAATTCATATTTAGAAAAAAAATGTCCCGGCGTGTTTGTGTGTTTTTGTGCACGCAAATCCTTTAAAATTCAAACATCTTGTATGAGTAAAAAACATGAATTATCGGCCAAGTTTGGGCTTCGCTATCGGGGATCTTTTTGTAAATTACACAGCTTGGTTAATTAGTGAAGTTAAACAGATATTTAATCATTACAATAAAAAAAAATTTCCAATATAAAATTTCAACTGTTTGGTAAAAAATATCAAATTATTTTTCTTGAAACTATATTTTTGGCGCTGTGTCGTAAGGTTTTGGGAGCACCGACAGTATAATTCATTTTGTTTGCAATCAAAATTCTCATTATGCGATGGAGGGAATTTTTTCATTTTTTTTTTACCAAGTTTTTTGCAAAATAGTGCCTCAAATTTGGAAAATTTCGGATAATTGTAACTTTTCACATAATTATTTTTTTTTTTCAGATCCCCACGTACAAAAGACGTGGAAGTGCTGTCCGAACAGGGTGAGACTTCGAAAGGTTGAATCGGACCAACCGTGCGCCTAACACCTTACGACACTGGTTTTGGAAATTCCATGTCGGCATTTCTCTATAATGCACTTTTGATGTTCTTTTTTGGTCATAATTCATTGTTTGCAAAACATAAAAGAAACAGTACATATTAAAGGGGTGATAATATCGATTTTTCAATCATATTTTTTTTTTTTAGAAAAATCGTTTTCGGAGACCCTAAAACTAGTGCTAAAGTGTTCGCTCTTTTGGAGGCTTCTTTTTAGAACAGGAGCAAGCATTTTTTGCGCGTGCCCGTAAAAAATTCGAAAATTTTTCAAATATGAAACACCCTAATATACCTTTGTTTATTAAAATTTGTGCCAAAATCTAATGAGGGTCCATATTTACATGTTTTCGAATTTTTATCAAAAAATATTTGCGATCGCTCCAACTTTCGTGAATTTTCATTTATGGGTTCGATAATGTATACGCCCAATGGATCGGGGGACAAGGATGGTATTGAATTTGGCAAGAATTTTTCAATAAAAAATCCCTGATAGCTCCAACTTTCGCAAATATTTGGCTATCGGGCTTTTATTTTCGACGCAAAAAGAATATTTTTAATGCTTGATAGACGATAAATTTTTCAAAAGTCGGTAAAAAAAACAAAAAATTCCCATTTCATTAAATTTTTCAAGTATAGCTTATTGAAAAATTCGTGTTCATTATTGCATTGTTATCGAATGCTGAGAAAAAAGCGCGCAAATGAGAAATTTGTGCATCGCTTCCTCCATGAGGAAGCCAAAATTGAAAAATCCGCTAGCTCACAGAGGAAGCAATGCGCAAATTTCCAATTTGGACTCTTTTTTTTTTTTTTTTCTTTTTATATTTACCAAGAATATCTATGACTCTGAGGTCCATCGACGCGGGTGTATCCGATTTATCGATCCGCCTATTGCCTCTCAGTATTAAAATTTGTTTCTCCGATACCCCCTCCATTTCCGCAAAGTGTTTGAATACTTTTTCGAAGGATTCGTACTGGAAAGATAAGAAGAAAAAAAGCAAAAAAAAAAAACCAGATTGTCATTATTCGTGGCGATAAACATTTTCTTCTTCATTATTTCCCCAACCTTTCTCAATTCCAAGCGTACGATCTCTCTCGATTTCCATCTAACTTTAACATCAATGTTATAATTGTCATCCTCTATGCCGTCTACGCTCGTCACCGTACAGTTCATAGAATCTACGCTTCTCTCGAATAAATCATCGTCCTTCGGGAGGCTCGTTATCACAACGTCCGGGCTCTTTTCCCTCCTCTCGCTCATCTGCGCGAGGGTAATACAAAAATTTTCGTTTCTTTTTTTTTTTTTCCTTTATGGAAATAAATAACGATATATATACTCGCACACCGATAAGAGGCGAGACGAATTAGGAGTACGAATGAAATTTTTTTTTTCAATCATCGGGGCGCATAATGTCGAGTAAGTAAAAATAATGAGGACGTATTTGTTTATTTTTCGTCAAAAATGACAGACGCACCCGTTATAGGCAATTTAATTTCACGGATTTTTATATATATATAGATATAGCGTAACATGCGTGACGTCATAATGTTATATTTTTCAATTTGTTATATTAACGGCAATTTTTATTCAAATAAAAAAAATAAAAAATACGTACTAAATATTTTTTCCTAAACTACCAGATTTTGAAATAAAAAAATTTCATTTATACTCCCAATTATGAATAGAAATAAGAAGAAACAGGGATCGCAGTTGGAGGAAGCAACGAAGGAAGTAGGGGGAAGGATCACTTTGGCAATCGATAAAATGAAAAATTTTACATTCAATGATTGTGCTATAGGTTTGATGAAACAATTTTTTATCAATAAATTCAAAAGAATTGCTTTCTTCTGCATACAATTTTTTAATCATTTTACCATTGAAATTCCACCGCTTAATCATGTATTTTTGATAAATCCTTAAATTCTCACATATTTAATTGACGATTCTAATAATCTTGAATGACTATGACGTTAATTAAACGGTTTGTAATAAAATGCCTCAAAATGAAAAAAAAAACATCGCTGCAGCATAAAATGCCTTTTTTTTGACCATTTCATGCGTGCCGGCATCCCTTTTGCTGTTAACTTACAGGCCGCAGCTTTTGCAGATCTTTTTTTTAACCATTTGGGGTAGAACCGAGAACTGAATTTGTGAAAAAAATTTCAACCCAAAATAAGGACCACCCTAATATATATATATATATATATCAAGTATGCCTTATAATGAAATAAGGAAATAAGTTAAGAAATAATATTTTTGAAAGAGAGGACAAAATGTATAGGGGGGCGCTATGTAAAAACCCTCACGATTATACTGGAAATAAATTACTGCTACTATATACTCACACGGTGCGAATTAATTTTTTCCTGACTCGCTGACGTACCCGAACTGAAATTTTTACCAATCGTAAAAACCTCGATTCTTTTTATTCCTGATGTTAAATAATATTTTCAACGGTGGCTTACCTCCAAAAATTCGGAATATTATCATTTTTTTTATTGACTTCTGCCGAATTATGCTCGACGACGAGCAGCGGAGCTTTTTTCTTCAAAGCTGAAGCAAACAATTATTTTTTTCTTTAAACCTGCTTTGCTTATTTTTCTTGTTTCTTTTTTCTTTCCCTTATTTCCATCACCTTTCAGACGGGCCGCCGAACCAACATAAATATCGTCATCGTTCTCGCTGCCTGAACTGTCGGAGGTTAGATCCATAATTGTATATATTTTATTCTTAATTATTGTACTAATTCGTAATTCGTATTGTTTGTAGCGCGATACTTTTTTATTCTTTTGTTATAAGTATATATGTATGTTCATATTTCTTTATGACTACTGCACTCTGAGAGTGACCGACAGATGGCGATACGTCATGGTTATAGTAGAGTGCGCAGAGGAAAATGATGTGTGTACGGACATCAACGAGATGCCCCCCCCCCCCATCCAAGGTCCATTTAAAGATGGCCGCTACAGCACTGCTGGTGATATTGGATTACCGTGTCACGTCAATTTACATTTCGTCCTTCTCTAACTTCTCTCGAGTATAGTGCTTGAAATATATTATAGCTCTTTTCTCCACTGTATTGACATTATATTTAAAATAAAAAAAAAAAAGAACCCAAAGGATAATACGATGAATTAGGTGTGTGCGTAGTGTGTGTGTGTGTGTGTCTGTGTTGCAAAAGCAATGAATTGCCATCAGATACTGAGCGGTGCGTGTAACGCGGGCGATCGCTGTTACGCTGTTGGCTCCGTCGAAGGAATATCATTTACCGTGAGTTTTTTTTCGTGATGCTTGATATATTTTATTTTTGTCTACATAAAATTCAATAACTGTCGACGCTCATCGGGCGCGCCCCTCCGTTCGGCGAAAGAACAATTGACATCGGTGCATGCGCTCTCTCTCTCTCTCTCTCTCTCTCTCTCTCTCTGTCAGCTGATTAGACAAGTTTTTTTTTGTTTCAAATCACGAAAACATATTCATTAAAGTAACATTTTAAAATAAAAATTAGGCATATGCCGCCGGCTGCAACATTGTCATACTCGCCAGTAATTTCGAGAGAGTACAAATAATACCGGGAGCCGTACACGACTACATAAGAATAAGCTGTCTGGACTGTAGCACGGACACGGGAAAGATCGCAGCTGCTTACGAGAATCAAGTTTGCATTTTTGAGCCGACACCGCTCATACACGGTACCTGCTCTCACGTTAGTATTTATGACAATAATAATTATGCGCGATCGAGTTTTTTTTTATTTTTTTATTTTAAGAGATCGAAAGAGAGAGAGAAAAAAAAGCACGTTTTTGCAGCAATTGGAGTACAGATGGGTCCAAACGGGAAACCTGCAGACAGATTCGAACATAAGTTCACTCTCGTGGAATCTCGAGGGAACGCGCTTGCTGACCGGCGGAGAATTGCTTCAACTTTGGCATCAGAATATTCAGCCTTTCCAGGAAGAGCAAGGTCAGTTGCACGCCCCCCACCCCTATCGTTCGCGAACTTTTATTTTCACAAAAGTAAATAAATATATTCGTACAACTATTGTATACAGCGGCAAAGGTGAAAATATTGCAAATGGAACATGTCGCAGAAGGCGATCAAAGTGTTAACGGCAATTCTTCCCAAGATCGTGAGTTCATTCCTCCTGCGAATGAACAATAGCTATTTTATAGATGTGAAGTTTTTTTTTTTTTTTTTTTTTTTTTTTTTTTTTTTTTTTTTTTTTTTTTTTTTTTTTTTTTTTCATTTATAATGCACGCATAACAATTCTAACGGCAATGTTTACGTGTGAAAAACAAAAAACAACAAAAAAAAAAAAAAAGTTATCAACGTCGTTTCTCCCTTTCTCTCTTTCTCTATGCGCGCGTTTTAGCTGGCGCCGTGACATTTTCCATCGGGCCCGAGGCTGAGAGTCCCGGCGACAATGATCCGGGCTCGTGGAGCTGCGTCTGGAAATGCCGCACCGCGACGCCCGTTCATCTCATGAGCTTCAGTCCCGATGGAACTCTCTTCGCGACAACGGGTCTCAACGACAGACTCGTGAAAATATGGTTCGAGAACAAGCAGCGTGAGTTTTTTTTACATCGTTCGATGAATTTTTTTTGCAATTATACGATTATTAAAAATTTTAATAATTTAATGATTCAAAGCTTCAAAAATTTGCAAACTCAAACCCCCCCCGAATGAAAAAACCACCCCGATCGCTTGAAAATATCTTAATTTCATTTCACATCGTTCATTTCTGCCGGAAATTGAGGAAAAGTCATTCCGGAACGCGTAGTGGAATTCTGAAGAACTTACAGATCAATCAAGCCTTATGAACTACCCCTCGATTGAGAGAATTTCCCCCCCCCCCCCCCCCCCCCATGGATAAAATGTTATTATCTCATTTTATATTATTTTATCCTGATATTAATCGAAATATCGAGTGTTCCAGAACACATGAGCATATTCTGAAGGACTTACGGATAATTTCAACCCTTATGAACAATTTCGATCTTTTGTTACTGTTAGGGGTAGTTTTCGATTAAGATTTTCTTGCTACAAATTTTTCATGTGTTTTCAAAAATTTATAGGAACTGAACATCAAAAAAGTGCATTTTCAAGCGCATCGCCACTGCTAGGGGCGGTTTTTTATGTTTTGTTACCGTTAGGGGTAGTTTTTGATTCGGATGTTCTTGATACGCATTTTCCATGCTTTTTCGAAAATATATATGAACTGAACGTCAATGGAAGTGCATTTTTGGGCGTATCACCGTTTCTAGGGGTAGCTTTCGATGTTTCGTTACTGTCAGGGGTAGTTTTCTATTCGGATATTCTTGCTACAAATTTTTCATGTGTTTTCAAAAGTTTACATCAACTGAACATCAACAAAAGTGCATTTTCAGGCGCATCACCACTGCTAGGGGCGGTTTTTGATGTTTCGTTACTATTAGGGGTAGTTTTTGATTCGGATGTTCTTGATACGCATTTTTCATGCGTTTTCGAAAATATAAATGAACTAAATGTCAATGGAAGTGTATTTTTGGGTGTATCATCATTTCTAGGGGTGGTTTTAGATGTTTCGTAACTGTCAGGGGTAGTTTTCTATTCGGATATTCTTGCTACAAATTTTTCATTTGTTTTCAAAAATTTATATCAACTGAACATCAACAAAAGTGCATTTTCAAGCGCATCACCACTGCTAGGGGCGGTTTTTGGATGTTTTGTTACTGTCAGGGGTAGTTTTTGATTCGAATGTTCTTGATACGCATTTTCCGTGCGTTTTCGAAATATATATGAACTGAATGTCAATGGAAGTGTATTTTTGGGTGTATCATCATTTCTAGGGGTGGTTTTAGATGTTTCGTTACTGTCAGGGGTAGTTTTCTATTCGGATATTCTTGCTACAAATTTTTCATGTGTTTTCAAAAATTTATATCAACTGAACATCAACAAAAGTGCATTTTCAAGCGCATCACCACTGCTAGGGGCGGTTTTTTGATGTTTTATTACTGTCAGGGGTAGTTTTTGATTCGGATGTTCTTGATACGCATTTTCCGTGCGTTTTCGAAATATATATGAACTGAATGTCAATGGAAGTGCATTTTTAGGCGTATCATCATTTCTAGGGGTAGTTTTCGATTTTTTGTTACTGTCAGGGGTAGTTTTCTATTCGAATACTCTTGCTACAAATTTTTAATGTGTTTTCAAAAATATTTATGAACTGAACATCAATGAAAGTGCATTATTGGGAAAGCCATTGCCTAGGGGTGGTTATCGATATTTTATTACCGTTAGGGTTGGTTTTTGGTCCGGACCTTTTTGCTACAAATTTTCGATGTTATTTCAAAGCGCATACTTGAGATCGCGACTCTAAAAAAAATTTTGCCTGAAATTTATGCTCATTTCTCAGTTTTTCGCAATTTTCGCACTTTTCGACGGGGTGTAAAACTGAAGGGGTGCAACCCTTGCGTTCGCTGAATTTTTCATGATTAGATGCATGCTTAATTTTCAAAATGCGACCTTAACGATGTCGATATGTTCATTTTTCTGGAAGTTACGATTTTTCAAAGTAGGTGAGACGTGTGTGTCCCACCAGCCGTTAAAGGATTAAGTTGAACTGAATTTTGAAATTTATTTCAACGACAACGACTAAGCCAATCCAACAATTTAACCAAAATTTTAATTAAATGATATCATTCAACTACATTGGTTTACCGTCAACTGAGTTTGCTATACAAATCTCTGTATCTTGTTATAAATTCGTCACCACGACGGTCCTAACAACGAAAATATTTCATTTCTAAACTCTCGATCATCAAAACGATAACCGTGACAAACGTTAAATTTTACATTCTGGCCGGTAATTCGAATCTGTTACCGTGACGAGTATCATTGCATCGACCATCCTCGCTCGTGCCGGATGTAACGTTTTGTGACATAGAGCTTATATACATCGAGCCGCACGAAACTTTACACTTTTGTCCCAAATCATACCCACAAAATCATATCCAATGATAAAAAATATACGGTAACCGTGGTTATTTTTCTTTTTTTTTTTTTCTTTTCTCCAAGTATTTCCAGCGCGAAGCATGGACCAACCTGGCTTCGGTCAGTCGATATCGATCGATAATTATAGTTTCGTATACGTGGCCCATCCGCGCGCCGTTACTCACTTGTCCTGGCGGAAAACGAGCAAGTACATGCCAAAGTGGGTGAACATTGTTTTTTTTTAGTTTTAAATTTACCTTTTGCCCTTTGTTTTTTTTTATTCCTCTCATTTGCGTCACTTTGGCGTGATATTTGATGAACTTTGTACCCGAAACAGGGGCTCGGTGTCGAATATGCTGGTGACGTCCTGCCGCGACAACATCTGTCGAGTATGGGCCGAGACGATACCACCGGAAATCGAGGGACTCGCGAATATGAGTCAGTTCGAGGGCTCGGACAGGCATCACGGCAAGCATCGTCATCACAGCATGCACAAGCATCGATTCATGCAACGTCTCAAGCACATGAAGTTAGGCGCTCATCTCTTGATTTTCTTTGCTCCCCAAATCCGTTATAATTTCTGATAAATATATTGTATGTTTTTTTTTTTTCTCTCACCTGCTCTCAAGGACATGCTTTCACATACGTCGTCACGCTAAACAGCAGCAGCAGCAAAATCAAGCCGGTCAGGGAACGGCTCCTCCGACCCTTCCGACTCTTCCTTCGACTTACTCCGTTCACGATTTTCACAACAGCTGCCAGGGCACCGGACACTATCCGGGAATGCATTTTCATCTTGCCGCGAGTATCAACGCCGAAACCGGTACGTATCCTATAATTGCATCGTACCACGTGATTGTGTGCGTTAACCGTATTTTTTTTTTTTTTTTTTTTATTTTTTTTTTTTTTACGCATTGCCGCAAGATATACCGCTCGTACCGAGTCTCGTCACGGGAGATCCCGACAGAGAGCCCAATTTTATTCTGCACTGGCTGAACAACAAGGAGATGCATTTTACGATGCAGGCCGAGAGTATACTTCAGGAATTGACGCGAAAGGTCGTAGAAAAGGAGGAAAGTGCCCATCATCATCATCAACAACATCATCATCATCATCATCATCATCATCATCATCACGAGACGGATCACGTCGAGCACGATTCGGAAGGGGATCATACGCCGAGTATGTAAAAACATCTCTCGTTTTATTTTTTCACCCGTTGCGGTGAATATTTGCTTTATTGTGTTTTGCTTTATTTTGTTTTGTTTTATTTTATTTTATTTTATTTAAACCAATACATAAAGGTATTAGGGTGTGTCGATTATGAACTTTTATTTTTTTTTCTTCGCTCCTACCACTCAAAACTTGAGGTTTTGACATTAAAGAGGCCCTCGTTCAAGGAGGGCGCTGTAGCTTGAAGTTTAGAGGTCTTAACGAGGATTTAGGTTTCCCATCTGATTAACACGTAAAAATAAAATGTTTTTCGTTCAAAATGATGCTGGGCAACAAAAAAATTGGCGATTTCCGTGCTTCTTGGCTTATTTGAAAGCATGACTCATCCCCTGAACGATGATAGGTCGTTTTTCAACTTATCTTGTTCAAATTTTTTTTACGCCACTTTTCCACCACTATAGTCACTTTTTCAAGTTTACAAAGTTTCCAAGATATCAAATGAGTCCAAAATAAATGAATTTTTGATTATTCATATTCGAATCAACACTCAATACTTGTAGCAATTCATTTTGGACTCATTTTGGATCTTGGAGACTTCGTAAAGTTGAAAAAGTGACTATAGTGGTCGAAAAGTGGCGTAAAAAAAAATTTGAACATGGTAAGTCGAGAAACGACCTATCATCGTTTAGGGGATGAGTTGTGCTTTAAAATAAGCCAAGAAACACAGAAATCGCCAATTTTTTGATTGCCTGACATCATTTTGAATGAAAAACAATATTTTTTACGTGTTAATTAGATGGGAAACCTAAATGTTCGTTGAGCGACCTCTTTAATGTCAAAACCTAAAGTTTTGAGTGGTAGGAGCGAAAAAAAAAAAAGTTCATTTTCGACACACCTTAATAGGTATAACATAACATATATTGCATCCTACTGAGATACCCAGCAACATATTTACCGGGCCCCTGTGCGTAGGTTCGGTTAGTAAGAAAATCGTAATACCGAAAATAGTTTATCTCCTATTGGCATCTCAACCAAGTGTACCTCAGGGTGGCTCAAAAATAAAATCGATATTTTTTTTTTCCTCGATAATAGTTAGAAAGTTGGAGTGTGATGAATGAAAAAACCTCGCGAAAGGAGGGGGCTGTAGCTCAAAATTAAAAAGTTGCGCAAACGACTTTTATATATATATATATTTTTTTTTTGTAATTACAAACGAAAAATCATAATTTTTATTGAAAATTGAAGAAAAAAAATCCAATTTGATTTCGAAATTAACCAACAAAGAAGAGTGTCATCATTGCGAATTCAAAAAAAAATAAAGTAAAAACAGAATTCATACAAAATTTTTTTCAGATGCGACAATTATCGATACGTAATCCATTTTCAGGTATCGATGACGAATATCTTTTTTTTTTTTTTTTTTTTTTTTTTTTGACACAAGACGCGTGTCTTTTCTTGTGGCGTAAAAACATCTCTCGTTTTATTTTTCCACCCGTTGCGGTGAATATTTGCTTTATTTTATTTTATTTTATTTTATTTAAACCAATACAATATTTTAGTTAAACCAATACAATATGTACCTTTGGCAAGAGATATATTCCATCTGTTTCTCGTCTTTCGTCAAGTTATTCTGAAATAGGAGTACCTTTGCGGTGCTCCTACTGTAGCATCCTTTGGATCACTATATACATGCCCATTCAATTTCACCGCTCGCTTTCTATAATTCAGATAACTTTTTAAAAGGCCTTTTTATCACTTTATATAACTTTTTATCTGACCCCCTCAAGCCAATTCTATGCAGCTTTTTTGAACAGCACCCGATGATCAACAGTGTCGAAAGCCTTCGATAGATCCAAAAAAAAAGTTATCGGTACACGATCACCTGCGTCCAATTTCTCATAGATACGCTTCGTTGCGAAAGCCACAAAGCTTCTCTTATTTGTTTTATTTTATTTAATTTTTTTTCCCGTGCCATTGACGTTTGTATTTCCGCTCAGAGAAAGCGTCGCGTCATCATCAGCACGGCATCAGCAAGTCGGTGAGCGCGAGTGGACGTACCATGAGTCAGGAGGAGCACAGCAGCGACGAGCATCACACGACGCACACGGGATCGTCTCATCCGAGCTTGGTACAGAGCGGACACTCTCACCAGAGCTTGAGGTAATTTTCCCTTTTTTTTTTTCTCTCTCATCTCAAGCCTCGAACGATGAATAAATATCGTGATTTTATTTTTAAATTAATCGATCGAGCAGCAACACCACCTCGATAAATTCGATCGCGACCGATGCAACGTCGACGATAAATCATGCCCCGGACTCGCTGGACACGAAGATCGAGACTCTGCTACGGGACTGGCATCACAATCCCGATTTGTTATTCTCCATACATCCGATCGACGGAAGTTTTCTGATATGGCACATAGAATGGCTCGACGAGTATCATCCGGGCTCGTTTAGACAGGCGCAGATATCCTTCTCCACGAGAATACCAAACGCATTTCCGCTTGGCGACGCGTCCACCATGAGTCACAACGTTTCCATGTATTCGCACAATACGGGCGGTCCGCTGCTGAGTATACGCGAAGTAGCGAAATCACAGGGAAAAAGCGGCAGCGGTGGCAACGATCATACGGAAGTATCGACGCCACTGCCGAGTCTCATGGAACAGGACGAGGAGCAATCGACCCTGACATCGAGAGCCGGCCAGGAATTGCTCGAGAGCGTGCAAAATTTGGCCGATCAGACGAAAAGCTCCGAGGAAAATGGTAACGATGATAAAACAGCGGAGGCAGCTGCAGCGGCGACATTGGAAACCGTGAAATGCGGCCAAGAATCGGTAAACGATATACTCAGTCATCCGAGCCCAATAGTCTCAATGGTATCGAAACACTCGAATGGAACGTTGAATCTTTGGCAACTCACGTTTGCCGATAGAACAAAGTTTTCCCAGGTACTGAGCATCGGTCATGCATGTCGCGCCTCAGGTCATCGTTTTCGCGTCAATGACATAACCTGTCATCCCGTACTGCCGCTTTTGGTCACGACCTCCCATCACAATATACCGGATTTCCCGAATTCCTCGTCGCCAATCGACGCGGTCAATGATACCGGGACGACGAGTGCAACGACAGCGTCGGCTGCGACGACAATGATGGAACAGCATCGCGACAATGAGACGAAAAGCAAGGAAATAATGTCGGCTACGGGTTTTTGCAGCGAGCTGATACTCTGGCGTGTCGATGCTGTAGGTCCGTTGTCGAAGAGCGGCGGTGTTTCGGAATTGGCGCGTATAAATTCACCGGAAATATCGGCATTCAGCAATGTCGCATGGATACCGACACTTCTGCCGAGCACGACTTTGGGCAATTTGTCAAATTCACCGAGCGCATGTTTCGTCGCCAGTGACGGCGAATGCCTCAGAGTATATCAGGCGGTTATAGACGCCAGAACTCTTCTCGCCGAGGTCTCGATAAGCGAGCGTCGCAGTCGCATGATGGACTCAATGGCGAGCCTCTCGACCGACGTATCGTCCGACGACGGTGTGAGAAATTCCATTCACGATCGCATCAAAATCGTATCGCAACAATCGACCGCACGTCCCGGTTGCGTTATACAGCTCGACGCTATATCCGACGCTACCCACGACTGGCAAAATACCCAATTTCTTCATGTATTTCAGGAGCAGCTCATTACCGGCGAGAGAAACGACGAGAAGCAAACGGGTATCGAGACATCGGCAAATGATCTTGGCCTCATGGAGTCGACCCTCGACGCTATGGTAGATTTGCAGCAATCCTCGATATTCGAGGAACCGTTTTACATCGTCGTGCTTGAGAGAACCGCGAGAGGTACGACCGTTCACATGTGGCGTTTGGTTATAGCATCGCAGCCGGAAAATAACGGACTCACGGGCTCGATGATGTACGTGCCGGATTCGCAATTGATACAGGACGAGGACGAGGATGGCGCTACGCCCGGCAGACGTTCGAGGCGTCCGAGTCAGAGCGCTCGCAGCCGACGTTCCAGTCAAATTGATTCCGAGACGCTGTCTTATGCCAATCGTCGACGTCAAAACGCCCCTGGTGGCAACAATAACAGCGCCAATAACAACAACAGCAGCAGCGGCGGCAATAACGGTAGTCACGTTTTGATAACGACGACAAAAGTATGCACCCAAGAATTGCCATTGCCGGAAGGTGTCGAGGTAGTTCATGCAGCTCCAGCCGCTGGACATCTCAGCAGTTCGTCGATTTATCCGGCTTGCTTCGCACCGTATATCGTTGTGACCGCTTGCAGCGACAGTACCGTGCGATTCTGGAAGTGCAAAGTCACGAAAACTCAGAGCCCGAGCGAGGAAAATCGTGGCCTGAATTACGAATGGCAGGAATGGGAAATGATAAGAAAGGATCAGGAATCGACGATCGATATATCGGGTCAACCGTTGAACATAAGCGCCGCTTACAGCGGTCGTATAGCATGCGCGTACAAATACGGCAAATCTTTTACCCGTCCGACCAAGAGCGATCCTGACTCGCGTTACGTTAATCTCTGCGTTGCGATATACGAGTGCGAGAGTACTGGCGGCAGCGAATGGATACTCGAGGATACTATACACCTCAAAAACATACATCTGCCGCGTATTCAAATCGATCAACAGTTGGATCTAAGCTATCTTTACGACAGTAAATATATTATGAGAAAGAAGCAACGTTTGAGCCAGGTATTGCATACTCTGAGTCACGAGGACGTGAGATCAACGACGAGAACAGACGCTGCTAACGGTAGCTCGGGAAATCTCGATGGCAGCAGCAGCAGCAGCAGCAAAGCCGGCCTGCTCGCTGTTCCGTCGTTCAGTACCCTGCAGTCGCTGAGAAAATCGATTATCGAGAATGGCAATACGTGCCCATTGACGCAAAAACATTTGGTACAGCTAGACTGGGTATCCAAGGAGGACGGTTCGCATATTCTAACGGTCGGCGTTGGTTCCAAAATAATGCTATTCACTCCCGTGTGCTCCGATCTCGCTCAGGCGAATATGAAAGCGATGAAGGAATCGCGAAGCAATAATCGACCGATATTGCGGAAAACTTCGTCGCTGGCACAGCCGCAATTCGTCGATGAGATACGCTGGATGAAATTACGAAAAATTCGTCTTACAACGGCGGACGGTCTGCCACCGCTGCCGATGCAGATATCCTGGGTACGCGATGGTATATTGGTCGTCGGTATGGACTCGGAGATGCACGTTTATTCGCAATGGAAGCCGGATCCGAAAAGCAGCACGGATTGCTTTCACTCGAGCTTGGAGCATCGCGAGTCCGATGAATTTCAGGCTAGCCGAAATTTGCGCGACGAGGATCTTCGTACACTGGCGAACGAGACGTCACAGCGACGGCTGGCGAATGTATCATCGATGCCACATCTGTCGCGTGTCAGCAGTATTAATTTGACGATGCTCGATGCGAAGAAAAAACGCGGTGGTATACAGCAGCAGAACGGTGGTGGTGGTGGTGAGTCGATAGGCGGTACGAGCAATAATTTGGATTATATGCCGGATTATGGTCTTTTCGAGGCATCGAGAATAGCCTGTCCGGTACTGCCGCAGTATCATCCCAAGCAGCTCATGGAACTCTTGAATTCCGGTAAAATTCGTTGGGTCAAAGCGATACTTGGACATCTCGTGAGATGCATCACGAGTTCCGTTGCCGGCGATGACAACGAGAGTCTTGTCAGGCAACGAGGCGCTGTCACCGGTGCCGGCAACAACGACAGCGGCTGGTCGAGAACGAGAACAATGTCGGTTAGTTGCGGCGGTGGTGGCGGCGGCGGCGGCGGCGGTGGCGGAGTTAGCGGCGTTGGAACGACATCGTCGCCGCTCGAGCCACGTGGCTCAACCACGCAGATACCCGAAGAATTGACTCTCGATTATGCCGAGATAACGTCCATATCACCGCTCCCACTTTGGACACTTTTGATCGCTGACAAGGAAACGAGCGCTTCGCTGGCCCAACAAAACGAGGCACAGCAGCAGCACGATTACGACGAATTATTCGACGGTTGCATCGACGAGGGTGATTCGCTCGATGACATGCTCGACGAGGGTTACGACGGTACGAAGCAACAAACGGGCGATCGTCGCGGCTCCTCGGCACCCGAGAGACAGGGAATATCGCATTTTGGTCCACGACAGGGCAGACTTCTGTCGCGTTTATTGACCCATACGCATTTGCCCGGTCTCTCGAGTCTCGATCAGATGCATCTTTTGGCACTCGCCGACACTGTCTCCACCTGCAACGTTGATTTTGCCGAACGTTTTGCGATCGATGCGGCAAAAACGGCAATAGCGAAGGAAAATTTAACGGGTATGGCCGACGACGAGGGTGTCACAGCATCCACGGATTCGCTTGATGACTGCGGTCTCAGATTTTTACTCGCCATGAAGCATTATAATTATCTTATAAGATGCCTGCCGCTTGCTCAGCGTGCTCAATTTCAAAAACAGGGAGTCTCGACAAATAATCTCGTTTGGGCATTTCATTCCGAATCGGAGGAAGAATTGCTCGCTTTGATACCGTCGTACGCCAAGGGTCAGCCGAAATGGTCGATACTCAAGGAACTCGGGGTTGGCTGGTGGATAACGAGCAATAACGTTCTCAAGCGTTGCGTGGAAAAAATCGCAAAAGCCTCGTTTCATCACAAGCAGGATCCCCTCGATGCGGCAATATATTATCTCGCGATGAAAAAGAAAAATCTCGTATGGGGTCTGTTTCGTAACAAACGCGACGAGAGAATGACGAGTTTCTTTGCGAATAATTTTGCCGAGGATCGTTGGAGAAAAGCCGCGCTCAAGAATGCCTTTGCTCTACTCGGCAAGCAGAGATTCGAGCATGCCGCCGCTTTTTTTCTGCTCGCCGGTGCTCTCAGAGACGCCATTGACGTTTGCCTGCGCAAGCTCAATGACATACAACTGGCAATGATCATCGCGAGACTCTACGAGGACGATATGACCTCGCCGAATCTCAAACGTCTGATGCACGAAGAAATATTGGGCTGCGACAAGGATGGCAATGATCCGGATCCGAACAGGGCTCATCCCGATCCTTTTTTGCGCAGCATGGCACTCTGGATTCTCAAGGATCATTCGGGATCGCTGAATACGCTTTTACTTAGCAACGTCGGTACGATGCATCCGCAGTACAATGACGAGGAGATTGAAAAAACGGAGGGAGGTAATTTGAATTTTTTTGCTTTTTTTTTTTTTATAAAAAGAAGCTTTGTTTTCATGAAAAACGAAAAAAAAAATCGAGATTTTCATGCTCAGTATGTTCGGAATGTCCCGAAACGTCGAGAAATTATGTTTAGCAAAAATATCGGGAAATTGTGTGTTTGTAACTTGACCAAATAAGCCGAAACATGGTATACGGGTAGACCATGTACCCAACTTTTTTTTTTTTTTTACTGAAATGTTTGTTCGAATCGCTTGAGAATTTTTGATTTAGCGAAATTTTGAATTTTTTGAAAAATTCCTTTAGGCCCTCTGACTTTCGCAATTTTCCAGCTGTGAAGCTACTTTTTTTTCCATAAAAATGGACTCGGTCACAAGCATGGTTGGTATTGTATTTTGCGAGAATCGCTTTAAGGATTTCAAAAAATGTTGAATTTTTCAAAGATATGCCTAACAGCTCTAACTTGTGCAAATTTTTGGCTATCGAGTCGAAAGTTTACACATGGATCGATTATGGGACATCGATGCGTGGCACTGAGATTGACAAAAATCGCTCAAGGGTTTCAAATTTTTGTTTTAATTGTAAATTTAAAAAAAAAAATCTCTAATTACTCTAAATTACCACAGATTTTTGGATTATGAGCCAAAAGTTTTGTGTTTTTATTAGACAAATCGACTTTTAGGCACAATCACGGTTGGTATTGAATTTTGCAAGAATCGATTAAGAAATCTAAGATAGTAGAAAATTTGTGTTCGTTATTGTATTGTTATTGAAATCGAATTCAGAAAAAAAAAAGCGTGCAAATGAAAAATTTGCACGTTGCTAACCTCATTATTTTATCTCGCTAGAAAAGCTTCCTCTGTGAGGACGCCAAATTTGGAAAACCCACTTGCTCGCACAAGAATCTTTATGAACGAGATGAAACAATAAGGAAGCAATGTGCAAATTTCGAATTTGCACACTTTTTTTTTTCTTTCACATCGCATCTAATTCATTTTGTCTGAAACATATTTTATCTCTCTCTCTCTCTCTCTCTCTTTTTCTCTCTCTTTGGGCAGCCGCAAATCCAAACGTCTTCAATTTTTACGTTTATCTTCGCACCCATCCTCTTCTGATAAGGCAATACATAGCATCGACCGCCGCTCTAGATCGTAAAAAGGCACACTCCGTGGTAATATCGGGCTTTAGTTATGGAACCGATAATAGCAAGGCTGCACAGCCCGACAAGCAATTGATGCTCGAAGACAGTATAACACCGCTCGAGAGACAATTGTATTTCACGACCGCTCATGCTCACTTCAAAGCTGGCTGTCCGGCTCTCGCTCTCGAAGTATTATCCAAGCTACCCAACAAAGTCATGGATACCAATTGCGACGATACTCCCAGTGAGTTTTTTTTTTTTTCCTCATCTTATAACCCATATTCATATATTTTACATATTTGTTTTTTTGGTACGATGGATTGTTTCGTTTTCCAGGTCTCTTGAGTAGTCCGAGTAAATCGAAAACTACGGATTTTCAAATCGATACTGGCATCATAAGTTGGGACAATGCCATTGAAACGAAAACATTGGCTCAACCAGGTCTATTACTTTTTTTTTTTTCGTTGCTCTCTCTCTCTCTCTATTTCATTCTTTATCCGTGTATTATGACATTGTAAAACCTTTTGCAGAAAGTTCATCAACGACCGATTGGTCGGAGCCCGTCGCGAAAACAATCGACGATGAATTGGTTCTGAATTGGGACGAGGACGCTCCGGCCGGTGGCAGTGACGATTTGGAAAGTCCGCCAATGACAATGAAGCTTGACAGAAAGCAAAGCAACAGCAGCAGCGTCAATTCCAAGGATAAGGATGGTACTATATATATATATATATAAATATTTAACAATTAAAATACGCTGATGAATCAAGATTTTCCTTATTGTCGTTTTGTTTTTTTGTTTTTTTTTCTCTGGATTTTATAAGATGCCGCAAAGCCTCTCGCACAGTTGGATATAATGGCGCAACAATTGAAATTCGTTGCCTGTCTCAAGATCCTTATGGAGGAATTGTCGACACTGGCGACGGGTTTCGAGGTCGACGGTGGACAGCTTCGTTATCAGCTGTACGTTTGGCTCGAGCGCGAGGTCGACGCTCTTCGACAGCTCTGCAGTTACAGCGTCAGTTCCGACGCCGATGTGACGAACGTCGGCGAATGTATGTTTTTCCCCGTTTTTTTTTTTCATAAATAATTATTCAATGTCCGCGTATATACGTGCGATCGATGAAAAATTCACCTCAATATCGAATATCTCAGAATTGAGAGGAAAGGAAAATCATTTGGGAGAGAAAAATAATTCATTTTTAACCCCTTCACTGGCAAGGACGCACATATGAGTCCTAAACTGAAGTGGACATTTCTGCCAAAGACGCATATATGCGTTCAGTGCCAAAAACGAGAATTCAGGATGGTTCTGGTGCGTGAACCGTCCATAAGGGTTTTTTTTGGGGTCGCTGAACACGAATCTGGTGTGAAATTTTCAAAATTCCAAATTACTGATCCAATATGGTCGACCGAAAATTTTGGAAAATCTGAAAATTCGGCGAATTTAGGATGAAATTTTGATGTTCAGGGGTTTGACTCGCTAAACACGAATTTTGTGTCAAAATTTGCAAATTCAAAATGGCTGATCCAGTACGGCGACTGTAATTTCGAAAAATCTTCAAATCTGGCGAATCATTATGAAATTGGTGTTCAGGGCGGGTTTTTCGACTCGCGCGACACGGTTGAATGAAAACGAGATCTAATGCTACTTTACATATCCAAATATTTCTGAAAAAACCTCCGGCATTAGCTGTTGAGTTACTTCAAAGAGCCGAAAGTGTGCCACGAGGAGGCTTCACGGTAGGATTTTACGCTTCATCTTTTTTTTTTTATCTTTTCAAATCATTTTATACTTTTTTTTTTCATTTTCTACTTTATATATATATTTTTTTAGCGCTCTTTCTCCGACTTTTTTTTCCACTGCCAGAAATATCCACCTAGGTCTCAGAATCGTCTGCCAGTGAAGGGGTCAAGTCTCGTTAAAAAAAATTTTTTTTTTCGATTAATCGCGTTTTGACGCACGCGGCGACCCATAAGGTCCGAGTTAATGAAATTTTTCGCACATTGGCATACGGTATCTTTTAAATGTCTCCGATTGCTCGGCGTCGAGACAACGAATGGTGATACAAGAAATTCGATGAATTTCAGACGAGCGCAGCATGGTCGACGATGTACCACCACCACCACCGTCCTACAGACCAGGGGAACAGCCGACTTTGCATGAAATTTTAATCGCCGAAAAGCTTGACTTTGAGGCAAAAGTTCAGAGAGCAGCCAAGCGAAAAAAATGGCTCAAAGGTAATAGCGAGCGTGAGAATGAAACTATATAGACCGGGAGCCCATAACACTTTTTTCATGTCTCATTTGTTCAGGCTCAAAACTACCTTAGATTCCATAAATCTGTGTCCTGCATCACAAAAATCGCATCGCCGAACAAAATCAGTGGACCAAATATGCTGAACCGGCGAAATCACATACAAATATATCGATATATATAGATAGATCTATATATATTAGGGTGTGCGAAAAAAAAACAATTTTTTTTTTCGGTTGCATCCACCAAAAAAAGTTGAAGTAAGGTAAAAAAAGAAGAATCCTAAAACGGGAGGTAAAAAAAATTATTTCGAACGGCGCATTGCATTTGAATATTTTCCATAAGAATAACACAGGAAAATATTGGGATTTCTAAATGTGGTAGTGCAACTCGTCAGAAAAAAATCACACAAAGATGTCATTAACATATTCTCATGGAGAATCGAATTCCCTACAAAAAAAGTTCTTACGAAAAATTAGCTCAGAACAACCGTTCGAGTGGAATATAACGCGAATGAATATATAGTGGAAATAACGCTGTCTGAAATTGAATTGATAGGAAAAATAATAATTCAAAAGGCTGTAAAAATCGAATTTTTCGCTTTACGAAAAAACTTTTTGGGATTTTTTGTAGAGAATGTTCCGCTCTAATATACTTGCATGAAATTGTTCTCAAAATATTTCTCTTATACAAAAAAAAAATCAAGTACAACAAGAAATATACAAGAAACGACGTTCATCATTGATCGTGTTTAGAAAAGCTTTATTCAATGAATTTGGTTTAATAAGATAGAATAAGTTTTTTTTATATTATAATGCTTAATAATCATCGTTTCTTTTTTTAAGAGTCTGTTTGTTGCAATTAGGGTATTTCTATCGATAATTTTGCACTATGCCCAATAAATATTGTAGCTGCTCTTCGTTTTTTGTTAATGAACCGTTATACGCTTCTATCAAAGCGACGTTGTTAGAGCAGAACATTCTCTACAAAAAATCCCCGAAAAGTTTTTTCGTAAAGCGAAAAATTCGATTTTTACAGCCTTTTGAATTATTTTTTTTTCCTATAAATTCAATTTCAGACAGCGCTATTTCCACTATATTCATTCGCGTTATATTCCACCTGAACGGTTGTTCCGAGCTAATTTTTCGTAAGAACTTTTTTTGTAGGGAATTCGATTCTCCATGAGAATATGTTAATGACATCTTTGTGTGATTTTTTTCTGACGAGTTGCACTACCACATTCAGAAATCCCAATATTTTCCTGTGTTATTCTTATGGAAAATATTCAAATGCAATGCGCCGTTCGAAATAATTTTTTTTTTACCTCCCGTTTTAGGATTCTTCTTTTTTTACCTTACTTCAACTTTTTTTGGTGGATGCAACCGAAAAAAAAAAATTGTTTTTTTTCCGCACACCCTAATATATATATATGTATATATATATGTATATATGTATATGTATAGATGTATATGTATACATATAGATAGATCTATATATATATAGATATATATTTGTATGTGATTTCGCCGGTTCAGCATATTTGGTCCACTGATTATATATATAGATATATTTTTATCTCTATAATATATATCTATATATATATAGATCTATCTATATATGTAGATATATTTTTGTATGTGATTTCGCCGGTTCAGCATCTTTGGTCCACTGATTATATATATAGATATATTTTAATCTCTATAATATATATCTATATATATATAGATCTATCTATATATACATAGATATATTTTTGTATGTGATTTCGCCGGTTCAGCATCTTTGGTCCATTGATTTTGTTCGGCGATGCGATTTTTTGTGATGCATGACACAGATTTATGGAATCTAAGGTAGTTTTGAGCCTGAACAAATGAGACATGAAAAAAAGTGTTATGGGACTCCCGGTCTAATACTCGTTACCGTTCGACGAATGCGTTTTTCATCGATAAACATTTTTTTTTTTTCGTTTCCGTCGCCTCGCAGCGAACGAGACACTTTTGCGCACATTATTGTCGTATTGTTCGCTGCACGGGGCATCCGGTGGTGGTCTAGCCTCGGTACGCATGGAGCTCGTACTTTTGCTCCAAGAGCTTCAGCAGGAAAAGACGCAGCAACAATTGCTAAGTCCACTGCCGTTTCCCACGACTCTGCCCCTGTTGAGCGCCAGTGTCGCTTGCAACAAAACAGTCGTCGCCGATCCCGTGAGGCATCTTCAGTCACTCGCTCAGGACATGCTTCAGACGCTTGTGGAACTTCGTGATCCGCCTATGCCGAACAAAAATTCCCACTATCGCGAGGTATTTATACTTCGCGATTTGGCAGTTGCGCTGAGCGCTTGCATATATCAGTCTCTGTGCGATTCCGATACATTCGTGAGCAAGCATCATCAGCCCGAGAGCTTTCCGGCCGTTGCCGAGGTCGAGGCATTCTCGGGCGGTCATTTGGTCGCCTCGAATCGCTACAGTCGTCGTTACTCGATCGACGAGAACGTCGGAATAACGACGATGCCGTCAAAGTGGCCCGGCGTTACGAATCTTCGTGCACTCCTGGCGCGCGAAAAAGACGAGGATACACCAAAATTGAATGTACTCCTGTGCGAATCCTTCGTCGCTACTTACATGAGTCTCTTCGTTTATGCACTTTCGAGCTGCGACAGTCATATTCTCTACAGGCTCGTCGGGCATCATTTTGACAGTAATACGTGGTCTTGCCTTTTCGGTGGTGGTGTTAAGAAACTCCTGCGCGTCGCTAGTACGACGAGCCAGGTTTGTGTGCAAACGTTACAAAAAAAAAAAAAAAAAAAAACAAAACAAAACAAAAACAAAATTTGATATAAATTTATCGCGAAATAAATAATTTTTCCCGACAGGCTGCTGGAGGAGGAGCGAGTATCGAGAGAGCCGATAGTATTTCGAGCGAAATCGCCAGCACTACCGCCGGTATGTGGAATACAATGACGTCATTGACGAAACAACGGGTCAAACTGAATATGAAGCTCCTCGGACAGCTGAGCGGGCAACAGCCGAGCATGAAGGAGGACAAGCCGACGTATCGGGAACAATTTGTTTCTCCCCAAATGAGCATGATTTCCTATTTTCTCATAAAAGTACGTAATTAAAATTCATTTTCTCTCTTTTACTTTTTTTTTTGCTCGATCAATCAATAGCGAAGTTTTATTTGCATTTGTCAAGTTTTTTTTTTACAAATTCTATAAATTACAACGGCTAACTTTACTTATTTTCTAATAATATCGTTAAAATGGACATTTTTTTTTATCCCACCTTTATCTCTTAGTCTTTATTCCTCTGCTTCAACTTTTTTTCCCCATACTCATTTTTTTTTAAAGACCTCTGTTTCCCTAATATTTTTCCACGCAGCATATTTATCATTTCTTCCTTTATTGTCCATTCATCAATTCCTTTCATCCATTCCTCTGCATTCTTTCTTCATTTTTCTGTCATTTTTACATAATAAATGCTCCATCGTCTCGTATCCTTTAACATATCCTGCACTTTCGTTCCTTCTCTCCTTTCTTTTTCGCCATTCCTATTTTGACACATCATAACCCTGCCCACATTTATTTGTCCCTTTCATTGTTCCATTCACCATCTCTTCGGACCAGTATTTCCAATGCATATCATCTTTCTCAATAATTTATTTGTACATGGGCATTATACGAATTTTCTTAATTTTTCCTCTTCCTTAGAATTTCCTTTTTTTAACTTTTATAGCCCCTCTTTTATTCTTTCGTCTATTCTTTTCCATATCTCTTCGTTCCCTTAGCATCGTTATTATGTCTTTTATTTCCATATCTTTTTCCCTCTGCTTCAACTTTTTCTTCCCCCATACTCATTTTTTTTTTCACAGATCTCCTCTATTTCTCTAATATTTTTCCACGCAGCATATTTATCATTTCTCCCTTTATTGTCCATTCATCAATTCCTTCCATCCATTTCTCTGCATTCTTTCTTGATTTTTCTATCATTAACCCTTTAGCTCTTTTTACATAATAAATGCTCCATCGTCTCGTATTCTTTAACATATCCTGCACTTCCGTTCCTTCTCTCCTTTCTTTTTCGCCATTCCTATTTTGCCACATCTCAACCCTGCCCACATTTCTTTGCCCCTGCCATTCACCCCCTCTTCGCATATCATCTTTCTCAATAACGTATTTGTACATGGAAATTATACGACGATTTTCTTATTTTTTCCTCTTCCTTAGAATTTCCTTTTTTTTTTAACTTTTATAGCCCCTCTTTTATTCTTTTGTCTCTTTCCCACATCTCTTTGTTCCCTTATCACCGTTATCGTGTCTTCTATTTCCATATCTTTTCGCACTTTAAATAAATTCTGACCCCATTTTAACGGTTCAGCATTCGTGATCGCCCTTATCTGTTCCAACAAGCAAATTTTTGGCCATCTTGTCTCGTCCATTCTTACCTCTCTAATATACCTTAACGCTCTTTTCCATATTAACCCCTTCACTGTCAGACAGGTGGACATTTCTGGCAGTGAAAAAAAAAAAGTCGGAGAAAGAGCTCGAAAATGTACTCCAAGACGTTTTGTCATAATTTTACGCTTTCCATGTAAATTTACACTTGGATATGTAAACTAGCATATTAAATTTCGTTTTCATCCAACAACATCGAACTCGTGTCGCGCGAATCGAAAAACTCCCCCTGAACACCGATTTCATAATGATTCGCCAGATTTTAAGATTTTTCGAAATTATGATCGCCATATTGGATCAGTCGCTTTGAATTTTCAAATTTTTACACAAAATTCGTGTTTGGCCAGTCAAAAAAAAAACCCCCCTGAACATCAAAATTTCATCCAAATTCGCCGAATTTTAAGATTTTCCAAAATTTTCGGTCGGCCATATTGGGCCAGTCATTTGGAATTTTAAAAATTTCACACCAGATTCGGTGTTCAGCGAAAAAAACCATCCTGAACCCTCGTTTTTTTGGCACCGCGGACGCATATATATATGCGTCCTTGCCAGTGAAGAGGTTAAATATTCCATAGTAGGCACTCCCAGATCTCTTCTCCATATATATATACTATGGTGCTGTTCTATCCGCCCCTAGTGCCATTTTCAAATACTTACTCTGTACCTTTTCAATAATCTATTTGTTTTTTTTTTTTTTTTTTTTTTTTAATTCAATTTTTCTTTGTAATATATTCATAACATGCGCTTAGCCACGAATCGAGAGCGAGTACGCGGACGATATAGACTACGACTCGTCCGACTCGGCAGTTTCCGATCTTGGCTCGTCCGAGGACGAGGACGATGTATTCGATACAAACGTAAAACCAAAGAACAAACCAAAGGACAATACGGAGCATACGAATCCCAATGGATATAGCTGGTGCATCATGAGATTGGCTATTGTCAAGATTTTTCAGCGTCAGCTTCAAGAATTTTTAAATGTTGCCGGTATTGAGATGCAGGGTACGGATATAATATTCGTCCACAGTATCCAAAATTTTACATACCCCCGGATGATAATACGAATTAATTCGTAATCGTAGAATTACCGGTGAGCAGCCCGCTAATTCACGGTACGCTCGGTATAGCCGCTCAGTGGCAAGAATCTTTGAGGGAAGAGCTTGAATCCAAAGGACCACCACCGGCGAATTATATATCGGGTTGCGCCCCCGATCCGGTGCCGGCTCTTGGCAAACCTGCGATACACAAGTATCGCTCGTTGCTTGAAAAAGATAATACCCCATTCAAGTATGCCTCGTCGTATTTATTTTACTTTTTTTCTCTCTCTCTCTCTCTCTCTCTCTCTCTCTCTCTCTCTAAATCTAAATTTAATTGTCATAATTTTGCCTCTTCTTTGCCCAGTACACGCCTCGCTTCTTCGGCACCGGCAAATCGACTCTGGTGTTACCTCATACGACAAGAAACCGTTCAGGATATCTTTATACGCGCTATATTTGGCAAAAGACGATCTTTATCGTCGATTCTCGATAACAATCAATCGGGGCTGATCGAGAGCGGCGGTGGTAATCGAGGAGGAGGAGGAGGTGGAGGAACCGAAGACGGAAAGGGAGGAAGCGAGAGCAGCGGTACCACTAGTCTTCCCGATCCAGTCAGAATTATTCACAAGGAACAAGATAGTATCAGTGCCTTTTGCCTAAATCAGGTAATACAATCCTTTTGCTTCCTCCTGGAGGAAAAAAAAAATCCTTTTCGTGCAAAAAAAAAATCGCTTTTATACCAACATGTTCGAAATGTCCTAAAACGTCGAGAAAATACAGATTTGGAAAAAAAAATTCCATTTAATGTGCGTGGGTGATAAAATCAATGTCCACGCTTGAACTTTCGTAAATTTTAAGCTATCGGGCCGAAAATTTTTGCCCAAATTTTATAAGGGAACAAGGATGATTGGTATTGAATTCGGCGAGAATCCTTGAAGCGGGTCGAATTTAAAAAAAAAATTTGAAATATCCGAAAAATGCATGCGCGCGCGCACGTTCGCAAATTGACGACATCGAGCCGAAACTTCTCACGCCGGTAGTTCACGGGATAATGATATTTGGTAACAAATTTCGGGAGAATTCCTCAAGGAAATGAGATTTGTTTGTTTAATTTTGGAAATTTTCGAAATTTCTCGCAAATTTTTGAGGCTATCGAGCCAAAACTTCTTGCTCCAATAGTCCTTGGGGGTACGAAGATGTTTCAAATCGAATTTATCAAGAAGCCCCCTGGGGAGCTTTAAGGGAGCTTTCCAGTGTGACAGCCCGAAAAATCGCTGTTTTTCGCGATTTTTTTTTTTAAAGAAAAAATAATCTAATCGGTCTGGTTTTTTTTTGTATATTAATTGGGTATTGAAGAATACAAAACAATTTTTTAAAGATCGATTTATTTATTAATTAATATCTATAAAAATGATGAAACAATTGTTGCAGAAAATGCACTTGGATGTGGTGTCCACGTTGGGGGTTACAATTTTGATTTGAAACAAAAAACACAAAAAGATTATTGATCGGTATATAATTGGCTTTCGTGCTATGGAGGCTTTTTTTTTTTTTTTTTTTTTTTTTTGCAAAAATGGCGCCGGTTTGAACAAAAAGTATCGATTTTAGCATTTTTTTTTGCAGTTTTTTTTACAAAAAAATAGGAAGATGTCAAAAAAAAAAAAAGCTTCCATAGCACGATAAACAATGACGTTAAGAATATTGTGTAAAAAATTCAACTCGATAGCTTTAAAACTCTGCCCTCCAGGTTGGACACCGTTTTAAAAAATGCTGTTTCGAGAAAAACGCGTTCAAAGTTTCAAGTGAGGAAGTGACGGCCGACGCGGCAGCTGTAGCGCTCCGTTCCCTTCTTCCAAGAAATGCTGTACAGTAACCGAAATAATCTGAATTTCGGCATGAAAATTTCAGGGAATATTCGGAAGAGTGTATACTATTCGATAAAGCAAAAAAAAAAAATCGATTTTTTGAAAATTTCACACTGGAAAGCTCCCTTAAGATCTTTAGATTTTTTTAAATTTACGAAATATGATTCAATTTTCGTCAATTTGAGGCCAATAGTCCAGGCAACGATGAAAAAAACAAGCGTGCAAATTAGAAATTTTCCCATTGCCACCTCATTGCTTTATCTCACTCGCAAAGCTTCCTCTGTGAGAAAGCCAAAATTGAAGAATCTGCTTGCTCATAGCTTTGCGAGCGAGACAAAATAATGAGAAAGCAATATGGAAATTTTCAATTTGCACGCTTTTTATCATTGCTAAGATCAGAAGATCGTACATTTTTTTTTTACAATTTATTTACGCGAATCACGTAAAAATGTGTTCAAAAACGTTAAAATTGAAATTTGACAACTTAAAACCAGAACGTCGTGAGTTCCGACGTATACGACCTTTTGGACTTGACCGAAGGAGGAATAATCACGTAAACTAATTCCAGATGGTCCGTAAGCGACGTTATACGACTTTTTGACATTAGTTAAAGTAAAAACGTAGAAACATTTTGAAAAAACCACCGAAATGAGTCATCGGCAGATACGAACTCGTGGTTCCAATTTGAGATGAGAAAAAATCACAATAACCAATTTCATAAGGTCGTATGCGCCGCATAACCATTTTTTTTATTATTCTTATCGTTTCCGCTTGAAAATTTTCAGCAGCACACGCGTTATTTCCCAAAATAATGAATGCAAAAAATTTTTTTATACGAATCATAGATTCATTTTTTCTCAGGAACCACAAAATAAGTACATAATTTAAACTATAAAGATATAAAAAAAAAATTGAATTTCTTATCAGCAAAACTTACGATGATATACGAACGATTTTTATCCGGGAAAATGAGAATTAAAGAAATGAAACTTGAAGCCAGAAGGTCGTATATGCCGTAAATTCTAAAAAAAAAAAGGACAACCTAAAACCGGAAGATCGTATCTTTGGCGGATACGTCCTTTGAGCATTAATTCTTCATTAATAATGATCTAAAACTAAAACCAGAAGGTCATATCCACCGATCGGAAGATCTTCTGCTTTTAGATTTGTCAAATTTCTAATTGTCGAATTCCTAATCATACAATAAATGACGGGAAAAACAATTACACGACCCTATAGCACTAAAATCGCCTTTTTGGCGCTTACGACATTCCATTACACAAGCGATTATATATTTTTCGAAATTTTTTTTTCTTTTTTTTTTTTCATTATTCATTCATCATTTAGGTTAATCCTGGCTTGATGGCTCTGGCAACTCCGCGCGAGGTACAAGAGATGGATATCTCGTTGCTACTAGAGCTGCCATCCTGGTTGGAGGACGAGTGTGAATTCGACATAATTCATTTGAACAAACAGCTCGATCCGGAACCTCTGCAATCAACTAGTTTTCTAGTCATACAGGTGAACTATTTTTTTTTTTTTTTAATTGAATCAACGAAACGATTATTTATTCATTGTACTTTGGTGCTCAGACGGCGGCAGATCGACCGCTAATCGCCCAGAGTCCACAGTCAAACAGTCCTCAAACGCAATCGGGTATAGCCGGTCAATCAGGACGTGGAGCCAGTGTGGTGAGTTTTTGTTTTTTTTTTGTATCCTCACATCCTGGATAAAAACAAAAATCTCTTTCTAATAAATCTTTCTTTAACGTATATTCTTCTTTCCCCCGCCCCCCAAACCCCATGTCGCTTCCAAGTGTTGATAAATATATACATATATATATATATATATATATATATATATATATATATATGTTTCCAACGCCAGTGAATTTGTTTGTCAATTATCATGCCAGCACTACTACTCACCCACACTCACACTAATTTTAAACCAATTTTAATACATATAATATATATATATGCATTGAACGAACCAACGAAATAACCCCCAGTCTCTATACCGTAAAACCGTCAACGGATTGTTATAATTTTTCCGTAAAAAAAAATGAAAAAAAAAAAAAACAAATAAATAAATAAAAATCGGGGGCTATTGTTGCAACGAGTTGTGGTGACGGAGACAATGTTGCTTGTTCAATGCTTGCCTTACCTCAAACGTGTGGTCCGCGCGTCACTCTGATGGCTCACTCGCCCTCTCGATCTCAGATGAAGGGGATGCCCGCTTTTCCTGGCTCCCACGACCTGCGCTTCTGTCAGTTTGTCGCTGATAGGAGCAAACACTTGTTAAAGCCGGTGAGAAGACTAAAATCTAAACCCTAGCCTGTCATCCTATCGAAAAAAATATATATATATGTATTAGGGTGATTAAAAAAAAAAATTGATTTTTCATGCTCCCGGCCCTCAAAACTTGAGTTCTGATAGAAAAAAAAAAACATGCTTGCGAAGAGGGAGCTCTGTAGCTTGAGTGGAAGCCGCCGCTCATTGGACGCTTCTAATTATAACCAGCCAATTAACATCTATGTCGAATTTTTTGTAAAGAAAAATTTGAGACCATGAGGATTGTATTTCGAATTGAGGAAAAAAAAAATTTTAATTAAATAAATTTTTGTTTATTCCTAATTTCTAATTTTTGTATAAAAAAAATTCTAAACACTTTTAGGTTGAACAGCTTTGTCTGACACGATCGTGTTCTAAATAAAAATTTTAATCGATTTTTATCATAACAAAAATTTTGCGATTGTTAATTTTTTATTAATTGTTTATTAATTGTTTATAATTTTATTGTTTTTTTATTAATTTTTTATTAATTTTATTTTAAAATAATTGTTAATTAATTTTTATAAACAATTCGTATCTGGTGAAATTTTTTTTCGTGACAATTTTTTTTTCTTTACTCAAATACGTACTCCATGGTTCTTTATTCTCTTGCTTAAATAGGAAATCCTTGGTCTCAGGGAAGATAGTACAAAAGCAAATTTATTCACCTTTAATAATTTTTCCGCTATGACTTTGTGCAAAAAAAAAAACGCAAAATGTCATTTATTTATTTATTTTCGGTAAAGATTGATGCCAACGATGCCTTTTTTACACGTGGCATACGTCTTTCGGTGGAAATCAGCGACTAAAAGTATATATTGCGCTTCAACTCTATCCTTAGTTAATAATGAATTAAATTCCGCGCACAAAGCTACTTTCCGTTCAGCATTATCGTTTACTACTTTTGAATCATTGAAGGTTCTTCTTATTTGAAATACAATTCCCATGGTCTCAAATTTTTGGTTCCAAAAAGTTCGTCATAGGCGTTAATTGGCTGTTATAATTAGAAACGTTCAATGAGCGGCAGCTTTCACTTAAGCTACAGAGCTCCCTCTTCGCGAGGATGTTTTTTTTTCATCAAAACTCAAGTTTTGAGAGGTGGGAGCATGAAAAATCAGATTTTTTTTTTTAAACATCCTAATATATATATATATATGTATATTAGGGTGACTCGAAAAAAAAACTTTTTGTTTCTTTTCCTTTCGCACCAGCCCACACTCAAGTTTGCGATCCCCAAACTACAGCCCATGCATCATTTAAGAACCGGCAAAAAATCGTAGAAGGTCGCGCAATTGAGTTTTCGATTTCCCATTTAAATAACACGTGGAAAACTTGACCCGGTAAATGTGCATAATGAGCGCTGCAAAGGTAAGAACGTGCATTTACCAATATCCTTTCAGGTAGTCAGTCAAACGCAGAGTAAATTTTGCTTCGGTTCCAAGTCATACCAATGAAACTTCCGGTTATATTCTCAGAGAAGAAATTTTGACGCTTCAGAGGGTGTCCAAGCGTTGCACAGATTTTCGATTCGCCCTTGAATTTTGTAACTTGTTTCATAGGATTTTTTCATCGTTAGTGGAACATGTGAGTTTTAGATATCATGAAAAAAAAAATCGGTCAGGCTTTATTTATTTATATATTTATTCAAATAATTTGGAAAAAAATTATTTTTTAGAAATCTTTCTTGATGTTTTTTTGGATATTTCATTATAATGTTTTAATTTCATTATAAATATTTCATTATGTCAATTTAGCAGTATTTTAATTAAAACGAAGAGTTGGGATGAGAATATAACTTTTTTTTAAAGAAGAATCTAATTCTTGTTTAACAAAAAATTCAAGAGCAAAGGCAGTATCTCTTACAAATCGTCAAGCATCATTGAAATCATTATCCAATCACCAACGAACGACCACCCTAAATGTTTGTGGAAAATATATTATTTTAACCGTAATTATTTCTGGTTTTATTGTTTTTTTTTACTGAAAATGTCCGTTTTAAAAAAATTCATAGCTAAAAAATTATTGATGCTAGTGACAAATTTTTCCCTCTAAAATACAGAAAAAAATTAACGATATCCAGAAAATTTTTTTAAAATTATTTAAACAAATATATGAAATAAATAAAACCTGAGCAGTTCTTTACGTGGTACATGGTACAAAATTACATGTTACAAAGTTACAAAATTCAAGGGTGAATAGAAAATCTGTGTAACGCTTGGACACCCTCCGAAGCGCAAAAATTTATTCTCTGAGAATATAACCCGAAGGTTAAGGGCTATAACTTGAAAATGTGGCAATATTTACTCTCCGTTTGACTGACAGATCGTACTACCTGAAATGATATTGGTAAGTGCACGTTATTAACTTTACTGTCCTCACCATGCACATTTACCGATAGGTCAAGTTTTCTACGTGTTATTTAAATGGGAAAACGAAAACTCAATTGCGCGAGCTCTTGCGACTTTTTGCCGATTCTCAAAAACAATGCCATGGCGTGGTTTGGGGATCGCAAATTTGAGTTTGAGCTGGTGGGAGAAGAAAAAAAAAAAATTTTTTTCGAGTCACCCTAATGTATATATATGTATATATATGTATATATATATATTTTTTTTTTTGTTTGTCCACCGACACTCGCCGATTCTCGTACAATTTTCTCAATCATCGTGTCCGCATGTTGTGTATGAAAATGGAAGAAAAAAAAAATCTTGATCCGATAAATTTTTCAACAGCATGTTACGAATAAGCGTTAATTTGTCTTTTTTTTTTTTTAATTCATATAATATTCTACTCGTCGCCAATGTTCCGTCCTATTTTCGAGACAGAGAGAGAGGGAGAGATATTGGTTATTAGCGGCAACTAATCATGACAATCGATCTGTCCCAATAACATTGGTGCTTCTTTTTTTTTTTTATTTTTTTTATTTTTTTTTTTTTTAATTCAACGCACAGATTCTGAAACACAAGATCGACGGTATAAGAAGAGTCTCGTCGCATCCACTTCTGCCATTGTGTAAGTTTAACGGCGCGTCGTGAACGATGGCGTCTCGTTTAAAATAAATTTAATAATAATAATAATAATAATAATAATACATTTTTTATTGTAGATTTGACGGGATCTCAGGATGGTTCGGTATCTTTGTGGGAATGGGGTCATCAGAGTGCGGTTGCGACACCAAGACCATCGGGAACTTTTGCCAAAGTAACGCGGGTTCGTTTCTCTCAGCACGGCAATAAATTTGGTGTTGCCGATTCCGATGGTCATCTCAGCTTGTTCCAAGTTGCTTGCAGAGAAGGAACCGCACGGCCATTCTTCGTGAGTACACTCTACTTTGCTCGACTCAAACATACACCAAGCATATAAATATTAGGGTGTGTCACAAAAAAAAAACATTTTTTTTTCCTACGTTTCGAACAAAAAAAAACATTTTTTTTCCTATTTTTTTTCCTACGTTTCGAACGGGGATGGTTCTCGTCGACGCGAAGAGATTTCCCCGCTCGAAAAATTTCGTATTTCAAGGCTAAGTGGTGTCGAAACTTTTTTTTTTGTAATTTTCCATTCAAGTTACACAGAAATGAAAAAAAAAAAAAAAATCTAATGGATTTTCATAAATCCGTGCTTGTTTAATAATTTTCAAATGTGTGGAAAGTTTCTGAAAGATGAAAAAACAGCCTTTTAAATATATACGAGAGTACACATCAAATTTTCATTATTTTTTTAATTTTAATATATTATTTTTATTAATTTTTTTCGAATACAGAATTTGAAAAATTGTTTACACGTCAATATTTTCTTTTATTATTATTTTTTTTTTATACGAACCAAATAAAAGCTCCCAACACTGTTATGCGAGTTTAGGTTTCTTGGCTAAGGGTCTAAGACCATCGAAGGTGCTGAACGACTTGAAAAAGATTTTGTTGGACAGGATCTTTAGTTTAAATTGCTTCACTGTTGCGAAATTCCTTTCGGCAACGCCATAAAACAACTTGCAAGAGTAAAAAATCTCCACTGACACATCCAGTTGTTTTGATTCATGAATTTCTCAGATATCCAATGAACAAATATTAACAATAATCAACTCTAGCACAAAATAATATCCATTTTCTGTCTCGGAAGTACACTCTATTATCTCATTTATATTATGAATTTATTTTCAGTTAAAAAATTAGTCATTTTTCATGAAACTCTGGAGTCGAATTTTGGATTCTATTGCTTCAGAAAAATTATGATTCTTTTTCGTTTTTTTTCATAATTCGGTATCGTCTTGATACTTTCGCTCGATAAAATAATCGAAATTCCATCGCTTTATATAAAAACAAAAGAAAAGAATCGCAAATAGCTCCCGAGTAATAAAACTTGATAAAATAAAAATTTAGTGTATATTCAATTTTTTTAACAGTTAAACGTTCGTGGAAAATTTTTTTTTTTAATAAAGTTTAATTCTAAGCATTTCGAAGATCAAAATCTTAGCTTTTAGAATCTTTCTTTGGAGTTTAAAAATATTTAATAACTGCAAAACTATGTGAATTGATTCGAAAATATATTTTTTCGTGTGTTAAATAAATAGAAAACAAAAAAAAAAACGTTTTCTAGTGACTTAAAGATGTATCGGACGTACCTTCCCAATCAAAAGTGACTTTCGTCGACAATATTGCGTACTTCATGATGCGATGAAAATCGGAAAAAATTCAACCACAATAAAGACGATAAGAATATTACTTTTTAATAATAATAATTCCCAAAAGTTATCTATAAATTCTTTAAACAAAACATTGTTTAACAAATTTTTAGGTAATGTTTTTTTTTGTCATGTGAAATGAATTCGTTGATTTTTCTGACTACACATGAATTTTTTAAAAAATTTCTCATCATTTTGAAATTTCGGTTTTCGGAAATTTGTAAAGGTTGTATTTACGAAACTATTCGTTCAATGCCCTGAAAACTTCTTAATTGTAATATACAACGTTTTTACGAAAAACATATCCAAAATTCGAGATTTTTCCTTCATTTTTCAAAATTAAAAAATTTTCGAAAACCGAAATTTCAAAATGATAAGAAAATTTAAAAAAAATTCATGTCTGGTCAGAAAAATTAACGAATTCATTTCACGTGTCAAAAAAAAACTTTCCTTAAAAATTTGTTAAACAATGTTTTGTTTAAACAATTTATTGATAACTTTTTGGCATTATGATTGCTCAAAATTAATCTTCTTATTATCTTTTTTGTGGTTGAATTTTTTTCGATTTTTATCTTATCATATTTGTCGACAAAAGTCAGTTTTGGTTGGGAAGGTACGTACATCCTTAAAAAGTAGCATCATGAAAATAAAAAAAAACGTTTGTTTATTATTAATAACAAAATTTATGTACGTATATTTTATATATATATTTATATATTTTTTTTCTCCCAAACTCAGAATTACCAATGTCACAGCAAAGTTACGTCGGACTTTGTATTTTTGGGTGCGTGCAGCTTAGTCGCTACAGCGGGCCATGGCTCGGAGGGTCGCAATGTCGCTCTCTGGGACACGTTACTTCCGCAAAACAAGTCTCTCGTACAGGGTAAGACGAATAACGATGATAAAAATAATTATAATTCGAATTAGCGTTGAAAATTTGCTCTATATCGCCTCAACGTTAGGATTCACGTGCCACGATCAGGGAGCGAGTTCGCTGATTCTGGCACCGCAGCATCAATTGCTCATCAGCGGTGGAAAAAAAGGTGCGATCAATATATTCGACGTTAGACAACGACAGCAAAGACACAGATTTCAGGCTCACGAGTCTCCCATCAAGTGTCTGGCCCTCGATCCGCACGAGGAATTTTTCGTCAGCGGAGCCGGTGATGGAGATATCAAGGTACATTTTGCTTTCTCATCGAGAAAGCTTTGATTTCATGAAAAAGAAAATAATTTTTTTCCCCTGATTTTCATGCCAGACTGCTTAAAATCTGTCAAAAGAATGTCCCGGACGTATGCCTTGCAAAATTCAAACCTCTGTAACTCAAAAATAATTTGAGCTACACCGATGCATTTTCGTATACAAGGAAAGCCGTACAGCCCCTTCTTTTGTTACAATTTTCGTTAAAATTTCGCGAAAATTACAAATTTCATGAAATTTTTAAATTTCCCAAAAAAAAAAAAAAAATGTCTATGATCGCTCTAACTTCCGGAAATTTTTATACATCGGGCCAAACTTTTGTTTCGGACAAATAGTTTAAGGGGCAAGGATTTTTGGTACTGAATTTCATGAGAATCTCTTAAGGGTTTCGAGTTGTGAAGAAATTTTGAAATTTTCGTAAAGTTTCTTTTAGTTCTGTAATTTTCGTGAATTCGGAGATATCGAGCCAAATTTTTGTACACAGAGATAGGCTAGGGGATGAAGATGTTTGGTGCTAAATTTTGCGAGAATCGCTCAAGGGATCGAGATTTTAATTCAAAAATTTTAATTTTCGAAAAATGGCTATTGGCGCTCAAACTTTTGTAAATCTGAGGGCTATCTAACGAGCCAAAACTTTTCACGCAAATAGGCAATGGGACTGGAATGTTTTTTGATATTAAAGTTGGCATGAATGTCATGGAAAGGTCGATTGGTTTTGGATTTACCGTGAATCGTTCGAGTGATTCAGATTTTTTAATGTTTGATATTGAATTTGGCGACAATCGCCGAACGGTTTCGGATTTTTATGAAAATTTTTCAATTCCGAGCTTAAAAATTCGCTATAACCCATTATATCCTTCAAACAATCACGAAACTTCGTACCTCGATGGTGGATCCTTGCATTGTTGAAATCGCAAAAAAAAAAAAGGGGTACAAATCAGAAACTTGAGGGAACTCCGTGAAAGAGACAAAATAATGAGGAATTGTGCCCGCGAATTTCGTCACGTGGGGATAAAATCGTCGAGGACGGGGGTTTTTTTTTATGATTGCCAAGATTTAGTAAATCTCCAACTCGAATATTACAAAACTCTAGTTTATTCGTGAAGATATAGAATTGAGGTATATGGGCCATTCCGCCAGTCATCAATCAATGTTTGGGCCCTAAAAAATTGATTTGCCTCAAATTTTTTTAGAGCCCAAACATCGATTGATCTCGAACGTTACAATGACGTTCTCGATAATTTTCCTCGAGAACGACTGACGCCAACAGTTCCGATTTTAACAACTCCGTTGCCAATCCAAGACTGCCTTTTTATAATTATAAAAAAAAATATAATTCGATGGCCTTTCGTCTAATCCCCGAAAAGATGGAATCGCAAGATAATCGACGAAGTGGACAAGTGTGTCGCAAAAGTTATCCTCAATAACCGCTACGTTTGTACAATTGCTGAATCGTGCTTAGTTATTCTTTGCACGATCGTTAAATTTCACGAGTCCAAATATTAAGGTAGTTCGGTCGAATTGAGGTTCACGTTTAACACCCTGTTTTTTTGCATTTAATCAAAAGAGTTGACCTTGCTCTACATGTCTGCAAAATTTCAAATTAATTTACCGTGTAGTTTTTGCGTAATTAATAAATAAGTTAACATTGCTCTTATGGGGCATATAAGGCTCAGATGACACGCCAACTATCGAAATTTCAGTATACACGAAAAATTAATCGTTTAAGGGCAAAAAAAAAAACATACCACAATAATGGTTGATATCTATAAGAGATATTTACCAAAGATTTAAGTCGATATACCGTACGGTTTTGTATTTTATTTCAATAATTAATGCGAGTCCGCGGTCTCTGTCCTTGTCATACACCGGATCTGCTCGCTAGCAGAAGACTAGGGGAAAAAACATGTGAAAACCGAAGCTAATCCGCGTCTCACTTCAGATTCGATGAACGCCAGCAAAAGTGGTTCTGAACAACTGCTGTCACATTTGAGTTGTTCGGCAAGATATACAATGTCAACTAGACGAGTTCCGAGTTCATTGCATACTGGCCGTTGATTCAACTGTACTTGCCTCGAGACGAGCCTTTTTTCTCCCCTGTTCTTCATTATACTGTTTTAAAGCATACAACAAAACTCGCGAATGCAATCTAGTAACTTTATGCGTAAGGTTAGATTAGCTCGCTCCCTAACGTAGAGAATGAGTCAAGTTGAGTCTGTCATTATTCCGGGTATTAATTATTATTAACTTATTATTTACACCTTAAAAGAAGCTTGTAATATTTTTTTATGCAACAATTCAATTTATCATAGCTTTCATATGGTTAAATTGTACGTAAATAAATCTGAATTACGGATGAAATTTGACTTCGGCCAAACTCGACCGAACTACCTTAACTCTAAATGTCGAAATTAGAGGCAACAAGAGACGAAGCAATGCGCAAATTTCTAATTTGTAACCGTTTTTTTCTTCTTCATTTTAAATTCCTTGACCACTGAATCAACCACTATTTTTTGTCCTTTGTTTCGTAAATCAGGTGTGGGGATTGACGGTTCATTCGCTCCTCTATTCGTTTCCCGGGGAACATCCGAGATCGAGTTTCTTCAAAAACATTGGCCAGGCAAGAATCTTTTCCTCGCAAATATACAAATACGTTTTTTTTTTTATATTACCGCTCCTTTAATTAAAATTGTCGTTGTTTTTTTTAGGGAATAACGCAATTGCAAGTGGATTCAGCGGGACGTTTATTTTCATGCGGTGCCGATGGTTCCATGAAAGTTCGTCAGTTACCCGAACGTGACTGCATAGTACACACACTTTATTAGAAAAAAAAAAATAATAATAATATATATATATATATATATATATAAATTAGAGCATCGTGTTTCAAATACATATGCAAAAGTTGCTAATGTATTCGCGCGATTAGCTTTCTCAACTGACGACTACTCGTTCGTAAAGCCTATATTTCTAATTCTAACAATCATTCCTTTCGCCTAAAAAAAAAAAAGAAAGAAAGAAAAAAAAAGCCGTGTTATCATCCCCGAGGGGTGATATATTCCTTATTAAATGTGAATATACGAAAAAAAAAAAAATTTCGGGTTAAAAACTTGTTTGTGTGCCATACGCGAGCGTAATTCTTTATGTCGTTGCCATGTAATATCTGTTGGGAGTATATAGGATTATTAAGATTATGCCTAATGAGAATTATCTCATTTGTAGAAGCTCATTTATTTCTTGTTCAACGGATGACGAGAGAGATGACAAGAGAAAAAAAAAAAAAAAACGTGTTGATAATATATTTGTGTATAAATAAAATACGCATATTGTTGTGGTTGAGCCAATTGAGAAGAAAAAGGAAAAAGACCAAAAAAAAAAAGGCAATTTAACGAAAAAGTATAGTCTTAGCTATAGTTGAACTCACAGTATTGTATACATTATTCAAAATGCACATTATTACTATATGTATATATATATATATATATATATATATATATATATATATATATATATATATATATATATATATAATGTAATGATAAAAATGCGACGAAAGAATGTTGTTGATTTGCTTAAATCGTATATAGAGCTGTATCGCGTAATAACTATGAAAAGAAAGTAAATAAAAAAAAAAAAAGAGAATGCAGCTTTGCGTAATTCTTCGTCGACGATTAGAAGAGTTCAGGGACGACAGCGCTCCAGGAATCGGGGATAAAGACAAACATCCCGGATGTGATATCTGTTCAGAAGCCAGCAGAGAATTCTCTCCAAGCCGAGGCCGTATCCGCCATGGGGACAAGTTCCATATTTACGCTGCAAATAATTATTATTCTCGTTTATTTATCGAGAGGGCGATCGAGAGAGAAATTCATTGATATATGCCTTGGATAATTGCCTCGAGGCAAATAAAAATGCAAAGCGAGTAATATTGATTTAATTTTACAGAGTAAACTTAAAATTAATAATCACATAACAGCAGGTATGGTCGAAAAATTTTTTGAGGCCCGTGAGTAATGGAAAAGTATTAAAGTATAGCAGTGATAAATCTTTAACTTAAAACTAATTGAGACACTTTTAAAAGAGCTTTGATGGGAAGAAGTTACGATACGAAGGAATGTGAAAATAAATCGATGGGATAGGGCGCGTTTAACGAGTGGATGGTATAGATCGAGAGAAAAGTTCAGTTAAATATGCCGGGGGATTTGTCGTGAACGATATTGTAAACCGAAATACCAAGAAAGTAAAGGGCACCGTGACCGCCGAGGGGGAAATAATTCAAATCTTGAGTAGCACATTAATTCCGAAGGTTGAAATAATTCATTTAATTCAACATAATTTTTTAAATTCAAATTCATTTAATTCAGCGTATTTTGAAAAATTCAATTCAATTATTTTTTTTTTTCCAAAAATTCTCGATAAATTATCCCCGATTCACGCTAATCACCTGAAAATTCGATCGATTTTTTTTCTGAATTTTCCGTTAATCCAAATTTGATGAATTTAATTCAACATAATTTTTTCATTACGGGACTATTTTTGGTCTCTTCAACCGAATTTTCCCTTATCCCTCGCGTTAGTTCGAGTTTACTTTAAGATTCGCAAAAAAGCGATATGCAACTTCGGTGACCGCTTAAGCCAGTCTACTTTAAGGGGCGATATATGCTTCATCCCTCCTTGGACCAAAAAATCAGCCGAATATAGAACTGTTTACCGGCTGTTCAAGTTTTGTATTTAATTCATTGGTTAGATAATTATAGACGAGACAACGGTAATCTGAGAGAGAGAGAGAGAGGGAAGATGAGGGAAACGACAAGCATGGATTTTAATTCACGATTGAGTAAATTTCTATGGTATTTAAATTTCAAACAGAAAAAAATTGATCGATTAAACGGAGAAAAATTGACCTTACGAGAGATCGTCATGATTTGGCTCTGCGCCAGGAGAGGTTCGAGGACCAAGTTCCGTAAGAGAGAGAGAGAGAGATAAAAAGACTCACCTGATCCGTGTACCAGTAGTAGGGAGCCGGATCGATTTCCGAACGTCGATAACCCTCCAAGAGTTCCTCGTAATCCCAGATACGCATAGAACCACCGACAATCTCACCGACATTTGGCATGAGAACGTCCACCGATTCCGTAAGACGCTTGTCCTCGGGACAGCGCGACATGTAGAATGATTTTATTTCCGCCGGAAATCGACAGAGCATTATCGGCTCGTTGATGAGATCGGTCATCTTTCTCTCCGGCATTTCCGGTATATCCTGGAAAATAATTAATTTACGCGGAACGTTTTTTTTTTTTTTTTTTTAATTATTATCGATAAAACGAGACATTATTAGTTTCTACGCACCTCTCCAAACTCGTAAAAAGTTCCATCGTCCTTGGTTATATCGTGCTCTCGCAGATAATCAATCGCCTCGGTGTAATTCATGCGCCTGAACGGTCTCTTCGGTGGTACAAACTCAGGATGCAATTCCTTGACGATATGACCGAACGGGGATGCGAGCACACGATCGACCGTGTCGCAAATGAGATCCTCGAGGCGATTCAGCAAATCGTCGAACGTTATGAATGGACATTCGGCCTCGACGTGAGCATACTCGGCGAGATGACGACGAGTTCTCGATTGTTCGGCTCTGTACGACTGCGCGATACAGTAAACATCGCCCATTGCCGGGATACAAGTTTCGAGATATAGCTGAGAACTCTGGGTGAGGAATGCTTCTTGGCTTTGGAAAAAAAAAAAAAAAAAAAAAAACAACGCATTTTATTCTGTCCTCTCTCTCTCTCTCTCTAGCGTATCCTTCTTAATTAACCGCACTGCCGCCTTTGTTAACTCTTTTCAAATTTCAGGTGCTTACTTTTGGTACTCGCTTCCACATTTTATCAATTCTGCCGGTTCCATTGACATTTTCAAGTCGTGCTTGTTCACCTACCTATTTGCGAGTGAGACTCCTCTCTAATTTTCTGACTTCACCCTCGTCTTCATCTTTATGCGTTATATTATCCATGTCCATGTTATATTATATCTATATATATGTTATATTATATATGTTATATGTTATATTATGTTATATGTTATATTATATGTTACATGTTATATATTATATGTTATTATATGTTATATTATATCCAGTACCATGTTATATTATCGGCTTAGCTTCTGCTTCAAAGTTTATAGCTGCGGCTTTACCTTGTTCGTATCTTTTCATAAGCTTTGTCTCTCTAATACTCATTTACTCATTTTCATTATAATTCTTTATAATTGTCACTTACTCATTGCTTTTATTATTCGTGTTCATCAATATTTATATTTATTGTTGTCATTCTAATATAATAATTGTATTAGTGCTCGTTCTTCAATCACTAGCGCTATCTTATATGCAGTCTCCCAGAAAACTGCGTATGCAAGAGGTTCCAGGTTAATTGTAAACGTCTTGGTCAATTCTTGGCATTAATTATTTTTCATGTTAATCCTGATCTGTAATTTTTAGCTGCCACAGTTTATGTAATTTTTCATCTTGTTGCGCGCTTCTGTTCTCCCTTATCTCTGGTTTAAGCTCATTCTTGTGTAATTTTATTATTATGTGCATCATATCTTGCCAAATTTTGCCCCATAGTCAAACTAGGGCATCATAAAAAACAATCAATCAATCAATCTCTCTCTCTCTCTCTCTCTCTCTCTCTCTCTCTCTCTAAAAAAATATTATTCTCTCTATTTCTCTCTATTTCTAAAAAAAAATTATATTCCTGTACTATCGTGTACTCTCGCTCTGCTGTTATACATTCCAATTTTCACTGCTATTGTAATATCGTGTGTGTAATGGAATAAGGTCGTAAGCGCCAAAAAAAAGGCGATTTTAGTGCCATAAGGTCGTATAATTTATTTATTTTCCGTCATTTGTGGTAAAAATGATTGAAGCGCACAAATAATTGAAAATTAGGAATTTGAAAAACCTAAAAGTAGAACGTTGTATGTTGACGGATATGACTTTCTGGTTTTAGGTTTTTATTAAAGAAGGATTAATGCTCAAAGGACGTATCCACCCGCGATACAACCTTCTGGTTTTAGGTTTTCCTTTTTTTTTTTTTAGAATTTACGGCGTATCCAGGGTGGCCACAGAAAAAAAAGCAAAAAAAAATTCCCTGACTTTTCCTTGACTTTCCGCTGAAAAAATATCCAACTTTGCCTAGCTAAAATTTATAAAATTTTCAAATTCGGACCATCGATTTTTGCCAATTTTTCCATGCATCCCTCTTTGGACTGAAATTCGCCGATTTTTAGTGCTCTTTTGGGAACAAAAAATTAAGCTCTCGAGATTAATAAAACGGCATTCTCCGAGTCTACTCCTGGGCTTTTCAAAACAACCCCGATAAGCCTAAATCCATCAATCCGGAGCAAACTTATGGGCATTTGAAATTTCGGTATTTTCAATAGGTTTTAAAAAAAAAGGGGGGACGAAAATTGGCGAAATTTTGTTTTCTTCGTCTTTCTCACTATTTTCAAGCTTCAGGCTATTGAAGATTTCGCTGATTATAAATCCGATCAAATTTTTTTCCTGAAGCCCAAAAATTCGATACGAAGACGTTAAAAAAACAAAAAAAAAGAATATTTCAAATCAACAAAAGAAAAATATTTCAAGTAAACGAAAGTGTCTTGATGCGGATGCAAATCAAAATTTGTAAGAACAATCACTGCTCCTCCCAGTTGACCGAAGAGTTTGCATTTAAATTTTTGTAATTTTAAAATTATTCCCCTGACCAAATGAAAAATTCCCTAAAATTTCCTTGTTTCCCTGAACAGTTCAAGATTCCCTGACATTTCCAGGGTTTTCCCGGTTTTCCCTGACCGTGGCCACCCTACGACCTTTTGGTTTTAAGTTTTCTTTTTTTTTTGTTTCAAAGATTTTCAGGCGTTTACGACCTTCTGGCTTTATGTTTTTTTTTTTTCCATTTTCAGGTGTTTACGAACTTCTAGTTTCAAGTTTTTTTTTTTTAATTCTCATTTTCCCCGGTAAAAATTGTTCATATATCATAAGTTGCTGATATGAAATTTCATTTTTTGATATCTTTGTAGTTTAAATTATGCACTTATATGGTAGTTCCTGAGAAAAAAAAATGAATCATTTCATGATTCGTGTAAAAGATTTTTCGAATCCATTGTGTGCTGCTGAAAATTTTCAAACGCAAACGATAATAATAATGAAAAAAAAATGGTTACACGGCGCATGAGACCTCATGAAATTCGTTATTGTGATTTTTTTTAAATCTCAAATTAGAACCAAAAGTTCGTATTCGCCAATGACTCATTTTGGAGATTTTTCAAAACGTTTCTACGCTTTTACTTTTACGAATGCCAGAAAGTCGTAAAATGCCGCTTACGGACCTTCTGGAATTAGTTTACGTGATTATTTCTCCTTCGATTAGGTCCAAAAGATCGTTTACACCCAGGACTTACGACGTTCCGGTTCCAAGTGTCCGAATTTCAATTTTACCGTTTCTGAACATATTTTTACGTGATTCGCGTAAATAGATGTAAAAAAAATATACAAACTTCCGATCCTGGCAATGGGAAAAAGTCGTACAACAGCAGTTACGATCTTATTTCATTGGACACGCGATTTATGCTAAGGAATAAAAAAAAAAAATCGATCTATCTCCCGATTCGCATCGTACCCAAAGTAATCCAGTTTGAAGAGAGTAGATCCGCCCTCCACCTGAGTTTGCACCAAAGTGGGCGGCGTTACTTCGCAGTAACCGCGATCCCGATAGTGATCGCGAAATGCCTGCAGCAGCGCCGATCTCAACACCAGAACGCGACAAGTCTGCAAAAAAAAAAAAAAAAAAAAAAAAAAAAAAAAAAAAAAAAAAAAAAAAAAACGCATCAATTTTTCCTTTCTCGCTTTTGGTTCTCTTTTTGATTTTTCTAATCTCACGTTTTCGCCGCGAATCATCATGTGCCTGTTGTCGAGTTGCACATCCGGATGAGCTTCCTCGTTCAATATGCAATCGGCTCCTCCTGGCGGCGACGCTCCGATCAGCCTCCAATAATCGACGGACAATTCGTGACCGCCGGGAGCCTACATTTTTATTTCGACCCATAAACAATGATAATATTTATCCGATCGACGTTCATACGAACATATTTAAGCTTGCTTCTTACCGTTTTTCCTTCCGGAAGTACGTTTATCGTGCCGCACAGCTCGACGGACGCTTCGGTCGATAAGAGCAAAGCGTCGTACGTCTGACACAGCGCATCGTTGAGAACTGACTGTATGAAGCCCGTACCGTCTCTCAGGGTGAGAAACATCAGGGACTTGCCTTGTCTTCTGAGTCTGTGAACCCAGCCCGATATTTTCACTCTCTTGTCACGATAATCGACGGAATCTCGGATTTTTATGACCTTGGCGACCGGCAACGTTTTATCCTCCTCGATAACGATCGCTCTTGCATCATCCAAATTCTTCAAACGTTTCTCCTCGTCCTCCATAAGACGTTTCTCCTTCTCCTTGCCCTTCGACTGTTCTCTCAGCCATATTTTTTGAAGCTTTTTTATTTGCGATTTTGCGGCTGGCTCGTATTTTTCTTCGTCGTTGTCGCCTTTGCTTCGCGAATCCTGAAATATCGTCGGTAATGGCTCTTTCCCGGCTGCGTGCCTTATGGCACGTAATATTGTCTTGAACGGCTGCGATTCCGTGCCAAGACCGCTCACATCGTCGCCAATCCTCTCCGACGTGTATATGCTCGTCAAATCCTCGCCCGGCATTTTTATTTTTTACTTTTTTTTTAGTAATCTTTCGTAATTATAATTATTGAATGATCACTGGCTGACTGGCACGTTTCTCCCTCGAGACTAGAGACTGTTCAAGCTTGAAAGCGTACACACTGGTACACACTAGCGTATACGTGCGTATACCGACACTGACACTGCGCATCAGTGCGCAGTGCGGACATCCTCTGTGCAGCGCCGTGTTACGTAGTAGTTAATTTGACTCCGGATTCTCCGGAAGTTATCGGCAGATATCTCAGTGTCGGTATATTCCGGTAAAAGAGAGGATGTTGGGTAACGCGGTAACGCCTGCCGAATCATCATCGAATCACGTTTTTAGGAAGAAATAAAATTCCACACAAATTGATATGTGCCCGTTCGAGGTATTTTTTGGTCCGACTGGTAAAGATTCGAAGCATCTGAACCGGCAACCAATGCCAATTAACAATAGCGTTTCATTACAATACATGAATATATATACATATTATATATTATAAACATATACGGCTCAGGCGTGTAAAATAAAAAATTACGTATATATAATGAATATATTTATTCGAAAATACATTATTAACGATATACCATTAGTATAGAAAATTAATAGTATAAAAGAATAAGAAAAATAAGCTTATTTGATCGCGTATCATTTGTTTTTTTTTTTTCGAAACGTAAAACGTGCATTACATCAAAAGTAATAAATTTGCATTGAATGATTTATATCGGGGGCGCTTTACCATAACGCCGCGCGCGAGACTTTAATCGTCGCACACGCGTCAATCATATATTGACATTTGCATCCGTCACAATAATATATATAACGGCACGCGTGTAGCATTTTTGCACGAATAAATCCGCGGAGCTTTCGGGAATCGATTGAATACGATTCCCTATACACGAGAAAATAACAGCAAATAGCATATTCGTCGCGACGAAACGATCGCAACAGCAATAAAAAAAATAGCAAAAAACAAAATCTATACTCGAAATGTATGAAAATCGCTTACTGCTGATTCTGCTGGTAACGACGGTGCTCTGTCACGGCTATTTCGCCATGAGCCTAGACTCGGAGAAACACGAGCATCATCATCATCATGAAGAAATTGTTGATTCACCAACGATGATAGCAGCAGCGGTGAGTGTATTTAATAGTGTATATAATAACTGCACGTGCAAGAAATTGCCAGCGCCGCTTTCGGCGAAATTTGAAAACTTGTAGCTCTTATAAAGTATTTTGACCAAAGCGGTGCCCTTTACACGGTGATTTTTTAAATTCTACATAATTCGTCAATCTGAACTAATGTATAGACAAAAAGTTAAAGCAATTAATATTATTTACAAAAAATGGTTGTAGCAGGACAATTCGTTTTTTTTTTTGTTCAATATTTCAAGTCAAAGACCGGAAGTTTCTGCTGTTATCGTCTGCTATATACCGTAACGTCCAACCAGAGATTCCCGGTTCGTTGTTCCCGGATTCCTCTCGTCGAATTCACCAGGGACACACTTTTGTGTTCCCGGCGAACTTGATATAAGATATTATCTGGGCTTATATGTTGTGTGTCATAATAATCGTCGAGAAAAATTTCATGAATATCGTTCTACGGGGACTATATTATTTGACTATAATCACGGCAACAAATATACTCCAACGTGCAAAAATTCGAAATTTCTGATATACCGGAAATCAGGGGTTTCGAATCTGAAAAACCATGCAAGCAAAATACGAAGAAGGCAAAATGCATCCGCCAGCCCAATACAAACACGCTAGTTTTTTAATTTTATCCCTCCGTGTGAAGCCTTTCAGGAGGACAGTTGAAATTTCATTTTTTCCTGTATTTTTCCACGTTTTTGCACAAATTTCAATTTTTCATTGAAAAGTCTGTTTGACATTTCACTTGACTGACTTTTTGATAATGTTCTATACAGACACTCTGAGAAGTGATAATGATTTTTTCCCCGATTTTTTAAAAGCTCGAAACAATTTGAGAAATTGGAATGTCCCTTGAAGCTCCATTGTTCACACCGAAGGTCTGAAAAACAAGTTCACGCGGAGGTTCAATGTCATTCAAGGTCACGCGCATCGCGAATACCCGCAATCTCGGTCATGCGATCAATTTTTTAATCGTTTTTTTTTTTTTTCAGGAGAAACCTCTTGATTCGGCGGATGGTCCGCCTTCCAGAGACAATATATTATCGACGGTCAATGAAACTAAGCCGCAGTCGATGACGGTGCAAGATTTGTCGCCGCAGGCAACAAAATATGTTGAGGAAAGTTCAAACCTCTCTGCGGCTACCGCCTCATCGACGTCGAAACGCGCCGCTTACCCCGGATGCTGCGGCTGAACCATTAAAATATCCATCAATCACCTACAACCTCTGCTATGTATCGCGCAATGAATATATTTTTTTAGTCCTTCCAATATCATGTATGATGAAGAAATAATAAACAATATCATGATTGTTACGCATTATTGACTCAGAAATTCCCTGACTTTTCCAGGTTTTCCATACAGGTTTTGCAAATATTCCTGGGAGATTAGGGTCAAATAAAGAACATATGTGCATGGAAATACGAGCATGTTTACAAACTATACGGGACGGATTATATACATAAAAATAGCAATGAATCGTTTTTGTGAAACAAAAAAAACATGAAAAAACATTGAGGGAATTCTCAAATCGATCCTTATATTGGAAAATAAATATTGAACAAGATAACATAATTTTTTTTTAAGTTCAAATACATGAAAATGTTGAATATTAAAATAAAAAAATTTAAAAAAACTGAAATACAAAAAAAAATTTAAGGACTGTAAAGTAAAAAATAAATACATTAGAAGCAAATACCGAACCTGTTCTTTATTATAAACGGAAATTTTTATGTCGGTGCCGATAAATGAAAAATAAATACAAACACTTATCTAAAATAATAATTGTGTAGTTGTTTATCGACAAATCTAATGCAGAAGCGTAGCTTTAGAGCTTTGGAGTAAATTAGTTTTTAGTTTTTGAAATTTTTCATTGCTCGGCACTGACGTAAAACTTTTGTTGTATACAATAAAGAATAATAAATAATAAATAAATAAATACAAAAATATTTATTTTTATACTTTTCAGTTTTTTTTTTAAGTTGGTTTCATTTTTCGTAATTCTGGCAAAAAGTAAATTCTGAAAAAAATCCAGAGAATTTTCTAAATTCCCTGACTTTTCTCTGATTATTCCAGGAGCAAAGAAATTCCCTGAGTTTTCTCTATGCGCAACAACCATTAATATATCGCATTCCATATCCCGTTTTTTTTTTTTCGTCTCGAAAAAATTATTCAGTATGGGCATTTCAAAGGATAATATATCCATGAGATTTCACCAAAATTTCATCCCCCCACTATTGTTGGTTTTCGAGATAATGATTAATAAATTCTCAATTTTGTAAAAATCATAACTTCGTAACGGCCGATTGGATTTTAACGATTGAAAAAAGAATCTTTTTTTATTTTTTTCGCCTTTTTCGAAAAAAAAAAATATGCCGTTATCGGAAAGAAGCTCATTGGACAGTTTTTCAGGAAAATTTTTCGATTTTTTTTTTTCTACGCAAGGGCCAATCGGAATTTCTCTCACTACTTTTTTTTCCTGATAGAGGAGGGCAATACGCAACTCCGCAATATTTTTTTAAGATGGGAGAGGGCATCAGTGAAGAGGGAAAAATTGTTTTTTGTCAATTTATCCCGAAAACTGTCTAATGAGCTTTTATCCGATAACGACATATTTTTTTTTTTTTCGAAAAGGGTAAAAAAAATTAACAACATTCTTTCTTTAATCGTTTAAATCCGATCAGTAGTTACGAAGTTATAATTTTTACAAATTTGAGAATTCATTAATGATTATCTCGAGAACCAACATTAGTGGGAGGATGAAATTTTTGTAAAATGTCATGGATATATTGTCCTTCTAAATAACTATACTGAATAATTTTTCCCATACTGAATACTGAATAATTTTTGCGAGACAAAAAAAACAGGGTGTCCGACTTGAATTGACATGGAGCGTTGATATGTCGGGCTCCATGTGTTATCAACTCAGCCACCCCGTTTTTTTTTGTCTCGAAAACATTATTTAGTATGGGCATTTCGAAGGACAATATATCCATGACAATTCACCAAAGTTTCATCCCCCCACTATTGTTGGTTCTCGAGTTAACGATTAATGAATTCTCAATTTTATAAAAATTATAACTTCGTAACTACTGATCGGATTTAAACGACTTAAAAAAGAATCTTTTTTTTATTTTTTTTGCCCTTTTCGAAAAAAAAAAGTATATCGTCATCGGATAAAAGCTCATTAGACAGTTTTCAGGATAAATTGACAAAAAACAATTTTTCCCTCTTCACTGATGCCCTCTCTCATCTTAAAAAAATCTTGTGGAGTTGCGAATTGCCCTCCTCTATCAATAAAAAAAAAAAACATAGTGAGTGAAATCCCGATTGGCCCTTTCGTAGCAAAAAAAAAATCGAAAAATTTCCCTGAAAACTGTCCAATGAGCTTCTCTCCGATAACGGCATATTTTTTTTTTCGAAAAGGGCGAAAAAAAAAATAAAAAAGATTCTTTTTTCAATCGTTAAAATCCGATCAGCCGTTACAAAGTTATGATTTTTACAAAATTGAGAATTTATTAATCATTATCTCGAGAATCAACAATAGTGCGGGGAGATGTAATTTTGGTGAAATGTCATGGATGTATTGTCCTTCGAAATGCCCATAACGAATAATTTTTTCGAGACGAAAAAAAAAAAGAAAAAGGGGCTAGCTGAGTTGACGCGGAATGCGACATGCATATATAAAATACACGAATATTATATTTATACAAAAGATGCAATTTTTTTTTAATCCCGCAACGTTCTATTTTCCTAAACGTCGCAATTGGCTCGCGCGGCCGGCACGAAAATTCATAGCAAGTAATAAAAGAAATGCGGATCGAGGATAAAACAAAAATAACGATCCAAGTGATTTATCGGAGTATACGATTATGCGAAATTTCAAACAATAATCGGTGTATCGCACGCGATATTATGCTCGTCGAGTATCACAAACGCGAGTTATATTTGCCCAGAGCGTGCGCGAAATATCTCTGCTCTGACTCGGGGCGGGGAGAGGGGCATATATTATGTCGTGTCCCGTGAAATATTTTTTACCGCTTCTTTTTCTTATTATTCACGGTTCAGCATCTTTCGAGCTTGCGAAAATCGAAGAAATCGAAGCTAATTATGAAAGATACGAGCAACGCTCGCACAGAGTTCAAAAAAAGTCACCCACGATCGACGACGACGACGACGACGACGAGCCTAATATACTGTGCCCGACTCGGAAAATGGAAAAAATACCTACCAAATCGCCCCTCGATGTGCACAGTGTAACGGAAAAGGATCACGCTGAAGCTAGTGAAGACAAGAGCAATAATGAGGAAAAGAACGATGATCAGATCGAAGAATCAAAAAATCCACCGTCGGACAAACCCGATGACCTGAATGACAGCGATAAAACTCACGACGAGCAATCCGACACGAATAATGAGGAAGAGAACGATGATCAGGTCGAAGAATCAAAAAATCCACCGTCGGATAAATCCGATGACCTGAATGACAGCGATAAAACTCATGACGAGCAATCCGACACGAATAATGAGGAAGAGAACGATGATCAGGTCGAAGAATCAAAAAATCCATCGTCGGACAAATCCGATGACCTGAATGACAGCGATAAAACTCATGACGAGCAATCCGACACGAGCAATAATGAGAAAGAGAACGATGATCAGGTCGAAGAATCAAAAAATCCATCGTCGGATAAATTCGATGACCTGAATGACAGCGATAAAACTCATGACGAGCAATCCGACACGAGCAATAATGAGAAAGAGAACGATGATCAGGTCGAAGAATCAAAAAATCCATCGTCGGATAAATTCGATGACCTGAATGACAGCGATAAAACTCATGACGAGCAATCCGACACGAATAATGAGGAAGAGAACGATGATCAGGTCAAAGAACCAAAAAATCCACCGTCGGATAAATTCGATGACCTGAATGACAGCGATAAAACTCACGACGAGCAATCCGACACGAATAATGAGGAAGAGAACGATGATCAGGTCGAAGAATCAAAAAATCCACCGTCGGACAAATCCGATGACCTGAATGACAGCGATAAAACTCATGACGAGCAATCCGACACGAGCAAAAATGAGGAAGAGAACGATGATCAGGTCGAAGAATCAAAAAATCCATCGTCGGATAAATTCGATGACCTGAATGACAGCGATAAAACTCATGACGAGCAATCCGACACGAATAATGAGGAAGAGAACGATGATCAGGTCAAAGAACCAAAAAATCCACCGTCGGATAAATTCGATGACCTGAATGACAGCGATAAAACTCAAGACGAGCAACACGACACGAGCAAAAATGAGGAAGAGAACGATGATCAGGTCGAAGAATCAAAAAATCCATCGTCGGATAAATTCGATGACCTGAATGACAGCGATAAAACTCATGACGAGCAACACGACACGAGCAAAAATGAGGAAGAGAACGATGATCAGGTCGAAGAATCAAAAAATCCATCGTCGGATAAATTCGATGACCTGAATGACAGCGATAAAACTCATGACGAGCAATCCGACACGAGCAATAATGAGGAAGAGAACGATGATCAGGTCGAAGAACCAAAAAATCCATCGTCGGATAAATTCGATGACCTGAATGACAGCGATAAAACTCATGACGAGCAACACGACACGAGCAAAAATGAGGAAGAGAACGATGATCAGGTCGAAGATAAAACTCATGACGAGCAGTACAATTATGAAATTGAATCAACGACGCTGCTACCGATGTGCACGGATGACGAGGAGTATGAAAAAGAAGAAGAAAAAGAAGAAGTAGAAGAGGAAGAAGCGGAAAAAGAAGAGGAAGAAGCGGAAAAAAAAGAAGAGGAAGAAGCGGAAAAAGAAGAGAAAGAAGCGGAAAAAGAAGAGGAAGAAGCGGAAAAAAAAGAAGAGGAAGAAGCGGAAAAGGAAGAGGAAGAAGCGAAAAAAGAAGAGGAAGAAGCGGAAAAAAAAGAAGAGGAAGAAGAAGAAGCGGAAAAAGAAAATGAAGAAAAAGCAGAAGAAAAAGAAGAAACGGATGAGTCGACGGGGGATTCGCCGAATTCCTGCTTCAGCATCGGTACCGGTGATATTGTTATTCAAATTCTCATCAATGGTGGCCAAAGACTAGATTGCAAAGAAAAACGAATTGAGACGAGTGACAAAACAGCGGGGGCCATTATGAGGAATATTTTCGCATCGACGAAAAATCACCTGACCGACGGTAGAAAAGACGGTATTTACAAAAACGATAAGCGTGACGATATCAGTGATTACGATTACTCGATTTACCCTTGAAAATCGATATTCGAAAACAAATAGCCCGGATATTTATTTTCATTTGTTTTTTTTTTTTTGTTTATTTTTACTTTTTTTTTTTCCTTCTCTTCCCTCGTACGGCGGGGTCCGTCCGCGTTACGGTGACGTTATTATAGTACAGGTATATCGCGAACAGCGATGCAATAAAAATATACACATTATTCACATTGCCCCGGGTTTTTTTTTTTTTTTTTTTTTTTTTTTTCTTCTTCTTGCCAATAATAAACGAATTATAGACGCGCTCAATCACGACCGTTTTTCTCTCCTCAATCTCTCTTTTTTTTTTTTTTTTTTTTTCTCAAAATCACGCACTCGATACAAACGCGATTTGTACAAAAATTAATTGTGTGTGTGTCTGTGAATCATAAAATTATTCAATAATATAAAATAATAGCCAGCTGCTCTCGTGGTGGCAATTTAAATGAATTATTTACACGGGAATAAGAAATAAATAATTGTCAAGAGAGAGAGAGAGAGAGAGAGAGAAAGAGAGAGAGAGAGAGAGAGAGCCCGAAATAAATGAATCCGGAAGCGATGAAAATACAAATCTCTCTCCGTCTCTCGTAAATTTTAAGCCCTCAACCCCGTAATTTTTGCCCCCTCCCCCCCCCCCCCCCTCTCAAATAATCGAGAGGATTAATTCGCGTTAATTGAATTAAAATTGTTTTATACGTTAACTCTTGTGCTTGATGACTTTCCACGCCGCGGACGATCTCGACTGTAGATAATTAATTTTTCTTCGTCCCCAGGACAGCCAAATGAAGCCTATAACGACGCAAATAAGGCTCTCGATGTAATAACCATCGAGACGGGTCAGGCACTCGTTTCCATTTTTCGTGCAAGCCTGGAAAAAAAAAAAAAAAAAAAATTTGAATCAAAGCCCCGTTTTTTTTTTTTTTTTTTTTTACATATTCGTGTCACGATCGAAAAATTCAATGAACAAAAAAAAGGAACAATCGAAAAAATTTCACCTCTTGCTCGTGAATGTCGCTGCAGTCATTCGACGGATCATCGTTGCATCTTCGAAAGGTTAGAGCATCGACGAACCATAGGGCCGCCGTTGCCGGCCAATTGCCACCGAGATTGCACAGTGTATTCAAAAAAGTCATATAAGTACCGCCGACCGCGGGATCGCTGATTTTAGCGAAAAATGCCATCGAAGCTACGAACATACTGCTCGCCGCGATCTGTCGGATCGATATACGTTTATATAGCGTTTTTTTTCTTTTTTTTTTCAAAATTATTGTTAATGTGTCATTGATAAAGGGAATTATTGCCTGATGTAAGACGTAGAGGGCCATCAAAATGACGAAATAATAAGCGGGCACTTGACCATTGTTAACGAGGGATGGCGTTATCCAGACGAGCAGTGCCGCAAAAAGACCGAATACGAGCCTTGGTTTGAGACACGACGATCAATCGTAAATAATTAATAATAATCGTTAGCAGCGATAACGTTAATATTATTTTTTGTAATAATGGTAATGTTAATTTTTTTTTTTAGAAACAATGGGAGATACCTGTAAGGCATGGCTTTGAGATAAACGTCGAGGGGTCGACCACCCGCGGTATACTTCGATATTGCAAGCGGCAGGACGATCTGCAGAGGTATGAGAGGTACCGCCATGAGGGCAAATTTTTCCTTGGGCACACCGGCCTCGACCAATTTCAGACCAGTCACGGCATCGCACGCCGAAAAACCAATCTAATAAATTAAAAAAAAAAATATATATATATATATATATGGGAGAGACATTGCAGAGGAAATTTTTGTTTCTATGAACGAGCAGAGGACGATTTCTCGTTTTACCTTGGCCGTCAGGAGAATTATCGCCATTGTTTTTATAGTCGGAAGTTTTATAATGGACCAGAGTGAATCGTAAGCGTGTTTTATATCTCCGAGAATATCGTTGCTACGATTATCTATCTCGGCTTCTTCGTGCTTAAAGAGAGCGATCAGGGTCGTCACCGTTATAAATATCCAGCCCCACAGGTATAAAAAGCCTGCAAAAACATTACGATCGCATTGTAGAAATTGACGAAAAAAAAAAAAAAATTATTATTCGTGATTTTCATTCCAGCATGTTCGGAATATTGCTCTAACTTTCGTGAATTTGAAGCTATCGGAACTGAAAGATCGAATCGTATTGAATTTGGTTAGAATTTTATAAAATTTTCAAAAATGAAGGTAATCGCTCTGAATTTTGTAAGTTTGAACCTTTCGAGCTGAAATTTTTTTCACAAATATTCTAGGGGGGCAATGATGATTGGTATTGAATTCGATAAGAATTCCTTGAGGGATTTTAAAAAATTTTCAAAAATGAAGGTAATCGCTCTAAATTTTGAAAATTTGAAGCTATTGAGTCGACATTTTTTTACAAAAATAGTACAGGGGATAATGATGATTGGTATTGAATTTGGCAAATATCCTTTGAGGGAATTAATGTTACATAAAAATTTTGAAAATTTCCAAAAATGAAGCTAATCGCTTGAACTTTTGATAATGTGAAGCCATCGAGCCGAAACTGTTCATTCAATTAATTTAGTGGATAATGATGATTGGTATTGAATTTAATAAGAATCTCTCGAGGTTTTGATATAAAATTTTGAAAATTTGTAAAAATGAAGCTAATTGCTCCAACTATTAAAAATTTGAAGCTATCGAGTCGAAATTTTTCATGCAAATGATTTAGGGGATAATGATGATTGGTATTGAATTTAGTAAAAATCTCTCAAGGGTTTAATATTTAATGAAAATTTTGAAAATTTTCAAAAATGAAGCTAATAGCTCTAGCTTAAAAAAATTTGAAGCTATCGAGCTGTAATTTTTAATACAAATAATCTAGGGGATAATGATATGATTGGTATTGAATTTAGTTATAATCCCTTGAGGGATTAAAATTTTATAAAATTTTGAAAATTTCCAAAAATGAAGCTAATCGCTCTAACTTTTAAAAATTTGAAGCTATTGAGTCGAAATTTTTCATGCAAATAATTCAGGGGATAATAATGATTGGTATTAAATTTGGTAAAAATCTCTCAAGGGTTTAATATTTAATAAAAATTTTTTTAAATTTCCAAAAATGAAGCTAATCGCTCCAACTTTTGAAAATGTGAAGCAATCGAGCTGAAATTATTCAAGCAAATAATTTAGAGGATAATGACGATTGGTATTAAATTCCGTAAGAATCTCTAAAGGTTTTGATATTGAATAAAATTTTGAAAATTTCCAAAAATGAAGCTAACCCCTCTAACTTTGAAAAATTTGAAGCTATCGAGTCGAAATTTTTGATGCAAAAACCCAGAGGATAATGATGCTTGTTAATGAATGAGGTAAGAATCCCTTAAGGGTTTAAGATTTAATAAAATTTCGAAAAAATTCAAAAAATGAAGGCGATCGCTCTGTAACTTTGGTAAATTTGAATCAGCCGAGCCTTTTTTCTTTTCATACGAATAGTCCAGGGAACGAAGCTGATCGATATTGAATTTGGCAAAAATTTTTTTGCGTGCTCAAGATCTCAAAATTCCGAAAATTTTCAAAAATAGAGGCGTTATTACACAAAAACAAAAAAAAAAAACAATAATTTTCATCTAAAATAATGAATAAATATAAATAAGCGAAAAAAAAAAGAAGCGTACAAATTAGAAACTTGTACATAGCTTCCTCGTTATTCAAGCAATATCAAAGTTTCTAATTTTTTCGCTTTCTCTCTTTCTCTTTCTCATTGCGCGCTATAATACCGGGTAAAGTGATGATGCCCACGTCGTGAGGCACGGAGCGCAAATAACCGTTGCAAAATTCGGGCGACTCGAGTGCCATGAATAGAACATAGCCGAGAAAATATCCGGCCGTTTGACCGACGCTGTTGCACGTCGAAGCGTAACCGACGTTCTTCCTTCGTCGATACCGAGAAACAATGGAGAGAAAAAAAAAAAAAAAAAAAAAAAAAACCTCAACGATCGGATCAATTTTGACAAATTTTTTTGACTTTATATATTTACCTCTTGAGCATGGTCAGCGCCCAGCCATCGACGACAATGTCCTGAGTAGCGGCGAGTACGTTAAGCGTAAAAAACAAAACGGTGAGCAATCCGATGCTCGGCCCGTCCTGATCGTTGTTCAGCCAATGTTCGACGTGACCGGACAAATAGAGCATGAACATACCCATGATATATTGGGTGGGAATTAGCCAGGTTTTTCGCCTTCCGAATCTCAGTACGAAAATCGCGTCTACCAGAGGCGCCCAAACGAGTTTCAGCGAGAACGGCCACTGTACGAAGCTAAATTCGGCCTGTAGAACGGCGGTGAGAAAAAAAAAAAATTTTCATCGTCGGCCCTATCCTAGAATATTATAAACGCGGATTAGGTACCTGTTGCTTGTACGAGACGTGCCTATTCTGAAGTATCATCGGTATGGCGCTGCACAAGCCCAGCGGTACCCCCTGAAGTAAATAAAGAAATAGAAGAAAAGCAATGTTCTTCTCGTCCCCTCTGACATCGCTAGGCTCGCTGTTCATTCCGCTGGCTCCGTCGCCCTCTTCGAGCTGCTTCTCCTCCTCCCCTTTATCCATTTTTCTCTTCATATTTTGCCTATCGGATAACGCACACTTTTCTTTTCTTCATTTTTTTTCACCACGAAATACATTTTCTACCGTTACGATCGAAAGAACAAAAAAAAAACACCGCCCAGAGTCTTGGAATTCTTTCGATAAATCGCGATTGACAAAATCTTTGGTAACCTCCGTTTTATTGAATAACATAATTTTTTTCAACCGTTCGTCATTAACATCTCGTATAAATGTATCACAAATTCCTAATCCATTGACCCATTAACTCGAATATACTCATTTTTATTCTGTATTTATGAAAAAAAAGAAAAATATTTTTCTGTACTTGTACTTACTTATCTGTCGCGCCACGTTGTTGTCGTTCTCTCGCACACAGAGTGCGTGGTGTTGGGACACGTCAGTAAATTGGTAAATAAGTAAAAACTATATATATATATATATATATATATATATATATATATTTATATGCATATGTAATATATATGAGTGTGTGTGTGTATGCAGTACAAGACAACTTGTACTTAGTTTGTTGCAAGTATACGGAAATGCGCTTACTTTTTTTTAATTTTTATTAACAATAAACGACTCGAATTTTGTATTGATATTAGAGACCTGTCGACGTTCTTTGCTTGAAAAAAAAAAAATCAGTAATAGGCAACTTCACGCTGGTCGTGGTGGTATCGCGACGGACAATATAACCAAAAAATGTATACTCAAGCGCTCAAGCGACTCGCGAAAGCATAAATAGGAGAAAAATAGACATAAATCTCAGTTTTGCGTTATATATCCTGCGAAGCGAATAATTCAAAAGGTGCACAGGATGACGGCATCGAGATTACCGGATCAAGAATTGAAAAAAGCATTCACCGAGCTACAGGAGAAAATGATCGACACGTCGCAGAAATTGAAACTATCCGATGTACAAATTGAATCGCTCAAACGAACGAAACAACGGGCCGAGCTGACGATCAAGGAAATGGCGACTCTCGAGCCGGGCACAAAGACGTACGAGTCGGTCGGTCGTATGTTTCTTCTCGACGATATAAAAAGCATAAAAACGGATCTGGAAACGAGGATGAAGAGCGCCGACGAAAAAATCAAGACTCTCGACAATAACAAGACGTATCTACAGAAGAGTCTTAAAGAGAGCGAGGATAATCTACGAGAAATGGTGCAGCAGAGGCAGAGCAAGGAATCGACCTCCGGATGAACGCATAAACGCGACCTTGTATATTTGGTGAAAGAGATTGATGCAGCTTCGAAAATAAATAACCTGTTTGTAAATTATACACGTTTTAACGAATATAAAACTTTTTTTTCCCCCCCCCATCCCGTTTCGTTTCTCTCATTTGTGTTATATTCTAATCTCGTTTCTTAATTTTGTTTTTTTTTCAATGCTGCCGCATTCGATAAAAACCTTTTCTCGTTTGCATTGTATTTAATTGAAACCATTTCAATCCTAACCCTTAAACCCGAAAGATATGGGTCATTTTTGCCCGAGCCGATTTTAATTGTTCGAATAGGTCGAGAAATATCCACCACTTCGTAATCGCCCCCCCACTCTAAAAAATCATTTCAGATTTCCTTTTTCAGCGTTGTAGTCGAAGTTTCAAAGATGGTATGAGTTATTTTTATACATTTTTTATCATACGCTAAGTTGGTGGAAAACGAGCCGGACAAAAATGACCCATCTTTTGTGTATGAGCAGGGTACCGAAAAAACATTTTGGGTTTAAATCTGATCATTTTCAATTACCTAAACTTGGCTAATACGTTCGCGCAAGCCCAAAATAGTTTGGGCATAGTTTTCTCGAGAAAACTATGATCCGTAAAACCGTTAGAACACATCGTATTCTTTTTTTTAAATTCTAGTATTTTCGAGAATTTTCAATTTGAAAATCGAAGGTGGGAAGGCATCTCAAGACGAAAAAAAACGATATAAGAATATCGATACGATTAACGGTTAGAGATATCTCCGATTAAAAAAATTCAAAATTCTCGATTGACCAATTTTTCCACAATGGCTGCTCTGAAAAATTGAAAAATAGACATTTTTTTTGTACTTACACGACAATGTAAGCGATATAGTCCAGTCGCTATGTAAATTTTAAATTGCATTAATTAAATACAGCAATTTTTCTTCACGAGTCGTTGACAGTCTAAATCAAGATTTTTGGGAAATCCCCCTTGTTGCTTCAGTCACCATCTTGAATTTAAGGGTGAATTTTTTATTTATTGAATTATCTCGTTTATTTGCGACTTAACACTAAAAATGGCAAACACCAAACTTGAAACAAATTGTATTATCTACAACTTTGGTGATTACCATTTTTTTCCTAAGATCGATATTTTTCGAGTTATATCCGAAAAGGGCGGGAGGTGAAACTTAATTATTGCTTTATCTCGTTTATTTTCGACTTTACACTAAAATTGGTAATAAACAAACTTGAAGAAAATTCATACTTCTACAACTTTGGTCTTTGTCTTCATTTCCTTAGGATCGATATTTTCAAACTTACGCTTACTACAAGCTTAAAAAAATACCGATCCTAGGAAAAAAAAGATCACGACCAAAATTGAAGAGAATAAAATTGGCGTCAAGTTTGTTCGTTACGATTATTAACGTAAAGTCCAAAATAAATGAGATAATGCAATAATCAAGTTTTAACCCCCACTTTTCGGGTCTAAATCGAAAAATATCGATCCTAGAAAAAAGAAGATAAGGGCCAAAGTTGTAGGAAATAAAATTTGCTTCAAGTTTGTTTATAACTATTTTCGTGCAAAGTCGAAAGTAAACGAGATAATGCAATAATTAAGTTTCACCCCCCCACCCCCTTTTTTTTTGGGTCTAATTCAAAAAATATCGATCTTAGAGAAAAAATGGCATTTACCAAAGTTGTAGATAATAAAATTTGCTTCGAGTTCGGTGCTTACCATTTTTGGTGTAAAGTCGCAAATAAATGAGCTGATTCAATGAATAACAATTTCACCCCTGAATTCAAGATGGCGATTGAAACGACAAGGATATTTTTTCTTTTTGGATATAACTCGAAAAATATCGATCTTAGAGAAAAAAATTATAATCACCAAAGTTGTAGATAATAAAATTTTCTTCGAGTTTGGTCCTTACTATTTTTAGTTTAAATTTTCAAATAAATGAGATAATTCAATAAATAAGAATTTCACCCCTGAATTCAAGATGGCGACTGAAACGACAAAGAGATTTTTTCTTTTTGGATATAACTCGAAAAATATCGATCTTAGAGAAAAAAATTATAATCACCAAAGTTGTAGATAATAAAATTTGCTTCGAGTTTGTTCCTTACCATTTTTAGTTTAAATTTTCAAATAAATGAGATAATTCAATAAATAAGAATTTCACCCCTGAATTCAAGATGGCGACTGAAACGACAAGAAGATTTTTTTTTTTTTGATATAACTCGAAAAATATCGATCTTAGAGAAAAAATTATCATTACCGAAGTTGTAGATAATAAAATTTTCTTCGAGTTTGGTCCTTACCATCTTTAGTTTAAATTTTCAAATAAATGAGATAATTCAATAAATAAGAATTTCACCCCTGAATTCAAGATGGCGACTGAAACGACAAGAAGATTTTTTCTTTTTGGATATAACTCGAAAAATATCGATCTTAGAGAAAAAATTATCATTACCGAAGTTGTAGATAATAAAATTTTCTTCGAGTTTGGTCCTTACCATCTTTAGTTTAAATTTTCAAATAAATCAGATAATTCAATTAATAAGAATTTCACCCTGGAATTCAAGATGGCGATTGAAACGAAAAGGATATTTTTTCTTTTTGGATATAACTCGAAAAATATCGATCTTAGAGAAAAAAATTATAATCACCAAAGTTGTAGATAATAAAATTTGCTTCGAGTTTGGTCCTTACCATCTTTAGTTTAAATTTTCAAATAAATCAGATAATTCAATGAATAAAAATTTCACCCCTGAATTCAAGATGGCGACTGAAACGACAAGATTTTTTCTTTTTGGATATAACTCGAAAAATATCGATCTTAGAGAAAAAATTATAATCACCAAAGTTGTAGATAATAAAATTTGCTTCGAGTTTGGTCCTTACCATCTTTAGTTTAAATTTTCAAATAAATCAGATAATTCAATGAATAAAAATTTCACCCCTGAATTCAAGATGGCGACTGAAACGACAAGATTTTTTCTTTTTGGATATAACTCGAAAAATATCGATCTTAGAGAAAAAATTATAATCACCAAAGTTGTAGATAATAAAATTTGCTTCGAGTTTGGTCCTTACCATTTTTAGTTTAAATTTTCAAATAAATGAGATAATTCAATTAATAAGAATTTCACCCTTAAATTCAAGATGGCGACTGAAGCAAAATGAGGTTTTTCCCTTCTCCTCCTCCTCCTCCTCTCTTTCTCGCCAATATTCGACACAGAATATACAAATAATGAATACATACAGGGTAAACAAGAGTGTACAAAAGCCTTTTGTTTTCCTTCTCTTTATTCGGGCAGGTATACCATAATTATTATTATTATAGTTATTATTATTACTATTATTATTATTATTATTATTATTATTAAATGATTTAACGATAAATCCTTATTTCAACCTTATCTAGTGAAAATTCATCTAGAAATCGTGAGTGAGTGTATGTATGTATTGTTGTTGTTGTTCTTCGTGGGCCTCGAATCAATATTGAAAAATAAGATTGCAGCCCCAGCAGCGCGTCATTTTCTGCATGATTGAGCTTCCGTTGCTTAGAGGTCAGGTGGAGGGTTTTTGTTTTTGTTTTTGTTGTTGTAGTTGTTTTTTTTTCTTTTTTCTCTTTATACTGTTTTGTTTAAGCTGTAAAACACATAGAGGTCTCGTGTGAGTTCAATTGAATTATCGATTGATTCGTCGACGATAACGACGACGACGACGACGACGACAATGACGACGACGACGACGAGGATACATCTCTCGAGATCGGTTTATTTACAACTTGTGATAAATAAAAACGGTGATACGCGCATGCATCGATCTCGTGTTTATTGAATCGTTACAATCGTCCGTATCAAGTGGGAAATATTGAGCGCTCTATGACGAAATTTTTCGAGGAAGGGAATGAACAGTCTCAGAACGAACCTGTGAAACCTTGAGGCGGTTGACCCGGCACGGAGTACTGAGGCCTGAAGTTGCCGAAATTAGCGGCACCGGCGAAAGTCGCTTGGATCTGACCGCCCGAGAAACCAGCGGGAAATTGTTGGGCGAGAAGAGCTGCCGCTTGACCGGCCTGGGCTCCGCCACCACCGGGCGCCGTTGCCGCAAGTCTGCTGAGTATCGAGCGCTCCGACATCTGAAGACGCTGGGCGACCGGTGGAATTCTCGCCAGAGTCGCCGGTAGCCTGCTCACGTCCGATTTCATATCGGACAAAAGTTCCTCCAATTGATTCAGCACCTGCGTAAAAAAATTTAACAATTCCACTTATCTTTCGAGCTCTTTTCGGGGGTTTTTTTTTTTCTTTTTAAATCTCGTTGAAAAATTTCACGATGACAATTTACCTTGTGGAGAACGGCATTTGCGGGTTTGTTACCGGCGAGACTCTCTTTGCTGAGATGCTGATGCGACTCGGCGAGGCACTCGACCTCCGCGAATCTCGCGTTAAGGCTCATCGCCGGATGATTTGGATCTTGGGTGAGATTTAGATAAGCGGCTCTTCTCAATTGTTCCTCGATTACGAGAGCCTGCTCGAGAAGCTTGAAGCGTCTGGCCAAAAATTTGTTCTTTATCTCCAAAAAATTGCCCTTTCCGACGTCCATCTTGAAGGGTTCGTTGATTATCGCGAACCTAAGAGACACGATTATAGATCATGGCATCGTCCGAGGAACGGGGAAATGAATTTGAAAATATATTTTTTTTTTTTTTTTTCAAGTACGGACCTTATATCGTTCTGGATATCTTGCCAGCGACCGTAGCCGTGAGTAACTATACCGGCGAGAAGCCAATAATCGTGTCTTCTGTGCCATATCTCGTACTCGCGTCCCGGCACCGCCGCCTTTTCCTCGTTGAGCCATAATGTGTGCAATTCAGTAAAACCACCGTCCGCAATATTGAACATAAATTTACGTTTTGGCTTTGTAACGTCCGTAGCTTCGCCGCCGGCGCTGCTGCTCTCCTTTGCACCGGCGTCCTTCTCCCTTACCTCCTTTTCCTGCGGGCAAAATTATTATTATCATTATTATTATTATTGTTATTATTATTATTATTATTGCGCGAGTAATTTGGGATTTTACAAACAAGAGATACAATTTAAAGTAGTTTTCTGCGTTTTTTAATTATACGGTACGGTAAATAAATTTGAGTTTTCATCGCAATCTTCAATAATGTTTATCGCATCGATCCAGCAAGGTTTCGTTTGCCGATCTAGTTTTTATGTATCAGAATTTGAAAAGAGTAAGCACTCTAGCTTCGTTTGCCGCTTTGAGGCCTATACTTATATATATATAGATATATATATATATATAAGTATAGGCCTCAAAGCGATATATATATCGACTTATATATATATCGATTTATATATATATTTATATATATATACTTATATATACCGCTCACAGTTGTGCTCGTGCTACCTTAATAGTCTAAGAGCTAGCCACGGAAATAGGGCAGCAATTTATAGAACGATTAAAACCACCTAATCAGTCTGCCTTAACACCATTATTAATTGATTCGGGCGCCTGGCAGCTTTTCATTGGTGGGGGTGGGCGTGGTACGGCCGTAAAGGGGTTGAAAAATCAATTGAAGGTGTACAATTTATAGAGCGCTGGTTTTTGGTGTGATTGTAGCTAATTATGTTCAAAATTCGGAAATAATATTGCCAGGCGATTTGCATGGGGGAAAAGTAGTGCCAGGTGACGTTAAAGGTGCGTAGAAAAGTGCCCAAGTCGTCTCATTTATAGAGGGCTCGGACTAAATTTTTTCGTTACATTTAACCCTCAGGATAGTGTGTGCAAAATGACAGGCGAAAATATTGAGCCGAACACCTTGCCAGGCGCCGACAAAGAGCGAGAAATGCGCGGTAAGGCCGTCAAGAGATTGAAAAATGAATCGAAGGTATTCGATTTACAGAGTGCTAGTTTTTGGTGTGATTGTAGCTAATTATGTTCAAAATTCGAAAATAATATTGCCAGGCGATTTGCATGGGGGAAAAGTAGTGCCAGGTGACGTTAAAGGTGCGTAGAAAAGTGCCGAAGTCGTCTCATTTATAGAGGGCTGGGACCAAATTTTTTCGTTACATTTAACCCTCAGGATAGTGTGTGCAAAATGACAGGCGGAAATATTGAGCCGAACACCTTGCCAGGCGCCGATAAAGAGCGAGAAATGCGGGCACGATAGTCAATCAGATGCTACAGTTATTTTTTATTATGAACGTTGTATGTCATTCTATTGTTATGGATTAAAGGGAGAACATTTTTTATTCATTATTGTTTATTATTTTTAAGCAGTATTAACATTCACTATGTTAATTGTTTATTTTTTATCAATCAATCAAAAACACAGTAACAGAAACGGCTCGATATATTGTTAATTATTCTAAATATTAATGTATGAAAATTATTGTTATAGCTCGTTATGAAAAAAACATATCAATTCTATATAATAAAAATTTAAAAAACGATTTTAAGTATGAAATATTGACATAAATGTTTCTCGGACTCTTGGCTCCTCTATCCGATAATTCTCGTGATCTGTAAGATGAAGTCAAAGTTATCATTACATATATTGCAGCGATCTCATTCACAATTAGTTGATTAAACAATTATAAGGTATACCTCAAACATTAATGCTGCCACGCTTATTCATTCATAGTCGTCTCCTTCTGGGTCGTCATCGTCTTCTTCATCTGTAAAATTAAATTAAAGTTATTGAAATGTTGCTGTTACCTCATCTGCGATTAATCGATATAAAAAATATTATATATATATATATACCTGTCACATCTATTTCCTCCTCCAGGTGTACGGGTTGAATGACGATGTCATTAACGTAGGCTGGCGATTGATCCCCCTCAAACCAAAGTATTTCGAATTTGTGTTCGCTTTCTGTCCAGCCATAATTGAGTGGAGTTAATTGTGTTGGGTTTTTGTCATTCGCGTTCCCCCATACACTACTGATATAGTTTGCTCGAAGCAGTTGTTGATGCAGCTCTGTTTTACATGGCGGCAAATTCGCTGAATCAACATTTTTGAATCTTCGGCTGAATGGCTCATTGACGTTCTTGAATTCAAAAGTTTTTGTGAAAATTTGGAATCTTGCCTCGTTGACGTCATCGGTTTGTTGGACGCCATAGATGCGGCAGACAAATTTCTCTAATACTGGATATACAGTATCCCTTGCATCCGATGAATGAAGATTACACAGGCTCGAGAAAGCTTCTTGAAATTCTAAGCTCTTTTTGAGCAGGGCAAACGGCCTGTTTTTGCCTTTTTTGAAGAACGCCGGATTGTAATCACAGCCCGTTAAAGCGTGAAATCCTGGCAATGCGCTGGCCAGTGATTGGCCTAAGTTGTTGTATAGTGAAGTAATGTCGATGTACCTTTGATTATTGCCTACACCGGCATCCATCCAAATTCGCACAGAATTTTTTACGCGATGCATGTTCCCCAGCATTATAATTAGAATGTCGGTGTCGGAGCTTTTAATAACAATGTTAGCGTCGAAATCAATGTTGCAAACGTGGTAGATTATTTTCGTGTCCGCCTCTTCGTGATTCCCACACGACATTTGTTCGTCTATCGATTGTTGAACAGTTTCGTTTACGGACTTGTAGCAATAACAATGATTAAAATTCACATATACGGTTTTTTGTCCAATAAATGATGCCACTTCATTGCTCGCCCAGTGTTCGATTAAAAAGCGTACAAGCGCTTCTTTAAAGCAGTTATTCCGTAGCTCTTTAGTAAAATCGGCAGGCCTCGTTTGATCTGGTCCCGAAATAACATAGGCGTGATTTTGAAGTCCATCTCTTCTTTCGCGTTCATTGTTTTTGATGGACGGTGAAAAGTATTGATCAAAAACAAGATAAATCGTTGTTGCGTTGAATCTTGTCACCATTTGGAGAATTTTTTTAGAAATGCTGCCGAATGTTTTTGGAACTTCCTTGATTAAATGAAGCATAAAAAACCCATCCAGTATAACGACGTCAGTGCACGGTGGTGGCTGGCTCGATATTCTCTTCTCTAATAATTTCGCGAAAGCTGCTTTGTCGGTCTTACACATTGTTCCATCTAAATGGCACATGGCCATCGGAACGGGAGTTAATGGATACGACAGCACCTTTGCGACATCGATATTTTGCTCCATTGATACTCCCAACATTCGCCCGAACAAATCTCTTTGCATTCGAACTTCTTGCACTTTGCTGCCAATTTTAATCAATTGTTTTTTTGAAGCAACCGAAAAATTGAAAATAGGGTTCCTTTTAATCGGTTTTTCGAATCTGTCGGTTGATGCGGCACATTCAGAAATAAAAGTTTCCCGTAACTGAGTTCCTGTTTCTTCAATATTGAGAAGGAAAGCAGCAGTTGCATCTGGAGCAGCTCTCCCTGTCGCGATGTTGTAAAGAACTCCCGTATCTAAGTCGGAATCGAATGGGTTAATATTTCTTTTGATGGTGTCCATAAATGTCTTAAGAAGAGCTGTATTTTTTTTAATATTATGTCGTTCCAGATCAGAAGTTATATCTTGCGATTTTTGCAGTCCAGTTTCTTCATACACGTGCGATATAATTGTCGATCTGATGCCGTGACTGCGTGACCAACGTTGCCGAGCAGATATTGAATTGGTAAAATGTATTACCCCCGTCAATCGTCTTGCTGCATCAGCGTTTATCGTCTGCTCCAAAGTCAAGTCTACAGGTTGTCTCGAAAAAGGCTTATCAGTTCGTTTCACACCAAAGTAACCTTGCTCCAAAATTTCTCTTAATCCCGGATGTGTATTGTCGACCTTGATCAAATTGTCGTGGTACTTAACCAACCACCTTGCGTAATTCGGTTGATTGAAAGTAAAAAATATGTTAGCGATTTTAGGCAAAATATGCTTGAAAAGTTCGAAATCTCCCATACGAATGCTCCTCGTTAAGATTTGGTAATAATTGACGAGCTTGATATATATCATATAAAATTGAGCAGTTTTGCCGTGTTGGCCTTGCAGGGTCGCTTTCTGATCTGCCAAATATCTCGTCAGTAATTCAGCGAGAGCTTCGTTTTCAAGTGTCTCTCTCCAAACTTGATTTTCTTGAAAATTCGTAAGCGTTGAGATCACATCCTCGTCAACTTCTAATTTTTCACGCTCAAGAAAAGCTTTGAAATGCAAGATTTCCAGTGCAAGGGCAACCATAGGATGCAACCGCTTGCATCGATTAAAATGTTTTCCGCTGATGAAACCATTCACCGAACCATTGGCCAATAGTTCGCTTTCCACCATCATGTATGACAAACCGCAGTCGTCAATGACTTTCCCAACAGCTTTGAAATAGGCCATCATTATGTGAAAACTGCCAAGGTGAATAAAAACATTTTCAAATCTCGGGTGCTCGGTAGATTGTATCTGCAAAGCAACTCTTGCGATAGCTAAATCATAAGTGATTTGAATGTAGCGTTGTTTGCACTCACTTGCAGCTTTTTGAGCCTGAATCATTGTTTCGATGACAACAGATTTTTCAGTTGGCGATATATTTATCGGAGTGAGGTACGTAACTTTTTGTTTTGGGCTGTCATCTGGTATTATTTTACTATTAAATCCTACCCACATTGGTGTATTCGGAACTTCAATAGCATGTGATAACATCCACAGCAGATCTATTTTTCTGATAGTTGACAAATTCTCCGGGAGCGATTGTCGCATTGGATTGTCGATTGGAAGTAGAGCAGCAATCATTTTCGGTCTTTTGGAATATGGAAGTAACTCTGGGAGAATAGCTTCAAATGATCTCCGCCTTTTACCGGATGATTTTTCTGTAGATCCTCCAGCATTGTCGTTGGCGGATTCCTGTGTATCGTCATCGCAAGTGTCGCTCACATTTTGAAATATAATTCCAACGGTGTCGTGAAGAGTATCTTTACCGCTGCTAGTTTCAACAAATCGGTCAAAATTGTCGAAAGCAACTCCTATGCATAAATCTGCAGACTGTACGATTCCTTTTGGGCAAATAGTTGAACTATTGGAAGCAGCAAAAGTCGCTTCAGTTTCAAGCTCTTCGATTATGTTGTAACTACAACAATGACCATACCGGTTTAAAATGTCGATAACTTTCCTGCTGCTTGTCAAACTTTTCATTGCCATGCCCAGGGTTATGTGTTTAGAGGTTTTTAGTACGCCATTCCCAACGGTATAAATTGTGTCTTCACAAAGAGATTTTACTCTTCTTAATTTGTTGACATTCTGTCTGGGTCGACGATCTACACCACACACTAGCGTCGTGAAAAAATCATACAACTCTTCTGGAATTGTGCATTCGCCGGTGATCAAATCTGTGGTTTGTACATTATCTGGCAAATCGATTTTCTTTATTTGCAGAATTTTTTCTCTTAGGTTCAGAGCGGTTTCACGGATGCTATCGGTTATTTTTAAAGATAGATACGTCGATTCATCTACAGCGGCGTCTGCGGGACACACAATGTTCTGATTGTGCATGAAAATGATTTTTAATTGTGTGCCAAATCTTTTAGAAATTCTATCCCTCATCCGCTGCGGTCTATATTCATCATCTTCATCCTCGGAGTCCTCTTGGTGTAATTCCCGTAAATTACTCTTAAACGAGTTTAATAAAGAGTGCAAGAAAACGCATTTTCGTCGTTTCAACACATGATCTTCGATAAAAGTGGATAATGATTCGAAAGCGATTTTGTAATTATTCCTTTTAATGTGCCAATTAGTAGGTGGGCATTGTGAGTCGGTAAATGATCGAAATTTAATTTGGTAAGCTCCTCTGCAAGGATCGTGGTAGCTCAAATTTTTACTTTCGTAAATTTTTTCCAACAATTGTAAATCATTCAATTCTGCCGCTTGGGCTTCCAAAGTATCTTTAAAAACATTTGTTTTCGCTGTACGCAATTCAATTTCTTTTCCTTTTACCTTTGCGCGAGCTTTATCACAAAATATGCATTTTTTAATACTTCCCTGTGAAGTAATCGTTGCAGAGTCAAGCGATAACGTGAGCGGTTGTTCCTCCGGTTTTTCTACAATATCTCCTTCGCTGATATTGTCTTCAACTGAGGTAGATTGATGCGAAGTTACAGAAGACGTACTGGCTTGTTCATCTTCTTCTTTTTTTAAATATTTACTCATCACCGCGATGAAACGATTACGACATTTGTGGTGGTACCCTTTTGAGTCACTTGGGGCAGATGGTAAATCAATATCACCATATTTTAATCCGTACTTAAGGCGAATTTTTTTAATGTCCCGACACTTTTCCAACGTTTCTTCGTTAAACAATATTACTTTTGCACTTGCACTTTTACAAATTATACACTTTGGCGAAGCTGAAGCCATGATTTCCAATTTACGAATAACACATAATATAACGCACTGTATTCGAATGCTTGTAGGCACAGACTGAAGACCACAACGTACAATTTTTCAACAGGCCCTTTTTCAGGTAGTCCATTCAGTGTGGAGGGGCAGCGGCAGCTGTTGTGCAAACGTGTTCGAACTGCGCTCTACAGCGGCTGCTCTTTTACCTGGGTTTTCCCCGGGGTTTTACCTGACTCAATATATAGCGAAAACTTTTACTTCATCGTACAGATCACGAGAATTATCGGATAGAGGAGCAAACAGTGCGAGAAAACTTAATATTAATATTTCATATTTAAAATATTTTTTAAAATAAATTTTAAATTTTATAAATTTTATAAATTTATAAATTAAAAATTTTTATAAAATTTTATAAATGTACAAATTAAAAAATTTCATAAAATTTTATAAATTTAGAAATTTTAAAATTTTATACAATTTAATAAATTTTTATAAATTTTTATTCTTATTATAGAGTATTGATAGTTCTTTTCGTGAACAGTTATAACGGTAATTTTCATACTTAAATATTCAGAATAATTATCGAGATATCTAGCCGTTTCTGTTACCGTGTTTTCATGTACAAGTACATGCATGAAATTAAAAAAAAAAAATTTGCATGATATTAATTGATAAAAAATAAACAATTAACATAGTGAATGTTAATACTGCTTAAAAATAATGAACAATAATGAATAAAAAATGTTCTCCCTTTAATCCATAACAATAGAATGACATACAACGTTCTTAATAAAAAATAACTGTAGCATCTGATTGACTATCGTGCCCGCATTTCTCGCTCTTTATCGGCGCATGGCAAGGTGTTCGGCTCAATATTTCCGCCTGTCATTTTGCACACACTATCCTGAGGGTTAAATGTAACGAAAAAATTTGGTCCCAGCCCTCTATAAATGAGACGACTTCGGCACTTTTCTACGCACCTTTAACGTCACCTGGCACTACTTTTCCCCCATGCAAATCGCCTGGCAATATTATTTTCGAATTTTGAACATAATTAGCTACAATCACACCAAAAACTAGCACTCTGTAAATCGAATACCTTCGATTCATTTTTCAATCTCTTGACGGCCTTACCGCGCATTTCTCGCTCTTTGTCGGCGCCTGGCAAGGTGTTCGGCTCAATATTTTCGCCTGTCATTTTGCACACACTATCCTGAGGGTTAAATGTAACGAAAAAATTTAGTCCGAGCCCTCTATAAATGAGACGACTTGGGCACTTTTCTACGCACCTTTAACGTCACCTGGCACTACTTTTCCCCCATGCAAATCGCCTGGCAATATTATTTCCGAATTTTGAACATAATTAGCTACAATCACACCAAAAACCAGCGCTCTATAAATTGTACACCTTCAATTGATTTTTCAACCCCTTTACGGCCGTACCACGCCCACCCCCACCAATGAAAAGCTGCCAGGCGCCCGAATCAATTAATAATGGTGTTAAGGCAGACTGATTAGGTGGTTTTAATCGTTCTATAAATTGCTGCCCTATTTCCGTGGCTAGCTCTCCGTCTATAACACGATGCCTCAAATATGTATATATATTTGAGAAATAGATATACATATAGATATACATAATAGAAATAGATATACATGTATATATATTTGAGAAATATATATATATATATATATATATTTGAGGCATCGTGTTAAGGTAGCACGAGCACAACTGTGAGCGGGGAATAAGCGGAAACGTAGGCGCGGGTGAGCGAGGGGCACGCATGAAACAAAAGAGAAAGTCAGAGTTCTGATCATTTTCAACCGGAAATTGCAACTTTTTTCTGATGCAGTGCCTGAATTACACGGCGAGGAATAAATTTTCAATTTTTTTTTACAATATCTATTATATCTAATCTATGAAATTTCAGTTTTCCAACGGATGTAGTTGGATACGCGAGCACCAAAACCGTGATCACCGAACTTCCGGTTGACCGTCTCCATAATAAGACGACGTGTGCTTTGGTAACTAAGACTGCTCGACTTTGCAATTTTTTTACGTAAAAACTAAACGGTCAATAGAGCTTAAATTTTGGCAATAAACGCACAAAAGTATTCGTCAAAAACATATATAAAAAAAAAATTTCAAGTCCGAAAGTTGGATTCGTCGTAATGATCGTACATTCTTAAGTTGGAAAATTTTACGAGGATATGTCTCCGGAACGAAACGGCGAAAGAATCTAAAACTCCGCGAGCATGCTCCAGGAACCTCAAACTTTTCGCACATCGGATTTTTTTATCAGTCTACCTAGATTTGTCGAGATTGCAAGAAACAACTTAATAAAAATCCGTAATGTACCCCCGAATCACTATAGCTGCATAAGCGCATTGATCCCTTGTCCGCACCTAAGGTTTGAGTAATTTCTCTTTCACAATATTTTCAACAGTTGGTGTGAAAGGAAAACGATTTCCTTTTTTTTTCCTTTCCTTTTTTTATATGTTAAGGATCAAAAAGTAGTAAAAAATAAAAAATAAAAACCGATTTACTTAAATCAACTAGATCCCTATACATTATGCTATCGTTCATCTATCCTTGTAGAAAAAATAAACCAGTTGAAGATTTCGACCTTCATATTCTAAAGAATATATAAATAAAGAGATAATAATAATAAAAGAGATAATTTTAAAGAATAATCTAAAAAATAATAATAAAAGAGATAATAATAATAAAAGAGATAATTCTAAAGAATAAAAATAAAGAGATGATAAAGCATCTCTGTTATTTTCTTTTTCCTACGTTTTGTGCTTTGGCCATGCAAGTTCTTCTCGCGATATTGAATGCGAAGGAGTTATATTATATTTGTGCGCCTATTATTTATCGAAAGCATCGACGTCCTATGCTCTTGTATACTCGAATGCAATAAATACTGATAAATCGATTGAATCAATCATACGATGATACTTCATACCTCTTTTTTCTTATTTTCAGGCTCTTCATCGTCGTCCTTGACAATAACGACGTCTTCCTCGGGCTGCTCAACTTTGCCTCTGCTCTCACCGACGACGACGACGACGGCGCCGCTGTTCTCTGGCTTGACCTCGATGCTGTCCTTGCTGATCATCTTTTCCATCTTCAATTCCGTCTTTTTCTTATCCTCGGAGGAAGAAGCTTCGGTATCCTTGTCTCTCTCCTCGCCGCCACTGCTCTTTATCTCGTCTGTTTTCTTGTCCCTCTCATTGTTGCTCGTCGTTTCGCTAGTCTCTTCTTTGCAACTATCATTCTTCGCCGTTTCCTCTTTTATCACTTCCTTCGTTTCGCCGGTCTGAAATAATTTTATATAATCATCGAAACTAATGGAATGTTTTATCGATAAAGCAGAAAAAAAATTTTTAAAAAAAGCGCGATAGTTACAAATTTGCACATTCCTTCCTTATTATTTTTAACTCGTTCACGGAGATCTCTCTATGATCCTAATGGGTTTTTTTTCAAATTTGACCTCCTCGCGGAGGAAGCTCTGCGAGCGAGATGAAATAATGAGGAAGAAATGCGCAAATTTCTGATTTATATTTGATTTTTTCCGGATTGCGATATCAATAATAAATACCATCGAGGTACAAAGTTTCGTGATTGTTTAAAGGATACGGGTGGATAGTTAACGAGTTTTTTTTACCATAACCACGGTTATGAAATTGAAAAATTTCATAACCGTTCGTTGATCGTCGTCAAATTTAATATCGAACATTGCAAAATCTGAATCACTCGAACGAATCACGGTGAATCTAAAATCAATCGGGCTTTCATGATATTCTATTCATGACAAATTTAATACCAAACACATCCTAGTCCCACAAACTATTTGTGTAAAAAGTTTTGGGGTTCGATAGATGTACAAAATTTAGAGCGCCCAAAGCCATTTTTCGAAAATTTAATTTCTTTTTTATAAAATCTCGACACCTCAAGTGATTCTCACCAAATTTAGTAGCAAAAGTCTTCATCCCCTGGCCTATTTGTGCAAAGAAATTTGGTTCGATACATCCAAATTTGCAAAAGTTCGAGGGTTAACAGAAATTTTTCGAAAATTTCAAAATTTTATAAAATCTCGACGCCTCGAGCGATTCTCAAGCGAGAGCCAACAGAAATTTTTCGAAAATTTCAAAAATTTTTACAATTTAAACCCCCCCAAGCGATTCTTACTAAATTCAATATCGAAGATCTTTGTCTCCTGACCTATTCGTGTAAACAAAATTTAACCCGATATCTCGAAATTTGCGCAAGTTAGAGCAACCACGACCATTTTTCGGAAAATTAAAATTTTTTGATAAAATCTCGACGCCTCAAGCGATTTTCGCCAAATTTAGCACCAAGAATCTTCATCCCCTAGCCTATTTGTGTACAAAAATTTGACTCGATACCTCCAAATTTGCGGAAGTTAGAGCGACCACGGTCATTTTTTAGAAAATTTGAATATTTTAATAAAATCTCAACGCCTCAAGCGATTCTCGCCAAATTTAGTACTGAAAATTTTCATCCCCTAATCTATCTGCGTAAAACAATTTGGTTCGATATCTTCAAATTTACGAAAATAAGAGAGCCAACAGAAATTTTTCGAAAATTTCAAAAGTTTTTACAATTTAAACCCCTCAAGCGATTCTTACTAAATTCAATATCGAAGATCTTTGTCCCCTGACCTATTCGTGTAAACAAAATTTAACCCGATATCTCGAAATTTGCGCAAGTTAGAGCAACCACGACCATTTTTCGAAAAATTAAAATTATTTGATAAAATCTCGACGCCTCAAGCGATTCTCGCCAAATTTAGTATCGAAAATCTTCATCCGCAAGCCTATTTGCGTAAATAAATTTGGCTCGATATCTCCAAATTTGCAAAAAATTAGAGGGTCAATAGAAATTTTTCGAAAATTTCAAAATTTTATAAAATCTCGACGTCTCAAGCGATTCTCGCCAAATTTAGTACTGAAAAACTTCATCCCCTAGCCTATTTGTGTAAAACAATTTGGATCGATATCTCCAAATTTACAGAAATTTTTCGAAAATTTCAAAAGTTTTTACAATTTAAACCCCTCAAGCGATTCTTACCAAATTCAATATCGAACACCCTTGTCCCCTGAAGTGCTTTTGGCACTTGAAAAGTGCCAAAAGTGCCTATACGAGGTAAAAACGCACAAACCTCCTTGTCGGTCGTTTCTTCCTTGGAATCCTTGACGATTTCGGTAATTTCGAGAACGGGCTTGGCCGTATCATTTGCGCTTCCGGTTATCGCTGTTGCAGCAGCGGCGACAACGCCCGGCGTCGGGGTCGCAACCGGACTCGGAGCGTTCGATGTTGCGGGTGTTGCGCCACTGCTATTCGGTGTGCCAACACCGGGCACAGCGACGCTGCCACCGGCACCCTCCACGGCGATACCTCCCTCGTTCTTTACGGGCTCGACTGGTTTTCTTATCATCTCGGGCATCGAGTAATAACCATTTATGTGCTCAAACTCTTGAACCTAAGTTGAGACAAAATTATTATTATTATTATTATTATTTTTTTTTTTTTCATTTTTCAAGCGAATAATTCAGCTACGAAATACAAATATAGAGATTACCATCAAAATTATTATTATTATTATTGTTTTTTTCATTTTTTAATTTTTCAAGCGAATAATTCAGCTACGAAATAAAAATATAGAGATTACCATCAAAATTATTATTATTATTATTGTTTTTTTTTTTCATTTTTTCATTTTTCAAGCGAATAATTCAGCTACGAAATAAAAATAGAGAGATTACCTTTTTTCGTATCAGCGACATTACGCCGATTCTCGTTAGAACGTGCTGACGACTGAGACCCTCCCGTGGCACACCATCGGCAAACGTTTCCGCATTATCGGCGCCCGGTTCGCACAAATGTCTCATAAATAACGATACGTAAGCCTTGAAGTTCTTTTCCGATTTGCCCCTGAGGTCTCGCACCAACCTACAGATTAAAGCAGTCCCAACTAAAATTCTAGCCCTCAAAAAAATTGCCAAAGAGAATAAGAGAGAGAGAGAGAGAGAGAGAGAGAGAAAAGGGAGTAAAGGGCTCGCGAGAATGAAATTGTATTTTTTTCAACTAACCATTGAGAATTGAAGGCGTCCTGGGGTGGCATTCCGTAGCGCATTATCGCGTTGAGGAATGCCTTTCGTTGTCGCGCATTAAATCCGAGAACCTGCGTGAAAAAATTCAATATTTATTGATTATTTAATTTCTCGTATCGGCAAGAATATTAGCCCTGCGCGCTCACACCGGGTCGAAAACGTCCACGCAAAGTTATCAACGCGTTGAAATCGCTTTGAAAAAACTCAAAAAAATTCACGAATACTCTTGAATCTTTTTGGAATGTAAATCCACGATTTTTTTTTCTTCCAAGTATACAAAAATTATCGTATTTTTTTTTTTTGCTATAAATCGGTACAAATTGTTATAAATTTCGCTCGGGACGAAATCGATCCGGTTTGAGCGGCGCGGGGGATTAAAATGTTGCGCGATTGGTCAGGGGGCCATTTAACCTCGATATTTCCATTGACCCTGGCGAGAAGGGGCGGCAGAGGTCGGTCCTTTTCGTCTCGTCGCTCGAGACGACGCCTGCTTCGACGCGACAACAAATCCCCGTCGTTCTTCTCGTCAAAGTCATCGTCCTCCTTGTCGTCGTCGCTCGGTGCACTGAAATCGCTGTTGTAATCCGACAAATTTTCCTGCCACGGCTGATCGTCACGTGCCCCTTGATCACCGGTCACACCGCCGTCGTTATAATTCACTTGTTTTCTCACGCGTTTTCCTGTAACGTCGCGAGAAACGAACGTATTATTTATTATTCCTAAATTATTATCAAATTTTTTTTTGGTTTTGGTTTTGGTTTTTTTGGGGTTTGTTTTGTTTTGGGGAAGCGAACAAACCTTTTCCAAGAGTTCTGGCAATATCCTCCTGCTGTTGCTCGTAATGATGCCTCAGTAATTTGATCCAATAAGCCGGATCGGTGTTCTCGGCTTCCTGCTTTATTATCTCGGTGTCGGCCTCTTCCTCGACCTCGCCCTCCTTCGTCACGTACGAGGCTACCTTGAACGAGCTAAGATACTCGTTTGCCCAATTTTCCTTCTGCTCGATGCCCTCTTTGCTACGATCGAGCAATTCGGCGACCGCTTTGTCGTCGTAATGTATAGCCTCGTCCTCTTTGCCCTCCTCCTCTTTGAACAGTTCCTCCGTACCTGTTACCCCCGGTGATTCGCGTTCATTAAAATTGCGCAAATAAAGGACGGACGGATACGAGAATTGATAAATTATCATGGATTCACTAACCGAAGCGCAATATATCGTCGAGCTCTTGTTTGCTGAAATTGGATCCTTTGCCGCCCATACCGGGTCGCACGACCAGATGCGTGAGCATCATTTTGCGCTTCGCTACCTGCGTGACTCTCTCCTCGACGGAATTACGAGTAACGAAACGATATATCATAACTTTGTTGGCCTGACCGATTCTGTGAGCTCTGCTGAACGCTTGTATGTCATTGTGGGGATTCCAATCGGAATCGTATATTATTACGGTATCGGCTGTTGCGAGATTTATACCGAGGCCACCGGCTCGCGTCGACAAGAGAAAAACGAATTGTTGAGCGCCTGAGAAATTTTTTTTTTTTTTTTCCATTATTATCTTTATAAGATTGGGAGATTGAATTATTACGGAGAAAATAATACGAGCAGAGAGTGCTCTGCGAGCGGTAATTTTCACGGCAAAACGGAAGGAAAATGAGGGAGATTTAATCTGAAAACAGTGAAAATCATCGTTTAAAGTGTAAAAAAAACTACTGCGCATAAAGGAAAAAGTAAATCTTCAGCGAGTAAATTTTACACCGGGGTGAAAATTACATTTATCTGCAGCATAAAGTACTGTGCGTGAATTTTATTCGATAGGATAGTAAAATGTACTCGATAGTATTACGAAAATTATTTCCAGCTATATCCAAAATGTACTCAATAGTATTAAGAAAATTATTTCCAGGTATATTTACACGTTGAATTGTCATTACTTCGTTTTTATTCTACAATTTACTATTTACGTAGTAAATTCTTCATGGCAGTATAGCGAAATTTCCATTTGATACACGAAAGTTAGTTTTTATATTACCTCTTCATTTATTTTTATCCGTTTAATTTTGTTTCGATCAATGTGATAAATGTGTGATACCTACAGCTCAAATTAACATAATGTTATTAGAAAAATTTAATACAGTAAATGGAAAAATTTTGAACCATTCAAGAAGATACCGTAGTTTTCCTACTTTAATTACCCACGTAATTATTATGACAAGTAATTGTTAATTAACGGGTAAATGAAAATTTTCGTCTAGTATCCCCTCGTTCACAGTCCTACAAGCCAACAGAAAATTTTTTACGTTGAAACCACGCGTGGTTATCGAAAAATATATTTGTTAACTAACGCGCATAAGGTAAATTAATTATATGAATATTAAATTTTTTGTATACATCATTCTGTCCTATGCCGAATATGAAGATTCGAGCTATGAATTTTCGAACTTTAATTGCCTGTAGTTTGTTTCAACTTAATTGTTAATTAACAGTTGAATAACATTTTCACGCCTTGCAAATCTCACAAACCCATATAAAAATTTTCATTTTTGAACTATACACGAATCTTGAGAAATTGTTAACTGTGGTGCACTAAATAAATTGATTGCATGAATTTGATATTTTTTTTTCTACACCATCCTGTCCCGTTCACACTTTTAATATTCCACACATGAATTTTATAATTTCAATGCTCCTAGTTATTATGAAGCCCGTTTGTTAATTGACAATTGAATACATTTTTTTTCACTGTACATCATTTTTTTTTACTGAATATCGCGCTGTCCAGCCCGGTGAGACAGCGCTTCTTCATTAAAACTCGTAGACCAATGTCATTTAAATACAAAGAACTCGCAAGGAATCAATAGCGTAGTGGTAGCGTGTCGGTCGTTAGGTAGGTCTCAGTTCAAATCTCAGGTAGGATTAAAATTAATTTCGACGGAATAACGTCCGGACTACGTAGCCGGAAACACACATAAAAAAAAAATAATCTCCAGAACGTTAATTTGTTTTAAAATTATTACTCGAGGATCGAAAGTGCTGAATTCACCGATTCAAGGATAGCCGGTTTAAATTCCTGACAATGACTTTTTTTTTTTGCAAAATTTACAAGATTTTCAAAAATAATGGAACAACAGTTTTAAATTCTTTCATCGATCATTTCTAATTGCTAATTTATAAATAATAAACTATATTTAGTGCCAATTTGACCCGCGTTTTTTTTATTTATTACTAGGCTAAAAGTCAATTTTCACTATGGAGGACAGTGAAATTCACTGGAAAACGTCCGGATACGTAGCCGGAAATACTTGTAAAAAAAAAAATAATAATCTCCAGAACGGCAATTTTTTTAAAAATTATTACTCGAGGATCGAAAGTGCTGAATTCACCGATTCGAGGATAGCGGGTTCGAATTCCGGACAATGACTTTTTTTTTGCAAAATTTGGAGGATTTTCAAAAATAATGGAACAACAGTTTTAAATTCTTTCATCGATCATTCCTAATTGCTAATTTATAAATAATAAACTATATTTATTGTGCCAATTTGACCCGCGTTTTTTTATTTGACTCTATATTGACTCTATATATATCTTCAACATGCATTTTATCCGGTGCAGCAGAGCAAAAGGTACTCTTTACTCGAACAAATTTTACTATGGAGCAGTAATGAAACTGCCTTGGGGCACAATCGTAGTTTGTGTGGGCAAAAGGGTGCATAGTATTAGGCTAAAAGTCAATTTTTACTACGGAGGACGGTAAAATTTACTGGAAAACCCTCGTGTGTCCCTTTTCTGCTGCACTAGCATAGTAAATTTTTTTTTTTTTTTAGTAAAGATATACCAGTAAAATGTGCTCTCTTTTCTTTTCTCCGTATACGAGGGGGGGGAAGAAAGGAAGGAAAAAAAAAACGTACCGGGAGCGTTGAATCTGTCTATAGCCTCTTGACGCTGCGTTCCGGTTATGTTACCGTCTATCCTCTCGTACTTGTAGCCCTCGCCCTCGAGATAATCCTCGAGGATATCCAGCATTTTCGTCATTTGCGAAAATATGAGAACTCTGTGGCCCTGATCGCGAAGCTTCTTGAGCATTCTACTGAGAAGAACGAGCTTACCGGCGGCTTTTACGAGAGCGCTTGACTCGTAATTGCCGTTGGGTCCGGTCGGTGCTTCTTGCGAAGCGGCGGGAAATAAATACGGATGATTGCAACATTTCTTCAGATCCATCATTATATTCAATAGGGAGACCTGCTGTCCGCCTCCTTTTGGATTCAGAGCCTCGAAGTTTCGCGTAAGGATATACTTGTAATATTTCTTTTGCATCGGCGATAGCTCGACCCGTACGATGAATTCCGATTTACTCGGCATATTCTGTTACCGAAAAATATATATTACGTTGCGATAAACACGCTGTGCCGTGACAAATATAATTAATTTCAATTTATATTTTATCTAAATGTATTTATATATTTTTATATACTATTGTATATACTAATATATATATCTATATATAAATATAATATTGTATTATATAATATTATTATATATTGTTATTATAGTATAATATATAATAATTAGTATATAATATATATATATATAGTCTATACAATATATAATATAGTATATATTAGGGTGTATCGAAAAATTAAAAAACTTTTGGCTACCCTCAAAAATCAAAGATATCTTTGAAATAAAGGTCTCCGTGCAATGATTCGATTTTTTGACAATATATAGGGGGCGCGCGGGACGTTTAAAAACGCAATTTTTAGCGTTAAATTCACTTTATCACTGATAACCGGAAACAGTTCATTACAAAAATTCTGATTTTTTTATACAAGGTGCCCGGATATGTACCCTTTCAAACCCACATTCACGGAACATTAACGGATGGTTCATATCTTCGAAAAAAATCTCTAAAAATCAATATTTTAACTATTTTTCAATTATACCTATCGTTAAATGTTGATTTTTTTCTTCTAAAACGTTTTTGTATTTGTTCCATCTTTTTTTTCTTGTAAAACTCGGTATCGGTATTGCTTACAATGCGAAAATTGCTAAATAATAAATCTTTATTTTGGAAATTTTTATATTTTATCGATTCACACCATTTTTTCATGAATATGAAAATTTCGAAAATAAAGATTTATTATTCAGCAATTTTCGCATTGTAAGCAATACTGATACCGAGTTTCACAAGAAAAAAAAAAGATGGAACAAATACAAAAACGTTTTGGAAGAAAAAAATCAACATTTAACGATAGGTATAATGGAAAAATAGTTAAAATATTGATTTTCAGAGATTTTTTTCGAAGATATGAACCATCCGTTAATGTTCCGTGAATGTGGGTTTGAAAGGGTACATATCCGGGCACCTTATATAAAAAAATCAGAATTTTTTGAATGAACTGTTTTCGGTTATCAGTGATAAAGTGAATTTAACGCTAAAAATTGCGTTTTTAAACGTCCCGCGCCCCCCCTATATATTGTCAAAAAATCGAATCATTGCACGGAGACCTTTATTTCAATGATATCTTTGATTTTTGAGGGTAGCCAAAAGTTTTTTTAATTTTTCGATCCACCCTAGTATATATATATATATATATATATATATAATATATAATATTATTTATATAGTATCAAATGTACTCAAATTCAACGTGGGGGGAGAGAGAGAGTGGATCAAAATAAATTACTACCGCTTTACCTTGAGAACATCGGCCTTCAATCGTCGCAGCATATGCGGACCGAGCATCTCGTGAAGTTTCTTCACCTGTTCCTCCTTCGATATATCGGCAAATTCATTTTGAAACGTCGACAGATCGTTGAATTTGTCGCGACAAAGGAAATTCAAAAGATGAAAGAGCTCCTCGAGATTATTTTGCAACGGTGTACCGGTTAGCAGGAGCTTGTATGCGATATTGTAGGAAGCCAAGAGCCTGAAGAATTTCGACTGATTGGACTTGAGCCTGTGTGCCTCGTCGACGACGAGAACGGCCCAGTCTATCGAGCCGAGACACGCCGAATCGATCGACACGAGCTCGTAGCTCGTCAGCAAAACGTTAAATTTTATCTGCGACGAGCGAATCTTCGACGCCCGACCGCCTCTCACGGCTCCCTCCTCGAACGACAATTCGTTCTCACGTATAACTATGCGACTGTCCTTGTCACCTGGATTAAAAAAAAAAAACAATAAATCGACTCACCGAATATGGGGAACTTGTATGTTTTTTAATTATTATTTGCCCGAAAGTTGGGTGAACGAGAATAAATTTCCCAGGACGTTTTTCTTTTTACGAACAATCTTAACGCTAGAAAAAAATTTTCTTCGCTCAATTTTCTCGGTACATTTGAATGGACCCGTCTATCAGCGCCGCCGGTGTCAAATCTGGGAAATTTTTGCTCCCCTATAAATACTTTCTGCTCCGAGCAAGCACAATTCTTTAACCGACAAGCGGAAGCGGAAAGATCCGCTTATTACCCGTCGCCGGTCTGTATCGAAATACCTTAATGGATCGAGACTTTTTCCGGCACGACATCCTTATTTTCAGAAATAAGGATGAAATATTTTCAAAAAAAAAAAACGTGTCACACTGCATGATTTCTTACGCGGGTACAGCGGGAACCCCTCCAGGCTTCTCACAAGGGTTACACATTTTTGGCCGCTAGCGGCGTGTAAGTTGAGCGAGGATCGCGAATTGCGAAAAAAAGAAAAAAAAGAAACGAAACGAAACGAGAAAGTACTCACCGACATAGGTCACGCAGTAGAAATCGGGTGCCCAAGTTTCAAATTCGCGCTCCCAATTGATGATAGTCGAGAGGGGAACGGAAACGAGAAATGGACCTTTGCAGTGACCCTCCTTGTAAAGCGAGTACAAAAAAGTTATCGTCTGAATGGTTTTACCGAGTCCCATCTCGTCGGCGAGTATCGTATCGATGCCCTGTCCCCATGAATATCTCAGCCAGTTTAGTCCCTCGAGCTGATAAGGATGCAGCTGCATCGCTGTAATGTCAAGATAATCGGGCTGACGCTCGAGTTTTTTCTTAAGATCGGTGGTCGGTTTGTCGGGTGGCGGTGTATAACGCTTCGGTGCTCTCTCCTCCTCGTCGATTATCTCCCGTGTCTTCGATCTCTTGCCCTTGCCTTTTTTTCCCTTTCTCGATGTGACAGCCTCCGTGCTGTATGCCGCCCGTAAATCGAGATAATAATCGACCGCCTGCTTCAATCCCGGTATATCCTCGTGCTCGTCCTCCCACGTCGCCAGATCGTAGCCAAGATCGCGCCATTTCACGAGATAAGTGGCGCGTCCGTCGCGCGCCAAACGATGATTTATGACACGATGAACGACAAGCCATTCCGGTCTTACGCCATACTTGTAAAATCTCTCCTCGAGATTGTATTCCTCGCGACTCGCGGCACCCTCCTGGATTTTAAGACGCTTGACACGCGAATCGCTCTCGTCGAGTGGCTCCTCGAGCTTCGGCGGCTCGTCCATGTCGTATTTGCGCGAATAATTACGAAACATTAGGGGATGAAAAACATCGAGCTGAAGCTCGGTTATCCAGTCGCAGTGCCAGTACGACATTTCCGACCATTTGACGAAAAATTCTCGCATTCTGCGAACTTTTGGGGCAGCGGCGGCGACGCTTGCTTTGCTGGTCGATGGTTCCTCCGATGGTGGAAGCGCAGCTGCCACGGTGACGGCGCTGGGCTCCGTTATTTCTTTCCAGCGCCAGGTAAGTATCTTGGCGACTTTGCCGCATATCGGTGGACACGAGCATCTCGGACACTTCCAATCGCCGTCCGGTATTTCCGTTAACGGTGGATTCAGGCAATGCGTATGATAGGCGCTCGTGCAACTGTCGCAGCACAATAATTCACCGCCGTCCTTGCAGATACGGCAAAATTCCATGTGCTCGTCGTCGTCATCCGCCGCGCCTTCGACAACGAATATTATCACAACGATCAGGAGGTTGTTCTTGTCGCATGGCGATTTATCGTTTAGATTTGGTTGAAAAAATTCGTGTACGGCTCGATTGTGATCGAAACGCGACTCGGTTTATATATGTCGCATTCCACGTCAACTCGGCCACCCCGTTTTTTTTTTTTTTTTTTTATTGTCTCGAAAAAATTATTCAGTATAGGCATTTTAATGGACAATATATCCATGATATTTTACCAAAATTTCATCCCCCCCCCCCCCCCCCCCCACTATTGTTGGTTCTCGAGATAATGATTAATGAAGTCTCAATTTTGTAAAAATCATAACTTCGTAACTACTGATCGGATTTAAACGATTAAAAAAAGAATCTTTTTTTAATTTTTTTTACTCTTTTCGAAAAAAAAAAATATGTCATCATCGGATAAAAGCTCATTAGACATTTTTCGGAGTAAATTAACAAAAAACAATTTTTCCGACTTCACTGATGCGTTGTTCCATTTTGAAAAAATCCTGCGGAGTTGTGTATTGCCTCCCTCTATCAGAAAAAAAAATACTGAGTAGAATTCCGATTGGCCCTTTCGTGGGGAAAAAAAAAATCGAAAAATTTCCCCAAAAACTGTCTAATGAACTTTTCTCCAATGACGGCATATTTTTTTTTCAAAAAGGGCGAAAAAAAAATAAAAAAGATTCTTTTTTTAGTCGTTAAAATCCGATCAGCCGTTACAAAGTTATGATTTTCACAAAATTGAGAATTTATTAACCCCATTTTTTTTTTCTCGAAAAAATTATTCAGTATAGGCATTTCAAAGTACAATATATCCATGAAATTTTACCAAAATTTCATCCCCCCACTATTGTTGGTTCTCGATATAATGATTAATAAATTCTCAATTTTGTAAAAATCATAACTTCGTAACGGCTGATCGGATTTTCACGATTAAAAAACGAATCTTTTTTATTTTTTTTGCCCTTTTTGAAAAAAAAATATGCCGTCATTGGAAAAAAGTTCATTAGACAGTTTTTGGGGAAATTTTTCGATTTTTTTTTTTTTCCACGAAAGGGCCAATCGGAATTCTACTCAGTATTTTTTTTTCTGATAGAGGGAGGCAATACACAACTCCGCAGGATTTTTTCAAAATGGAACAACGCATCAGTGAAGAGGGAAAAATTGTTTTTTTGTTAATTTACTCCGAAAAATGTCTAATGAGCTTTTATCCGATGATGACATATTTTTTTTTCGAAAAGAGCAAAAAAAAAATAAAAAAGATTCTTTTTTTAATCGTTTAAATCCGATCAGTAGTTACGAAGTTATGATTTTTACAAAATTGAGACTTCATTAATCATTATCTCGAGAACCAACAATAGTGGGGGGATGAAATTTTGGTAAAATGTCATGGATATATTGTCCTTTAAAATGCCTATACTGAATAATTTTTTCGAGACAATAAAAAAAACGGGATGGCTGAGTTGACGTGGAATGTCCCATATATATATATATATTTTTATGAAGTTAGGTGGAAAAGAAACAAAAGTTATTGGAATTTTTATTTTTATACATTTAACATGGCTGTTGTACGGAAAAAACACGCTTTTGACAGATTCAATTGCAAAGTTAACGCAAAATTGCCGTTGATATAACAATGAAACTTTGTGAGATACGAGTAGAATGTTTGAAGAAAGCTTTGCATGTTTGAAAATATTGATATTGATGGCCTGTGAGTGGATAAATAAATTGAGTAATGCCAAACTTGATCGAACGCCGACCAATGTTCAGCGGATGTGGACAACGCTTCGGGTTAGGGGGCAATTTAAGGATGTTCTTCTACTACTTTGAAGTAAATTCAGATAATATTTTCAAAACCTTTAAGAAATACGTGAAAAATACTTTTCATCCACTAGCTAATTAATATCATGATTCATTCATGTTTCGAGCAAGAATTATTCAAATTTTTCTGTGAAATCTATCAAAAAAAAAGTATTAAAACGTGCCGTTAAAGTGTCTCATTTGACTAAAGTACCGACTTCGTTTTTTTTTTTATCAAAAAATACAAAAATTAGCATGTGTCAATAGTAAAAAAGAAAATATAACAACGCGGCTTGGCATTGTCTGCGTAAAGTTAGTAGCCCTGTTGCAAGGACTGGCGAGAAATATTAGTCCTCGATATAAATGCCGCTTCGAAACGAAAAGAAAAATCAAGTGGTAAGAAAGTTTGAGTGTGGCCGGCAAACGGAGAAAAAAAAAAGGACGATGTTTCGCCTACAATTTTTTCGTTTTTAATATTGTTTTATACTGCGAAATCTTGAAAACTATCTCAAGACCATTTGGAATTTGAGCGCGCTGGAGTGCACAAATATTTTGTTGGTCGTAATTGCCCTCGAAAATTATTAATTGTAAATAAACGACGCGGTAAAAATATTTCAAATTGTTTCTATATTCAAAGAATCAAATATGATACCAAATAAAAGTATTTTTATAAGTTTATCTTTTTTCGAACAGTGTTCACTTTATACTTAAATCGTTGGAATCACGTCACAATCTGTATCTTCATCGTGTAAAATTTCAATAATTCAATATTTAATATCTCCTCAACGACGTGTTAAAGGTATTTGAAATTTTAAATTCGAGTTTCTACGACCATTGTATAAAAAAAAAATCTAGACCTAAACTTATTTTTAGGTTCATGCAAGTACATCCTTGAAATATGACGCGCTCGATAGATCATCCATGCCCGAGGATTTCTCAATGTTCTCAGTGGCAATTATACATTGAATATTTGGGAGAAAATAATTGATTATTCAATGTAATAAATAATATTACTTAAAAAAAAAGCTTGAATAACGGATAAAAACGACGCTGAGAGAAACATGCGCCGTGGACCGTTTTGCAACGTTGCCGGATCAATTTACCAAATTGATCAAAATCAACAACACTCGAGCTTGTCAAGCCCGTAATAATCGTTTAAACTTTGAGCGATTACCGAAGCAAGACGACGCACGTTATATTTCCGTATAAAAATTCATAGACATAATTTGAGCATTGCAAAATATTCTCTCGTCGATGAAACTGTGAATTTTTGGTTTTCAAGTACTAAAAAAAAATTCCTGAAAAAAAGTGTCCGGAAAAAACAGTTTTGTACTAAAAAATTCATAACTTTTTTAATTTTCAATATTTTTTCGCAAAAATTTAGCACGATACTCTTGAGTTTCAGTAATTTCGTAAAAAAAAAAAAAAATAGTTTGGCGCGATGTCTTTCGAAAATTGTATTTATTTTGATGAAACGTCTGTCTTCAAAGCCTCCTGGGGACTGCGCTGACGCTCAGGAGGGATATGACTTTTTAATTACTGTAAACTTGACGTTTCAACGCGCACCAAGATGGCAGCATAAGTTCGATTTTCGAAGGGCTATTCACTCGGAATTCGAAGGAAATCATTATTAGCGATCCACGACGATTTTCCTTATGTGACGGTGATTTTTAGAGAATCCCACGGATTTTTAAAAATTCCCAATGTTTTCCAAGTATATAGGAAATCGTACAGGAATTCTGATTTCTTTGCGATTTCTCATAGAATTCTTCGGTGATTCCTTGAGTGAATAGCCCCTTGTCGATTTTCGCCGGTTTACAACTCGGTAATATTAGATTGAAAAAAAAAAAAAAAAAAATCCGAATTAGCTGAACCAGGGGGTGATTATTACGGGTCAAGTTAATTGGGGAAACGTTGGAAAAAATAATTGCCGCTGTATATACCTTCGCTTTCGCAGTGAGGACAGCTCCACTTTCCCTCGGGTGTCTCTTCGAGTTCGGGCTCCAGGCAAACGAGATGATAGGCCCTCGGACACGTGTCGCAAAGTATAATCTCACCGCCCTGCTGGCAAACCTCGCAATAGTCCTGATGATCCGTCTACTCGAACAAAAACGCGAGCGACGTGCCAAAGGTCATAATAGATTCGAGCATGATTGAACGTGATCGTTGCAAAATTATGAATCAATCACGCCGAATAACGAAAATATATATATATATATATATATATATATATATATATATATATATATATATATATATATATATACATAATACTAAAATTTAAGGTGGTCCTTATTTAGGGGTCGGAAAATATTTCATCGAGGCGCCTCCCCAGATCTGTGACAAATCATTGAAAAAAAAATCTGTGCAAAGTTTAAAGCCGATATGTTAACTGGATGACGTGCCACGGCGAGCTTTAATTTTCCCATTTGGGTAACAAAAAATTACCCTCTGCGTTGATTTTCGAGTAGATCGAAAAAATTCTGTTTCAATTTCTTTTTTTTGCGAAATTCTAATTGGCGTTACAAATCGTTAATGTTTTTGAATGAACAATTCGAATTTGACGAAAAAAAAAAGTTCTCATTCACCAGAATTCCTTTGCATTTACTTTGCATTAATTCGAAACAGAATTTTTTCGATCTATCCGAAAATCAACACCGATTTTTTTTTTTTTTTTTTTTTACCTAAATGGAAAAATTCAAGCTCGTTCCGGCACGTTTTCCGGCTGACGCAGCGGCTTGAAACATTGCACAGATTTTTTTTTCAATGATCTGAACGAGATCTAAAGGTCGAAATGAAAATTTTCGCGACCCCCAAACGAAGGACCTCATGCTACACGTTTAAACGAGATTGATATTGTGAGGCAGAGCCAAGCAACGATGAGGCGCGAATGCGTTTATTCATGCTCCAAATTATTATTAATAATAATAATTGGATGAATGAAAAATGTACGAAAAACAGAACAAAACGTATGGATTTCGTAACATTTTCACGCGCCGCTACGCGCACACGCGTCGCTCAACCTCTACCTCGAGACTTTCCTCTCCGTCCGGAAATTTCGACGTTGTCTTCGTCTTTTTCTTCTTCTTCGTTTTATTGCCGATCTTGGTCTTGGCCTTCCTTCGTACGGGCGGCTCGACCGGTGTCTCGGTACTCTCGTCCTCTCCGCCTTTTGTCCCCTCCTCGCCGCCCGGCGCGTCCTCCGCGTCCGCGAGCATCTGCTCAAATTCCATATCGGAATCCCTGTCGGAGCCGATAGCGCTGCCCTCTGCCTCCTCGTCCTAAATTTTTCGCGTACCCCGAAAACGCGTTGCGAATACAATATTTAACATCGATTCATTATTTATAATTAATAAATGTGGCTTTATATGGGATACCAATGCCATTTTGACCTCTATAAAGATTACAAAACAGGCTACTGAGAATAATGCTTTAATTTAAAACTCCAAGTTGAAGAGACCTTGTGAGTTTTGAAAACTCCTTTATTGTACAATCGTTACTATGAAAAATTGAAATCAAACTACGATAGCTCAAGCAGCGTTACAAGAAACAAAAGCCTGATCCTTCCTAATATTGAAAAAGAAAAATTATAACAGCGATGGTATACTTCAATAAGCTTGATAATGATCTGAAATCATTGAACTTCAGGAAAAAAATACTATAAAAAAGAAACTGGGAAATTGGCTTATCGATATGACAATGGGACTTGTTTTTTCTTTATTTTTATTTAGCTATCTATTTTCGCAAAAGTTTTTTTCCACGCCGGACCCATGTACAGGTGTTTAATTATGTACCTCGGCAGGATACAACGATCGAATATTTCCCTGATTCAACATTGTATATTCTGGCTTTAAATAAATAAATAAATAAATAAATAAATATTACCGAGCTGCCACGCTTGCCAATGCCATTTGACCTCTATAAAGATTACAAAACAGGCTACTGAGAATAATACTTTAATTTAAAACTCCAAGTTGAAGAGACCTTTGAGTTTTGAAAACTCCTTTATTATACAATCGTTACTATGAAAAATTGAAATCAAACTACGATAGCTCAAGCAGCGTTACAAGAAACAAAAGCCTGATCTTTCCTAATATTGAAAAAAAAAAGAAATTTATAACAGCGATGGTATACTTCAATAAGCTTGATAATGATCTGAAATCATTGAACTTCAGGAAAAAAATACTATAAAAAAGAAACTGGGAAATTGGCTTATCGATATGACAATGGGACTTGTTTTTTCTTTATTTTTATTTAGCTATCTATTTTCGCAAAATTTTTTTTCCACGCCGGACCCATGTACAGGTGTTTAATTATGTACCTCGGCAGGATACAACGATCGAATATTTCCCTGATTCAACATTGTATATTCTGGCTTTAAATAAATAAATAAATAAATAAATAAATAAATATTACCGAGCTGCCACGCTTGCCAATGCCATTTGACCTCTATAAAGATTACAAAACAGGCTACTGAGAATAATACTTTAATTTAAAACTCCAAGTTGAAGAGACCTTGTGAGTTTTGAAAACTCCTTTATTATACAATCGTTACTATGAAAAATTGAAATCAAACTACGATAGCTCAAGCAGCGTTACAAGAAACAAAAGCCTGATCCTTCCTAATATTGAAAAAAAAAAAAAATTTATAACAGCGATGGTATACTTCAATAAGCTTGATAATGATCTGAAATCATTGAACTTCAGGAAAAAAAATACTATAAAAAAGAAACTGGGAAATTGGCTTATCGATATGACAATGGGACTTGTTTTTTCTTTATTTTTATTTAGCTATCTATTTTTGCAAAATTTTTTTTCCACGCCGGACCCATGTACGGGTGTTTAATCACCTCTATAGGATGGAACGATCGAATATTTCCCTGTTTCAACATTGTATATTCTGGCTTTAAATAAACAAATGAATAAATAAATAAATATTACCGAGCTGCCACGCTTGCCAATGCCATTTGACCTCTATAAAGATTACAAAACAGGCTACTGAGAATAATACTTTAATTTAAAACTCCAAGTTGAAGAGACCTTGTGAGTTTTTAAAATTCCTTTATTATACAATCATTGCTATAGTACTATGAAAAATTGAAATCAAACTACGATAGCTCAAGCAGCGTTACAAGAAACAAAAGCCTGATCCTTCCTAATATTGAAAAAAAAAAAAATTTATAACAGCGATGGTATACTTCAATAAGCTTGATAATGATCTGAAATCATTGAACTTCAGGAAAAAAAATACTATAAAAAAGAAACTGGGAAATTGGCTTATCGATATGACAATGGGACTTGTTTTTTCTTTATTTTTATTTAGCTATCTATTTTTGCAAAATTTTTTTTCCACGCCGGACCCATGTACGGGTGTTTAATCACCTCTATAGGATGGAACGATCGAATATTTCCCTAATTCAACATTGTATATTCTGGCTTTAAATAAACAAATGAATAAATAAATAAATATTACCGAGCTGCCGCGCTTTCGTTTGCCAAGCTTGATCTTCAGAGTCGGCACCTTGGACGCTTTTTTGCCCTTCTTAGCTCGCGAACCCCTCGACTTTCTCCTCCGATCGCTGTCCTCCTCGTCCTCCTCGTCCTCGTCCTCGATTATCTCGGGAGCGGCCGATGTCCCGCTGCGATTTCCCCTCGAACTTCTGTTCTCGTCGTCGAGGCTCGTCGATACCTCGGCGTCCGGTTGCGTGTGAGGATTCAATTCCGAAAAATCTCGCCATTTCGCCGCGACCAGCATCATGAGCTTCGACATTGGCACCTTCGCGAGAATTCCCAAAATCTTAAGGTTTCGCGTATACATTCATTGTACAAGGCAAACAAATAACAATGGCAACGAAATGACGGAAAGCAGATCCGTCCGAAAAAATGGAAAATACAGCCGGCCGGTCGAGATCAAATATGGCGTGCCTCGAGGATCCATATTAGGACCGCTCTTGTTTATCATCGATATAAACGATATTTTTAATCTAAATATACAAGGCAAAATTATAAGCTATGCGGACGACACTGCGGATACTCTTCAGAGAGAAAACATGGGATAACTTGAAAAAACATGGTACAAGACGAATTTAGCCTTCTCAGAGATTGGTTCCGGGAAAATTGCTCGGCAATGCGTATCAAGAAAATCCAATTTCTTGCTCTAGGATACTATCGAGATGGCATACCAGATTTTAATTGTATTAAAATACATGAAAATGCGTGCGATCAAAAGAAGAATCGTATGTGCCGAAAAATTGAGAGAGAAAGCTCGATAAAATATTAAAGCGTTATAATTGATAGTCACTTGAGATGATAAATAATTACTGTCGTATAGATTATAGAGTTAAAAAAATTAGATATACCACCCTGTATACTGTACAAACTTGGACAGATAACAAATAAGCGACAACTTTACAAGGTCCGCTGTGCGCCAGTCGAATCAATTCTCTTCTATGAGATTATAGGCTGGGGGCGGAGAGCTCGGAAAAATGTGTTAGCAAACGCTCAAACTATACGGAACCGCGTCTTAAAAGTTATGCTGGGCAAAGACTGGCGAGACCCTAACCAGAGATTTATAAAGCGAGGCTAATGTATCGAATATTCGATAAAAATTCCTCGAAACATTGCCCAAGTCGAAACTTATTTGAACCGGTACAACAGTAAAATCGAACAGTACCAGTCAAAGAGCTATCAAAATACCGAGATTTGACGAGAGCATAGGAACGTCGATGCTTTCGATCTATAGGCGCACAAATATATAACTCTTTCGCATCAATAACGCGAGAAGAACTGCATGGCCAAAACACAAAAAGTAGGAAAAAGAAAATCAAAGAATATGGAGGACGAATTCCTCAACTCGTTATTTCTACAAGGATAGATAAACGATAGCATAATGTTCTAGTTGATTTGAGTAAATCGTTTTTTTTTTCTATTTTTGTTACTGGTTTGTAATCCTTAAGGATGTATATAAAAAGGATGTATATAAAAAGGAAGCCATATAATTCCAGTCGAAAAAAGTATTGGTGAGAATTTCAAGTACTTTGCGTTGAAGCAAAAATTTGAAAAAGAATCAACCATATTGAAGATGATAATAATATTTATTTCCAACAATAGCAATGCCGAAAAACTATCAAAAAATTGTTCAAACAATAAATTTTTGAAGAAATTTCTTTTAAAAATATTTTTTCGATTATACGTAACAAATTCCTCGATTTTTCCGAATACATGTGAATTTTTCAAGTATTTTCTTATGGTCTTTTTATTATTGTTTTTGAAAATTGCATGAAAAGTGGTGAATTTTTGATATTTTTTCGTACAAAGGTTCTATATTAACTTCACGAAGTATCCGGATCATCAAACGAATACTTTTATAAATACAGTTTATCAAAATTCTAAAAGAACAAATTAAAAACCATAAGAAAATTCTTGAAAAATTCACATGTATTCGGAAAAATCGAGGAATTTGTTGCGTATAATCGAAAAAACATTTTTACAGGAAATTTATGCAACAATTTATTGTTTAAACAATTTTTTGATAGTTTTTCGGGATTGTTATTATTGGAAATCGATATTATCATCTTCAATATGGTTGATTTTTTTCAAATTTTCGCTTCAACGCGAATTACTTGAAATTCTCGACAAAACTTTTTTCGACTGGGATTACGTGGCTCATAAATCCTTAACATATAAAAAAGAAAGAGAAAAAAAAAAAAAAACAAAACGGAAATAGTTTTCCTTTCGCACCGACTACTAAAAATATTGCGAAACAAAAATTACTCGAACCCTGGGTGCGGACAAGGGCTTTATGCGCTTATGCAGCTATAGTGCTTAAGGGGTTAGGTACACTTGCAAGGCCAAAAAAAACTCTTTTTTTTGAGACTTTTTTTTAAAGACATTTTTCATTATTTATTGATCAATATTTATCAGTTCAAATTGTTCAAAATGTTCAAACTGTTCAAAAATGACAAAACGAGAAATTACAGTAATTTTTTCATGTCAAAAGAGCGATAAGCAACCGAGTTACAGCCAATCTCCCGGAGGCCCAAAAAAAAAAAAAAACTTGTTTCGCGGTTCGTAACGTAACTCATGACTGTATCATTTGCAACAAACTGAAATCGTTGGAATTAGTTAAATACAATATTCTCTTGTACTCGACGGTGAAACATTTTGAATTTTCGCTTTATTTTTTTTTTCATAAAACCGAAAAATCAACGATTTTTTTTCGTGAAAAAAAACATTTTTCACTTTGAACATCCGCAATTTTGTCAAAAAAATTAAATTTTGATAAAAATCTCGCCGTCAAGTATACAAGAGAATATTGTTTTTAACTAATTCCAACGATTTAGTTCGTTTCGGATAATCCAGTCATGAGTTACGTTACGCACGGGCAAAACATTTTTTTTTTTTGGGGCCTCTGGGAGATTGGCTGTAACTCGGTTGCTTATCGCTCTTTTGACATGAAAAAAATTACCGTAACTTCTTTCGAACTGATAAATATTGATCAATGAACAATGAAAACTGTCTTGAAAAAAAAAAAAAAAATCTCAAAAAAGCGTTTTTTTTTTTGGTCTTGCGAGTGTACCCAACCCCTTAAGGGTACATAACGGATTTTTTATTGAACTGTATCGCTTGTTTGTAAAATCTCAATGTGCTCATTGTAAATAAAAAAAAAAATTGAATAAATTTAATAAATTGACGAACCTTTGGATTTTCCTTGGCGAGCAGAGGTCTGACGTGTTGCTGAAAAAGCTTGTAAGTCGTAAGATTCTGAAAATCGGCGTCCGTATAATCGATTTGAACGTCGGTCAGACCGAAAGTGCTGCAAACTTCCTCGATCGTCGGCATTCCGGTCGTGGGTTCCTGAGTCTGAGTCTGAGGCGGAGTGCCGTGGCTCCAAGACTTTCTTGACGAGGATTTTCTGCTCTTTCGACTCGTCGCGTAATCGCTATCCTCTCCCGCTCCTTCGCCCTGTTCGCCGCCCACTCCGGCTCCCCCAAAGTCGCTCTCCTGAAATTTTTGCGATAATAAATTAAAAAAAAAAAAATTTCAAATGCACGTCACATTCAAAAATTATTCGCGCGTCAATCAAGAATTCTTACATCCCCGGAATCGGATTTTTTCTTTTTCTTCTTCTTCTTTCCCTTCTTATCCTCGCTTCTGGCCTTCCTCTTTTTTCCTTTTTTCTTTTTTCGCTCCTCCGGCTCGTAATCGTCGTCCTCTTCCTGAAAAAAAAAAAAAAAAACGGAGAGGAGAAATAAAAATTCTCCTCGCGCCGCACGGGGGCCGACTCGTCGGCGAACCGACAAAAACGGGACCTACCAATTTTTGTGATTCCTCGGCATCCGAAGATCCGTCGACGGGAGCGCTAGCGCCGGCTGTAGCTGCGGCGCTCTCCTCCGCATCCTCCTCTCCTAAGAGTGAAAAAGAGGAGAAAAAAAAAAAAACCCCCCCCCAACAAGATATAACTTTTTTTTTCGAAAAAAGTATGTCTCGTAAAAATTGACACAAACGAAGCGAGTTGGCGTGAAAAAACGGTGCAGATGAAATTTTTATGAAATTTCACGGAATTATCGAGCCGACGATAGCCCCAACGCGAAATCGAACGTCAAACATTTGTATGAAAATTATTTTTCAGAGCCGCTCGTTGAAATGCTTTGTGCGTGATGCCGCCATTTTCTTCGAAAGGGCGCACACACCGAAAACACACACACACACACACACACACACAAAAGCCGCGCTCGCGAACCGCTCATTCGTTATACTCGTTTCGATCGAACCTCGCGTAATTATTAAAATACAATTGACAAAGTCTCTTGCTCCGAATCATCGTTACTATAATCATCGAGAAGGATGAGTAAAGAACCCGACGAATTACGTTTATCATTTGTACACGAAATTTCGCGGTTATAAACAGTCAAGTACACCGGCTATAGTCGTTTCTATACGAATGACGCGTTAACCAGCGTGTCTCTCACTCGCGAGGTAAAATATCATCGAATGAAGATAAACAATCTCGATTATTACAATTATATGGCAATAATTGTTGTAAAAAACATTTATCGGTACTAAAAAAAAAAAATAACAATGGTCTCTTGGATTTTGGGAGAAAATGTGGTTATAGTTGTCACGGGCCCGAAACGTTTGTACCGCGCGCGCACATACACGCACACACATTCGGTAGGAATTATAATAACGCGAAAATTTGACACGGCAGCCATGAGATGAGCGGTCGCGGTACGGAGAATAAAAAAAAACGAAAAAGGGGAAGAAAAAAAAAAGCCCGCGTCGTGGCGTTCGGTCTCGCGTCGTTTATCGGCTTTATCCGACATCCGCGATCAACACTCGCTAGCCAACATTCGCCAATTCCCTTCATTTTTTGTTTCTCATTATTATTATTTTCACAAACGCACACACGCAAGCCGAAAGACTTACCCGCGTAACTCTCCTCGACTTCTTCGTCCGACGCCATTCCTCGTTTTTTCGGCTCTCAAATTTAAAACCCCGAGGCGTTATTATTCTTAGGGTACACTGGGACGGATATCAACGCGATTCACGAACTCAAGAAGACAATTGTGCGGGAAAACAGCGTGGAAATGCGACATTAAACGCGCTTGACTCGATGCTCTGTGCTGCGCTGCGCGCTTCTCCGCGTACCGTCACTTCTTTGCCTGCGCTATTTCTCTCCTTCCCTCCCCTCGTCCCGCAAACTCTCCCTCTTTTGCCATTCGTCAATCGCGCGGGTCCCCCACTTTTTTACCATTTCGCCCTTCGACAGCAATCGCTTATATGCATTCCCCGAAACATCATTTTCATTTTCACCCCTTGCGCATTCGGTGTTTTTTTTTTTTTTTTTTCAGAAAGCCATCCCCTCATATTTTTTTTCCTCCGTATACGTACATGATATGTATATATATTTTTACGGCGGTCTTGTGTGTATACTTATATGCACACTCAAAATGTAACGAATACATACATTTTCACTCGGCTTATTTTATTGAGAAATAAAATAAGCTTATTTTATCGAGAAATAAGCAAATTCCAATGAGTCTATAAATTTTTTTTTTTTCGTAAACATTTCAGCAGGGGACGCTACTAGAAGATTTTAAAAAAATATGTAAGCGCTTTTGGCACTATAAAAGTTCACACTTATATGAACACTCAAAATATAACGAATATATATATTTTCATTTGGCTTATTTTAAAAATAAGCAAATATATCCGCATGTGTGCGATATAATGCATAGCAAGGTCTCGTTTCTCCAATGAGCATAAATTATATTTTTATTTTCGTAAACGTTTCAGCAGAGGGCGCTACTAGAAGATTTTGAAAAAAAATATATATATAAGCGCTTTTGGCACCATAAGAGTTCGAATACAACAGAAAATATTGCGATATAGAGTTTTTACGATTTTATTCGATACGTTGTGTACATTCGACGATAAAGACGCGATGATCTATTTACATAATTAGTATATCGCGTATAAGTATATATATATATATATATAATGACTACTATAACTGAGAGAACTCTCTGAATTCCAATGATATTGCGCGCATGCCTCTTTGCATCTACGATAGAATAATCGCTCATCCATTTATACTGATACCGATGGGGGCACCTGCCTTGCCCTTCATGCACTGGGCGCATAGTTTTTCTGTTCATTTACGGAACTATTAAGTTTTTGTCGATTTCGCAGCCTCTTCGATATCGGCCCAGTGTATTTGGGAGAACTTACAATTTCAGCTGGGTTTCAAATCCCCGAGCTCGCAGAAAAAGCATTTGGAAAAATCCACGAGTCCAGAGTCGGACCGACTGGACCACCGCTCGCTATTCTTATACATTATATTATATTCGTAGCGTTGAAAATCCTTTGCAAAAGTAAAACGAGTTATATGCGGAGAAAGAAAAATATTGAGAGCCGTATTTTTTCATGTCGATTATCCTTTCGTTATTATATTATCATTAAACACTATATAATATTGACTATACATATATTTAAAAAAAAAAAAAAATCATGGCTAGTGGAATTAGCGCTGCGTTATACTTGATTCGCGCTTGTGATACTCGTTACATATTTAATATGAATAATACATTAAATACATAAACCATGATCTGGCTCATGTATATCTGATTGCCCCGTGATTAACGCTCGTTTCTTTATATCCAATATCAACTATAACCGCATAATATTGCCACCGCGCAATGGAAAAACTCTTACCGTGTAGTCTAAATTCAAGGGAGGCTTCTATACTTTGTCGGACCAAAAAATGTTCGATTTTTCACCAATTTTTTTATCCGAAAAATATTAAATATAGAATGTTGATATTCGGTATGTTTACCAAGCAATCTTTATTGAACACGATTGTATCTTTTAAAGTTTGACAAAACATGCTATCGGGAGTTGGAGGAACCACGTACGTCGGTGCGCCGGCGATGATATTCTTCGCTTGCGGAAGTCCCAAAAGTCCTGGACAGGTGTTCCGAAGCAAAAAAAAAAATCAAACATATTTTTACTTTGTACAAATATCGTGTATAATTTGAACTATAATGAAAAATAAAAAAAATAGTGAGCGATCGAAGAAGTTTAGTTTTTTGCCAAAAATTTTTGCAGTTTTGGTACATAAAATAAAAACGCTTGAATATTTTTGGATAATTCCACTCCCAGTACCGTGTTTTGTCAAACTTTAAAAGATATTATCAAGTTCAATAAGGACTGCTTGGTAAACATACCAAATATCAACATTCTATATTTAATCCTAGACTTATTTTTTTTTTTACCAGCTAACTATAGACTGGGGCACAAATGTACCCCGAGCGTTCGATCACGATTGTTATAAATGGGATTTTTTTTTTTTTTTTCTTTATTTTTTGAATGAGGAAAACGATGGTACCCTTTAAAATTTTTGGAAAATTCGTTAATTACGGTTCGGTTCCCGGCTTAATTTCGAACGATCCCTGCTTTGGCGGAAGATTTTAAATCACCGTGGGCTAAAAAACGTACCCCGGCGTACCATTCCAGGGTCAAAACATACCAAATATCAACATTCTATATTTAATTCTAGAATGGTACACTTATTTTTTTTTTTACCGGCTAACTATAAACTGAGGCACGAACGTACCCCGAGCGTTCGATCACGAATATCATTGTTATAAATGAGGATGTTTTTTTCCCCCCATTTTCTTCATTTTTTAATGAGGAAAACGATGATACCATTTAAAAATTTCGGAAAATTCGAAAAGTGTGTGTTAATTACGGTTCGGTTTCCGGCTCAATTTCGAACGATCTCTGCTTTGGCGAAAAATTTGAAATTGGTGAAAAATTGAACATTTTTTGGCCACGCACGGTAGTAATCTCTCCTTTTAAAAAAAGACAAAGAAACGCGTAACAATTGGGGAAAAAAAATGATTTCATCATTTTGAAAAAAAAATATTAAAAAAAAAAACAACAACAAATGGCCGTGACGCAGTGCCGTCGAGGATATAACATAATAATCTTTGATACAATGAGAAAACGAAGGACGCGAGAGTGCGCAGCGCGAAACGAGAAATAAAATTGGCGATGATTATTATTTTTATGAAAGAGCGAACGAACGAACGAAGATTACGTTTTATCTCAGCCGTAATCAACGCTCAGAGCGCTAAGTCCTTTTTTCTTAATTGCTTCGGCGACGGCGCGTTCCAAAAAATCCTGCTCGCGATCGTTCTCGTCCATTTTATCCTCGTTCCATGAGCTCGCATCGCGATTAACAACGGCATCGCCGGATCTCGCTGGATCGAAGAGTGCCGAGGAACTCGGCAAAGCTTCCGGGCCGTTTGTCCGTTTCATCGAGCAGGAAAGATCGAATTTTTCATCGTTCGTCCAGCAAATATCGGGCGCGAGATCGACCCGCGCTGACGAATGAACCAGGCCGCAGTTCCGTATCGCCATGGTAATCGCGGTATCCTCCATTTCGTTGCCGCGAAATAAACGACAGCGCGACGACTCGTCGGCGGGGGAATACGCGACGGGCGGATTTACGATGTAATCCTCGACTATGCAATTAATGGCATTGTCGAGAAAGCCTTTCGTCACCTGGCACTCTTGCCATACGTTCAATCTCTCCACATCGGCGTTCTCCTCATTTTCGCACACCTCCGCCTCACCCGGTCGTTTGTTCTTTCGAAAATAAATTTATTAAATTAAATATTATTATTATTATTATTATTATTATTATTATTATTGGAGTACATGATAGCGCAATTGGGAGTATAAATGAATTTTTTTTATTTCAAAATCTGGTAGTTTAGGAAAAAATATTTAGTACGTATTTTTTATTTTTTTTGTTTGAATCAAAATTGCCGTTGATATAAAAAATTAAAAAATGTAACATTATGACGTCACGCATGTTACGCTATATCTATATATATATCAAAATCCGTGAAATTAAATTGCCTGTAACAGGTGCATCTGTCATTTTTAATGAAAAATAAAAAATACGTCCTCATTATTTTTACTTGCTCTACACAATGCGCCCCGATTGAAAAAAAAAATTTATTCATACTCCTAATTGAGAGTACAAATGAATTTTTTTTATTTCAAAATCTGGTAGTTTAGGAAAAAATATTTAGTACGTATTTTTTATTTTTTTTATTTGAATCAAAATTGCCGTTAATATAACAAATTGAAAAATATAACATTATGACGTCACACACGCTATATTTATATATATATCAAAATCCGTGAAATTAAATTGCCTATAACAGGTGCATCTGTCATTTTTAACGAAAAATAAACAAATACGTTCTCATTATTTTTACTTGCTCTACATTATGCGCCCCAATGATTGAAAAAAAAAATTTCATTCATACTCCTAATTGGGAGTATAAATGAATTTTTTTTATTTCAAAATCCGGTAGTTTAGGAAAAAATATTTAGTACGTATTTTTTATTTTTTTTATTTGAATCAAAATTGCCGTTGATATAACAAATTGAAAAATATAACATTATGACGTCACACATGTTACGCTATATCTATATATATATATATCAAAACCCGTGAAATTAAATTGCCTGTAACAGGTGCATCTGTCATTTTGAATGAAAAATAAAAAATACGTCCTCATTATTTTTACTTACTCTACATTATGCGCCCCGATGATAAAAAAAAAATTTCATTCATACTCCTAATTGAGAGTATATATGAAATTTTTTTATTTAAAAATCTGGTAGTTTAGGAACAAATATTTAGTACGTGTTTTTTATTTTTTTTTGTTTGAATCAAAATTGCCGTTAATATAACAAATTGAAAAATATAACATTATGACGTCACACATGTTACGCTATATCTATATATATATCAAAATCCGTGAAATTAAATTGCCTATAACAGGTGCAGCTGTCATTTTTAACGAAAAATAAACAAATACGTTCTCATTATTTTTACTTGCTCTACATTATGCGCCCTAATGATTGAAAAAAAAAATTTTATTCATACTCCTAATTACATGCTTTACATAGTTACATACTTTGCATAACACAAATTCTTTTTATCGAACATTGACTCTAGATCCCCGTATTGTTTCCGCTTCATGCTTGTATCGCCTAAACGCCTCCGCTTGTTCGCAACCTCTCTCCCCTGTGCTAAAGTATCCTAGAAATTATTAATCTACCATTAAAGCTTAATAACTTAAAAACTGGCAGCATGCGTAATGATAGACGATTAAGTGAAATAATATAAAATATTGGTTCCCGAAATTTCTATTCCTTTAAGGAGGTTCTTAACATCAATTGGGTGCGACAAGGGGAACGTGATGGCGCGGCGCAGGCGACGCGCGGGGCAGGTTGCGTTCGGCACTTGTTTCACCAAATACGTTTTCATTTCATTAATTTGCCATTACTCACACTAAATTCTGTTTAACAAGTATATTTCACAATCGGCGCGGTGAAAAACTTTCTTTATGGGCAAATTATATCTATGAAGGTCTGATCTATCGTTTGAGCGATTCTTCGGGGAAATGTTACCGTTTTTTCACTCCTCAAATAATCTCCGATCATAGCTTCGAATACTTCGCCCATAAGAGCCCACGTATGAGCGGCATATTTAATGTTTTTTTTTCTCCTCAACTACGCGGTCAAAAAATCTGAAATAATCACGTTGTATTCCTAGTACCAGCACGAACCTCCCCTCAAATTTTACAATAATTCTTACCGTTTTTCTCTGGGTTAAAAACCTTTTTATGCTCGAGGATCGGTTACTCTGATATTTCGTTAATAGGTGTTCCGTATATACTGTTTTAAAATCTTTTTGTTTCCAAATTTTCCGGATCCGCGGGGGAAAGGGCGTTGAAACAGCTGTTCCCCGCATAATCGTATGCTTTGCGCCCTATCTTTTTATTCCGTTTTATTTGTCGCACCTTGCAATTAACCGGCGCTCTTCGTGTTTTTTTCGCAAAACCAAAGTTCGATCATCTTTGACTAGTTTCATTAGCGCCGTAACTTCGAAGGCTTTGGCCAAATTGATAGTACTCTAATTTCTTTGAACAACTCTTTTGTGGGATATAACTTATCTCTTTTCCTAGAATTGTTTTAAGAGCTCGCTTTTGTGAAAACAAGAATAAACTTTGTAAAATTATTATAAGCACTTCCCCGCGCTACTATTTCGTACGTTGCGATCCATCGATCACTAAATATACTTTGGTTACTTTTCCTCTACTTAAGATATTATTAAGTTTTTCAAAAGTGGAAAGGGAGGCTCCTTAGTTTCTTTACAGCATACCGGACATGCTCTTCCCAACGAAACAAATAAAAGGAATAAAAAATTTTTTTAAAAATTATACACGGAACACCTGTTAATGAAATATCAGAGTAACCTATCCTCGCGCTTAAAGGCATAGAAATTTCTGGGACCGATATTTTATTTTATTTCACTTTACTTGATCGTCCATCGTTATGTATGCTGCCACTTTTTGAGTTTTGAAGTTTTTTTAAGTTTTAATGGTAGATTAATAATTTCTAGGATACTTTAGCACAGGGAGAGAGGTTGCGAACAAGCGGAAGCGCTTGGGCGATACAAGCATGAAGCGGAAAGAATGCGGGGATCTAGGGTCAATGTTTGATAAAAAAAATCTGTGCTATGTAAAGTACGGAACTATGTGAAGCGTGTAATTGCGCTCTTGTGTAATCCAATTATAATACTCCAATAATACTCCGACTGGTCATCGAACGAGAGGAATCTGATCAATGAATAAAAATTAATAATAAATTAATTACCAGGCTCTTGGATCGCTCATCGACGTCGAGGACTCTCGTGCATTGGCGTTTAGGCGGAGCTGGACGTTCATGATCATCGGTGTCTGACTCTTCGATGTCCGTAGCCATTTCTTCTATTGTATTTATATATCGCTTATGCTCCACAAACGTTGTTAATTTTATCCTATGACGGGTTATCCATTTCCGGTATTATTTATTCCAATAGTCATAATCTCTCGTATTATAAATTGATTATTTAATCGTCAAGAGCAAGAGGACCGAGCTTCCGCAATCGCCGCTCCCTCCGATTTTAATATTTTCTCATCACACCATCGTCGTTGTCGTCGTCGTCGTCCTCGTCGTCCTCGTCGTCCTCACCTTCTGCTGCTACTGGCAATCAGTGACAGACGGCTCCATCGATCGTCGCAGATATTTTTATGATTTTTTCTCATCGCTCGAATCGGAGCGTCGTGGCCAAAACATATTTGGAAACGTTAAATCTCAGCAGCCGATCCGTGTGCCAGCAAAAAGCGCGTATTTTTGACAGCTCTTCAAGATGGCCGTATATCGGACGCACTCGTTTCGTGAAAATATATATTTTTTTTTGTTGTTTTTCCTCCCTCAAAAATCCAATACGCGAAAGTTTTATCGTGATCGCGAGACTCGAAATGTTATATTACCCGTCGCGATTCACCGAGATACCAGTTAATTGATGGATTATTGCGTGTGACAAGATTTACATCGTTGCGCGTGTGGGGATTTACTTTATATATATATACATATATGTACTTGTGACGGTCTTGACACGTGCGGTATATGCGCCGCGCAGGCAGTCCGCTTGATTTTTTCTTATTTTTCTTTTCATACCGTTCGACAGAAGAGAGGGGAGTAACGGAGAGGAGCATAGAGGAGAAATGATGGTGGTGTGCGCGGCGGCGACCAACATGCGTTTGTGAGAAACTTTTTTTTTTCCACAAACTTTTGACGTTGGAGAGTCGTGTCCAAGTGAATTAAAAAAATCCACCCGTCTCGTCACTTTCTCTACTCCCATCCCCAGTTGGTACCGTTGTTGTTGTACATATAATAATAATAATAATAATAAAAACGCGAATCGATTAAATCGTTATAGAACAATAAATAATTAAACGAGCATTATCGAGATTATTTTTGCGGTTATGGCTGCGTGCGGTGAATACATAAGAAGTGAATTTCCAACGATAGACGATGACTTGTATCAGTATGTCCAAGGTAAGTTTACATTCTCGAGGATATAACCTCACCGAGAAAAGGGAAAAAAAAGGAAGGAAAAAGAAAAAAAAAGAAAAACAAATCCGAACTATATCGACGCGTGTGCGTGCTCTTTGAAAGGTATCCTCGTGAGTTCGAGGGATGATTTTGAGGACGGCGAGGAGGTTTACGAGGCGATTGGCCAAGTTTTGCACGAGGTAGCCGCGAAACCAGAACTCGAGGTTAGGTCTGTAAAAATTCACACACTTTTTTTCAACGATTCAATATCATTAAATAATTATAGCAATATTATTCATATACGCATGCATAATAGCGAGTAGTTTAAGGGGTTACATGGGTTTCGAAGCCAAAAAAAAAGCATGTTTTCTCCATTTTTTTTTTTTTCACATTTTATAAAAATTATTTTGTTCAAAATGTCTATTACATCAAAGAATAACATTTCGACAGTATTTTAAAAAATTTTCATCCAAAAAAGTTGGAAATTCAGCCGGTGGGACCTGCTTGCGGGAGACCCCTCAAAAAAAAAGTGTCCTTGCGCTGGTCACGATAACTCGTGAAATTAAATAACCAAATATTTTCTTTTAGTAGATAAAGTATAGCTCGTAATTGAACGAAGGATTAAAAAAAAAAAATTGAAATTTGAATTTTTGGCAGAGTTGTATGCAAAATAATACATTTTTTGGTACAATTTACGCTACGCATAGCCTTGTAAAATTAGTTGTAATGAAAAAAGAAAAAAAATCCGTTCAATCGCGAGCTATACTTATCTACCAACAGAAAATATTTGGTTTTTTAATTTCAGAATAAAGCTATCACGAGTTATCGTGAGCGCCGCGAGGACACTTTTTTTTGAGGGGTCTCCCGAAACCGGGTCCGACCGGCTGCGTGTCCAAAATTTTTGGATTAAAATTCTTTTAAATACTGTTAAAATGTTATTCTCTGCTGTACTTAAGGTAGTTCCCCGATGAGTAGTGGCGGGGAACAAGAGGAAACGTTGGCGCTGCGGTGAGCGGGGCATGCATGAGACAATAGAGAGTCGAACCGCTCATAAAGGCTCGCGCGTACCTCTTTCGCTTACAATATCTCAAAAACTAAATAGAAAATCTTCCTGAATTTTTTTCACATTATTCGTGACATCTTTCTCCAGCTTCTCCTTGTTTTTCATCAACTTCTTAATTTTAAGTTTGACGATAGAATTAATAACTAACTCTTTGCGCATGCAATGGCGCATATGTTGCATGTAAATCGAGCCAACTTCGAGTGTAAATATTTCGCGTACGGGATGGTCAAACTTATTAAAATTGAACAGATTTTTCAATAACATATTAAATAATATCTATGCCAAATTTCGACCATTTCGTAATTCAACGATCCCGTGAGGGATGCTACCTTAACATTTTGAATAAAATAATTTATATATAATGCGAAAGAAAAAAATCGAGAAAACATGCTTGCCCTTTTTTGGCTTCGAAACCCATGTAACCCCTTCAACTTGATTATCCCTATCAGAGGAATATGCGACAAACTCCTGGAGATGTTGAAGGGGGGAACATGCGACGGGGGTCATGTATCTAATCAAAGACGAAAAAATGGGGCAAACAAGGTTTTAAATGCGCCTGTACATTTGGGATCGATGGCGGCTACCCTGGAGGCTCAGGTCGAACAAATAAAGAGCATCTGGGTAACGAGCAGAGACGACGGCATGGTGAGTCTAGCGTAAAATTACACCGGCACACAAAAAAAAAAAAGTGATCTGTACTTTTGACCAGACCCATCTAGGGTCATGTATTTCGATGCGCTGAATCCGAATTTGAGGTCGGTTTAACCCGTACACCCTCAAAATTTTGAGTAAATTGCAAAAAACTGCTAAGAATCACTAAAAATAGCAAAAAAAATGCAGTAATGCAATCGAGGAATTTTTTTACGAACTAGATGAATGTTTATTATGTATTTCGATGCGCTCAATCCGAATCTAAAGTTGATTTAGCTCGTCAACCCTCAAAATTTTGAGTAAATTGCACAAAACCGCTAAAAATCGCTAAAAATAGCCAAAAAATGCCGTAATGCAATCGAGAAATTTTTTTACGAACTAGATCAATGTTTTGTTATGTATTTTGATGCGCTGAATCCCAATCTGAAGTTGATTTAGCTCGTCAACCCTGCAAATTTTGAGTAAATTGCAAAAAACCGCTGAAATTCGCTAAAAATCGTAAAAATTGAAGTTATGCAAACGAAAAAAATTTTCTCGAACTAGATCAAGTACGTTCTTTGTGTATTTCGATGCGCTGAATCCAAATCACGAGTTGATTTAGCTAGTAGACCCTCCAATGTTGGAGTAAATTGCGAATAACCGCTGAAAATTGCGAAAAAATCGTGAAAAATTGCAATTATGCAAACGAAAAAAAATTTGTTAAACTGAATCAAGTATTTTTCTTTTGTATTTTGATGCGCTGAATTCAAATCCGAAGTCAGTTTGGTATTTAAAGTTGAAGGGTGTACAAGCCAAACCGACTTCGGATTTGAATTCGGCGCATCAAAATACATAAGAAAAATACATGATTTAGTTTAACAAATTTTTTTTCGTTTGCATAATCGCAATTTTTCACGATTTTTTAGCAATTTTCAGCGGTTATTCGCAATTTACTCCAACATTGGAGGGTCCACTAGCTAAATCAACTCGTGATTTGGATTCAGCGCATTGAAATACACAAAAAACATACTTGATCTAGTTTGAGAAAATTTTTTTTCGTTTGCGTAACTTCAATTTTTACGATTTTTAGCGGTTTTTTTTGCAATTTACTCAAAATTTGGAGGGTTGACGAGCTAAATCAACTTCAGATTCGGATTCAGCGCATCGAAATACATAATGAACACTGATCTAGTTCGTAAAAAAATTTCTCGTTTGCGTTACGGCATTTTTTTGTTATTTTTAGCGATTTTTAGCGGTTTTTTGCTATTTACTCAAAATTTTGAGGGTGCACGGGTTAAACTGACCTCAAATTCGGATTCAGCGCATCGAAATACATGATCCTAGATGGGTCTGGTCAAAAGTACAGACCACTTTTTTTTTTTGTGTGCCGGTGTTATTTATGGCCAGTGCGAGAAAAAGAGAGAGAGAGAGAGAGAGAGAGAGAGAGAGAGAGAGAGAGAGAGAGAGAGAGAGAGAGAGAGAGAGAGAGAGAGAGAGAGAGAGAGATGGATGGAAGAAAAGGAATGACGACGATGATAATAATATTGCAGAAAGTGGATGCAAAGAAGCTGGAAAAGGCGGAGGCTAAGCTGCAGCAGAAGCAGGAAAAACGAGTGGGAACGGAAGCGTCGAGCGGGGGATTAGCGCGAAACAATGTTGCGGCTACTAAAGCCTTGGAAACGGCGAGCGCGAGTCAAATGATGAGCAAAAAAGACAGTAGAATGGAGAGCAAGGGAGGCACCAACAAGACCCAAGATATCAGGATCGAAAACTTTGACGTAGCTTACGGGGACAGAGTACTCTTGCAGGCTGCCGATTTGACGCTGGCTTTTGGCAGACGATACGGCCTGATTGGTAGAAACGGCCTTGGAAAAACGACACTCTTACGAATGATATCGAGGTGAGATACATATATATATATATATTAGGGTGTGCGGAAAAAAAACAATTTTTTTTTTCGGTTGCATCCACCAAAAAAAGTTGAAGTAAGGTAAAAAAAGAAGAATCCTAAAACGGGAGGTCAAAAAAAAAATCATTTCGAACGGTGCATTGCATTTGAATATTTTCCATAAGAATAACACAGGAAAATATTGGAATTTCTGAATGTGGTAGTGCAACTCGTCAGAAAAAAAATCACACAAAGATGTCATTAACATATTCTCATGGAGAATCGAATTCCCTACAAAAAAAGTTCTTACGAAAAATTAGCTCGGAACAACCGTTCAGGTGGAATATAACGCGAATGAATATAGTGGAAATAACGCTGTCTGAAATTGAATTGATAGGAAAAAAAATAATTCAAAAGGCTGTAAAAATCGAATTTTTCGCTTTACGAAAAAACTTTTCGGGGGTTTTTTGTAGAGAATGTTCTGCCCTAACAACGTCGCTTTGATAGAAGCATATAACGGTTCATTAACAAAAAACGAAGAGCAGCTACAATATTTATTGGGCATAATGCAAAATTATCGATAGAAATACCCTAATTGCAACAAACAGACTCTTTAAAAAAGAAACGATGATTATTAAGCATTATAATGTAAAAAAAAACCTATTCTATCTTATTAAACCAAATTCATTGAATAAAGCTTTTCTAAACACGATCAATGATGAACGTCGTTTCTTTTATATTTCTTGTTGTACTTGATTTTTTTTTGTATAAGAGAAATATTTTTAGAACAATTTCATGCAAATATGTTAGAGCAGAACATTCTCTACAAAAAACCCCCGAAAAGTTTTTTCGTAAAGCGAAAAATTCGATTTTTACAGCGTTTTGAATTATTTTTTTTCCTATCAATTCAATTTCAGACAGCGTTATTTCCACTATATTCATTCGCGTTATATTCCACTTGAACGGTTGTTCCGAGCTAATTTTTCGCAAGAACTTTTTTTGTAGGGAATTCGATTCTCCATGAGAATATGTTAATGACATCTTTGTGTGATTTTTTTCTGACGAGTTGCACTACGACATTCAGAAATCCCAATATTTTCCTGTGTTATTCTTATGGAAAATATTCAAATGCAATGCGCCGTTCGAAATAATTTTTTTTTGGCCTCACGTTTTAGGATTCTTCTTTTTTTACCTTACTTCAACTTTCTTTGGTGGATGCAACCGAAAAAAAAAAATTGTTTTTTTTCCGCACACCCTAATATATATACTAGGGTGAGTCGAAAATTTTGAAAACTGTTGGCTACCCTCAAAAATCAAAGATATCACTGAAATAAAGTTCTCCGTGCAATGATTCGATTTTTTGAAAATATTCAGGGGGCGCGCGGGACGTTTAAAAATGCCATTTTTAGCGTTAAATTCACTTTATCACTGATAACCGTAAACAGTTCATTCCAAAAATTCTGATTTTTTTATACAAGGTGCCCAGATATGTATTCCTTCAAACTCAAATTCACGCAACATTAACGGATGGTTCATATCTTCGAAAAAAAATCTCTGAAAATCAATATTTTAACTATTTTTCAATTATACCTATCATTAAATGTTGATTTTTTTCCTTCTAAAACGTTTTTGTATTTGTTCCATCTTTTTTTTTTCTTGTAAAACTCGGTATCAGTATTGCTTACAATGCAAAAATTGCTGAATAATAAATCTTTATTTTGGAAATTTTCATATTCACGAAAAAATCGTTTGAATCAATAAAATATGAAAATTATAATATTATATTATAATATAATATAATTTATATAATGACTCGGGGGGGTAAAAACAGCAAACAGCTGCGAATACCGTCGCACGTGAGGGTGCTTCACGTGGAGCAGGAAGTCGCGGGTGACGAGACATCGGCCCTCGAGTCCGTGCTAGAGTGCGATTACGAGCGTAGCGCTATGCTCAGTCGTGAATCGGAGCTTCAGCGTATCGTCGAGAAAGAGGGTGGAAATGACACCGTCGGCGAGGAGCTCAATAATTTGTACGAGGCGATGCAATTGGCCGAGGTCGACAGGGCACCAGCTAAAGCGAGCGCCATACTCTCGGGCTTGGGTTTCACGGTCGAGAGGCAATCTTGGCCGACTAAATCGTTCTCCGGTGGCTGGCGAATGCGTCTGGCTCTCGCTCGTGCTCTTTTCTCGAGGCCCGATCTTCTTCTTCTCGACGAGCCCACCAACATGCTGGACATCAAGGCCATACTCTGGTTGGAAAAGTATCTTCAGTCGTGGCCAACGACGCTGCTCGTTGTTTCTCACGATAGAAATTTCTTGGACACTGTACGTATTTTACGTCCACAAAATTATATTATTATTATTATTTCAAAATTCGGAAAATCCGTCAGAATAAACAATTGCAAACTAATTTTTGAATTTTCCACTATAACCCATTAATTTTTTCAGCCTTCGTTACCTGATTATCATTATTGGGACCAAAATAAACGTGTTAGCCCAAAAAAAAAAACCCAAGAATTTGCAAAATTCGGAAAATCCGTCTGATTATCATTATTGGGACCAAAACAAACGTGTTGGCGAAAAAAAAACCCAAGAATTTGCAAAATTCGGAAAATCCGTCAGAATAAATAATTACAAACAAATTTTTTAATTTTTCACTATAAACCCTTAATTTTTTCAGGCTCCCCCGCCTGATTATCATTATTGGGACCAAAATAAACGTGTTAGCCCAAAAAAAACCCAAGAATTTGCAAAATTCGGAAAATCCGTCAGAATAAATAATTACAAACAAATTTTTGAATTTTCCACTATAAACCCTTAATTTTTTCAGGCTCCCCCGCCTGATTATCATTATCGGGACCAAAACAAACGTGTTAGCCCAAAAGAAACCCAAGAATTTGCAAAATTCGGAAAATTCGTCAGAATAAATAATTACAAACAAATTTATGAATTTTCCACTATAACCCATTAATTTTTTCAGCCTCCGTTACCTGATTATCATTATTGGGACCAAAATAAACGTGTTAGCCCAAAAGAAACCCAAGAATTTGCAAAATTCGGAAAATTCGTCAGAATAAATAATTACAAACAAATTTTTGAATTTTTCACTATACACCCTTAATTTTTTCAGGCTCCCCCGCCTGATTATCATTATCGGGACCAAAACAAACGTGTTAGCCCAAAAGAAACCCAAGAATTTGCAAAATTCGGAAAATTCGTCAGAATAAATAATTACAAACAAATTTTTGAATTTTCCACTATAACCCATTAATTTTTTCAGCCTCCGTTACCTGATTATCATTATTGGGACCAAAATAAATGTGTTAGCCCAAAAGAAACCCAAGAATTTGCAAAATTCGGAAAATCCGTCAGAATAAATAATTACAAACAAATTTTTGAATTTTCCACTATAAACCCTTAATTTTTTCAGGCTCCCCCACCTGATTATCATTATTGGGACCAAAACAAACGTGTTAGCCCAAAAAAAAACCCAAGAATTTGCAAAATTCGGAAAAGTCCTCAAAGCAAATAATTACCTCATTATTATTATTATTATTATTATTGACGTTGAATCGTTTCTCAGGTACCCACGGACATATTATATCTAAAAGCACAAAAGATCGAGGCTTATCGTGGAAATTACGAACAATTCGAGAAGACGAAGGGCGAACGCGAGCGTAATATTCAGCGCGAGTGGGAAGCGCAACAGGCCAAGAGGGCTCACGTTCAAGAGTTCATCGATCGTTTTCGCTACAACGCCAATCGTGCTTCGAGCGTTCAGAGCAAAATCAAAATGCTGGAAAAATTGTGAGTCCACGAGTCGCGCATCGCGTCGTTTTATAAATCCGCTTATTTTATAATTACCGATGCACAGGACTTCGATCGATATGTCATAGCATTGCCATGTTTACGTGCACTGTTTTACGTGTCATTGGCTATTAATTTTCGTAACTTGTGATATTTCGAAGAAACGTAAACGGATGGAAAATCAAGTTTTAGCTGACAGATATATTTGAGTTAAGAAAAATTGAGTCGCCAGATTCAAGCTTAATCTCGTGGATGATAAGAGCACGTAAACGGGCAAATAACGGAATTCTACTGAACGAAACAGCGTATCGATTGCTCGAAAATCTAATGAAGCATCGATTGCACGAAAATCGAAGCGAATAATCGAATTCGAAGATTTATGTCGACGCTTAGCTCTATTTTTCCGAAATTCTTCATCGTTTGGAAGAATTATTCGTCCCATCGGCCCATTTTGATTCGCAACTAGAGCAGCTATGAGCTTATACCCGATTCATTTCCGCACATTTTTCGTAATTTTTACAAACAGCCTTGTTGCCACTCTTAATTTAGGACGCCATAAAGTTTTAGGCTGTTTTATTGCGCGATTCTCGAGATCGCGTAAACGGCAACGTATTTTCCTTGATGGAAATTCAATTAGCACGTAAACGCCTATAATCGTACTGAACAAGTAGTAAATTTTGTGCACGTAAACGTCGTTGTATATTGTTTAACCGAGCGAGAAAACGACCGTTTTCTCCGAGGTGAACATTATTATTTTTTTTTTACAACAGCGGGCATGTAAACTCGCTGTTTTCGCTCCCCGCTGTTGTAAAAAAAATTAATTATTAAAAAAAAAAATAATTATTAAAAAAAAATAATTATTAAAAAAAAGTAATTATTAAAAAAAAAATAATTATAAAAAAAAAATAATTATTAAAAAAAAAAGTAATTATTAAAAAAAAAAATTAATTATTAAAAAAAAAATTAATTATTATAATTGTATGAAAGACCCGAACTGAAGCCAATGGAGAAAGAGGGCGAGGTGACGTTACGTTTTCCGGATGTCGTGCCCCTGAGTCCTCCCATACTGCAGCTGAACGAGGTATCGTTTCGCTACGAGGGAGCCGATTCTTATCTGTTCACCGGTGTTAATTTGACCGCCGCTCTCGAGTCCCGTATCTGCATCGTCGGTGAAAACGGCGCTGGTAAAACGACCCTCCTGAAGATAATAACCGGTACACTCGATCCGACCCGTGGCAGCGTTCATCCTCATCGAAATCTCAAAATTGGATATTTCAGTCAGCATCACGTGGATCAGCTCGACATGGGAGTTTGTCCGGTCGAATTGGTACAAAATCATTTTCCAGGTACTACAAGTAAAACTTGAGAGAGAGCGAGAGAGAGAGAGATACGCTTGATGATTTTTTATAAAATATTTTTAACGTACAACAGGTAAACCAATCGAGGAATACAGACGAATGCTCGGTAGTTTCGGAGTTACCGGTGATCTCGCGTTGCAAAATATAAATTCATTGTCCGGCGGACAAAAGTCGAGAGTCGCTTTTGCTCTGATGTGCGCGGCGATGCCAAATTTTTTGGTACTCGACGAGCCGACGAATCATCTCGACATTGAATCGATCGAGGCTCTCGGCAAGGCTCTCAACGTATGTCAGGTAAGCTTCCTCTCCGCACTATTACGATGCTTCATTGATCATATATCAGGGTGGTCCTTATTCAGGGGTCGGAAAAATTTTTATTTAAAAATTTTAAAATAAAAATTAAAAAAAATTTGTTTAAAATTTATTTAAAAAAACACAATCTGTGTAAAGTTTGAAGCTGCTGCGCCAACCGGAAACACGTGCCGCAACGAGCTTGAATTTTTCTCATTCGGGTAAAAAATTCGCATTCCTTCTGCTCGAAAATTGGCCCTGAATGTCATTTTATCGGAAATTTTGATGGGCTGCCCTGACTGAATGAAGATAAAGATCGAAAAATCCTTCTAGAGATATGTTTAATACATAAAAATCGGTTAAAAAAAAAAAAAAAAAAAACTTGATTTTTCACGCTTTCACCCCTCAAAACTTAAGTTTTAATGAAAAAAAAACATCCTCGCGAAGAGAGAGCTCTGTAGCTTAAGCGGAAGTCGCCGCTCATTGGACATTTCTAATTATAACAGCCAATTAACGTCTATGACGAAATTTTTGGAAGAAAAAATTTGAGACCATGGGAATTGTATTTCAAATAAAAAGAATCTTCAATGATTTAAAAGTTGTGAACGATATTGCTGAACGAAAAGTTGCTTTGTGCGCGGAATTTAATTCATTATTAATTAAGGATAGAGATCAAGCGCAATATATACTTTTAGTCGCTGATTTACACCGGAAGACGTATACCACGTGTAAAAAGGCGTCGTTGGCATCAATCTTTACCGAAAATAAATAAATAAATGACATTTTGCGTTTTTTTTTTTTGCACAAAGTCATAGCGGAAAAATTGTTAAAGGTGAATAAAGCTTATATACTATCGTCCCGGAGACTAATGATTTCCTATTTCAGCGGGAGAATAAAGAACCATGGAGTACGTATTTGAGTCGAGAAAAAAAAATTTCACCACATACGAATTGTTTATAACAATTAATAAACAATTTTGAATCAAAAAATTATTTTTATGAATAAAATCGATCTAAATTTTTTTTTGGACACGATAGTGTCAGAAATAAATGTTCAACTTAAAATTGCTTAAAATTTTTTACAAAAAATTAGAAATTCGGAATAAACAAATATTAATTTAATTAAATTTTTTTTCTCAATTCGAAATACAATTCTCATGGTCTCAAATTTTTCCTTCCAAAAAGTTCGTCATAGACGTTAAGGATGTATCGGACCCACCTTCCCAACCGAAAGTGACTTTCGTCGACAATATTGCGTACTTCATGATGCGATAAAAATCGAAAAAAATTCAACCACAATAAAGACGATAAGAAGATTACTTTTTAATAATAATAATGCCCAAAAGTTATCAATAAATTGTTTAAACAAAACATTGTTCAACAAATTTTTAGGGAATATTTTTTTTTTGTCATGTTAAATGAATTCGTTGATTTTTCTGACTACGCAGGAATTAAAAAAAAAAAAATTCTTATCATTTCGAAATTTCGGTTTTCGGAAATTTGTAAGGATTGTATTTACGAAACTATTCGTTCAATGCCCTGGAAACTTCTTCATTGTAACGTACAACGCTTTTACGAAAAAATATCCAAAATTCACGATTTTTCCTTCATTTTTCAAAATTAAAATATTTTTCGAAAACCGAAATTTCAAAATGATAAGAAAATTTTTTAAAAAATTTATGCGTCAGAAAATTTAACGAATTCATTTCACGTGTCAAAAAAAAAACTTTCCCTAAAAATTTGTTAAACAATGTTTCGTTTAAACAATTTATCGATAACTTTTTGGCATTGTTATTATTCAAAATTAATCTTCTTATCGTCTTTATTGCGGTTGAATTTTTTCCGATTTTTATCTTATCACAAAGTATGCAATATTGTCGACGAAAGTCACGTTTGGTTGGCAAGGTACGTCCGATACATCCTTAATTGGCTGGTTATAATTAGAAGCGTCCAATGAGCAGCGACTTCCACTCAAGTTACAGAGCTCCCTCGTCGCGAGGATGTTTTTTTTCCCCATCAAAACTCAAGTTTTGAATGGTGGCAGCATGAAAAATCAAAAAAAAATTTTTTAAACACCCCAATACATATATACATTATACATACATATATACAAGAAAAAAATGACAAATTTTTTTGCAGGCGGGTGTGATACTCGTATCTCACGACGAACGACTCATACGACTCGTGTGCAAAGAGCTGTGGGTATGCGGCGATGGCTCGGTACGTTGTATCGAGGGTGGCTTTGACGAGTATCGAAAGATCATCGAGAAAGAGCTCGAGGCATGAGTTTAAATCGCTCAAGAGAAAAAAAAACAAAGAAAAAAACCGACAAACACACACACACAGACACGACATTATACGCGATAATTTTTATATAACTTGATTATATCGCGGTGCTTCGGTCCCAAGAAATATTTTCCAACTGTCCCGTTTTATCCATTATCAATTCCATGTTTTTCGCCGGTGTTTGGGGAGGTAACAAACGGAAAACGCGGGATGGAAACAATTATTTTCGAGAGAGATATAATGCTATTTCGTTTCGCGCATCTAATTTAATAAATCCATAATTGTTACATCAACGACGAGTTTCATTTACATCGTTGTTAATCCTTCCGCAATTTTTATTATTTATCCTCGATTGCGAAATCCCGTTTGGGTTAATGTATTTTTTTCTTTTTTTTTTTTTTTTTTATTATTATTCAAATTAATTAATTTTTTTTTTTGCAACATACGCGAATTGAAAAATCGAGGTTGCGTGCGCAATTTATACAATTTTCTATGATCCAGCGACATTGGCCATTTATATTTCTCTTTCGCGTATATAAAAAATTTTCCGAGCGATTTTCACGCATCCTCGCGCGATGCATACCGCACGACACTTCGATCTCGATTATCTCATGTGTCTCTCGTTGAATTTTATAATTATTATTATTATTTTATTTTTTTATTTTTCCAATTATTAGTTATCATACTCGCCATGCTGGTCTGGTATCCTCTTTTTTTTTTTTTTTCGAGTTTTCGTGACGCAATGTTAAGTATCGTTGTAAGAAAAAAAAAAAAAAAAAAAAAAAAAAAAAATACGCTCTCTCTCTTACATTGGTAATCGAGGCCTTTTTTTTTCGTTTCTCTTTGCTTTCTCGTTACAACGCCCCCGCCACAGTTATGCCGATCACGCATGCGGTGCTCTACTCGAAACTTTGATCGCTGAAACGAAAGAATTATTTTGCTTTTTAGATTGAATTTAAATTAAAACATACAGCTGCAATTTTATCATCCCCCCCCCCCCCCCTTTGTGCCCTACCAGCCATAATATTATGAGGACGTGTATCTCTAAATGATCAATATAATTCATATTTTTTTTTTTTCTTTATATTTAACATACAATTTTTTGCGGTTTTTCACAGTTGAGCCGAAATTTCGTCCAGTTCAACAGATTTAATTTTTGTATTTGGCTATGCACTATACTGATTCAACGGGATTCTCGTTATAGTCGAGGAAATTTTGCGAGATGCGTACCGTCAGGGGAGAGCTGAGAGAGAAAAAGAGAGGGGAGAAGCGTCACAATTAGGAGCATGAATGAAATTTGTTTTTTTCAGTCATCGGGGCGCATAATGTAGAGTAAGTAAAAATAATGAGGACGTATTTTTTATTTTTCATTAAAAATAACAGATGCACCTGCTATAGGCAATTGAATTTCACGGATTTCGATATATATATATAGATATAGCGTAAAATGTGTGACGTCATAATGTTATATTTTTCAATTTGTCATATTAACGGCAATTTTGATTCAAATAAAAAAAAATAAAAAATACGTACTAAATATTTTTTCCTAAACTACCAGATTTTGAAATAAAAAAATTTCATTTATACTCTCATTTAGGAGTATGAATGAAATTTTTTTTCAATCATCGGGGCGCATTGTGTAGAGCAAGTAAAAATAATGAGGACGTATTTGTTTATTTTTCATTAAAAATGACAGATGCACCTGTTATGGGCAATTTAATTTCACGGATTTTGATATATATATAGATATAGCGTAAAATGTGTGACGTCATAATGTTATATTTTTCAATTTGTCATATTAACGGCAATTTTGATTCAAATAAAAAAAAATAAAAAATACGTACTAAATATTTTTTCCTAAACTACCAGATTTTGAAATAAAAAAAATTCATTTATACTCTCATTTAGGAGTATGAATGAAATTTTTTTTCAATCATCGGGGCGCATTGTGTAGAGCAAGTAAAAACAATAAGGACGTATTTTTTATTTTTCATTAAAAATGACAGATGCACCTGTTATAGGCAATTCAATTTCACGGATTTCGGTATATATATATAGATATAGCGTAACATGTGTGACGTCATAATGTTATATTTTGCAATTTGTTATATCAAACGGCAATTTCGATTCAAATAAAAAAAAAATAAAAAATACGTACTAAATATTTTTTCCTAAACTAACAGATTTTGAAATAAAAAAAATTTCATTTGTACTCCCAATTATTGTTTCTTCGCAACGAATCTACAACGAATCTTCTGGTAATAAATATGGGTACAGGTGATTTTTTTTAAAATTTTTTTTGTTTTTGTTTTTCGCTTTTCGCTGATTCTTTTGGACGCACGAATGAGCGCACAAACGGCGGTTTGTGAAAATTTTATTTTCAACACGCCGACGATGCTGCGTTATGCTGCCATTGTTTACCCCCGGACGAAGCGTTCAACCGAAGCATCGTACCGGGGGCAGAGGTTGATTGCAGAGGTGGGGCTGGAGCTTGTTGCTTAGCGGCTGCAATTTTCCGAAATATTTATTTCTCTTATTCCATCCCGTTGAGCGATATTACAAATTTACATGAGTATATATTGTATTATTTCGTTTCACGCTACACTCGAAAACTCGATAGCTAATGGAATCTTGCACAACGATGATAAATGCATCTACCAATTCTCACGGGAACAAACGGCATTCGATCTAAACGCTCTCCGCAAGACACTCGAGAAGGAGAGAGAGAGAGAGAGAGGGAGAGAAAAACATTCTCCATGCAAAACTTGGATATTGCGCATTGATTTCAAAGATATAAATGGTTTTTGTGTAATGGAAAATCGCTATTTTTGAAACATAAAAATTCGCCGTAGAATGGAAAAAAGAAAAGAATAAGACCAGCGTAATTGAAGATTAAGGGTCAAATCGTCCACGCGGTACGCAAAGCAGGGGGAGTGGACGAGAGATGTATCGATCGGAAAAGGTACAACATCGCAAAATTGATGAGAGAGGAAAGAAGAAAAAAAAAAAAAAACAAAAAGCGACAGAGACGGAAAAATGGCCATGCAGCACGATGGTCGGGCACAAAAAAAAATGGAGAGATCGCAGAGCTGGGCAAAGTACCGGAAAGTACAAAGTACTGTGAGTACTTTAAGTACTCGTGTGTTTCGATTACCAAGTCCCGCAAATACACGAAGTACTTGAAATACGTCAAGTATCAAGTATCGAATACTTTTCAAGTTATCCGGTATACGTCTCGTGAGTTTCAGTACTAATATTTGATTTCTTGCGTACTCTTTGAACTCATTTGACATTTATTCGAGTACCTTTTGTATCAAAATATATTTTCACATTGCGCGATTCACTCGGATTGAGCAGTTTGGAACGGAAACATTTGAACGAAGAATTGAAAATAATTTTAAAAAATAGCCACGACGATTGTCATTAAGATTCGTTTAGCTTCAGGTTTGAAAAAGAAAAAAAAATAAAGAATTTAATACACGAATTGTCAAAAACAATAAAAAGATTGCGCAGAACGTTCTTCAATTATATATTCGAAGGCGTTATACGTGCGACCATTACCAAGACGTATTCAAAAGTTACATCATACTTGGTACTTCAAAAATTACTTGAAGTACAGGAAAGTACTTACAATTTTAATTCCAAATACGTTAAGTACATCGCGTGTACTTGAAAATTTAAGTACAAATACTTGTAGTACACGACGAGTAATTGAAGATTTAAGTACAACACTTGAAATACTTTTTGCGTACTTTGTACTTCAAGTAACGTACTTCCAGTAGATCGCAAGTACTTTGTACTTTAAGTACTTTGTACTTCAAGTAAACAGCAAGTACTTTGTACTTCAAGTAAACAGCAAGTACTTTTTACTTCAAGTAAACAGCAAGTACTTTATACTTCAAGTAACGTACTTCCAATAAATTGCAAGTACGTTGTACTTCAAGTAACGTACTTCCAGTAAATCGCAAGTACTTTATACTTCAAGTAACGTACTTACAGTCAATCACAAGTACTTTGTACTTTAAGTATCGTCCTTCCAGTAAATCGCAAGTACTTTGTACTTCAAGTACCGCCCATCCACTAAACAGCAAGTACTTTATACTTCAAGTAACGTACTTCCAGTAAATCGCAAGTACTTTATACTTCAAGTAACGTACTTCCAGTAAATCGCAAGTACTTTATACTTCAAGTAACGTACTTCCAGTTAATCGCAAGTACTTTGTACTTCAAGTAACGTATTTCCAGTAAATTGCAAGTACGCTGTACTTCAAGTAACGTACTTCCAGTAAACCGCAAGTACTTTGTACTTTAAGTACCGCACTTTCAACAAATTGCATGTACTTTGTACTTTAAGTACCGCACTTTCAACAAATTGCAAGTACTTTGTACTCCAAGTACCGTAATTCCAGTAAATCGCAAGTACTTTATACTTCAAGTAACGTACTTCCAGTAAACCGCAAGTACTTTGTACTTTAAGTACCGCACTTTCAACAAATTGCAAGTACTTTGTACTTTAAGTACCGCACTTTCAACAAATTGCAAGTACTTTGTACTCCAAGTACCGTAATTCCAGTAAATCGCAAGTACTTTATACTTCAAGTACCGTCCTGCCAGTAAACAGCAAGTACTTTATATTTCAAGTAACGTACTTGCAGTAAATCGCAAGTACTTTATACTTCAAGTAACGTACTTCCAGTAAATCGCAAGTACTTTATACTTCAAGTAACGTACTTCCAGTAAATCGCAAGTACTTTATACTTCAAGTAACGTACTTGCAGTAAATTGCAAGTACTTTATACTTCAAGTAACGTACTTCCAGTAAATCGCAAGTACTTTATACTTCAAGTAACGTACTTCCAGTTAATCGCAAGTACTTTGTACTTTAAGTACCGTACTTGCAGTAAATCGCAAGTACTTTATACTTCAAGTAACGTACTTCCAGTAAATCGCAAGTACTTTATAATTTAAGTACCGTTCTTCCAGTAAATCGCAAGTACTTTATACTTTAAGTACCGCCCTTCCAGTAAACAGCAAGTACTTAATACTTCAAGTAACGTACTTCCAGTAAATAACAAGTACTTTATACTTTAAGTACCGTTCTTTCAGTAAATTGCAAGTATTTTGTACTTCAAGTAACGTACTTACAGTAAACCGCAAGTACTTTGTACTTCAAGTACTTTGTACTTCAAGTACCGCACTTTCAACAAATTGCAAGTACTTTGTACTCAAAGTACCGTACTTGCAGCAAATCGAAAGTACCGGATACTTGAAGTACCGCCCAGCTCCGAGAGATGGCCGAAAAAATTTGTCGGACAATTGAATGGTAAATCCAATTATCCTCCAGAGATTATTGGCCACTATTATTATTATCATTATTATTATTATCATTATTATTATTATTAATCGCTGTTGTCTCACCGTTTTTGCTATTGTAGACTTTGGTGAAACCGCGAAACGGAGCTGGATTTGGAAAATTCATTATCGAATGAAATTTATCCGTGAAACGGAGCTCGAGATCGAGGATCACGGTCGGACCGTTTCGCGGAAGGGTGGACGAGACCGCCGAGGCTATCCTCGTGGGTGGTGTAGGCGGCGGCGGCGGTGCCAGTCTCTGATGAATCGAGGTCGAGCGATAGGGCGGCGGAGGAGGCGGCATGCTCGGAGCCGTTACGGCTAATCTCGAGGGCGGCACGGGAGCGATTCGTGTCGCGACGCTGGATGTTACTCTGGAGGTCGGCGGCGAGGGTGGCCGGGCGATCGGTGGTCTGAGAACGCGATTCATCATCGGCCTGTGCTGTTGCTGCTGCTGCTGCTGCTGCTGCATCGTCTCGTTGAGAAAATCCTGGGACTGGTGCAGCGTGGATGGCACGGGCGCGAGAACGGGAGGCGAACGCGGCGGTAGTCGCATGCTGTGGGCTCGCGAGACGCTCTGACCGTTCAGGAGATTGAATTTTTTCGGCGGCGGCGAGGGCTTCTGCGAGCCAACACCGTTGGGCGGTTTAGGCGCCAGCATTGGCTTGCCAAATGAGACCTTGGCGATGGGCTCGGGACTCGCCGTTTCGGCGCTCGCCTGCGGCTTGAGACTCGTCGGCGGCGGTACCGGCGGCGGTCCTCTCCTCGCGCACGAACCGATCGACGATCCGTTCGGGCTCGCTTCCCTGTCGTCCGCGATACTCGATCTGAGACCCCTGGCTTTGAGCTTGGGCATCCCGCCGGCGAATAATCCTCCCAAATTCGGTGGCCCGCCCGCGACGTTTCCTCCCAAATTCGGCGCTACCCCCGCGGTTGCTCCTCTGCCGCCGATGTTTCCACGCGACGACGGACCTACCGAGCTCGAGCGTTCCTCCTTTATCCTGCCTGCAAAATATTCCGGCACAGCTCGGTTAAAAATATCATTGTCGAACTTTCGTTAACTGCATTTGGATTTTTTTTTTTTTCTTTTTTTTTTCTTTTTCCCATTTCCGAGCAATTCGCCTACCGCTGATAGCCGGAGCGCTCTTGTCCACCGTTACGGTCTTTTTTAAGGTTTTGCCCGCTCTGATGGACTGAAGAAGCAGTCCGTGGTCATTTTTTCCGGCGCTCGGAGCGGAACTCGTCGGAGGCGGAGGCGGCAACGGCGGTGCTGGCATTTTTTTTTCACTACCGACCGTATACCTGTATTTATTTATTTGATATTTATAATAATAATGATATTTATATTGCATAATGGTACACTCTATATTTATTATAATAAGAAACGAAAATATATCTGTACGGAAAGTTTCTCGGGATGTTCGGCCCACGGAAGCTCGTTAGCTCGTATGGGTGGGTATCGCAGCTGAAAAAAGCTGGTTCAAAGGTTTTTTTTTTTTTTTTCTCATGCATATACACAATTTTCGATATCCGACGAACAATGCAGCCCCGAATTTATTTATCAATTCTGACGAACGGAACACGAAAATCCTTCCTTATCAATGTCGCGCGCGATACGATAACATTATTTCCCGTTTATGATTAATTTATGTATATATACGTATATATAATTATAGTAATAATATGAATGCGCGCTCACGCACCTTTGTCGCAACGTGTGATGTTAGCTGGCTAAAATCATCGTGCTGCTGGTATCTGTTACGAATCTCCTTGTATCAACGATTTCTACTTGCAACGATTTACAGGACAACTCATCGATTTGTTATTTTACGATGACAAATAAGCGATTCACCGTTTTGCGCTGTGTGCGTAATATATGTACGTGGAGAGGGGATCCCCGTGTTTTTTGAGTGCGACATTTGACAGTGGGGGGAGTTACGGACGTTTGCGTGCAGCGCCCTCATCGAAAAATGGCCGAAACTTAAGTTTTTCGGTTTTGGGCAGTTTTGGGGATTCAATTCTTTTTATTTTCTATCAATAATGCAATCGTTTGGGAATTTTCTAAAACCATATGTTACCAAAGTTTCAATCAATGGTTGAGCAATGGAGAAGCAATTTTCAAATCTGTATTGTAGGAACGTCGTATTTTTCATCCTTTTGGTCATAATACAAAGATTTTAATTTGGCACCATTCTGCGATGGTAAATCGGTATTTCGTCTTTTTTCTTTTCTCGAAAACTAGATTGGAGTAATCAATTAAATTAGTGCAGCAATTAAGTAGGAGACATTTTTTGGTACCATCAATCGTTATAAAATTCCAAAGTTGCGGGCTACAAGTCCACACATAGGTATGGTTCCGTGCACTTATAATTTGGGACAGTCGATGAAGTAGGAAAGTACACGTGCGGCGCGTATCCGGCTTCGCGCGCATCCTTTAGTTCCAAATTATTTGATACTAATTTAATTTTTACAAAAACAAATAAAATTTCCCAAATGTTGAAATTACGGAGGGGTTTCCCGAATAATTTTAAGTTGTTTGGAAAAAAAATAAATTTATTCCATCGTGCCTGCTAACTATATATATGTATATATATATGCCTTATAAATGTATATTATCAACAAATAAACTATTGTTTCGATGGCTAAACTATGGCATATTGATGGAAAACAAAAAATAAATATATATTTGCTTGCGGAGGTGGTCATGAAAAAAAAAAAGAAAAATTTCGCCACCTATCGTGCGACGAGCGATCTTGTTTTGCGATGGTAGATATTTTTAAAAATGGCGGTACCCTCGGCTTCGCTGTCAACAAGAAATAAAAAGCATTTCCTTGGAGTACCGGCTCCTCTGGGTTACGTAGCCGGTGTTGGCAGAGGGTAATTAGCGTTAATTAATAATTTCGTAAAATTATAAAATATTGTTTAACTGCACGAAGATTGAACAATGTGAGGACACATGGTCCATAACCTCATCACTGAATCGAACGTTTCTCAAACATTTTCGTTTCACACGAGACGAACAATCGATTATTGTAACTGTTTCTTTATTTGGTAGATTGCCTTCTATTCGGTACCTTTTGCGACAACTTATTTAATTATAAAAACAATAATAATAATATTTATTTATCATTTATGTACGTCTTTCCTCACACCCTATACAATATAATGTATACCACCCAGGTCTGATTCGATCAGCCTAGGGGTCTCTTCCTTTTCGAATTTGACCACATAGACACTATTGTGCCTGCTCCTGACTTCCCCGGGTAGTTTTACCAATCTCGCAGTTTTATAATGAGCGCATGACGTAATCTCGTCACTAATCCCAAGATGTTTTCAGTAGTCCTGCTACTCCTTTTGAGCCTAGTTCTCGTAGCTTTTCGTGAATAATTTCTTTACGTGAGTTTCCCCATAATTGAAGAATCGCATTTCGACTTTTGCACAACATTAGGTTTAAGATCTTTGGAGCTACGTACGCATGACTTTTCATTCCCATCGTGGTTCTAATTATCGGCACCGTGACCGAGTCAAGTGCTTGCGACCTTAGCGCTCTTTTTCCTACCTCTGCCCTAAAGAGCTTATTCTTTGCGTAATAATTCAACATGACATTACAAAAAAGTTCCCTAACATCGTAAGCTTTTGTTTCTTCATGCAACTGGTCGAACGGGAAGAGTTTGTTTTTTCCATACATAATGTTCAGTATTTTCCTCTTTAAGGCAGTCGTCTGGCGTAGTGGCCTACAAAAAAGTGATTTTTGGTGATTTTTTTTTTATAAGGAAAGAAACAACCGACCTTGTTGAAAATTTTATTGTACTTTAACACACATTTGAAGAGTATAAAAAAATTTTTTTATCAATTAATTGTCGCAAAATGGCGAAGTATTAGATTGACCATAGAAGCGCCTCGCCGCTGGAGTCTCGAACCGGCGGGAAAGATGGTGCGATTAATTCTTGTCTGAAATGCAAAAAACGCAATTATTTTTAATTGAAATATATTTTTATTGTCGATGAACTGAAAAAAAACCGTGAAACCATATTAATTTTCGAGCTCGAACAAAAAAGTGACGATTTTTACAATTTTTTTTTTTCTTCGTGCAATAAATATAAAAATAATAATAGTATATAATAATAATAATATAAAAAATAAAAATAGTATAAAATGAGTTTTTTATGAATGTTTTTAGTTCATTTAGGATGGTTTTTAATAATCTAGAGAATGAGATTTGGTTTGGGTCGATAGGTCAAATAGTTTTTTTTGCTATCACGCATTTTATCAATTAGTTGATAAAATTTTTTTTTTTATACTCTTCAAGTATGTGTTAAAGTACAATAAAATTATCAAGAAGGTTCGTTGTTTCTTTCCTTATGAAAAAAAAAAATCACCAAAAATCACCTTTTTTAGGCCTCTACACCAGACGACTGTCTTAAGGCCGGATCCTGCTTTAGAAGGTCCAAAAATTCGTTTTTTTTTTTGCCTAAATCCATGGATAGACTATCCAAGAATATATTCACAAAGTTACACATGACAATTCGAAGTATTTTCGGTGATACGAAGCCGAACGCAGAAGAGCGTCGACCAGGTTTGCGCGCTATCGAAAACTTTAAAGCGCGTTTTCTCGAGTTTTCATTTTTTCGATTCTTCTGAATTGGCGGGCGTGATGGCAAAACAACTAAAAGACCTATAGACTCGAACCAAAGTTTGTTCTCTCCAGTATTGAATTCTTCTCCAAGTGAATTAACAAAATTGTTAAAAAAGTATTTTTAAATAACTTTTACAGCGCGTCAAAGTGATTTTTTTTTTTGAAAATACATATTTTTTCTTTTCAACGTGAAAAAAGTTATGATTTCATGATTATTTAAACTTTTCCTTAGTTCACCCGGAAGAAAAATATATGATAATTGGAAATTTTTTAAGTTTTTTTGTTTCTGACAAAATTATGAACTGCATCTTTCCCGCCAATTGGGAACTACAGTGGCAAGACGCTCACGGAAAGGGCTCATTGCACTGCAGTTTATTATTGTATTTACTTGAAAAAAATTATTTTCACACTTCGAGTACGTAAGAAAAGATATCCCAAAGTTCACTGGGCTAAGTTGTTTTTTTCCCTTCCAAAAAAATTCTCGAAAATAAGCTTTTTTTTGGTCTTCTAAAGCAGGATCCGGCCTTAAGGCACCCAATGGTTTAATCGCGTTATCTGCTACTCCACCCCAATCGATGACCCCGTAATCCATAATTGAAACGACCAAAGCATTGTATACCATTTTTTAACATCGATTTCTTATTATTATATCCATGTCGCACTCGTCATCTCATTTTTAATATGCGTTTTTCTTTTCAAAAAACGCACCATTCCATCATAGTAAATTAACGGAAAACAATTACGTATACCACTCGATTGTTATCTCGATTATGAAAAACAAATGATTACAGAGCGACCGGATTTACTACACGATCGGATATCGGTCCGGCCCGCGACGCCAATGATGTCTCGTGAGTTGATATATCGCTAATAATAGTTCATATTTATTGAGTATCGTCGGTTTGAATTATTTTTCAAATAAAATGAGATCAACAGCGACGACAGACACGCGCCACCTACAAAAAGAGCAAAGAAGAAAGAAGAGGAGGAGGAGGACGAGGAAGATCTCAATGATTCTAATTACGACGAATTCTCCGGTTATGGCGGATCTCTCTTCAGCAAGGTATAACGCATCCCCCCCACCGTGTATATTATCATGTATTTGAAAAAAAAAAGAAAAAAAAGCTTGCAAATAACTTGCATATTGCTTCCACATTATTTTATCCCGAAAACGAAGTTTTCTCTATGAGATTGTCAATTTTGGCTTCCTTATCGAGAAAGCTTTTCGATCGAGATAAAATAATGATGAAGCAATGTACAAGTTTCGAATTTGCATGCTTTTTCCTCGAATTCGATTTCAAACATTCAAAATTTTCAAAACATTCAAAGTTTTCTCTATGAGATTGTCAATTTTGGCTTCCTTATCGAGAAAGCTTTTCGATCGAGATAAAATAATGAGGAAGCAATGTACAAGTTTCGAATTTGCATGCTTTTTCCTCGAATTCGATTTCAAACATTCAAAATTTTCAAAACATTCAAAGTTTTCTCTATGAGATTGTCAATTTTGGCTTCCTTATCGAGAAAGCTTTTCGATCGAGATAAAATAATGAGGAAGCAATGTACAAGTTTCGAATTTGCATGCTTTTTCCTCGAATTCGATTTCAAACATTCAAAATTTTCAAAACATTCAAAGTTTTCTCTATGACATTGTCAATTTTGGCTTCCTTATCGAGAAAGCTTTTCGATCGAGATAAAATAATGATGAAGCAATGTACAAGTTTCGAATTTGCATGCTTTTTCCTCGAATTCGATTTCAAACATTCAAAGTTTTCTCTATGACATTGTCAATTTTGGCTTCCTTATCTAGAAAGCTTTCCGATCGAGATAAAATAATGAGGAAGCAATGTACAAGTTTCGAATTTGCATGCTTTTTCCTCGAATTCGATTTCAAACATTCAAAATTTTCAAAACATTCAAAGTTTTCTCTATGAGATTGTCAATTTTGGCTTCCTTATCGAGAAAGCTTTTCGATCGAGATAAAATAATGAGGAAGCAATGTACAAGTTTCGAATTTGCATGTTTTTTCCTCGAATTCGATTTCAAACATTCAAAATTTTTGACCTTGCTTCAAAGTAATTTCATGTTTACGACATGAAAACTACAGAAAATTTGTCCATCATTTTTCGGCTAAATCAATATCGTTGATTAAATAACCATTATTCCCATCGTCGTTGGATCGATCGGTGTCTTCTGGCTTTCTTTGTGGCAGATGTCGGCTCGATGTTGGCAAATTTACGAAAGTTTGAGCAAGCATTCTCCATAAAAATTTTTCGAAAATATTTAAAAATTCAAAATTTGACATGAAAATCTGGAAAAAAAAATTGTTTTTGCTTTCTCATGAAAACAAAGTTCCCTCCGTGAGGAGGCTAAAGTGACGAGATTAAGGTATAAAATGGAAAATATTTCAAGGATCCGTATGACAAAGATGACGAGGAGGCTGACGCGATTTACGAAGCGATCGACAAGAGAATGGACGAGAAGCGCAAGGAATACCGGGAGAAACGTTTGAGGGAAGAATTGGAACGTTATCGTCAGGAGCGACCCAAGATACAGCAGCAATTTTCCGATTTGAAGAGAGAATTGGTAAACGTGAGCGAGAACGATTGGAAAAATGTACCGGAAGTCGGTGACTCGAGAAATCGGAAGCAGCGCAATCCGCGAGCCGAAAAATTTACCCCGCTGCCGGATTCCGTGCTTGCGAGAAATTTGGGAGGCGAAACGGCGACCAGTCTCGATCCTTCGAATGGACTTGCCTCGATGATGCCCGGTTCCGTGACACCGGGTATGCTCACACCAACCGGTGATCTTGATCTACGAAAAATCGGACAAGCGAGAAACACACTGATGAACGTGAAGTTGAATCAGGTGTCTGACTCGGTCGAGGGACAGACCGTCGTTGATCCAAAGGGTTATCTGACCGATCTTCAAAGTATGATCCCGACCTACGGCGGTGATATCAAGTAAGTGGCAGATATATATACACTATAGGGTGGATCGAAAAATTAAAAAACCTTTGGCTACCCTCAAAAATCAAAGATATCATTGAAATAAAGGTCCCCGTGCAATGATTCGATTTTTTGACAATATATAGGGGGCGCGCGCGGGACGTTTAAAAACGCAATTTTTAGCGTTAAGGATGTATGAGCACAAGGTGGCGGGGAATAAGCGAAAACGTGGGCGCGGGTGAGCGCGGTGAGCGAGGGGCACGCATGAAACAAAAGAGAGAGTCGGACCGCTTATTATGCGACGCACGCGAAAAATTTCCTTAAAATCGATAATTGTATGTCAAAAGGTTCGTTGACCCCCATTTTTTATGGAACGTATGTAATCGTGATAGTTTTCTGAACATTTAACAGTTTTAATATTGATCGGATCTGATCGTGAAAGATACGAATTTCTGTTTCAAAGTTGCGTCAGCCCAGAATTCGTATATGGCGTGGGATAAATATCTTGATTTGACGAATTAATTACTCGCGTAAAGAGTCGTTGACCCACTTTGAAATTTTGCAGGTTTTATCCTATAAACTTCTGCTACACCATATAAAAAATTTAGATTTTTATATCGAGGGCTTAGGACCAGAAAGGCGTAACCCACAAAAAACGGACTATACTGCCATAAGGGCGTATCCCCAACTTTAACACGGAAGTTCCATAAGAGCAAAATTAATCAGCCTACAGCCAGAAGGGCGTAAGCCCACACTACAATACTGCCAGAAAGGCGTAAGCCACGAAAAATAAAAAAAAGTGGCTTACGCCCGTCTGGCAGATCATTCATAATTTTTTACCGGATTTAAATCGCCTGATTACAGCCAGACGGGCGTAACCCTCTTTTTTTTATTTTTCGTGGCTTACGCCTTTCTGGCGGATAACCGGTCAATTTTTTCCGAATTTCGATCGTCTACTTACTGCCAGAAGGGCGTTACCCCAAAAAAATTGAAAACGTGATGTGTGTGTGTGTGTGACGTGTGTGTGTAAAATTTTCAAAATTTTCAAATTTTTCAAAAGTTTCAAATTTTTCAAAATTTTCAAATATATCGAAATTTTCAAATTTTTCAAAATTTTCCAAACCTATTCAACATTTTCAAAATTTTCAAAAATATTTGAAATTTAAAAAGTTTTTTAAAATTTTCAAAGGTTTCAAAATTTTTAGAGGTTTTAAAAATATTCACCATATTCAAAATTTTCAAAAATTTTGAATATGTTCAAAAATTTTTGAAATTTTCAAAAATTTTGAATATGTTGAATATTTTTAAAAATTATGAAAATTTTAAAACCTCTAAAAATTTTGAAACCTTTGAAAATTTTGAAAATTTTGAAAAATTTGAAAAATTTTGAAAATGTTGAATAGATTTGGAAATTTTTGAAAAATTTTCAAATTTTGGAAAATTTTCAAATTTCGGAAAATTTAAAAAATTTGAAAATTTTGAAAATTTTGAAAAATTTGAAAATATTGAAAATTTTGAAAATTTTGAAAAATTTGAAAATATTGAAAGTTTGAAAAATTTCAAATTAAAAAAGAAAAATTTTATTTTGAAAAATTTTTAAATTTCGAGTATTAACTATAGCAACGACTAAATATGCGCATGCAACCATTTTGAAAATGGTATATTTCGTTTTTGTTTATATTTCGCATTAAAAAATATTAGCAAATAGCGAATAGTTTCCTGACCAGCAACTACCGAGTTTTTCTGACCAGCAACTCGTCAGCCTGCCAAGACTGGCACTGAACAGATTTGCGTTACACACCTAATCTGGAACTCGACAGTTTACTGGCCATCAACTGGCCAGAAAGATGGAAAACTGGCCAGCATCTTACACACATCAAGTTTTCAATTTTTTTGGGGTAACGCCCTTCTGGCAGTAAGTAGACAATCGAAATTCGGAAAAAATTGACCGGTTATCCGCCAGAAAGGCGTAAGCCACGAAAAATAAAAAAAAGAGGGTTACGCCCGTCTGGCTGTAATCAGGCGATTTAAATCCGAGAAAAAATGATGAATGATCTGCCAGACGGGCGTAAGCCACTTTTTTTATTTTTCGTGGCTTACGCCTTTCTGGCAGTATTGTAGTGGGCTTACGCCCTTCTGGCTGTAGGCTGATTAATTTTGCTCTTATGGAACTTCCGTGTTAATGTTGGGGATACGCCCTTATGGCAGTAAGGCAATGAAAAGTCGAAAAACAGTGGGTTACGCCCTTTTGGTCCTAAGCCCTCGATATGATCGTGAAGCTAGTGCTCATACATCCTTAAATTCACTTTATCACTGATAACCGGAAACAGTTCATACCGAAAATTCTGATTTTTTTATACAAGGTGCCCGGATACGTACCCTTTCAAACCCACATTCACGGAACATTAACGGATGGTTCATATCTTCGAAAAAAGATCTCTGAAAATCAATATTTTAACTATTTTTCAATTATACCAATCGTTAAATGTTGATTTTTTTCTTCCAAAACGTTTTTTTGTATTTGTTTCATCTTTTTTTTTCTTGTGAAACTCGGTATCGGTATTGCTTACAATGCGAAAATTGCTGAATAATAAATCTTTATTTTGGAAATTTTCATATTCATGAAAAAATGGTTTGAATCAATAAAATATTAAAATTTCCAAAAGAAAGATTTATTATTCAGCAATTTTCGCGTTGTAAGCAATACCGATACCGAGTTTTACAAGAAAAAAAAGATGAAACAAATACAAAAACGTTTTAGAAGAAAAAAATCAACATTTAACGATAGGTATAATTGAAAAATAGTTAAAATATTGATTTTTAGAGATTTTTTTTTTTGAAGATATGAACCATCCGTTAATGTTCCGTGAATGTGGGTTTGAAAGGGTACATATCTGGGCACCTTATATAAAAAAATCAGAATTTTTGGAATGAACTGTTTCCGGTTATCAGTGATAAAGTGAATTTAACGCTAAAAACGGCGTTTTTAAACGTCCCGCGCGCCCCCTATATATTGTCGAAAAATCGAATCATTGCACGGAGACCTTTATTTCAATGATATCTTTGATTTTTGAGAGTAGCCAAAAGTTTTTTAATTTTTCGATACACCCTAATATACACGCACACACACACACACACACACACACTCACGCGGTAGGCGCCATTTGAAGTGGGACAAGCTTTATTTGATCGATTTCAGCGAAACTTTGGCCTATTTTGAAAAATCAAAAAAACGTACGTTCGAATGAGACTAATTTGATTGCAATCGGTTAAAAAAAATTGGGTGAGTGCGAGGCGATGGCGTCCGGGGCATGGAAATCGAGGGTTGTGCGAAGTTCAAACACCCCTCGCGAAATGGTACTGGCCGATGATGAATCACGTGCTAACCGGCACCGATCGAAAGGGCATCTCAAAATATCAAGATTAAAAAAAAAAAAAAAACCCTATTGGCTCGATCGGTAAACTCCAGACCCATTTCATTGATCCTACTGGAATGTACTTTATTTAGTTTTGCGAAACCGGTCAAATTTTCGCTAAAATTGGCCAAATTACCTAAAAAAAACGACCAAAAATGACCAAAAAACCTAACGAGAATAAAATTTGGCCCGACAGTGATATAAAAAAGGCTCGACTGTTGTTGAAATCGGTTCGCGAAACAAATCCGAATCATCCACCTGCGTGGATAGCGTCGGCTCGTCTCGAGGAGGTAACGGGCAAGGTTCAGGCAGCGAGAAATCTCATAATGAAAGGTTGCGAGGTCAATCCAACGTCGGAGGATCTTTGGTTGGAGGCGGCGAGGCTTCAGCCACCGGACACGGCCAAAGCGGTTATCGCACAATCGGTAAGGCACATACCGACCTCGGTGAGGATATGGATAAAGGCGGCGGATCTCGAGACCGAGATGAAGGCAAAGAGGCGAGTCTACAGGAAGGCGCTCGAGCACATACCGAATTCCGTGAGACTCTGGAAAGCCGCGGTCGAGCTCGAGGAGCCCGAGGACGCTCGTATACTTCTGAGCCGAGCGGTCGAATGTTGCCCGACTAGCGTCGATCTCTGGCTAGCTCTCGCTCGTCTCGAGACATACGACAACGCGAGAAAGGTCCTGAACAAAGCGAGAGAAAATATTCCGACCGATCGACAGATATGGACAACGGCGGCCAAGCTCGAGGAGGCAAATGGCAACAAGCACATGGTCGAGAAGATAATCGATCGTGCGATATCGTCGCTCAGCGCTAATGGCGTTGAGATTAATCGTGAACACTGGTTCAAGGAGGCAATGGAGGCTGAGAAAGCCGGGGCCGTGCACTGCTGTCAGGTTATCGTTAAGTCTATCATCGGCTTTGGCGTCGAGGAGGAGGATCGAAAGCATACTTGGATGGAGGATGCCGAGACGGTGGATACTTTTGGCCCATTTCTTCTACTTCTACTTCTACTTCTACTTCTACTTCTACTTCTACTTCTACTTCTACTTCTACTTCTACTTCTACTTCTACTTCTACTTCTACTTCTACTTCTACTTCTACTTCTACTTCTACTTCTACTTCTACTTCTACTTCTACTTCTACTTCTACTTCTACTTCTACTTCTACTTCTACTTCTACTTCTACTTCTACTTCTACTTCTACTTCTACTTCTACTTCTACTTCTACTTCTACTTCTACTTCTACTTCTACTTCTACTTCTACTTCTACTTCTACTTCTACTTCTACTTCTACTTCTACTTCTACTTCTACTTCTACTTCTACTTCTACTTCTACTTCTACTTCTACTTCTACTTCTACTTCTACTTCTACTTCTACTTCTACTTCTACTTCTACTTCTACTTCTACTTCTACTTCTACTTCACTTCTACTTCTACTTCTTCTTCTTGCCTCCCCTCCTTTCTCGTGTATAGGTCAAATTTTTTTTCTCTGTTTAAATCAGTGCGCTCAGCAAGGAGCCTTGGAATGCGCCAGAGCGGTGTACGCGTTTGCACTTATCGCCTTTCCGAGTAAAAAATCAATCTGGCTGAGAGCGGCCTACTTTGAGAAGACTTATGGAACTCGAGAGTCATTGGAGGCTCTGCTGCAGAGAGCCGTGGCTCATTGTCCAAAGAGCGAAGTTCTGTGGCTGATGGGAGCAAAATCCAAATGGCTGGCGGTAAAACGATTGCCACAGCGCGCGCGCGCGCGTTGAATTTTTTATGCTTTCCTCACGGATAAATAACGATGATAATTTTTGTTGATCAACAGGGCGACGTTCCGGCTGCCCGAGGAATTCTCTCGCTTGCCTTCCAGGCAAATCCAAATTCGGAGGAGATCTGGCTCGCCGCGGTTAAACTCGAGTCCGAGAACTCCGAGTACGAGAGAGCTCGACGTTTGTTGGCAAAAGCGCGCGCATCCGCCCCGACACCCAGGGTCATGATGAAGAGCGCCAAATTGGAATGGGCTCTGAATAATCTCGAGGCGGCGCTTCGTCTCTTGAACGAGGCGATCGAGGCTTTTGAGGATTTTCCAAAATTATGGCTGATGAAGGGTCAGATCGAGGAACAACGGGGCAATCTCGAGAAAGCTCTCGAAACGTACAATCAGGCGGTTGGTTTAATGTTTTCTCCCTCTTTCTTTCTCTCTCTCTCTCTCTCTCTCTCTCTCTTTTGTAGATACTATTACGTAGTCTGAGCAATCTCAGTATGGAAATTAAGAAATTCATACGTCTGGACCATGGGCTCCATTAGTTATTGCTACCTTATTCTCCATATTTTATATATATACTTATCTTTTTCTTATTCTCCATATTTTATATATATACTTATCTTTTTCTTTAAGCGAGTGAGAATTCTCTCCTAAAATTTTTAAAATGTTTGTTAAGCTACCTTTATGGTTTTATTTATTTACTTTTTTCGGCCGAGTCTATCTTAGAGTCTATCGATTCTTAGTGTTAGTTATCGATCTATGTTTTCTGCGTCTACTTTGATCACACGGCTCTTGAACCTACTCACCTTGTACGTATTTTTGCCAAAGGCTTGCCAAGGCATAATAAATTTATCAATCAATCTTCCCCCCCCCCTCTCTCTCTCTCTCTCTCTCTCTCTCTCTCTCTCTCTCTCTCTCTAGCATATCCCCCTTCACCGCACTGCTGCCTTCGCTAACTCTTTTCAAATTTCAGTTACTTTTGGCACTCACTTGCACATTTTATCACTTCTGCCGGTTCCATTGACATTTTCAAATCGCGCTTGTTCACCTAACTATTTGCGAGTGAGATTACTCCCTAATTTTCTAACTTTGCCCTAATCTTCATCTTTATGCGTTATAGTCTAGTGCCATGTTATATCATCGGCTCAGCTTCTGCTTCGTATCGCCGTTATTGCAGCAGCAGCAGCAGCTTCCAAGTTACAGCTGCGGCTTTACCTTTTTCGCATCTTTTTCATAAGCTTTGTCTCTCTACTACTCATTTACTCATTTTCATTATCATTCTTTATAAAAGTCACTTGCTCATGCTTATATTATTCATGTTCATCAATCTTCCTATTTATTGTTGTCATTCTAATATAATAATTTTATTCGCGGCTCATTCTTCAATCATTACCGCTATCGGATATGCGGTCTCCCGGAAAATTTCGTTCTAGGCCAATTCTCAAAGTCTTCGTTAATTGTTAAAATTAATTTTTTGTTTTTCTCGTTTACCCTGATCCATAATTTTTAGCTATCACCGTTTATATAACGGTTCAATCTTGTTACGCGCTTCTGTTCTCTCTTATCTCCAGTTTAAGCTCATTATTGTATAATTTTATTATTATTTGCATCAAATTTTGCCAAATGTCAAACTAGAGCATCATAATAAACATACAATCAGAGCTGGGCAAAGTCCGGAAAGTACTTCAAGTACAAAGTACAAAGTACTCTAAGTATTTGAAGTACTCGTGTATTACAAGTACCAAGTACCGTAAATACTTGAAGTACCAAGTACTTCACTACTTTTGGTACTTCAAGTACTACGTACTTGAAGTACTCAAGGTTTACAAGTACTTGAAGTACCAAGTACTTGAAGTACCGAGTACTTAAAGTAAAAGTACTTGAAGTACTTAAGGTGCCAGGTACTTGAAGTATTGAGTACTTGAAATACCAAGTACTTGAAGTACCGAGTACTTGAAGTACGTCAAAAATCAAGTATCAAATACTTTTCAAGATTTCACGTACATCTCGTAAGTTCTAGAACTTATTTTTGATTTGTTACGTACTCTTTAAACTCATTTGATTTTGATTCGAGTACTTTTTGTATCAACACATATTTTCACATTGCGCGATTCACTCAGGCTAGGCAGATTTGAACCGAAATATTTAAACGAAGAATTATAAATCAAACTCAATGCTCAATCTCTCATGGCACTATTTGTCGAATTCTCTCTCTATGTCAAATGGAATATAAGTACATATAAACATGTAACATAAATATAAAATATATTTTACATATCTTTTATAATTACCTTTCCTCTTAAAAATAGAGTTGGTTTCATTCGATTTCCACATAATTTGGCGTTGTTACACCAATTTTGGCGGTAAAATTCAATATTTCGACTTTTTTTAAATTCCCAGCCTTCGATTCCCGGAATAAATAGACTTTTTCGAAAATCGAGTACAACTAAGCTACCTGTCTCAGAACTTTATATTTTTACTTTATAATGCCGTTGATTTTGTTCAATTTCGATAAAAATCAACGGAGATATTTCAAGTTCAATAAAAAAAAAGTCATTTTTACGATTTTTTCATGTTTTTTACCCTTTTACCTCATTCTTGACTAACTTTTCCGACTTCAAGCAAAATTTCCGTAAGCTCGCGTGATTCTGCATTAAAAAACGCAAAGAATGAGCCCAAATTGAACCCTTTTTGTGAAATTTTATCGGAGATATGAATTTTTCAAAATTGGGGTGTTTGGTCACCCCAGGTTACCATAATAGGTAAAAAAAAAAAAAAGGTTACCATTCTAGGATTAACTCGATTCGTCTCACGGCATCACTACGCAGAACGTTCCTTAATTATATATTAAAAGGCATATTCTACATGCGACCATTAGCAAAACGTATTCAAAAGTACTTGATACTTGAAAAAGTACTTGAAGTACAGAAAAGTACTTGAAATTTTAAGTACAAGTACTTGAAGTACTTGAAATTTTAAGTACACGTACTTGAAGTACTTGAAGTACTTAAAATTTAAGTACAAGTACTTTAAGTACATGGCATGTACTTGAAATTTTAAGTACAAGACTTGAAGTACAGGTCAAGTACTTGAAAATTTAAGTACAATACTTGAAATACTTTTGAAGTACTTTGTACTTCAAGTACTGTACTTCCAGTACATCGCAAGTACTGGGTACTTGAAGTACTGCCCAGCTCTGCAAACAATCAATCAATCTCTCTCTCTCTCTCTCTCTCTCTCTCTCTCTCTCTCTCGATATTTAACGTTCATTAAAAAGCACATTGCAGATAAAAAAGTGTCCGACATCGGTGCCATTGTGGAGATTATTGGCGAGTCTCGAGCATCGAAAGAATCAAGTGACGAAGGCTCGCTCGGTACTCGAGAAGGGACGCTTGAGAAATCCAAAAAATCCGGAACTCTGGCTCGAGGCGATAAGAAACGAGCTGAGGATCGGCGGTGTGCGCGACATGGCGAACACCCTAATGGCAAAAGCGCTCCAGGAATGCCCGAGCTCGGGTCTACTTTGGGCCGAAGCGATATTCATGGAGCCGCGCCCGCAGCGTAAAACCAAGAGCGTCGATGCTTTGAAAAAGTGCGAACACGATCCTCACGTTCTTCTCGCTGTGTCCAAGTAAGTACGGCACTGCCACGCGCGTAATTTTGCCTTTTCGAATTATAAATTGCAATGATCGATCGTTTAATCGATTACCTTTAATCGGATTGCTGCTCTTGCGCGGCAGGCTCTTTTGGTGCGAGCACAAAATCTCAAAGTGCCGCGATTGGTTCAACCGTACCGTCAAGATAGATCCCGATCTTGGTGACGCTTGGGCATACTTTTACAAGTTTGAGCTCATCAACGGTACCGAGGAGCAACAGGAGGAGGTTAAAAAGAGATGCGTCGCTGCTGAGCCGCATCACGGTGAACATTGGTGCAAAGTTTCCAAGGATATCGTCAATTGGTGCCTCGGCATCGATCAAATATTAATAATGGTCGCTAAACATTTGCCAATTCCCATATAAGACTACGATAAGTATCAATTTTTTTTTTTTTTTTTTTTTTTTTTTTCCAACGTTTCGTGGTTATGATACGAGGCTCGTATTTTGAATTTCATTATTCCGATGAGTGATTAAATGCGGTATAAAAAAAATCGAACGTCCGTCGGTTTTTAGTGAAAAATAAAACACGAAGAATTTGCAACAACGAATAATTTGAATTATCCGCCTCTTTGGCGAGCAACCCTCTCCGCCGATCTCGGCATTTGCCAAAACTCCTCGGGGTGGAAAAATCAGGCCCCCGATTCTCGAGTTCATCGCGAAATGCGTTTTATGCCACAATCTTTATGGTCTTTATGGTCATTTTCAGGCGAGATTGAAGAGCGATACGAGAATCGAGCGAGCAGATCGTTAATTATAGACACTGATTTTTGAGATTTTGTTTTGGTGTTTACAACTATATACGCTATTTATAGAATTTTTTGAAAACGTTAGTATACATGGGCCGTTCCAGCAATTATCAACCAAAGTTTGGGCCCTGAAAATTTGATTCAACTCAAATTTTTTTTTCCTCGCATTTTCGTGCACCAAGATTGATAAATTCGCCAAGTTTTGGTTCACGTGTAACGCGATATTCAATTTTAACCCTTTTACTGGCAAGGACGCATATATATGCGTTCTAAACTGAAGTGGACATTTCTGGCAAGGACGCATATAGTACGTCCAGTGCCAAAAACGAGGATTCAGGATTCTGCGTGAACGACCGTCGATAAGGGTTTTTTGGGGTCGCTGAACACGAATCTGGTGTGAAATTATCAAAATTCGAAACGACCGATTATGGCCGACTGAAAATTTTTGGAAAATCTTAAAATTCGGCGAATTTAGATGAAATTGATGTTCAGGGGAGGTTTTTTTTGACTCGCTAAACGCGAATTTTGTGTGAAAATTTGAAAATTCAAAACGGAGCTGATCCAATATGGCGACCGTAATTTCGAAAAATCTTAAAACAACACAATCGGTTGAATCAGAACATTCTCATGGTTTTTACAGATACGAAATCGGGACTTTCAGGCATCATCTTTGCAGAACTTTATCTTTACAGAACTCTCCAATCATATCCAAAGAATATAAGGGTTAATTTTGGTACTTGAGGGTGGTTTTGGTATTCGTGGGTGGTTTTGAGCAAGTATAAAATTATGAAAAAACGTCTTAGAGTACATTTGGGGAGCTCTTTCTCGGACTTTTTTTTCACTGCCAGAAATGTCCATCTAGGTCTCAGAATCGTCTGCCAGTGAAAGGGTTAAGGGCAAAATTTAAAATTTTACGTAACAATAAAAATTTGAAAAAATACATTTCATGTGTAAAAAACTTTCAGATTTTCGAATAAATTTTTCATTTTTCATCAGCTCCTCGATATCCATCTTAAAAACGCGGTTTTTTGGTAAAAAAACAGTTTTTTTTTTTCATGTGTCTCAATATTTTATCATTTCTTTCAATTTTTTATCTGAAAACTGAGATTTTTTTCAGTAAGACACCCAAATTTTTTAGAGTTGTATAGCTGTACGGTCTCGCGTGAGCAGCGTTCAGCCTTTTGAGACTCAAAGATGTCTAGTCATTATATGCACCCTAAAAAATAGCTCTGACGAAAAAAATCTTCCACCAAGCGCATTGATGTGATCATCACTCAACAAAATACGTTAGCCAGCCAGAAAAGTGTCTGCAAACGTCTCTACAAAAATATGTAAATTCAAAAATTCGTCATTCATCTTCCGAGTAATTGAAATGAGATACTGTGAATTAGGAGTATGAATGAAATTTTTTTTTTCAATCATTGGGGCGCATAATGTAGAGTAAGTAAAAATAATGGGGACGTATTTTTTATTTTTTATTTTTCTTTAAAAATGACAGATGCACATGTTATAGGCAATTTAATTTCACGGATTTTGATATATATATAGATATAGCGTAACATGTGTGACGTCATAATGTTAAATTTTTCAATTTTTTATATTAACGGCAATTTTTATTCAAATAAAAAAATAAAAAATACGCACTAAATGTTTTTTCCTAAACTACCAGATTTTGAAATTAAAAAATTTCATTTATACTCCCAATTGTCCATGCTACAAAACAATTCCAATTGGAGATAAGCGAAAAAAAGATTGGAATAGAAAAGAATTAGTGGTACTTGCGAGCCGATATGAGCGAGAAATCGAATTTTTTCATTATTACTTCTTCCCACGATAAGACCCGATTTTAAAATTATTCTAGATGAAAGACGAATTTTTTTGTCTTATTGTTATGTACCAAAAGGTTGAAGGCTGCTCACGCGAGCCCGCGCAATCGTCCCACTCTAAAAATTTGGGATTCTTACTGAAAAAATTTCGGATTTTAAATAAAAAAATTAAAAGAATGATAAAGTATTGAGACGCATGAAAAACAATAAAATTGATTTAAAAAGCTGATTGTATTTCACACAAGAAATATGTTTTTTTTTTTTTTTCATATTTTTATTGTGATGCTAAAGATACGATAAAAATTCGCATTTAAATTATGTCCTTAAAATTGGACATCGCATTCCGCGTGAACATTCACGTCCTATCGGGCCAAAAACTTGATGAATTTACCAACTTTGGTGCACAAAATGTGAGGAAAAAATTTGAGGCGAATTAATTTTTTAGGGTCCAAACATTGATCGATAATTGGTGGAACGGCTCATATAATTTGCACTGTGCTAAAATTTTTAAAAGGTCATCGATGTATCTATAAAGACAAAACTTTATTTCTATAAAGTATCGTCGTTCAATTACAGCATATACGCGTATATGAATCATAATTCGAGTGTTTGAGAAGTAAAACTTCGCAAATATAGTAATAAAAATTGAGTAATGCAACAATAATTGAATAAATTGTACCTAAATGTGGTTAAATACAATACACACAAATATTTTTCATAAAATGAAATTAAATTTGCGATACGTTTATGCTCGAGCTTTGTCGATACTATTTCTTGCATTTTTTTTTTGCCTCATATCTCACCTGAGCGATCCTCGTTGTATGACTCGGTGACATTGAACTCGTGTGGCTGGAAAAATTAAATGCGGAGGACAAATCGAGTATGTACTTCTTTTTCTTAAAAATTCTGCTCGCGGTAAATTTTTTTCTTATGGGGAAGGTTCAAGTTCGTTAAAAAAAAACATTTCGAGTCTCATCTCAATCAATTGGGAGTATAAATGAAATTTTTTTATTTCAAAATCTGGTAGTTTAGGAAAAAATATTTAGTACGTATTTTTTATTTTTTTATTTGAATCAAAATTTCCGTTAATATAAAAAATTGAAAAATATAACATTATGACGTCACGCATGTTGCGCTATATCTATATATATCAAAATCCGTGAAATTAAATTTCCTATAACAGGTGCATCTGTCATTTTTAACGAAAAATAAAAAATACGTCCTCATTATTTTTACTTAATCTACATTATGCGACCCAATGATTGAAAAAAAAAAAGCGAAATTCGCTTTAAATCAACAAAGTTTTTATTAAAATCAAATTAATCGTTTTATGAATCAAATTTTCGAAATGAATTGATCTTTATGTACGTATAACTGTCATACTAAGTAAATATTCATGACACTCCTTTTACATATTAAAAATAATAATTTGCGCCAAAATCCATGCGAACGTCTGCATTAATTAAATGCCTCAACCCTGTATGGGAAATTGTTCGTGACGTGTCACATTTTGAATTTCAAACGTTTTCCCGCTTCTTTCTATGCCATTGCGCGGTGCTCACTCATTGGCTCTCTCAGCTACGAAAAACAATTTGGCAACGCTGTCGAGTGAAATCGTGTTTATACTTGCGTGGCACTAGCTCGTACTACCATTCGAGTGGAATGAACTCAAGAATACATACTTGTCCCTGGATTAAAAATTGAAAAAGCCATGGGGAGGACAGGGTCGAAATTATTCTATTCCTGGATACGCGGTGACAATATTCTCGACTATATACATAAATAAATCATATTTAACATGAATATAATTACTATCATCTACGATTATGTGCACTACGGGGCGAAGAAGAGACGGCGATTGAATTTCGCGGCTGCATTGTGCGAGCCGGCTGCCCTCTCTTGACGACACGCGGAGCTAAAAGTATCGATCGTTCGGAGAATCCGGAGCCAAGTTCAGGTCACAGTCGAGTTTCTCCACCCTTGTCGCGCGCGCAGGAAACGTTCGCCTCACTCTCTCTCCCTCTCTCTTTCTCTATGCCCCCTCCTGTTCGCCGTTGTTAACACGTTCGTCCGTTTGAGTCCGTTCCTTGCGCGATTCAACGACAGTGTGTGCGTGTGTCTCATCATCGTTCGCAGTTTTGGAATTGAGTGAATAATTTTTTTTCTTACTTTTTCGAGTGTTTCCGAAAAAACAAAAAAAAAATATATTGACCTACGAGTGAGTCAGTTGCCGTTGCCGCTGTGCGCGAGAGCCATAGAAACCGTGTGTTTTCGGTAAGTTTTTTTTTTTTTTTATTATTAACTCTCATCGTTGAACTGCCTCGCGAGCACAGCGAGTTATCGAACTCGTATCTCTACGGAGGACACGAGAATTAATATATATATATACACAAAAAATACTAGAAGTTTCTTGTGCTCTCGTAACGAGCGATGAAAAACTCTAAAGAGAAACACGCATCTTCGTTTCTCGCGAGTTTCCCCACTCGTCCGAATTGTATGTATGTAGCCCGAACAAAGAGTCCTCGTCCGCGCGACATGCGAGTTAACGCCATTCCGTGGACTCACCGCGGATAAAACTATAACGAACGTAATTTAACATTTCTTTTCTTCCATCATTCGTTCAATCTTCCAATATAAACGGCATCCTATTTGTTTACACAATAATTGTAAATTTTTTTTTTTTTTTTTTACTCAATCGGACGCTACTAAATCCGTCACACCGCTGATCGTGCTTGCCTAAAATTGCGAAAAATTATTATATTTTTTTTTTTAATACGACCGATGGCGGCATCGTCATTGAATTGAAACGATAATTTTATCGGAAATATATTTCGAGCTCCCGTGAGAACAAAAATTATTTTCCGCATTGCCGCCGCCATAACGCCATAAAAACTCTAGTGGGGTTACACTGCTCATCTCGGAGTGCATCGAAGCCTATTGAGACAATCCACCCCCCGTTCATTGAATTTTTATAAATCAGGGTGAATCATTGCTATTGAATGACGTTGATTTCGGTGAATTACGATTAAAATTTTCCTCGCCCCTGTATATAACATATACACATACGTACGTCGGTTTTGAAGCAGATTTCACGTCGACATATCGTAAATCATACACGAGGATCTCTTCTCGGGTTTTCGAAATAAAAAGATGGAGACGCTTTTGCGATTGTACGAAAGAGGTATATTTTAGAAGAAAAGGTGGGCGTATAAATCAAAGAAATACATTCAATTGAGCACGCTCGTTTCCTATCTAATCGTCGTGGTATAACCATACGCGATTAGTACCGCGCGAAAACGATAACGTTCCGTATACCTGAAACGAAGTGATGCACGCTACTTCGTCGTTTCTCAGCATTGACGCGGCTAAAATGCGGGGATTTTTGTGAACAAAATTAAAAAAAAAAAAGCTTCGCGCGCGTACGCGTTTGCAATCGTGATTTTTTTTTTTTTTCTCTTATTTTCGTGTCTCGTTAAAGTGAAAATTCGATGTAAATACAAAGATCGTAAATGAAAAATTAACGAAAAAAAACAAGTACGAACCACGATACGTACTAACGATTCGCGACGATCACTAAGATTCAGATTTATTTATGAATATTATCAAAACCCTTAATTTTCCCGCAATAATAAATTAATTCTGTTTTTTTTTTAATCATCTCCAATGACCGTTACGTATTTCCGTATTATTTACCAATCACCGTATGTTTGTGCACGGGACGAAATATTTAAGCCGCTCGTACACGACACACATGCGAAATACACGATTTACGTGAACTAACGGGCGCGTGACGAATTATTCACTCGCCGAGTATAGTAACAGTCACCCACGCCTAACAACAAAAAGGCTGCTCATCGCTCGAATTCGCAAGCGCGCCCGTCGGCCAGCATATTCGTTATCCCCTAATTATTACAATTATTATTAATTAATATTAGTATCGAATATGAAAGTGATGCGTGAGACGATGGAGGAAAATGAATGAAAACTTTCCTAACGTTAAATGCGCAATTTTATCTCTCCGCCAATTTCTCTTTATCATTAATTTCGATAATTTTTTTTTTTGCCACGACGTCTCGAGATTTATTCGAAGCGATATAGTAACGCGTTTTCTTTATAAAATAAAATAATAATCAATAGGCATTGTTTAAAAAGTCTAAACGTATATTTAATTCAGTGAATTTCTTTTACGCGATATTGTCGCTACGAATGAATTCATATTTCATTTTTTTTTTTTTTTTTTTCAACGGTATCGCCGGTTGCGATAGTTTGATCGTCGCGGTGGTTCCTTTTGTATTTCACAATTTAAAAGCGACAAGTTGTCCACGCCCTCTCGGCTGGTCTAGCTTAAAACGCGAATTTTATATATATATATATATATATCGTTACTTCATAATCATCTGGTCCACTCTTTTTTTACTAATTATTATTATTTTTTTATTCGCCTTTCTCCCTTCCGTACAGCGCTCTATCGCTACGCGACTTTGCTCATGCCATTATTCTATACAGCGTAATCGCCTGACTCGTGAAATGATTGTATAAAAGAAAAAAAAAATTAAATGAACAGCCAATCGTTCACGTATTATCACCCGGTGGTAAAAAGGGCGTTTGCAACCATGCAATTTAATTTATATAAATATTTAGTTTCGAAAAAAAAAAGAAATTATCAATATAACGAGTGATTAATTAATTTTGTTATTTCATAAAATCATTTATTAATTAATAATTAAAATTGATAAAATGACGATGCGACAAAATCGCATGACCCATTGCCGCATATATATATAGTATGATTGGACGAGTCATCGGTCACTTTGCACTTTTATTATACGTCCTCGCGGGTACATTTAACTTGAATGTTTACGATATAAACCCCGGGAAAGGAGAAAAGATTTTTATCGCGCATTATTATCGTCGGAGGACAATATGCTCGATAAACTTCTTCCGGACCGAGGAACAAAAATCAAATCACGCATAAACACGCACATATAGATATATGTATATATGCACGTGTATGTATAATAATTTTCTTCGATACACGCGTTTCCTGGCCAAATATGTACGCGACTGACGTCAGGCACCGAGAGTGACCAAGCAGCTCGGGAGGCCGCCCACCTCGAGCTCCTCTCTCGTCTTCCGTCGTCGTATAATAACAACTACAACAATAATAATAAAAACAATAACAATAATAAAATATCACGAAGAATTAAAAATACATGTTGAAAAAATTGAGACGACAATTGGGAAATTAACGTCAAAGAAAAAAAAAACTTAATTTAAGCGCTTATAATATATCTCAACTCTCGTTATTACTTTTACCCGTCCAATTTTCTAGCTTTCTCAAATAATGCGATATAGTCCAATGTAGTCGAGCACTTTATTGAGCGGTCTTCCGCGTTAAAAATAAATTTTATCGCGTATAGATAGTTGCAAGGACATGTTGCTTGGTTATTTTAATTTTTATTATTATTTACGTATCTCGCCGTTGAATTATACGCTTTTTAATTGCAATTGTTGAAAAGTTAAACGAGGATGCATTCGGTTGTAATTTTTTTTTTCAATGCATATAAAAGATTATAATTATAATTGATCGATCGTGGCAACGGGTTATTTTTTAAATTTGAACAACCGTTTTGCTACAGGGAGTTTGTTTGGGTTGAGTGTTGGGTGTTGTGTGTGTAGAATTGAAGAGTACAACGATAGCAAGAGGCTCACGTAATCGACCACTCGCAATTGCCAAGAGCCCGCGTGTGACAAGTTGGTAGGATATTTTTATCAATGAAGAGCTCGGAAAGAATAAGCCAACGCGAAAAGGGACACACGCGCTCAAAGCGCACAGCCGGCAGCAGTGGAAGGGGGAGAGCTAGAGTAGATAAACAAACTGACAAAGAATGAAGAAAAGAAAGATAGAAAAAGGGGAAGGAAAGTTTCGAGAGTTAAGAGCGTCAATTCAGGCGCCCATGTACAAATTAGTAAATATCATTGAGAGATCTCGAATCAAATATACTTTTGGGCACGGTTTTTCGTACATATTTCGTTTGAAAAATCCGCGATGATGGGGCTTTTTCGTCCTCTTATGTCGAAGCGTCGCTAGCTTCGCCTCGTTGCCACGAGAGGCGTCACTTCGTATATATCTAACCTCAATATTTACGCTATGCGTATTCATTATATTACTCGTTTGCGAAACAATATAGCTAAAAATAATAGAATTAATTAATAAATGCTAAAAAGCCGGTAAATAATATTTTTTTAAACTGAAAACCCTAATTGCCGCTATAAATCCAAGTTGCGCTCGATAAACATTAAGGTAGTTCTATCGTGGTAACTAATCCATAAGATTTCAATTTTTTTTTTTTATATCTTCAATTTTAATATATTTATTCATTTCGCGAAACGTCAATGCCCCTTATCGACCTAATTACGGAGAAATTAATACTTGAAAATGCCAGTTCCTCAAGGCAAATTTGCTTCGGCATATAGAAGAACCGATTTCCGGTCACTTTAAAACGATATATCTTATCGAAAATCCAAAAGATTCTTACAAAAAACGAGACTTAGATTCATTAAACACGTAAAAATCTAACGGGCCTAAAAAAAAATATGATTGTCGACCAATTTTTTAAGCTATACTGATTTTAATACGAGCATCCGGGTAGTGATACACAACTTGTGGCATAATGTCGTGACGGTGAAAAAATGTGGCAACGCGATATCGAAACGAAAGCGGTATTTGACAAGTCGAACAACATAACCTCTCCGCGTCAACGTCAATAGAGCGGGCGAGAGAGTGAGAGGGCACGAGAATGAAAAGAGAAAGAAAACGCAACGTTGCCACACGTAAATATCATACGAGATCTAGTAATACTTGAGTCGTTGCAATTACTATTTTACTAGTTACATAATTATTTATAATAAACCGTTGATTAATTGTATTCACCTGGGTAAGCTTATTTAATATTTATTAATTTTAACCCATATATCCAATATTTTTAGGAATCATCATTTAGACATTTATAGCTAATTGACTAGTCTGCAGCGATAGAACTACCTTAAGAGCGTCAATTCAGGCGCCCATGTACAAATTAATAAATATCATTGAGAGATCTCGAATCAAATATACTTTTGGGCACGGTTTTTCGTACATATTTCGTTTGAAAAATCCGCGATGATGGGGCTTTTTCGTCCTCTTATGTCGAAGCGTCGCTAGCTTCGCCTCGTTGCCACGAGAGGCGTCACTTCGTATATATCTAACCTCAATATTTACGCTATGCGTATTCATTATATTACTCGTTTGCGAAACAATATAGCTAAAAATAATAGAATTAATTAATAAATGCTAAAAAACCGGTAAATAATATTTTTTTAAACTGAAAACCCTAATTGCCGCTATAAATCCAAGTTGCGCTCGATAAACATTAACGCTTTTTTTTTTCTTCATTTATTTTTGCCAACGCGATCTGACAAAGTTGCTTCGACATTGGTCTCGATCTTTTCGATTCTCACGCGTTTCTTCTTTCTTTTTTTTTTTTTTTTTGAACGCGATTATATCGTCAATATTTTCATAACGGTTGTACATCCGAAGGAAAAATTACGTTCATCCGTTTGAGAAATTATAAATTTATCGCGAAGATAAAAAAGAATATGTAGAGGCGAATGAAGTATGCCCGATGAAAGAGGAGGAGGAGAAGGAGGTTGAAATTGGCATGTTGCGGGGAAAGAAAGTCCTTGCGGACGAGGAAGCCATATTACCGAAATGGTATGAGACGTGCGCGTCAAGTCGACAGGTTAGAATGAACGAGGGGAAATGGTGGAATCTCTGAAAGAGACGAGATATAGAGGAGCATCGGTTGATATGGAGAAACCTAAACAGCAATTAGGAGTATGAATGAAATTTTTTTTTTTCAATCATTGGGGTGCATAATGTAGAGTAAGTAAAAATAATGAGAACGTATTTTTTATTTTTCGTTAAAAATGACAGATGCACCTGTTATAGGCAATTTAATTTCACGGATTTTGATGTATATAGATATAGCGTAACATGTGTGACGTCATAATGTTATATTTTTCAATTTGTTATATAACGGCAAATTTGATTCAAATTTTAAAAAATAAAAAATACGTACTAAATATTTTTTCCTAAACTAGCAGATTTTGAAATAAAAAAATTTCATTTATACTCCCAATTGAGCCAAATCTTATTAAGTATGTATGAGCCACATAATTCCAGTCGAAAAAAGTTTTAGTAAGAATTTCAAGTACTTCGCGTTGAAGCAAAAATAATAAAAAAATCAACCATATTGAAGATGATAATAATATTGATTTCCAATAATAACAATCCCGAAAAACTATCGAAAAATTGTTTAAAAAATAAATTATTGCAGAAATTTCCTGTAAAAATGTTTTTTTTTTCGATTATACGTAACAAATTCCTCGATTTTTCTGAATACATATGAATTTTTCAAGAATTTTCTTATGTTTTTTTTTTAATTTTTGTTTTTGAAAATTTTTAATTTTGAAAATTGCATGAAAAATGGTGAATTTTGGATATGTTCTCGTACAAAGGTTCTATATTAACTTCACGAAGTATCCGGATCATCAAACGAATACTTTTGTAAATACAGTTTTTCAAAATTTTTGAAAACAAATTGAAAACCATAAGAAAATTCTTGAAAAATTCATGTGTATTCAGAAAAATCGAGGAATTTGTTGCGTATAATAAAAAAACATTTTTACAGGAAATTTCTGCAACAATTTATTGTTTGAACAATTTTTTGATAGTTTTTCGGCATTGTTATTATTCGAAATTGACATTCTTATCATCTTCAATATGGTTAATTTTTTTCAAATTTTTGCTTCAACGCGAAGTACTTGAAATTCTCGACAAAACTTTTTCGACTGGAATTATTTTGGGATTTTTTCATAAGGACGGAGTTGCTCGACTTTTTCCGTTCTAATAATCTGAAATCAAATAACCGTTTTTATTTCAAAATTTAATAAAAAAAAAACGCAGAGATTGAACTTGATCCGGTTAAAAAATATCAAAAATTGAAGAAATGACACGATTTTGAAAATTGAGTTTGAATTTTTCACGAAAACTTTCCATTATTTGCAATTAAAAAAGCACTTTTTTATTAAAATTTTGATGATTATTTTACTTCAATCACTGGAAAAAAATATTCAGAAAATGTGTACAAAATTTCATGAAGATCGATAAATTAGTTTTTGAGTTATCTTGCACACCAATCTTGAAAATGCAGTTTTGAGAAAAAACGCGTACATCCGCCATGTTCCAGGAAAAAAAAAAAATTATCTTAAATAGTAGAAACATGAAATAAAACTATGTCAAAATTGCAAAAATGTAGAACAACTCCTTCCTTATGAAAAAAATTCCCGAAAATTGCCTAGTTTTAGGCCTTCTACATGTATCCCCCCCTAACGAAAAATAATATAAAATGAAATACGAGCAAAATATATTTGTATATACACTCGCGGAGCAACAGCCGCGTCTCGCGAAAGTGCCCGTCCCACGTTCCAATAAAATTTCGCGAAACGTTTTTGCTTCATGGAGGAGGCTTTGTGGTGGTAAAAAGAAAAAGATAAATCAATATTTCAATGCCAATGTGTTCAAAATGTGACAAAACGTCGAAAAATTATATTTGAAAAAAAAGGTCCGGACGTGCGTGTGTCTTTTGTGTACTGGGCCGAAAAATTTTGAGCCACTATGAGTACGTTTACACGACGCTCTTATTCCGGTGTTACGAAAACCGGTTTAGTTAAACCAGGCGTTTACACGGTACCTAACACCCGCTTTACCTCGTAAAGCGGGTGTTAGGACCCGTTTACACGCACTTTAACGCCTGATTTAGCTACGCCGGTTTTCGTAACACCGGAATAAGAGCGTCGTGTAAACGTACTCTATATCTCTCGAGAATGGCTCGACCGATCTTGCTGAAACTTTGCACACGCATCCAGCATTCGACTGCCTTTGTTTGCTGCGATTTTCGTTAAAATAGCTCAAGGGCTCTACATTTTACGAGACTTTGAAATTTTCGAATAATGTGATCGCTCTGACTTTCGTAAATTTCGAGATATCGTGCTAAATTTGAATTACATTAATGGACCATCATCGAAGGAAGATCGGTATTGAATTTGGCAAAAATCGCTTGGATGGTTCGTGTTTTATAAAATTTTGTATTAAAAAAAAGTCTGAGAGCCCTAATTTCCCAAAATTTTAAGATATTGTGCTAGCTTATTTTTTCATTAATAAAGTATCATTAGTGAAAGGCTTTTATTAAATTTCGTGAGAATCGGTGACACGGTTCAGATTTTATGAAGATTTGATTTTAAAAAAATTCCGACAGCTCTAATTTCCCAAAATTGTGAGATATCTGGCTAATTTTTTTTTTCCACGATTAGAGTATCGTTGAAGGAAGGCTTGCGTTGAATTTCGTTAGGATCGGTAATAAAATTCAGATTTTATGAAATTTTCAATTTTCCAAAAACTTTGACAGCACTAACTTCCCAAATATTGATAATACGGACTCTTTTTAAACGGAATAATGACGAAGGGAAAAATCTGGAAGTTGAAACTCGAAAATTGCTACCTTCAAATTTCGCACAATGCTCAAAGCTTCCTCTGCGAGGAAGCCAAAATCGACAAAGGTCCTCATAAAGGAAGCATCAACCCATTGTACGATATTTGGAGGAAACAATTTGCAAGCTTCAACTTGCAGCTTTTTTTTTTTTTTTTTTTTTTTTTTTTTTTTATTTCTTCAAAATCCATTTCCTCATATTTTTTCTTATTTTTGCTACGAAAAATTTACATCACTCTCGGGTTGTCTGCCCCGTGGATTATTCTCTTTGCTGTTGCTGTTATTATTACAATAACAGGCGCGTGCATATAATTAAATTTTCTCTTTTCTCGCGCTATCTCGTATACGCAGCTTATCATCGATATCGTAATGATTATATATATATAAATGTGCGTAAGTGGGACAAGTACACGCGATTATATGATGGAGCAATAGCCAAAATAATTAATGCTCGAGCGAGACTGACGCGAGAGCAGCAGAGAGTATAATCGTTGAATGTATTTTTATTAACTGCCGACTATCCGTAGGGCACAAACGACACGGGTAAGTTGTGAGTTTAACTGTGATCAGCTGATCGGCAAACGTTTCCAATGTCGCCAATGTTCTTTTAAAAATTTGACACGGCGATTCTGCGACTATATTGTCCAGTTGTTTGCGGCCATCGATATTTATGATCAGGTGTATAGCGGGAAAGATAAAATACTTTTACGGAATAGCTAATTTATTGTAATTATCGTGATGGAAAAAAAAAAAAAAAACAAAATGTATTATATCGAAGTAGTCCAACACGACCATATTCAGAACGGTGATGATCTCGAACGCTAGTGGTGCCATCGTAGAGCGGAAAATTCAATTTGTCCGTTTCATATTTTCCTTTGAGTGTTGAGCGATGAGCAGAGATTTTTTGTTTATTTCGAACTTTTTTGAAGTTATGAGCAACAATGTGGACACTGCACCTTCTTGAGCCAGTATCGATTATTATAAAATCATATTTTCCCAAAAAAAAAAAAATCATTTATATTCACGTAAAAGACAATTAACGACGTTTTTACAAAAAACGACTCCCAACCTGAGCCTTCAAAAAGAAAGAGATTTGAGTAGATTTACAATAAAGAGTTGCGGATTAAGCCTAAAGGTGATACCACATTTTAAAAAAACGCGCCTAAAATTCTATCACACGGGTAGTGTGGAAAAGAGTTCAATGTTAATACAATATTACTCAAAATAGAATATATTATAAAATATAATAATTCAAAATAAAATATTACTCAAGACAAAAGTATTAACCATTTTTTTATACCTTCGTATATCACTTGTCATCGACTTATCTCCCTTGTCAACGCTGAAAAGCCAATAAAAATGAACCGAATAAAAAAAAAACCAATAGGTCAAATTGTTCGTTAGGAAATGCTCTATAAAAAAGCTACGAGGTATTTTTTTTTTTGTAGGATTACAAATTCGAGAATTATTGCGCCTTAAATTTTTTCATCTTTTTCTGCTCGTATCTTTTTTATTATTAGTTTTGACAAAAAAAAATTATGAAACAAAGTTGTATATAATTGCATTACCGGTAAAAATGGTTCCTACAAAATTTTTGTCAGACCCACGGTTACGGAGATAAATTGAAAAAATAATTGCTTAATTTCAATTTGACGGCCCCGAATGGCATCATTCCGAATCCCGGAAACTGAGTTTTACACTCACGACCCATTCCCCTACAAAACCCAAAAAGAAAATCGTTGCCTGCCCGGTCTCGTGGCCTGCCCGGATTGCACGGTCTCATGCTGGATTGATTAGTACCAGGAACAAAGTCCCACTGTCACAAATATAAATTTTTACAAGTTTTAAATGAATTATTGAACCGTATAAAGAGCCCGGGAGGGAATCGGGGTGAAGACGGGTAAAAATTAGGAAAATTAGAAAAAAAAATTCTTGCGATTTTTTTCACAGAGATCTGTAATTTTTTCATGCACCATCACTCGATTATCATCGTTGGTACTGAAATTAATACTGAAAAAAAAAACAAATAAAGGATTTAAAAAATCATTTTTTGGCCATTTTTTCACGATTCCTTCAACTTTTTTGTGCTCCCTCATCTGAATATGTTCGTGCTAAAATTAAGGATTTTGTCGAAGAAAAAAAAAAACCAAAAATTCGGAAAAGTTATCAAGCTAGACAATTACCAAATTGAAACATTTCCGATCCCGAAAATATTTACACAAAATAATTCATATTGATTCATGCTGTAGAAAAAGAATGAAATAATCCACAACAATTTTAGCGCAATAATAATAATTATGCATTCATTGAATGACAAATCAAGCTTTCCACTGGAGCCAGTAGGCATTTCCATTTGACAGTTTTGTCCCGTCAGGTATCGTGCGTATTGGTTATATGGATTTAGGGAGATGCCTCTCGTCTCTCTAGCGAAAATCTCGATTTGTCATTTAATTAATAACAATTATTGGTCTTCTACTAAAAGTATTGTGAATTGATTCACTCTTTTTTTTACGGCACAAATTTATACGAATTATTTTTTGTGTTTTCGTACTCTTTAAAGTTTTTTTAATTGAAATTTTTTAATAAATTATACCATTCATCTTTCAGTCGGGAATTTTTTTACAATTTTTTAAATTTATTTGCTTGCCCACATGTATTGCTATACATACATGTCGTGGATAACCCAACGTGATCATTTCTCCCCGCCTCATATTCGATCCTGACACGAAGAAAGCCAAAAAGAAAAAAGAAAATCAAAGAAATGGTAAAAATTCATCCGTGTCATTGAGAAAATATATATTTCCCATTTTTAGAAATATATATATAAATATATATATAATAAATATATATCTGTATATAAAATAGACAATAAATTTCATGTACCAACGAAAATTGGAGGCTTGCACCGCGTATGTGGCTTTACCGAATGATATTGCCAAATTCTTGCCCAGATCATCGTGAAATGTCGTGAACCAATTTGTGGCTAACGTGATAAAAAAATTTATAAAAAATAAATAAATAAAATTTAGGCCAATGCATTTGAAGAATTATTTTTAATCGGGTGGATGGAATCGTTACCCGATTACGAAGAAAAAAAAATGTGTGCGAGTTCAACGCGTTCCCTTGGTAACGACAAGCCGCGTATACTCGTGGCCTTATTATTATTATTATTATTATTATTATTATTATTATTATTATTATTATTATTATTATTATTATTATTATTATTATTATTATTATTATTATTATTATTATTATTATTATTATTATTATAGATCGATTTCCGTTGCACTACACGTTATTTCACATATACATGTAATTATCGAAACTATTCATTATTATCATGCAATATACACGAAGAAGATACGAGAGACCGGTAGTTTTCATTGCCATTTGCCGGCTGAGCGATGGCTCGGATTTTCTCATGCCTCATGTTCCATATTATCGTAAGGCAAGATTTTTTTTTTCCCCCCTACAGGTGTCTGGATTCTCGGCTGAGTGACAACCAACGAATAAAACGATGGTCGATTATTACAGAACCCTCGATGTTTGTCGCACCGCGACGACCGTTGACATAAAAAAGGCGTAAGTACATTATTAGGTCAAGCTGATATAACGGAAATCATGTTTCTTCGAAAAATTCATCATTCAATGAATAATTTAAATAATTATCTCACGATCATTGGAAGCAAATTTTAAGTTCCTCGTGTGTGTGCGTTTTTTTATGTTTTTATTTGCAGATACAGAAAATTGGCTCTGAAATGGCATCCCGACAAGAATCCGGAAAACCTAGACGAGGCCAACAAAAAATTCAAAGAAATCTCCGAGGCTTACGAAGTTCTCATCGACGGTGATTACTAATATTACTATTTTCTCAATCGTTATTTATTTATTTATTTATTTTTTTTTTTCTTCCTTTCTCATTTACGAACGAGAGTCGTATGATTTTTCTCTTATCGAGGATGCTTTATCGCAAAATCCTGGCGCGCTCGAAAATTTTCTTCATTCTTTCAATATTTTCATTGACCGAATCATGTTTTTCACGAAATTTATCGCTTCCTGTGTGTGTGTGTGTGTGTGTGTGTGTGTGTGTGTGTGTGTGTGTGTGTGTGTGTGTGTGTGTGTGTGTGTGTGTGTGTGTGTGTGTGTGTGTGTGTGTGTGTGTGTGTGTGTGTGTGTGTGTGAACTTGGCACATAAAAATGTGAATTTCATGAAAATTTTTTGAAATTACGCTCGCATCGAACTTCGTTCCAGAGTCCCCGACGAAAAATAATAATAATGAGTCCTGAATTGATCGTGATACGAAAATTGATTTTGAAAAAAAAACGAAAAAATCATATGCCAACTTCCCCCGGCGGCATATTACAAATAAAAAATCACGAGTCATAGAAGCTTTATACTTCGAAGTTCAAACTTCTCGAAGTATAATTTTTAGCCCAAAATTCGTTTTTTTAGGAATTTTTTTCTTGAAGAATCGTAATATGCCCCAGCTCTTCGCTTTTGTTTTGCGCGAATTTTTCCACAATTTATAGGTAAATCGTTCTATCGTCCATGCTTTCGAAATTACTATCGACAAGATCGGTTTTTTTTTTCAAAAAATTTATCAGCATCGATCGTCTTTTCGACTCCTTTTTTTTTTTATACATTATTTTTATTTCTTTACTCTTTTCGTATCTCTCGAAGAGTAATTTAAGAGATTTTGGGGGCAAAATCATTGTGGATTCGGTGGCTAACGATGAAAATTCGTGTGTTTTGTTCCCGGGTTATTCATGAAAAAAAAAAAAAAAAATGACTCCAACAAGATGCGAGAAGAAGAATCTACGATGAGCGATCTTGCGAAAAGTCGAGCGCGAGGGTGGACCGTAATGGATTTACCTCTCGGAGTTACTTTGAATCACCCTTTCAGCGATTCTTCGGTACCAAATTGCTACGTGCAAATTAAAAAAAAAAAAATTCATATTTTTCACCGTGGAGTTTTTCACCAAAAGAATGAACCCTCAAAGAATTCTCTCGTTTTTCCATTTTTTTTTGTTTTTTCTCTCGCCAATTCTACGTTATTGGCGAAATTTTTGGAGGAATCCGTAGTACGACCATCGTTCCACCGGAACGATCCTCATAATAGCGATGATAATTTTGTTGCGATAATGAAAAAATTTTCCTTTCCGCGCACAGTGGCTAACCATGATCGCTCTTCGTTCTCCGCTCCTCCCCCCATGTTCCCCTCGTGTTTGCCCATGCATGCGTACGTTTCTTCATCGCCAGTCTCAATTAACAGCTAATCTACAGTCGAATGATGCTGGATTGATCGATAAAAATTTAAAAAAAATTAAAAAACAAAAAAAAAAAAAAGAGCACGATACGATTGCGCGTACGATTTCGTTGGTAAAATTTTAAACTCTGGATGTGGGATCGAGTGTGACGAAAGATTTTTTTCCTCACCCCGAGCGGACCAATATTTTATTATTTTTCGCATATAATTTGGACAGAAAAGAAACGTCATGTTTACGACAAGTATGGGAAGGACGGTCTGCAAATTCCCGGCAGTAAGCGCAGACACGAGGACGATTTCGATCCGCACACGCAACAGTGGTTCGTCTTTCGAGATCCCGAGGATGTGTTCAGAGAATTTTTCAGCACTCCGGGATTCAACGACTTGTTCGATGGTAAGACTAATGGGAATTAATGCCCCCCCCCCCCCCCCCCCCCCATATTTTCATAACGAAGATATAAATTTTTCGCTTAGCTTTGTGACGATGAAAAGAAACAAAAATTTTATCTATTTTTCAATACCATTGTCTTCAAAATTTGCCAAAACGTCCAGAAATCATATTTGCAAAAGATGTCCCGGCGAAAATCGCTTGAAGGCTTTGTGTTTTAGGAAATTTTGAATTTTCCAAAAAAAAAAAAAAAAAACGCCTGAGACAGCTCTAATTTCCCTAAATTCTAAGACACTGGGCTAATTTCTGTTTCCATTAATAAAGTATCTTTAACGAAAGATTGGTATCAAATTTCACATGAATCCGTGAAAGAATTCAGATTTCATGAAATTTTGAATTTCCCAAAGAAAAAAAAAATGTTTCAATACCGATTGAGTTTAAAATTTGCCGGAACGTTCAGAAATCATATTTGCAAAAGATGACCCGGTGTAAATTGCCTGGAGGCTTTTCGTGATTTAGGAAATTTTGAATTTTCAAAAAAAAAAATTCTCGTAGCTCCGATATCGAAAAATATTTTGAAAATTTGGTAAAATCGACGGGTTACGGGACAAAAGAGTGTCATGGCATTGAATTTGACAAGAATCGCTCAGCGGTTCGAATTTAAAAAAAAAAAAAAAGCAAGTCCCTGATCGCTCTGATTCGCGCAAATCTTAAGATATCGGTCTTATATTTTCGACATAAACAGAATACTATTTTAAAGAATAAATTGAATTTTCGCAAAAATCGGTAAAAAAAATTTCCGATCTCATTAATGTTTTTTTAAATTTTCAAATGTTGAAAATGTTGGATGCAAATGTCAAATGATGCAAAAATTTGAAAAAAAAAAATCGACCATATTGAAGATGATAATAATATCGATTTCCAATAATAAAAGTACCGAAAAACTATCAAAAAATTGTTTAAACAATAAATTGTTGCAGAAATTTCCTGTAAATATGTTTTTCGATTATACGCAACAAATTCCTCGATTCTTCCGAATACATATGAATTTTTCAAGAATTTTCTTATGGTTTTCAATTTGTTTAAAAAATTTTTGAAAAACTGTATTTATAAAAGTTTGATGATCCGGATACTTCGTGAAGTTAATATAGAACCTTTGTACGAGAACATATCCAAAATTCACCACTTTTCATGCAATTTTCAAAAACAAAAATTAAAAAAAAAACCATAAGAAAATTCTCGAAAAATTCATATGTATTCGGAAAAATCGAGGAATTTGTTACGTATAATCGAAAAAAAAAACATTTTTACAGGAAATTTCTGCAACAATTTATTGTTTAAACAATTTTTTGATAGTTTTTTCGGCAATGTTATTATTGGAAATCGATATTATTATCATCTTCAATACGGTTGATTTTTTTTCAAATTTTTGTTTCAACGCGAAGTACTTGAAATTCTCACTAAAACTTTTATCGACTGGAATTATGCGGCTCATGCATCCTTGAGTTGGAAGCCGTCGCTCATTGGACGTTTCTAATTATAACAGCCAATCAACGTCTATGACGAACTTTTTGTAAGGAAAAAAAAAGTTGTAAACGATATTGCCGAACGAAAAGTAACTTTGGGCGTGGAATTTAATTCATTATTAATTAAGGATAGAGTTGAAGCGCAATATATATACTTTTAGTCGCTGATTTCCACCGAAAGACGTATGCCACGTGTAAAAAGGAATAGTTGGCATCAATCTTTACCGAAAAAAAATAAATAAATGACATTTTGCGTTTTTTTTTCTGCACAAAGTCATAACGGAAAAATGGTTAAAGATGAATAAATTTGCTTATATACTATCGTCCCTGAGACTAATAATTTCCTATTTCAGCAAGAGAACAAAGAACCATGGAGTACGTATTTGAGTAAAGAAAAAAAATTATCACGAAAAAAAAAAAATTTCACCACATACGAATTGCTTATGACAATCAATAAACAATTTTAAATCGCAAAATTATTGTTACGAATAAAATCGATCTAAATTTTTATTCAGAACACGATGGTGTCCAGACAAAGCTGTTCAACTTAAAATTGTTTAGAATTTTTTATAAAAAATTCGAAATTAGGAATAAAAAAAATTTTATTTAATGAAATATCGTTTTCTCAATTCGAAATACAATCCTCACGGTCTCAAATTTTTCCTTCTAAAAAGTTCGTCGTAGACGTTAATCGGCTGTTATAATAAGAAACGTCAAATGAGCGGCGGCTTCCACTCGAGCTCTACGGAGCTCTCTCTTCGCGAGGATGTTTTTTTTTTTTTCTATCAAAACTCAAGTTTTGAGAGACAGGAGCATGAAAAAAACCAATTTTTTTTTTAAAAAACCCTAATACACCTACAATCTAAACGATGAGCGTTAGAAAATCTTTCATTATTCCTTACCGTATTCGATAAAAAATCCGTTGATACGATCTCCGTAACACGCGGGCCGGAATAAACAGATGAAAATAATTTATATTCCGCGCAAGACGTTCGATTTTTTTCTCATACGTCAGTGAAGTATCCTCGATCATCTTGCAATTATTACAATTACAATATTAATCATTAAATTCTTAATAAATGTAATCGTTTGCGGAGCTCCGCGCGACGACCGGTACATTTACTTCGGATAAACTTTCGTGATTTAGAAAAAAACGATGAGAGGCAATGCAAACGATGATAAGGCAATGTGCCAATTTCCCAGTTTGCCCGTATTTTATTATTATTATTATTATTATTATTTTTTTTTTTTCTCTTTTTCTTCCGCCAAAAAGTCCTTCACGGAAGCAGCGGACGACGCACGAATCACAGACACAGCGGACAGCCCAGGCATCCTCAAACTCTCACGCCTTTCTCACCTTTGGATCTTTTCTCGCCGTTCGACGGTCTTTTCGGCGGTGGAATGGGCATGGGAATGGGAATGGGCGGTATGGGCATGGGAATGGGCATGAACATGGGCGGAGCTGAAGTTTTTACCTCGAGCTTCGGTACTATGAATTTCGCCGGTCAGGGCGGTCCGGCTATGAAGAAAACCAGCACATCCACGAGATTCATGAACGGCAAGAAAATTACGACGCAAACGTGAGTGCGAATCATCCGTAATAAATGACCCAAAAAAAAAAAAAAAACAACAACAACAACGCAATTTTTCATCTCGAAACAAATTGTTAATTGTTTTTTCTCTCGTATTTTTTTCTTCATTAAACGCAGAGTCAGCGAGGGCAACAAGGAGACAGTTATGTTCTACGAAAACGACGTTCTCAAATCCAAGACAGTGAACGGTGTGCCGCAGTCTCTCACGTACAGTTAAAATCTCACGTTATAATAATACAAACAAAAAAAAAAAAAAAAAAAAATAATCCCGCCTGATAATGAGAATACGAATTATTCCGCGATACTCGCACGGATCGTTGAGAAATTTTGCGCGCAATCGGGGAAAAAAAAAAATTGTCAGTTCGGCCGGGGGACATGAAAAAATTTTTTTTTTTGTGCTTATAATAGTCATTGTGCTCCATCCAACTTGTTCCCCATCCCCTCCGCTCAATTTCTTTTTTTTTTCCCCTCGATCCGTTTAATTTTCATTTCCGTTCATATTTAACGCATCGGCAAAGAAAATAATTAAAAGTGCTGGCACCCTCGTGTGTGTGTGTGTGTGTGTGTGTTTTTTTTTTTTTTTTTTTTTTCTCATTTTCCCCTCGGCCCCCCCTCCGGGTAAATTATCGATAACGCTAATCTTTCATGTTCGTCATCTCGAAGGACGTTACCGAGCTTATCAAGACTAACACGCAGAGAGAAGCCCCCTCCCTCCTCTCCATTGTGGCCATACACGCATCGGGAATATTTACTGGCGCGAACGAAAAAAAAAAAAAAAAAAAAAAGAGGGAAAGACAGAAGAAAAAAAAAAAAAAAAACATTAAAAAGCCCGTCAGATCCAGATTTTCCGTAAAGATCGTTTGTTTTGTCAGGTTGAACGAAGCTGCGTCGACGTCTTCGGGTCGTCAGGCGAATCACGAAAGAATCAGCGACGGCGGAACGATGTCTAGCCACGGCTCGAAAGCCCCCCACGGCGATCATCTTAACAGGATAAAGCATCATCATCATCATCATCCGCACACGAGTACCAAGCACGAGAAAACAAAGCGAAAGTAAAGAAAAAAAAAAAAAACAACAACAAAAATTAAAAAATAAAAATTACGCTTTTGCGAAATCGCGGGAAAAAAAAAAAAACAAAAAACGGGACGGACACACGGCAAGCATCTACTTCTTTTTTTTTTTTCCTTTTGTTTTTGTTTTTCCTTCGCTCTGCCCTTTCGTTCAAATTTCTTCGGAAGAAACACAAAATTGACGCTGAACATTCTACCGATCACCGAATTTTCGATAAAGATTTAGTTTGGATTTTTTTTTTCCGCTTGCCGATCAATTCCCCCCTCCCCCCCCCTCTTTTATTTTCGTCCCAGGGGCACGAAATATGCTCAGCCCGGAAGAAAAAAAAAATACAATAATGGAATTAGAAAAAAAAAAAAAAGGGAAGAGACAAAATTTTCGAGCTAATATGAAATAATTCGATGAGATTAATCTCCGTTTGTAAGAAATAAAACGTAAGATTCATTTCGAAAATTCGTGAAAACGTGCAAAATATGTGATGCGTTTTTGATTGAGATAATATTCGCGCGCCCACATGGCACACACACACACGCGCGTGCGTTTTTTTTTTCTTTTTTCTTCGCTGCGAGCCCATCGATCGATAGAGATGACCGAGTAGCCAAGATACGACTGGCTCGTGCGCTCGCATTTGCATTCGGATATCGCTTTTTTTTTTTTGGAAAATTCAATCCGTTATAAATTATAAAAGTAAATATAACAAGGGGGGAACTGTCGAAAATCTTAACGAGATGCCCAGAACTGGTAAATTCACTATCGCGCGTGTGTCTCTCATCGATCGATGACTCCGCGTACAATTTTAACGATCCATCGATTATTTTATGCAACGTTTTATCCTTTTCTCTCAATTACACGGATTTCTCCCCCCCCCCCCCCTCTCTGTATCATTCAATTTTCTCCTTTCCGAGTTTTCGCGCTCACGAGAGACGAGGAAAGAACGATTAACGGTCCGATACTATTACGGATATTTAATAATGATAAAAAAATAAAAAATAATCAATTTTTAAACCAAGTATGGTCGTTTGACCGATGAACTGAGCCGAAATATTGATAATTATGAGAAAGAAGAAGAAGAAATAATGAATCGTATGAGAAGGATGAAGAAACGAAAATGAAGCGATTTTCGTTTGAATCGGCAAAGTTGACGCGATCGTAACTTAAGTTTAAGACCGCATTCGATACTAGAGACTCGAGTACAAGTTTACGAGATAAATTATATTGATAATTCGTGTAATGTTAAAAAAAAAAAAAAAAAAAAAAAAGAAGAGGAAAAAATGAAAGTGTTTAGCCAGCGCGCTATCCGCGACAAAGTTTCGCACTGCGAATGTGATTCATCGACTCGGCATCATTTTCGTTTTTATTCCTGCAAGATCCAGCCGCGCGCTGTTCGGAAGCGAAGCGAATCTAAAATTTCGCTGCCGAATATTCTCCTTGTTGATCTTTATCCTTTGTTTTCGTCCTTCCTTTCCTCTCCCATCGAGTATATATCCAGCGACGAATTTCTCATCCCCGCTATTGGTATAATGCATTATCCCGTGTATAAGCAAGTTGCGTGGCGTATAGCGAGTCCGGAGCTCCTCTCGGCATGTCGTTGTAGGAGGAAATATACTTGTCTCGAGTCGCTGCCGCGACTCTTAATAATCGAGACGAATAATACGTATCTCTCGCGTAAATCCTCTTCCCCCCCCCCCCCCCCTGCCCCGCGACGACCATCTCCATTCATCATGTAGCACAATTTTACTTTCCTCTTAATTATTAATTGATTCACGTATGTCTGTATATAATGATAATAATAATAATAAACTATAGGCATATAAGAAGCTTCGGAAATAAATACACATCGTTACGATTCATTCCTCATCTAATTTTTTCATTTTTTTTTTTTTTTTTTTTCTTCCGCCGAATGATACCTATGAGGTTTTTGGGGAAAGAAAAATTTGGAAAAGTTGCCCGGAAAATTGGAAAATTCCGGAAAAACTGAAAGTGCTTGATGAATTAAATAAAAATTGAATGCTGTTCGTTGGTAAGCGCGTCGCTTGAGAACGGCTGGACCGATTTGGCTAATTTTTTATTTTTAAATGTTCGTTAATAGTCCGAATAAGGTTTTTAGGGAAAGAAAAATTTGGAAAATTGGAAAATTCGGGAAAAACTGAAAGAGCTTGATGAATTAAATAAAAATTGAATGCTGTTGGTTGGTAAGCGCGTCGCTTGAGAACGGCTGGACCGATTTGGCTAATTTTTTATTTTTAAATGTTCGTTAATAGTCCGAATAAGGTTTTTAGGGAAAGCAAAATTGGAAAAGTTGCCCGGAAAATTTCGGAAAAACTGAAAGTGCTTGATGAATTAAATAAAAATTAAATGCTGTTGGTTGGTAAGCGCGTCGCTTGAGAACGGCTGGACCGATTTGGCTAATTTTTTATTTTTAAATGTTCGTTAATAGTCCGAATAAGGTTTTTAGGGAAAGCAAAATTGGAAAAGTTGCCCGGAAAATTTCGGAAAAACTGAAAGAGCTTGATGAATTAAATAAAAATTAAATGATGTTCGTTGGTAAGCGCGTCGCTTGAGAACGGCTGGATCGATTTGGCTAATTTTTTATTTTTAAATGTTCGTTAATAGTCCGAATAAGGTTTTTAGGGAAAGCAAAATTGGAAAAGTTGCCCGGAAAATTTCGGAAAAACTGAAAGTGCTTGATGAATTAAATAAAAATTGAATGCTGTTGGTTGGTAAGCGCGTCGCTTGAGAACGGCTGGACCGATTTGGCTAATTTTTTATTTTTAAATGTTCGTTAATAGTTCGAATAAGGTTTTTAGGGAAAGAAAAATTGGAAAAGTTGCCCGGAAAATTGGAAAATTTGTGAAAAACTGAGTGCTTTTTTTTATGGGATTTTTGTACGAACTAAAGACCGTAACTCACGATTCGAACGATGGACATGCGCTATTCTTTTTTTGTTTTGTTCGTTATGGTCCTGGAAAAGTTTTTAGGAAAAAAAAAATTCGGGGGACAATTACAAAGGAAAGTCGGAAAATTCGGACAAACTGCAAAAATCATAATTTTTGTACGCACTCTCGATCATAACTGACGATTGGAACGACATATTTGGTTGATTCTTTTTTTCATTTTGTTCGTTATGCTCCCGGAATGAAAATAACTAGATTGAATGTTTTCAATTGGAAAAAAAAAAAAATCTGGAAGATCCGGAGAAAAATCTGGAAAAACGCATCGCCAGCCTTGGTTAAAATAAAATTACATTTGTTTTTACTTTTGTGTTGTTTCGCGATCTGTCCAACGAATGTAGTTATATTATTTCTATTGCAATTTATTTCGCTACGTGCGCAGATATTGTGAATCAAGCCAATCGGTTACACAGTGACGAAAAATTGATTCAAATTTTTTATTTTCAATTGAATTGTGATTCTGTTGTAAGTTCATCGCAATCATTTCATGAAATTAATTAAGTTTCGTCGTTTTGTCGCAAATTCATCGAAATTTTGACAGGACGTCTGTGGGGTCAGCTAGTCCAAAATAAAAATAAATTTTATTTATTTATTTTCCATTTATATCAAATACATTTGAAAAAAAAAAAAAAAAAAAAAAAACGACAATGACATTGGGCACGTTCGAACAAATAATGAATATCGTGCTTCATAATAAAAACAACAACGGTGCGAATCAAATCCATTTGGCTATTCTCTCCTTTGCTCCGTTCTTGGATAAAAATCACGCCCGTGATTTTTATCCAATGAAGAGAGGAAAGAAAATCATTGAATTGTGCGCGGCTTTGGGTTAATTTTCAATTAAATTGAAAATATTTCAGAGACAATTATTTTTTTCCAATCTCCTTGATGAGATAATCGACTTTGTCTATGTAACGCTTCTTGGCGTCCTCCTGCGCGGTTCCTTTCTTACCGCTCCAGGCGTCCCACTTGGCTTTGCCCTTGAAATCAAAGATTCCCGGACGATCTGAAAAAAAAAAATAAAATGAGCGGGCGCGCATCGACGAAAATTTTGATATCGAACGATGAAAATTTGTGTCCTATACCTGTGCAGCAGTCACCTACGGTCGCTTGCTTGTACAGGGCATAGATCTCCAGTAGATCCGCGTCCGACGGTGAGCTCGAAAGTTCCTTGACATCATCGGCAGCTTTAATGAATTGCTGACGGGAAAATAATTGAAAAAAAAAAAAAAATAAATAATTACTTATAATTTTTGGACATAACGCGACCGAGATGTACGGGCGACTCACCTCGTCGAGACACATGATCGCGCGCGAGTGTGCTGGGCTTAACGGGAATAATAATTTGCTGAGAAAAATATTTTTTTTTCAATATTCACACTGACTAAACGAATATACAAATAATAAAAATGGGAAAAAAGTTGATGATCTTCGTCGCGATTTAACCTTAATGACACACCACTGGAGATAGCGTCGTCACGTCCGGGAGCAACACCGGCTGAAGCGAGGGGTTCTGCGTCGTCTATAGACGACGCAGAACCATGCGTGATGGAACGAATTTAGGATTTAGTCGTGGTTCGGTCAACGGGAGTAAAACGGGACTTTGAACTTGGGCGAATCGTATTATTATATATTTGTGCTTCTGTGATACATAATTTTATAAATCATTGGTCATCGATAAACAATTAAATTATATATATATATACGTACTCTCGTGCAACATAAAATCGTAAAAAAATAAGTGTCGGATTGCCGGGTCTTTTTTTTTTAAATGAAGGAACACGCAACAAGGTTTATATATTGCACATGTTTATGTAGAATAGAGCAGTGGCGCCTGATATTATTATTTGTATTTTTCGAGTAAACCGTTGGCGTAAGCGATATAAGCTTCCTTGGCGGCGTCTTTCGACATTCCTTTCTTGCCATTCCACTCGTTCCACTTTGCCTTTCCTTTCAGATCCAACATACCGGGCTTACCTGTTGAGATTTTTATGCATATATATATGTATATATTTTAAATGGAAACGCGCGAGGTTAAAAGTATATATTAACCGCGATGGGAACACGCGCGAATTCTCATTTTTACCTGTATTAACATCACCGACGGTTGCTTGTTTGAACAAGGCGTAAAGCTCCAAAAGCTCCTGGTCCGTTGGACGTTTCGTCAAACTCTTGATGCTCTCGGCAGCTGCCTCAAAATCCTTTATAACGAAACAAATATTTAATTCGATTTAAAAAAAAAAAAAAACGTAAATTAAAATTGAGCATTTATTCTCATAAACTCAAGAAAATGAATGCGACGATAACGCGAATTTACCTGATCGATCGTCATACCGCCGCGTATGTGTATATGTATTATTGGTCTCCTACTATCGTTCGAAGTTTGGTAACGACTGATCGCATATCGTTGCCCGCAGTTGCACTTATGACCTTACCTCATCCATTTCTGCATATATAATTTACGAACGAAGAAAAAAAAGTTAAAGTCGATAAGAGCAGAGGAGTGGGGTACTATGTTTATATATATATATATATATATACTTTTGAAAAAAAATGTATGGGCTGAGTCTATATATATATATATATAGTGGCGATCGTGAAAAATATATATGCCAGCACGATCCAGGATAAAACGGACTCTGTACTTTGCGCTCTGCTCGCACTTTGAATTTTATAATTATATTACTACTTCCGTGACGAAATAAACGAAAAGGTAAAAACGGTGAAACGAGAGGCAGGCGTCTTTTCATATAATTATATTATAAATATTATATATATATCTTCAACTCGCGGGTCCGTATTCATAAATTATTATTATTGTTATAACTCGTACCCAATTTTCTTAAAATTTTTTTTGTTCCGTTTCTCAGCAATTAACACACGTGTATGTACATAAATATAACTTCTGCTGGACAATTATGTCAGCTTTTATTTAATCGATGAAAATCGAACGTAGCGTGTGTTGGGTAAAAATAAACAGAAAAAAATGCACGCTTTTAATTATTTATTTATATTTATTAATTATTTTATTCGATGAAATTTATTTATTTTTTTTCCTGAAATACACTTCTATTTCTGACAATTTTGAAAAATTTATAAAATCTTAACGCCTTAAGAAATTTTCGCCAAATTCAATATCAAAATCTTCCTTGTAATCTGGACTATTCGTATAAAAAAATTCGGCTCGGCAGATTTAAACCCCCGAAAATTAGAGCACCTCATCAATTTTGGAAAATATTCAAAATTTCATGAAATATTAATTTCTGAAGAGATTCTCGCCAAATTCAATAGCAATTATTTTTGGCCCCTCAGACTATCTGTGTAAAAAATTTCGGCTCGATAGCTTTAAATTTACGAAAATTAGAGCGATCAACTCCGTTTTTGAAAATTCTCAAAATTTTCTAAAATTTAAATCCCTCAAGGAATTATAACCAAATTCAATGCCAATCGTCATTGTCCCTTTGACTATTTGTCTTAAAAATTTCTGCTCGATAGCTTCAAGTTTTCAAAAATTTAAAGCATTACCGTTTTTTTAATTTTCAAAATTTGATAAAATCTTAATCCCTCAAGGAGTTCTTGCCAAATTTAATACCAATCATCATTGTCCCATAGAATATTTGTGTAAAAAAATTCGGTTCGACAGCTTCAAATTTACGAAAGTTCGAGAGCGTACGACTTTTCTCTCTCTTTCTCTCTCTCTCTCTCTCTCTCACACACACACGCATACACACATACATAAATCCGGACACTTTTCCTAAATGTTTTCTCGACATTTCAGGATATTTTAAACATATTGGTATGAAAATCTCGAAATGTTTGTTTCCTCAAAAAAGAAGCTTCCTCTGTGAGAGGAAGCAAAAATGCATCTTCTCGTTTTTCGTTGACTTCCGCCGCAGCACGGATATTGGACGCGCGGTTGATCGTATTCGCGAGAAAAGTATTCAAGACCATGTGTTACCTATATATAAGCCGTGCTCTGGGATACCCGCTAACGTAGAAATTTCTCGAGGGCCTGTCGATTTTTGTTTTGTTTTTTTTTTTCTCAAACGTTACGAATAGAATTTTATTTTTAATTCTTACTAAAATTAATAGAGAAAACGAAAAATCATCTTATATCCATGATTAATCTGATTTTACTCATCGATGATAATATTATCGATCACTGCAGACTCCAAATTAATCATATATAACTTTTCAATTGTCATATATAAATTTCAATTGTCTCACGATATATTTTGAATATATTTCAAAATTTTTAACCGATTGGGACACTGAAAGAAAACGGTTTACGGGAAATAAAGCAGGAAATGAAAAGTAGAGTACACAAAGAGCTTGTGTACTCTACTTTTGGTGTATACTCTCTACTTTTCATTTCCTGCTTTATTTCCCGTAAACCGTTTTCTTTCAGTGTCCCAATCGGTTAAAAATTTTGTAATATATTCAAAATATATATCGCGAGACAAATTTTGATTATTCGTTATACGAGTCGCGTTATTTTTAGGTTGTATTCTCTTTTAATGAAAGGCCCGAAAGGCGATGATAAAACGAGCGACGAAGGTCACACTATATATGCGTGTGTGTGTGTGTGTGGATTTAAAATTTTTTATGGACAAAAAAATATGTCCTGAAACGTAAAAGAGTACGAAGGAAGTTTTGGGAAGTTTTTTTTTATCTCGAAAATGGACAATGCCCGCGCGCTCGTCTATCTCAGGGACAAATGAGAGCGATAAGATTGTATTTCATAATCTGCTGGCTGTCCGCGCTGTATTTATACGTCCCGACGATCAATCGTAACGCGTATAAGTACATATATTTCCAAAAAACAAAGCGAAACATTATCATATCGACGTTGGATCGCGCGACGGTTTTTCGTTTTCGCAGCGCACACAAACACAGCTTATACGCATATGGTAAGTAAAATTATCCTTTTTATATACAAAAATTAATAAATTGTTATGTAAACATTCGGAGAGAATGAAAAATTGAGTGGAAAACAGGTTGGTTACGATTAAATTTTTCGATTCACAATAATAAAATATAAATAAGGACGAAAGACGATAATCGTTTTGGCTTAAAATTTTTTGCATACACGTATAGATATAACCGTCAATTGTTTGAAATAAAAAAACAAGCTCATTTTTGTTCGTCATCCTTTAATAAGGAGGGTACCCCTATAGTCACGCAGGAAGCCCAGGAATAAGCATTATAGATTATAGGCAGAGCGAGATCGTTCTTCTACGTATGTCTGAATTCGTTGCTTTTATAGAGTTTTCTCTGCGCCTCGATGCCCTTCTCCTCTGCGACCAGGGTACCTATATAGCTCGTCCGTGAAAAAAAAAAAAGAAATAAATCACGGTTCTGTGAAATTTTTGTCAATCATACGCGCACGAACAGTGACATTTTTCTGCGGTGCAAGTTGTAACGAACTTCGCGATTGTTGCGCTACGCGATTTTACGGCGAGACTCGGAGGCAGTGATTGCGATCTCGGTGGCTGGAGAGTGTCGCGCCCTGGTAATGATTATGTGTACCTCGAACCACCTCTTGTTCGCCAAGCGCGCTCCCGCGTCGAAAAACAAGTATGCTCTATCGCGCGTAATATACATGTAACAGCAGACAGCAGCAGGCAGCATAGTGTCGCGGAATTCACGCACGAGAACACGTGTTCTCTTTGCGCTGTCGGTTATTGTTCTCTCGACGAAATTCATGGGGGATTAAAACATTTTTTAAATAAAATAAAAACAACTAAATTCGCCAGAGTACAGGAAGACCCGTATCTCGATATATAGATCGTCATCCTGACAAAATTCCCCATTAAAAATTCTCCCAAAATGTACACACATATATGTTATATATACATACATAAAGTTTGCGACAAAAAAAAAATCATAGTGTAACACGATAAAGATCTACATGTGTATATATTTGTCAGCGAGTAAACAATCGTCTGCTCTCGCGGATAGAGAGCGATTAATCACATTTATCATATAGTTCATAACGGTCAAAAGACAGTGAAAGATTGCTATAGTGATGTGTGGTGGTGTGTTCGATTCGAGACGACTCTGATGTAATGATATATAGTAAGCGCCGAAGAACAAGAAGTGTGAAATAAAAAAACACAAACAAAAATAAAATACCGCAGACATATATATATACGGTGTGTGTTTTTATTGTGCTGATGAAAGAAAAAATTCGCTTACGATGCAGCTGCATCAACTGACGATAAACACGTCCGAATTAACCGTAAAATTTTTCAAAAAAAAAAACAAAAACAAATAGCGTCCGATCGTTGCGATGAATAAATAAAATAAATACAATCAATTTCGAGCGAAATTTCCCGAAAGGGGGAGGGGGGCGAACTTGATGTCAGTGTGACGAAATAGCAGAAGTTATGCGCATTGAAAGAATAATGATCGATGAGGGCAAATCGATGGGTGTCGTGCCGCAGCAGCAGCAGCAGCAGCGGCGGCGTGATAGCGAGGAAAAAATTGCTGTTTCCGTGACGAACGCTGGGTCGATAATTATCGAAAAAAATATTAAATCATCGAGAATAAACGATGATGTCGATGATAGACTTATGTACGCGACGATTGATAGTCTCGCGTTGAAGAGAGCAACATTGCCATTGCAATTGTTGCCGATCGACGACGAAGCTTTCGTTGATGTTCCGTTAATCGATAGGGATAATAAGGGCGAAGAAGATGAATTTAAGCGACGGGAGATTGAGCAGCGAGGACGAGTCGCTGCTAATCGCGTCCCGATGAGATCTTTCAAGGTATATGAACACGTATAATCGTTGGTTATTCTTTATAAACGAAAAATTCTTTATCAAAATATCGTATATTGCACTTATTAATATAATTTAAATGCCGTGTATTATAAATAAAATGCGCGAAACTCAACGAAAAAAATACGATATTTATTCGCGATATTCGATGCCGAGTCGAGAGATTCATGAACGAATTATTATATGCCCGCGCCGTATATGATAATCGAAGAGGAGTGGCTTCCCAACCGTTAGATCTTTCTCGTTCTACATAAATATACGCATAACACACTCCTCGAAAGGATCAAAACAATACCCGCGGTGCGACAGAGCGAAAAATAATGATTTTTAAAACGTCCTTAAACTTTCGATCGAGAAATCGCACGGCGAATAAAAGTGGTGCGAACTGAATCTCGAAGCGTCTACTTTGACGAACGTTGAGTGAATTTTTTTTATTGTCTCCCCAAATGTTGCGTTACATCGCTCGGAAGCGATCGATGCGCCACAACGTTTTAACGGACACATTAGAGCGTATAGTGCACGGGGAAGGGATTTTTTTTTTTTCTTCCACTTTGTGTAAAAGTTGGGAAATTTTCTTACTCAGAATTCTTTTTTTGTATAGCCCCTAAAAGGGACAGGAAGCATAAAACCATTTAGCCAAAAAAAAATTGATTTCATAATTGCATCTCAAAGAGGATAAAATTACCTAAAAATCGACGGATAGAATATTGTTGTACGATGATTAAACGTAGATTTGAGGATCGATTGCTTCATAGCTGTGTAACACACAACAATAGGAGACAAGAAAAAAATCCGTGCAGTGGTTGTCAATGCAGACACTTCGAGCTTTAATTTGCACCCCTTTTGTCTGCTGTACGGCCTCTTTTGATTAAAAGTTACTTGTTTTTTGAAAAACTGTTTTCAGCAATGAGCCCATATTACTACACTCGCATAAATATTTTTTTTTTTTCGAATTCTTTGCAGTTTTTTTTTATTTATCGAATGAGTTTTTCTCAGACTGGGGTATGCCGTAATTTGAGGGCAACGAAAATAAATTCGAAGATTTTCCATTCTTATAAATCATACTTTTGTAATTTACGTATTATAGGCTTCTCAAATGGATTAAAACGTATTTTAATTTCTCCACGATATTTGAAGATCTTGAAATCTAAAGAGGCTTTGCTTAAACACCTAAAATATGAAAACAACGTTAAATTTATACGCGAAATGAAGATTGTAAATATTATAATAGCAGAGTTGTAAATAGTGCGTTGTCTGAGTAATAAAATTTTCATTACCCATTATTGTGGTAATGGAGAATGGAATTCCTATCTATTGTCCATTAATTTCGCAATGGGTAATGGAATTTTATCCATTACCCATTATTTTGGTAATGAGTAACAGAATTTTATTCATTTCCCATTACTTTCGCAATGGGCAATGGAATTTAATCTATTGCCCATTATTTTGGTGATGAGCAGTGGAATTTATTCCAGTACCCATTATTGTCGTAATGGGTAATCGATAATGGAATTTAATCCATTACCCATTGTTTTGGCAATTGATAATGAAATTTAATCAATTACCTATTATTTTGGTAATAGATAATGGAATTTTATCCATTACCCATTATTTTGATAATGAGCAATCGAATTTTTTTCGAAATAAAAAAAAAATTGTTCGTTCGGTCTCTGTGTTTATGAACGTATCTTGAAGTTACAAGAAAATCTGAAGCCATAAAATTCACCAATTGTATTGGCTTTCGAAAGAATTATCCATATATATATATATATATATATATATATATATATAGAATATTTTATAGTCAAAAACCAATAATCGCACATACATTCTCTGCTTTCCATAATATTACTTATAACGCGAAGGAAAAGTATACCCCCTCGCGCGAGTTTGCCAACTTGTCTCCTGCGTCTTTAAAGAATCCGTAACGGAGAGACAAACATATTTTCTCGCGCGCACGCACTCGCTTTAGTCACAGCTAGGTCGATTTCACTGCTTATATGTTTTATGTTTTTTTTTTTCTCCGATTCCTATTTCTTGGTTGCAACTCGAGAAATGCTATTATATATATTTTCACATGCGTCGACCTCGCGTCTGTTCGCTCTCTTGTTCCTCGAACGATGATGCTTTAGAAAGAAAAAGAAAATGTATACCCATACATACATACATACGTTCACCAGACTCATCTCTGTGTGTGTGCGTGTGTGTGTGTGTGTGTGCACGCGGGGCAACGAACAAAGATTGCATTTTTTTTGCCAAGCTTGTAAATTCCAGCTACCTTGACAAATTTTTCACCAGCCAATGTACGAGTGTCCGTTATGGCTGGTGCAATACGTTTTTTTTCTCCCGGAATCGAGCGAGCGTTCGAATTCGTTTCTTTCACGAAACGTTATTAACGAGGGCAATACACGTAGAAGCCCTGTAAAACTATACGCGATTTTCAGGAATTTTTTCGCAAGGAAGGAGTTGTCCTGCTTTTTTGAAATTTTGAGGGATGTATTGCACATACATTCTCATATAAAAGTATTAAAAGTCATTGTGCATTTTAATAGATCCCGATGAGTTAAAAATAAAAAAGGAATCAATGACATCGAAGGCACGAAAAGTTATCAGTGACCAATTTAAAAAAAAAAATGTGGTCAACCAAAATATTCAGAAAAATTATTACTATTCCCCATGAACTTTAATATCTGATCGTTCTTTTATTACACACATTTTTTCTCATAAATTTCCCTTAATTGTTTGTATGCTAATTAAAATTAAATTTCTCCGTGAAAAAAAAAATATTGTTTCAATATTTTCCATGCTGCATTGAGATTGTTCTATTTTAACGAATTTTTAACAAAAAAAAATAATTTTCCTTAAATAACCCGATGAATAATGTAAATGAAACATTTTCGAGATTAAGAGTGTTGAAAGTCCATTTTTAATTGCAGCATGTTATCAAGATGTATTGCACTTACATTCTTATACAAAAGTAATTAAAGTCATTGAGAATTTTAGATCCTGATGATGAATTTTAGATCCTGATGAGTTAAAAATAAAAAAATAAAAAATCAGACATCGAAGACACGATGGACATTGAGTTTCAACAACAATAGCAGTGAAATGTTGTCAGTGACCAGTTAAAAAAAAAAATATGTGGTCAAATATTCAGCAAAATTATTATTATTCTTCATGAATTGTAATATCTGATCGTTTGTTTTTATTAGATACAATTTTTCTCATAAATTTCTCTTAATCGTTTGTATGCTAATTAAAATTGAATTTCTCCATGAAAAATAAAATTATTGTTTCAATATGTGCCATGCTGCATTTACATTGTTCCATTTTAACGAAATTTTTAACATTAAAAATAAAAATAATTCTCGTTAGATAACCCAAGTGCTTAATGAATAATGTAAATGAAACATTTTCGAGATTCTCAAGAAGATATAATATATCTTCGAAACCAGTCGGTCAATGATCTTGAAATTTTTCAAGGATAAATCTGTAGACTATGTGTGAAAACATATCCAAAATTCACACGTCGTCATTCTGTCGAGGGGCTATATATTCACTCTTGAAATCACTGAACCACCCTGCTTTTAAATCAGAATGGAAATCACGAGAAATCGGATCAAATCACATGAAATCGACGTTACTCAAACGTTGTTGAAACCACTAAAAATCAGAATGAAATCATTCCGAGTTGTTTGAAATCAACGTGAAGTCACGTAAAGTCAGGAAATTACCACAGAAATCACGTAATATCTGCAAAATATGAAAAAAAATTTTACGGCGTTGCTACTATCAAACTACGCCCACTAGAACAAAGCACACAAACGTGCTCTAAAGCGTTTTCTATCAAGCGATATAAGTATCAGCATCGAGCGCAACATAGTCTTTAACTCTTGAGCGAGGCTCTGGGCGAGGTCTTCAGTTGAGTCAGTCTTGCACCAATTGTGAACTTTTTGCGTCCAACTTGTAATATTGTTAGTTGCAGGTATGTACGAATAATTTTATTCGATATTTTATTCTTTTCTTTTTTTGTTTCGTCGTACGATGTCACTGTCAGCGTTACTCGTAAACAATTAAAACATAATATCGATTGGTGAAAATTTGGTATCTTTTCGATACGTATAGTCCTGTTTGCTCATCTCCTGGCCTGTCCGTTTGGTAACATTATTTTACAAACTGCAAGAAGTGCAAAATAAATCGTTTGGATTTAAAAAAATTATAAACGTTCGTGATAGGTAAAGCAATTGAAGAAATAATCAACTTTTCGAACTTCTTTATTTAATAATTACGTTACTCAATTAATTTAATTCGTTCAATTTTATTGGCATCTCGGAACAAAGAAAAATCTTGTGACATTGAATTTTAAGAAAAGTCTGAACTGTGGGCCGCATGTTAAAGTAATCACGCGAAGCTTAAAAATTCTTATTTAACGGCATCTTCGCCTAATATGTCCGAGAGTAGTCTTCGTATTAATTCAGCGGTTTGTGAACAAATAAGAAAATTATTTTAGCTCTCAAATCTTTTTTCTCGACCCTTAAGGAGGTTTTTAACTCAGAGAAAAATGGTAAAAATAATTCTAAAATTTTAGGGGAGTTTTGTGCTGGTACGAAAAATACACTGTAATTATTTCATATTTTTTGACTACGTAGTTGGGGAGGAAAAAAAACATTAAATATGCCGCTTATACGTGGGCTCTTATGGAAGAAGTATTAGATGCTATGATTTGAGATTATTTTAGGAGTGAAAAAACGGTAACATTTCCCCGAAGAACCGCTTAAAGGACAGATTAGACCTTCATGGATATAATTTGCCCATAAAGAAAGTTTTTTACCGTGCCGATTGTGAAATATACTTGTAAACAGAATTGAGCGTGAGTAATGGAAAATTAATAAAATGAAAACGTATTTGGTGAAACAAATGCCGAACGCAACCTGCCCCACACATCGCTCGCGCCGCGCCGTCACGTTCCCCTTGTCGCACCCAATTGATGTTAAGAACCCCCTTAAGTGACACCACCCGACCCTGGTATACTGTAATTTGATGTTTGAGCGACAAATAATAAATCATTCCACTATATGTACTTTCAGTGATTTCAGAAATTATACAGTGATTCGTTCAAATCGTGAGAAATCACACATGAAGTCACATGTATTTTAAAATCACTTGAATCATTCATGAAATCATTGAAATCATGTAAAATCGACTTCACTCTGAAATCACTTGTACACCGCACTTGGTAGTGAATAGCCCCTCGCATTCTGTCTATTTATCAGCTACCCGTGAAAAATCCTTAATCTAGAAAAAATATTAATAACGCTGGTATTGAAATGAGCAAAGATTATATAAATATGCAGAGGTAAATAACCTCTGATGACAAAATGACCATTTAATTTATCGTAAAATTCTTTTTAAAAATTGCCACAATTGTTTCTTTATTTTGAATTTGGTATCGTCTTAATAAATTCAGGGCAGTACAAAGATCGGGTCGTGTGCACCAACATTGCATACATTAAACAACCTAGCAGATTTTTATGTGATGAATTGTAAAATTTATCAGACTTTAATTCGGTTCAATTAAATTTAATTGGTAACGGAGTGCTAACTGCATTGCAGTAACTCATATTGAATTTATTTTAAAATGTCTTTTTAAATCTAAACTCTGATCTAAGGTTATTGCGTCGACATTCATTCCCAAGAAATTTTTTATTTCTTACATATCCACCATTGAAAATTCATCAAAAACTTTTAAAATTTATCATTGTTGTTTCCTCGAAGGTAATAATTAAAACGTCATCAACGTAAAGTAAAACATAAATATTTTTTAGTGATGTGACCTTTTTCTAATATATATAAACAACGATCTACAGAAGAGTAAATCCATGCTCTTTAAGTACTTCGTCAAATAATCGAAACAAGAAATCTCGCCGATTGCTTTAGAGCCATCCAGTGCCTTTTTCAATTTACAAATATGATTTTTATTTGATTTTACTCCTTCGGGTATTCGCATGTAAATCTCTTCGTTCAATGAACCGTTAAGAAATGCGATTTTAACATCCATTTGATGGATTTTGATAAATTATATTTATTTGCAAAAAAACCAAAAGCAAATGTTTCATGGTAATCTGAAGGATGTTTTGACTAAAACCTTTCGCGACTAATCTTGCCTTGTACTTGCTTGGAATTCCTTGAGAATATCTGTTTAAGGTAAAAACCCATTTACAGTCTACAATGTTCTATCCAATCGGGCAATAAGCTCACGTGTCATTTTGTAATTGGGAATCGACCTCATTATTTATTGCTCTCTTCCACTGAATCCTATCATCTCGATTTTTTATTTCCCCATACATCTTGGGAATATCATTGATTTTCGACTGTACACTTATCTCATAACAATGCTCTTCGTTATAAGAAACTGAAGGCATATTTTTAATTCATGCACTGGCGTTGTAGTTCAAGTTCGTTTATTTTCAATTGATAGTTCGTGTCGTTATATATGACACTTGATTTATTTTATCTGTTTCGTCGTTGACAGATTTGATTACATTACTCTCTCTTCGCACTTACTGGCTTCTATTTCATCATCAGTTTTCTGTCTTTTTCTGTTTGACTTCTCGAATTCTCAGTCTCTTCTATATGTACAGGTCGTGAAATTTTTTAAATTAATTTCATCGGTTTTCATAACCGACGAGTACACCTTTAAATGTATTTTTGTCAAATTTTCCTCTCTTTATTTTATTACGAACGTAAACCGTACTACAAAATATTTTTAAATGGTTTAATTTCGCTTTTCCCTTGTCACAATTTAAATGAGCAATTTTCAAATTAAAATGTGTCTCACTTTTATTTCCAAAATCTTGAATTGTGCCTGATTCGTGTGCGATTAAATAAACGACTGTACCACAGTGAGTAAATTCATCTATAAATGTCACAAAATAACTTTTACCGTTGACAGTCACCGGAGTTATTGGGCTGCACACATCAGAAAGAGTTAATTAAGAATGAATAGATGCCTTGTCACACGAGATCTATCCCTCTCCCTATAGTTCTTGTGAGAGGGAGTCGCGCTTTTTTTTCCATATACGCCAAGCTTCACATATTTTATCTGTGAAATTTACGGTCTCTAATTCTTTATTGTCATTAATAAAATCGTTTTCTTTTTAATTTCCAAGAATTTCGATTTTTCAATGTGACCCAGTCGTTCGCGTCAAAGTTTACATAACGTGTTTTTCTTTGCATTATTGACACATCGCTTTATTTAGTAAATTCAACACAAGGTAAATTGTACAAAGCCTTATAGATGGATATTGCAAAATCATCAACTCGATAAATTCAAATTTCCATAATGGTCCATTTTCATATTGAAATTCTTCAAAGAATAATCCTTATTTTATTATTACCGATTTCAATGCATCACCGGCTTATTTTCTTCCTCAAAAAATATTCCCACGAATTCACGCAACGTGGATGTTTTTTTTTCGTAGCATCGACAGTTTAAAAATTACAGCAGTCTTTTTGTGAAAGAATTTTCTTTTTCTACCCTCTTGAACAATGAACTTCGATTGTCAAACGATCGCCCCTGGAAAAAAAAAATCTACCTGGTGAAGTTGCAGGATAATTTTTTGACGAGCAAACTAAGTCATGATGCATTAAAATCGGTAAAAAAAAAAAAATAGGTACTGAAGTTTGCAAATCCATCGTTACTAATATTTCTACAGATTAACAACGCATCCTGCAACGAAAATCGACATTTCGTACCCTAACTTTGCCAAAAAAAAAAAAAACCCCCCATCATGAAAATTCAGCACTCATTCGACTGTCTAGGGTCGAAGGGTAAAAGCTGCCTTGAAAAAAATATCGAAAATCTCGCGGTACGATAGAATCGAACATTTTTTTTTTTCGCTCGGCTTCAAACCCCGTGAAATTATTTATCAACATATTTTTGTGCATATTCTCTCGCACACAGGTGAGCGGGAGACAAACGGTACTTGGAACGAGTCAGCATCGTCAAACGGCCGTGCCAGCAGGCGGAGGCGAGTCAGAAAATGCGCTTTCGAAAGAAATTGCGGATAGCAGTCCGGTAATAACGGAGAAGACGATCGAATACCGCAACGATGACCGTGAAACGACGACGACGACGACGAGCGAGCTGTGCTCATCGAGCCGCGATGACGCAGGATTACCGGATGTGAAACGAGCAGGGAACGAAAATTCCAAGATGAATAATCGCTCGTCGAACGAATATTCCCGATCGAATGTAATAATTAAAATAGCCCCGAGCAGCGACGAGAATATCAACGAAAGGACGAAAATTGAACGTAACGATTCGTCGATGGATGACGATTATTGTCGAGCTAGCGGATCATCGGATGATCGTTCTTCGTTGAAGAAATTTCCTCAGCTCGACGAATCAAAAGCCGAAAATCTCGAAATCGAGAATAAATATTCATTTTTCTCGATGCAACGCTCCGATGGAATGAAAAAGCTGAGATGTAGCCAGAACGAAACGACGAATAAGCAAGAGCTTGGAGATAAAATAACGAGAAATAAGAAAAAATTTACTGGCAAAGAATCACCGTTGATCTCGTTGCCAATGAATTTCGTTCATGTCTCGTCGGCAGCGAGCTCGAGATTTTTCGCCAAATCGGATGATACCGGTCGCGGGAAAGTCGTCGACTCGTATTGCCTGGAAAATAGCCAGCGGCGATGCGAACCGCAGCAGGGCGTGGTTTTGAAATCGAGTAAAATTACCGATTCTCGTGTCCCATCGGTTGCTCCGTCCGAATTGTCCGCGAATGCTAGCTTTCTTTGGGGCAGCAATGCCGGACGGGCTTCGCGAAGGATCAACGAGACGAGAAATCGCAATGAAAAATGTATTTTTAATGATACCGATAAGGCAAAACGAAATTGCGAGGAGGATGCGTACGATGACGTTGGAATTGCCGATATCGAGGTTTAAACTTATAATTGAAAATTTTTCCATTTTGCTATACCCCTGCTTGGATAAAGCTTTGTTTCAATGAACAAACCAAAAACAAAGTCAATAAGTAATTCGAGATTTTCACGAAATGGTCCCGAAACATCGAGACCGTCGCGTGTTTAGAAAAAAAAATGTCCGGATGTGCATGTTCTGGTCTGAAAAAAAATTCAAATTCGTCTATCCGGAGAACTAGCTGAAACTTTTTTTTTTGAAGATTTTTGGATGTTTCGAATTTAATATTTAATATTTAATTTAATTGATTAATATCAAATTCGTCTATCCGAAGAACTAGCTGAAACGTTTTTTTTGAAGATTTTTGGATTTTTCGAATTTAATATTTAATATTTAATTTAATTGATTAATATCAAATTCGTCTATCCGGAGAACTAGCTGAAACTTTTTTTTTTTTTTTAAGATTTTTGGATTTTTCGAATTTAATGTTTAATATTTAATGTAATTGATTAATATCAAATTCGTCTATCCGGAGAACTAGCTGAAACTTTTTTTTTTTAAGATTTTTGGATTTTTCGAATTTAATATTTAATATTTAATGTAATTGATTAATATCAAATTCGTCTATCCGGAGAACTAGCTGAAACGTTTTTTTTTAAGATTTTTGGATTTTTCGAATTTAATATTTAATATTTAATTTAATTGATTAATATCAAATTCGTCTGTCCGGAGAACTAGCTGAAACTTTTTTTTTGAAGATTTTTGGATTTTTCGAATTTAATATTTAATATTTAATTTAATTGATTAATATCAAATTCGTCTGTCCGGAGAACTAGCTGAAACTTTTTTTTTTTTGAAGATTTTTGGATTTTTTCGAATTTAATATTTAATATTTAATTTGATTGATTAATATCAAATTCGTCTATCCGGAGAACTAGCTGAAACGTTTTTTTTTTTTTGAAGATTTTTGGATTTTTCGAATTTAATATTTAATATTTAATTTAATTGATTAATATCAAATTCGTCTATCCGGAGAACTAGCTGAAACGTTTTTTTTTTTTTGAAGATTTTTGGATTTTTCGAATTTAATATTTAATATTTAATTTAATTGATTAATATCAAATTCGTCTATCCGGAGAACTAGCTGAAACGTTTTTTTTTTTAAGATTTTTGGATTTTTCGAATTTAATATTTAATATTTAATTTAATTGATTAATATCAAATTCGTCTATCCGGAGAACTAGCTGAAACGTTTTTTTTTTTTTTTTGAAGATTTTTGGATTTTTCGAATTTAATATTTAATATTTAATTTAATTGATTAATATCAAATTCGTCTATCCGGAGAACTAGCTGAAACATTTTTTTTTTTAAGATTTTTTGGTTTTTTCGAATTTAATATTTAATATTTAATTTAATTGATTAATATCAAATTCGTCTATCCGGAGAACTAGCTGAAACGTTTTTTTTTAAGATTTTTGGATTTTTCGAATTTAATATTTAATATTTAATTTAATTGATTAATATCAAATTCGTCTATCCGGAGAACTAGCTGAAACTTTTTTTTTTTAAAGATTTTTTGGTTTTTTCGAATTTAATATTTAATATTTAATTTAATTGATTAATATCAAATTCGTCTATCCGGAGAACTAGCTGAAACGTTTTTTTTTTAAGATTTTTGGATTTTTCGAATTTAATATTTAATATTTAATTTAATTGATTAATATCAAATTCGTCTGTCCGGAGAACTAGCTGAAACTTTTTTTTTGGAAGATTTTTGGACTTAACATCCCCCGAAGTGCCATGATCAGTCAATTTTCATCCAATTCAGAAATTCTTCATCGTTTCACATCAGAATTATTCAAAGTGACGTAAAAGAGTTGCACAAGTTATTTATTTGAGGAATTCCCCAAAAAATGATTCCACTTCTGAAACCCCTTCCAGGAATAGAAAATTTATTTTTTGCTACGTGGGCCTGTAAATCGTGCGAAAAAATAACGGAGTTATTTATCAGTTCAAATTTTGCAAATTCCGTCCGTCATATTTGGTCGGACATTTTAAATTTTGGAATTCTGACTCTGGATTCAAATTCAGCGACCCAAAATACCCCCAAGTTACTGAGTTTAATGCAAATCAGCTTAAATTTTGCCATTTATGTCCGCCATATTTGATCCACCATCTTGGATTTTGGGAAATTTCGAAATATGACATCGTATTCTCATTACTGGCATGATCGACAAGTAATTCGAGCAGAAATGAATATTCCGAAAAAAATAACCCTCAAAATTATACACATTTTTCAAATTTTGTAATTTTTGACGATTTTTGAGAAGGTGTGTACAATAAGGAGTAGCTCCGAGAAGGTCGGCGATTTTTTTCCACACAGCATATTTATCATTTCTTCCTTTTATTGCCCATTCATCAATTCCTTCCATCCATTCCTCTGCATTCTTTCTTGGTTTCTCTGTCACTAACCTTCTAGCTTTTTTTTACATATTAATAAATGCTCCATCGTCTCATCTTGTTCTTTAACATATCCTGCACTTTCGATCCTTCTCTCCTTTCTTTTCCGCTCTTCCTATCTTGCCACATCTTAACCTTGCCCACATTTATTTGTCCCTTCAATTTACCCCCTCTTCAGATCAGTATTTCTAATCATCTTTCTCAATAATGTATTTGTACATGAGCATTATATTATCTTATTATTATTATTATTATTATTGTTATATTATATTATCATTATTAATATCTTTTAGCACTTTAACTAAATTCTTCCCTCATTTTGACGGTTCACCTTCTTGAGTAGGTATTTCACGTCAATTTCAAGGATTTGGGATAATTTTTACTCATTGCTCGTTAATTTATCATAAAATTTCAACCGATTCGCAAACTACCGATTAAATACTCGTTGCATTGAAATTCCGGAGCTGTGACAACTTTCCCCGTGAAATTTGGGACAACTTGCCTTAGCGTCATTTATTTTTTTCACTTTCAACCGGCTCACGGCTCGTCATGTTTCGAGATATTTATGTTCTCAACTGGGCCACACGTATTGTGTAAAAGTACACCGTTTAAGATAATATAAAGCTCTATTGTGTTGAAAAAGGTGCTCAATGTCTATTGCGTGAAAACTAAGAGAATTAAATTTTACTTATCGTGGAAGAAAATGTTCAACTGGATTTCTGGTCAATAGGACTGATGCGATCACAGAGCACTCAACGCGAAAAGAGTTGACATACACGAACATGTATAATATGTGACCAGTGAAAACTTTTCTTAAGGCGGCCCATCAGTGACAGAACTAGTAAAAAATCGTGACGTGAAAAAAAATCATAATACTTATCATAATATTTTCTAAATACTCTGTCTAAATAAAATTTATGAATTTCGATTACATTTCCCGTGATATTTTATTCATAATTTATTATAAATAATATTATAAATAAAGTCTCAACTGACAAAAGTATTTAACGCTGTCAGAGCGATCAAGTCAAAAACAATAGTTGATATTCATATGTTTCCTCGCGTGCAGAATGACAGACATATATTGTATCCGAGATTTGCAAACACGATGACTTACGCGATTAAATTTCTCGGGAAAATCCCTGGCAAGACACAATTTTTTAAATACCATTGGAAAGTTCACGATTTCATCTTTCAATACTCAAAATTTGAATAAGAACTCTCGTCTTTATCAAAAGGTATCATGTCACTTTCGGTGAAAATGGAATCAACTCTGCCATAAGACCCATGCTAAAATAGGTAATTTTAAATTACTCGTTCGCAATAATTTGCCTGGCAACATACCCTGAAATTTTGAGTGAGCGTTCATTGCATCTTAGATAATACTTTCCCGAAGTTTCATTCGTATCGCCGGTTTTTTAATTCACTGATGAGCCACCTTGATAGATTTCCGTGTGATAACTAGTCCAGTTCTATCAGACGCGCTTTTGTTCGCTCCAATTTTCGTTTAAATTGCTTTGGAATGTTTTTTTTTCACGGGATTTTTCGAAAAATATCCGTGGGCTCGCTAACTTTCGTAATTTTGCAGCTATCGAACTAGTTTTTTTTTAAAGCAAATAGACTCAGTCACGAGAATGGTTGGTATTGAATTTGGCAAGAATCGCTTGAGGGGTTTAAATAACAAGAAATGTCGAATCTTTTGGAATAATCTCTTTCCGCAAATTTTTGGCTACCAAGCCAAAAGTTTGATCCCGGATAGCTTCTGGGAGAAGAATGCACGGCACTCGTATTGACAAAAATCGCTCAAGGGGTTCAAATTTTATTTTTTTTTTAATTACAAAAATCTCTGATCTGAAAATCTTTGGCCAATGAGTCAAACGTTTTTTTTTTTTACACGAATAGACTTTTAGTCACAATCACGGTTGCTATTGAATTTGGCAAGAATCGATTGAGGAATTTGGATTGTAGAAAATTTTGAAGTTTTAAGAAAATAGACCGTTGTTTTTCAAATGTCATTGAAAAATTTGTGTTCGTTATTGTATTGTTATTGAAATCGAATTCAGAAAAAAACAAGTGTGCAAAGCAAGAAATTTGTACATTACTTTATCTTGCTCACAGAGCTGCCTCTGTGAGGAAGCAAAATTTGGAAAACCCAGTCGCTCATAGAAAAAGTAATGAGGAAGCAGTGTGCAAATTTCTAGGTTGAAAGCATTTTTTTTTTTACAAACATACCCCCATGGAAAAAAAAAGTATATCCTATTATATATTTTTGCAGTATGTATTTATAAGATATATTCAAGATATATGTGAAATGTATCTCGCGGTATTGAATTTTTCGTCGCAAAATACATTTTAATGATATACGTTGAATCAAACATATCTTAGATATTTTCCAGCTACATCACAAATATTTAACAGACCTATCGTCCGAATATATCTGCAATATATCCCATATATATAGGGTCCCCCTCACAAACTTTCCAACATTCTCCATTCTCTTTAAAATTGCAGTGACATTTCAAAACCCATTACCTCGATCATTAAGCAATAAAATTAGGAGTATGAATGAAATTTTTTTTTGTCAATCATTGGGGCGCATAATGTAGAGTAAGTAAAAATAATGAGGATGTATTTGTTTATTTTTCGTTAAAAATGACAGATGCACCTGTTATAGGCAATTTAATTTCACGGATTTTGATATATATAGATGTAGCGTAACATGTGTGACGTCATAATGTTATATTTTTCAATTTTTTATATTAACGGCAATTTTGATTGAAATAAAAAAATAAAAAATACGTACTAAATATTTTTTCCTAAACTACCAGATTTTGAAATAAAAAAAATTTCATTTATACACCCAATTGTCCAATTACAAACCCAATTGCTCTAATCCGTGGGATATGTGATAAGATTCTCTTATATCTGATTTTTATATATAATTGTGTATTATGCATATTATATCTGCAACATACATTAACTTCACATATAAAATTCACTATGCATATCAGATATATCTCAAGATATATTTTCGTATTATATCTTGAATATACATCTTCTCTTCTTATTGGAGATAGTAAATATTAGCTTTTCGCATTCATTCAAACTTTTGTTATATATATATTCATTTTCAGGAAGATGATTACGACGACGTGGGCCGATCAGCAGTCAATGATCTCTACGACGACGTTGCTGCTGCTGCCGTTGCTCCTCTTTCTTCTCGGATTCGCAATAAAAAAATCACAGCTTCGAACATTGATAAAGAGTACAATGAAAATTTCGTAAAAATTTGTCACAACGATATTATCGAAAATTACGAGGATCGATATCTCTCGATTGGCAACGATTACTCGTCGCTCGACGGCAACGAGGAAGAGGATCAGGCCGATGATGATACGTACGACGATGTACAAATTGTGAGTCAGGATCGCGTCAATAGTCTGTACTCCGGCTCCGGACCCCCCGAGTCAGAATGGGAGGACCTGGACGATGCTCAAACGATACTCAGAAATAACAATCTCGCGTGAGTCTGATCTTACATACTTACTAGGGTGTTTGAAGAAAAAAAAATTTTTTTTTCGTTTTTTCATGCCCCCGGCCCTCAAAACTTAAGTTTTGATGAAAAAAAAAACATCCTCGCGAAGAGAGAGCTCTGTAGCTTTAGGATGTAACGAGCCACATAATTCCAGTCGAAAAAAGTTTTCGTGAGAATTTCAAGTACTTCGGGTTGAAGCAAAAATTTGAAAAAAAAATCAACCATATTGAATATGATATTAATATCGATTTCCAATAATAACAATGCCGAAAAACTATCAAAAAATTGTTTAAACAATAAATCGTTGCATAAATTTCCGGTTAAAATGTTTTTCGATTATATGCAACGAAATTCCTCGATTTTCCCGAATACATATGAATTTTTCAAGAATTTTCTTGTGGTTTTAAATTTGTTTTTTTTTAGAATTTTGAAAAACTGTATTTATATAAAAGTATTCGTTCGATGATCCGGATACTTCGTGAAGTTAACGTAGTACCTTTGTATGAGAATATAACCGAAATTCGCCACTTTTCATGCAATTTTCAAAATTAAAAATTTTCAAAAATAAAAAATAAAAATACCAAAATAAGTTTCTGGAACTGCGATGATTTTAGTCCGGGACACGCGGATTCGCAGAGCTCCAAGAAGAAGCATCGACGCTCGAGAAATATTAGAGCAGGACGAAGATCGAAAGGATCGCGGAAGAATGAGTCCGGTTCCCGTGTGAAAAGTTGCTCATCGGGTAAGCTCAGTTTTTCAGCGTTGAATTATCGAAAAAAAAAAATATAGGAAAACCAAATTCGCGTAAATTCATTATATCCTATTTTTCCTTGTTGATATTTTTGCTTTCTCACAGAGGAAGCTTCGTGGTGAAAAAAAAAAAATTCCAGATGTTCAAAATGTACCGAAACGTCCAAAAATCATATTTAGAAGAAAAAAAATGTTCGACTCGAGAACGGATTGACCTGTCTCGCTGAAAATTTGCACACACTTTGAGCATTCGAGCGCCTTTTATATCCGCAATTTTTGTGAAAATTGCTCAAGGGGTTTGCGTTTTACGAGACTTTGAAGTTTTCGAAAAATGTCTGTGATCGATTTAATTTTCGTAAATTTTGGAGTACTTTTTTTTTACATCAATAGAATATCATCCGATGACGTTCGGTCTTGAATTTGTCGAAAATCGATTGGAGGGTTCATTTTTTATGAAATTTTGAATTTTTCAAAAAAAAAAAAAGGCTCCGACAGCTCTCATTTCCCCAAATTTTAAGTTATCATGGTAATTTATTTTTCTCATGAATGAAGTATCATTAATTGACAAGGATGGTCTGAAATTTCGCGAAAATCGGTGAAAGAGTTGAGATTTCATGAAATTTTGAATTTTCCGAAAAAAAATAATGTTTCTACCTGCTCCAATTTTTTCTCATTGCGAGATGTCTTGCTGATAAATATAAAAATGCGTTTATCTTATGAAAGATTTGATATCTGGAAAAATTTTAAGGCAGAGGTTATTCCACTTCTGGGTAAAATTTATCTGACGAGTATAAATGAGCAGCGTAAAGGGTTACCCGTCAAATAAATTTTATCCGTAGGTGAAACAACCGGCCTTTGATAAGATGAATCTAAAAAAATGAAACTATATCGCGTGTCTAATGGAATAAGGTCGTAAGTGCCATTATACGACTTTTTCACATTGCTAAAATCAGAAGGTCGTATGTATATTTTTTTTTATGTATTCACGCGAATCACGTAAAAATATATTCAAAAACGTTAAAATTGAAATTTGGCCACTTAAAACCAGAACTTCGTAAATCCTGGGCGTATACGACCTTTTGGACCTAACCGAGGTAGGAATAATCGCGTAAAATAATTCCAGAAGGTCCGTAAGCGACATTATACGACTTTCTGACATTAGTGATAGTAAAAACGTAGAAACATTTCGAAAAACCTCCAAAATGAGTAATTGGCAGATACGACTTTGTGGTTCTAATTTGAGATAAGAAAAAATCACAATAAATAATTTCACAAAGTCGTATTGGCCCCATAACCATTTTTTTTTTTATTATTGTTGTGGTTTCCGTTTGAAAATTTTCAGCAGCACACGCGCTGTTTCCCAAAATAATGGATTCAAAAAATTTTTTTTACACGAATCATAGAATGGTTCATTTTTTCTCAGGAATCACCAAATAAGTACACAATCAAAACTATAAAGATATTTTAAAAATCAAATTTCTTATCAGCAACTTATGATGATATATGAACGATTTTTACCAGGAAAAACGAGAATTAAAAAAAAAAAAACTTAAAGCCAAAAGGTCGTATCTTGAGTGTATACGTCCTTTGAGCATTATTCCCTCTTTAATAAGAACCTAAAACCAGAAAGTCATATCCACCAACTTTTCTTTTAGGTTCTGCTTTTAGATTTTCAAATTATGAATTTTCAATTATTTGTGCATTTTAATCATTTTTAACACAAATTATGGGGGGAAAAAAAAATTATACGACCTTATGGCACTAAAATCCCCTTTTTGGCATTTACGACCTTATTCCATTAAACACACGCGACATGTATGTCAGAAAGGTTGAAAAAAACTGCGAGTTGAAACTTGCAAATTGTTTACTCCAAATTTCGCACAATGTTCAACGTTTCCCTTATGCGAGGAAGCCAAAATTGACAAAGGTCCTCGTAGCAGGAGGCATCAAGTATTGCGCGTCATTTAGACGAAACAATTTGCATATTTTAACTTGCAGCTTTTTTTTTTGCTTCCTCATAGAGGAAGCTTTGTTTTCATGAAAAAAAAATCCACATTTTCATGCCAATATGTTCAAAATGTCCCAAAACATCGATAAATCATGTTTAGAAAAAATATTCGGACGTGTGATTATGTTTCGCGGCTTTCAAAAATTCAAATCCGTCTATCCGGAGAGCTGCTCGATCGTGTCAAGCTTAAACTTGGTAGACGGTTGTACCATTTACATCCGCCTTTGCTCATCCTAATTTTCGTTTAAAGCGCAGTGAAATTTTTTTATTTCGCGGTATTTTAAATTTTTCAAAAAACGTCTGTTGGCGTTCTAACATTCGTAATTTTTCAGCTATTGCGCTAATTTCGTTTTTTTCCGGCTATCGAGCCAAAAGGTTTTTTTTTTTTTTTTTTTTTTTTTACCTAATATAGACTTTTAGTCGCAATCACGGTTGATACTGCGAATTTGCCAAGAATCGATATTGAGAGAAAGATTGTAGAAAATTTTGAAATTTTCAAAATACCACCATCTTAATTTCAAATCTCATTGGAAAAAAAATTGTATTGTGATTGAAACGGAATGTTTCCTCAATTATTCCATCTTGCCTCAAAAATCTTCCTCCACGAATGCGTCAAAATTGTCAAATCCACTACATCTTCCTACAGGAATGTGCAAATTTTCTAATTTTTTTTGTATATTATATTTCATCATACGATAAATTATTTTCTCGCACATTCTCTCAATTCACTCGCCTTGGAATTTTTATACATCTTTCTGTCTCACTCTCTATCTCTTTCTCTCTCTCTCTCTCTCTCTCTCTCTCATATATGAGAGCAGCGGATTTCGTCGACATTCCTTTTACACATCTCCTCGCTGGTTCGGATTTTTCAAATCGAGAGTGTTTCAACGTGCGCGCTTTCTCGCGGTTGTGCATGCTGCTGGTTGGAAAATAACCAGTAGCTAGTAAATTCATCCCAACCTGTGTGATACACTATTTTTTTTTTTTTTTCAATTACCGTAGATGTGACGATAGTGGTTAAAAAAAAAAAATAAATAAAAAAAAAACACCAAGAGTCAACCGATCGCCGATGGTTAATCGCGCGCGAGGAGGCTATATCGACCGAGCCAAAAGACTCCTCGCGATCAAATATTTGTATTTGTTTGTGTTGAGGTGAAAGCGCATATTGCGCGTTCTCGTCGGCAGTAGTCACGGCCGAGACGATAGCGTCACTACGCTCAGACACGCAGTTCTTCTTGTTTCTCTTGTTTCATGTATATATATGTTTATATTTATGTATATATATATACATATATATATATATATACTATATGTGCATGCTGACTCGTGATCGGAAAAAGCGAGAGCGATTGAGCGACAATTCCCTGAGGAAAATTGTGTCCATAAGACGAAAAAACGATAACGAAAAAAGGAATTGTGACTGAATCAAGATATGAGACAAACACTCTCGCCCCGCCGACTCAACACCCAAGGTAAGTCTCTCTGCTCCTTTATTTTATTATATACATATCTCTCTAGCTCTCTCTCTCTCGAATCGCTTCGTATTTACATTATTATTGCTATCTTGAAATTATTTTTATAAATATTTGCTCAAATGCTCGTTTTTATAATTAAAGAAAAGCTTATAGAGAAAAAAAAAAAAAAAAATAGCCAGGTTCGTATGAAATATCGAGAAAAATTTTGACCCTGAAAATGTATGAATATTCAAGTGGCCGTGAGCCTCGGTACCGGTTCAATTCTGCTTCTCGTTGGCGGGAGCAACAGCCCGGACAACTGTCCTGCTGCTCCCAGCAATGAGATCCCCGACTTGGCTGCTGGAAATAATAGCGATTCATCTTCTTACGATACGAAATTTATTCGGACGAGCAGCAGCAGCAGCAGCAGCAGCAGCAGCAGAGGACTCGTTCAACTGAGAATCCTCGAACGACACGATTCCATCGATACCCAAGAAACCTCGTGTTACGTCCTACAAGGTTTTCATGATACTCCTTTACGACGATATGCAATTATAATATAAAAATTTCGATTTTCCAACGGGCCGACTCCTGAAATAGTTGGCTTAGGTAGAAAAAAAAAAAAATTTTATGTCAAAAGATGAGAATTCTAGGTCGAATGAAAGATCTGCCGCATTTGATTTTTCATTTTTTTTCCCCCTTTTTATCGAATTTATGACAAATAATTGCTTGTAAAAAATTTTTTTGCGCTCACACAGCCGCCTAAAGATCAGTTTGTGTCTTGAATAAGATGCTCTCAGAATTTTATCATTCTAATTCATGTTTAAATTGGATCCCAAACGGATTTTCACTTTATTATTTCACTATTTTTTCAAAACTATCGTTCGTAATAAGTGAAGGAACCGTTTTCGTTGTGGTTATCACTTAAAAAATTTGATTAGAATCTTAAATAAACTCCCGTTAAAAAATAATGATGTTGAAATTTGCATCGTTGGAATGCAACGAAAAACAAAAAAAAATAAACCATTTCCAGTATTTTTTTGGAGTCGAAAATCGTTTAAACCATTTTTTCGGTTTTTTTTTTGCGACCTGGGGCCTAAATATGACATAAGTTGACAGTACTGGAAATTATTTTTATTTTATTTAAAAAACCTATTTTCGTTGCATTCCAACTATGCAAATTTCAACATCATAAAAAAAAGGAACTCGGTAGCTGAAGTTCCTTTGCTTTGTTTTTTTTTCCGAGTGCCCGTCCCCCGTCGTAGCAGTTGACTGCCGTTCGGTAGCCAATTCGTCGACTGTTTCGACAATGAAATTAATTTTTAAAAAAATGGCTCATACCATCGAAGAATGAGATGGTGCAGTCCAAACGCGATTTGTAGTCGAAGAGGCTAATTGGTAGTATAAATGAAATTTTTTTATTTCAAAATCTGGTAGTTTAGGAAAAAATATTTAGTACGTATTTTTTATTTTTTAATTTCAATGAAAATTGCCGTTAATATAACAAATTGAAAGATATAACATTATGACGTCACACATGTTACGCTATATCTATATATATATATATATATATATCAAAATCCGTGGAAATTAAATTGCCTATAACAGATGCATCTGTCATTTTTAACGAAAAATAAACAAATACTTCCTCATTATTTTTACTTGCTCTACATTATGCGCCCCGATGATTGAAAAAAAAAAAATTTCATTCGTACTCCTAATTGTGAAAGTGCTTGATAAAGATGCGAGTGACTTCACTAAAAAAAAATCACTGTTTTTGTTTAATCAGTATTAATTTTCCTTACGATTTTCTTGACGCAATTCCGGAATCATGAAAAACAGAGGCATCTTATACCAAATGTATGGAAATTTTACAGGATTTGAGAGTAGTCAACGATAGCGCCGAAAGAGCAGTTTCTCTGGCCCAGGATTTTAATTTATTATTGACAAAAGACGAAGATCCGAGATGATGCATAATTTCATCTCGAGCGGTATTCCCACTTGTCGAAAGAAAGAACAAAAATACCATTGAATAAAAAAGATTAACTCAATTCTAAAAATAAAATTTGAGTAATATCACGTTTTTGTGTATGTTTTGATTGAATAATAATCAAAAAAATTCGTTAGACGCCCCTATTGAATATCTACCGAAGAGTTAAAATTCTAAGAGCATCTGAATTAATACGCAAACTGATCCTCTGGCAGCTGTGAGGAAAAATAAAAATTTTTTTACCACCGATTGTTCATCATAAATTCGATAAAAAAAAGGTGGAAAAAAAATCAATTCCACTCAACCTAAAATTCTCATCTTTTAACATAAATTTTTTTTTCTACCTAAACTAAATATTTCAGATGTGGCCCGTTGGAAAATCGATTTTTTTCAAATACCCTAATATATGTACATATTTTTTTTTTTTTCATAATTCACGAAAGAATGTAGTATAGTGGTCGCAGCAGGTAAATTATTCATTATAAGAGAAAAAAATTAATTGTATACGGGTGAATAAAATTATGAAACAAAACGTTCACGCTATAGAACAATATTATGTTTTTTTTTAAACATTTTTACCTTATTTTCCTACGGCCGGAATATTTCTCAAATTGGAAAAATATGGATAAATTTCCAAACGGTTGGAGGTTTTTTATTATTTTTTTAATATTATTTTTCTCCGAAATGAACGAAAGACTATTTTCTAATCGATATAACACATTATATTGTACAAACGTATCTGTTATGAGGGAATAAAAAAAAAATTAAAAAAAAAAGACAATTCTGTGATAAATTTCGCAGATACAGGCTCGGATGATTCCAACTACGAGACACTGTTCTCGTCCTTTCCGTCCGATGAATTCAGCAGCGGCGACGAGGATTCCGTCGTGAATTCATCGTTGCGCGCCACGAGCATCGACGATCGCGTTGATCATCAGCGGGAGGCAGCACCATCGAGACCGGTACCACCGCCGCCACGTGAATCCAGTCTCACCGAGACACTTGGCAAAAGAATGAAAATGCTGAGGCGAACGTGGAGCATAACCAAAGGTAGCCTCGGACGAATCCGTAGACGAACATTGACGAGCAGCGCGGAAAATGATACGAGCAATATGGACGACGAGGGAGGAAATAAATATACGAATTTCCAGCAGCCCGTCAATGATTCACGAAAGTATTTCAGTTTCAAGAAACATTTTCGTAAAAACGTAACCGCACTCTCGACCTTTTATCTCGAGATGAACGAGAACGGACTCACGAGCAACGATAATCGCAGCAAGGAAGAAATTTACAGTAATTCCAGCAGCGAATCCAACTGCTACACCAATACGGAATATTGGAAAAATAGTAAAACCGATAATATTGGTTAGTACTCACTTTTGTTGTTTTTGTTTTTTTTTTTTTTTACAGAATTTTCGGCGAAATTTAAATTCGTCCACACGAATAATTTACCATTTCGAATATTTACCGATTCGAATATTACGAATATTTACCGATTCGAATATTACGAATATTCGAATAATAGAATTAATTACGAATATTCGAATTGAATATTATGAATATTCGAATTGAATATTACGAATATTCGAATAATATAATTAATTAAGAATATTCGAATTGAATATTACGAATATTCAAATTGAATATTACGAATATTCGAATTGAATATTAAGAATATTCGAATAATATAATTTATTACGAATATTCGAATTGAATATTATGAATATTCGAATAATAGAATTAATTACGAATAGTCGAATTGAATATTACGAATATTCGAATAATAGAATTAATTACGAATATTTGAATTGAATATTACGAATATTCGAATAATAGAATTAATTAAGAATATTCGAATTGAATATTACGAATATTCAAATTGAATATTACGAATATTCGAATAATATAATTAATTACGAATATTCGAATTGAATATTATGAATATTCGAATAATAGAATTAATTACGAATAGTCGAATTGAATAGTACGAATATTCGAATAATATAATTAATTACGAATATTCGAGTAATAGAATTAATTAAGAATATTCGAATTGAATATTACGAATATTCAAATTGAATATTACGAATATTCGAATAATATAATTAATTACGAATATTCGAATTGAATATTACGAATATTTGAATTGAATATTACGAATATTCGAATAATAGAATTAATTACGAATATTTACCATTTCAGGCGATCACTATAGCATGCTCGATGTGGAACCTCTCTATCAATTTTACGCAGCTGCAGCCGCCAGGGTTGCCTTTGAATCGGACTCCGAGGGCTACGAAGAGGTTTATTCATATTATTTCATTATTATTTCGCATACGAGATCTCAACTAAATGAGAATAGTTTAAGAGAGAGATAGATAGGGTTTTGTTTTTGTTTTCTCAACAGGTACAGATGCCCTCGGCGGTGGATCTTGCCAAACCGGGACACAGAACTCTCTGGTGTCAGACACCTCAGGTCATGGGTAGCGCGTTGCTTCGTGAGTTTCAAACGATAATTCTCCTAAAAAGCTGAGCTCAATCGGTTGCGCTTTTAATTTTTCGTTTTTACCCGGAAATGACACGTAGAAAAATACTTACTATGACTCACCGTCGATTTCGCTCGAAGAATAAAAACGGAAATGAAAAATGTCAAGAGACCTTTTTTTTTTATAGGCATTAATATTGAGTGCAAAAAAAGGTCTCTTGACATTTCATCCGGTCTTGCATATTTTGAGAATTATTGTGACTTCAATGTGAAAAAAAAAATTGAAAAATCAAAAGTAATCGTCGCAAATTCAGAGAAAATGAATTTATTATTTTTTGTTATAAAATAAATTTTTATTAAGTTATGCTGGAAGCGCGCAAGATTTAACTTGATTAATTCTGATTGGCTGACAAATTGTTTATATTTTTATACACTGTAATGAGACTATAAATGAAAAATGCAAGCCCGCCCGATTTGCAATAATTTTATTTATGAATTATACAAATTCATCATTGAATCGGAGCAATACAAAGACTTGCATTCAATTTTTAAAAACAATTTCTTTACGGCAATCCTGGATAATTTTTTCTATCTTTCGAGAAATTAATTGTTTTTGGTGCTCATTTTAAGTAAAACGATCATTGTACCCTTCGATCGATTTAAAATGGCTCTCTCGGCCAGTGTCGTTCGCAGCCTTAAATTTTTTAACGATATCAAAAGTCCTTCGTCTTGTGGATCGATTCTTAAAAAAATCTTTGTTGATTCTCAAATCGATGAAAAAATTGTACGAACGTCGGTGATTTATAAATAAATCTATATCTTTGTCGTAGAAATTTTTTAATTCTATGCACTTAATTTTTTTTCACGCAATCATCGAAAGAATCGTCGATTTTATTTGCATACAACTCTATACACGACCATTTTTCGTATTTAAAATTTTTTCCATGATAATGAAAATTGCCCGAACACATGAAAATGACATTTTAATGAAATTTTTCGTGCCCTTTGGGCAAAAAAAAGTCTCAAAAATTGATTTGAAAAAATTTACAAATATTTTCAGTCGAAAGCCGACAGAAAAAGGACAAATTTTATGCACGAAAATATTACTGAAATAATTTTTTGAGTATTTAATACAGTAAAAAAACCGTTAATTTTCAAAAATCGACCACATTTCCGTATCCAGCCGCCAAAAAAAAATCGGAAAAAAATTCAGAAAAAAGTTTTTCAAGTATCCAAACAATCTGAAATTTATTCAAATCTTTTTTATATTCTCGATGGGAAAATGGGTGGCTGAGTTGACAGAGAGAAGCGCTTCTCATATAATACACAAAGTGACGCATAAAATAAATTCGACGAAATGTTATATTGTTGTTGTTGTTTTTTTTTTTCTTGTTATCCAGAACGTTTGACACCCGACGAGAAGAAATGCCAAGAGGCCAAATTCGAGATGCTGACATCCGAGGCCTCATATCTCAACTCGCTTCGTGTTCTCGTCGATGAATTTTTAAACAATCACGATCTTATCCACGAGATACTTGCACCGAGCGAGAGAGATAAATTGTTCGGTGGTGTGCCGAGCCTGCTGATAGAATCCGAGAGATTGCTCGCCGAATTCGAGGCCGTCTGGAGAGAGGACCCGATGCTCGATGGCCTGCCGGAGCTCTTGTTGAATTATGCGGAAAGATCGTCCAGCGTTTACGTTGCTTATTGCTCGAATCAAGTCGGCATCGACACGACACTCCAAGAATTGAGGTAAAAAAAAAAAAAAAAAAAAAAAGAAAAAATGACGCGATGTTGTTGTTTTTTTTGCTCGAAAAATAGCTTAAACCTCGTTATTGAAACATTGCAGAAGTAAAAAAGGTTCGAAATTCGTCGATACGATAACGCGGATAGAATCGCATCCGGCCTGCCAGAGTCTGTCGTTGCACTCTTTTCTCATGTTGCCGATGCAACGGGTCACGAGGTATCGCGTGTATTTTCATTTTATTGAAAAAATTTCCTTTTTTTTTTTTTCCCCAATCTAAAACTCCGTTTTGTAATTTTTCCCCATCAACGTTATTTTCATTTTCGCGTTATTTTAATTTTATTGAAAAAATTTCCTTTTTTTCCCCCCCAACCCAAAACTCCGTTTGAGAAATCGTTTTGTAATTTTTCCCCATCAACGTTATTTTTATTTTCGCGTTATTTCCATTTTATTGAAAAAATTTCCTTTTTTTTTTCCCCCAAATCCAAAACTCCGTTTGAGAAATCGTTTTATAATTTTTCCTCATCAACGTTATTTTCATTTTCGCGTTATTTTCTTTTTATTGAAAAAATTTCCTTTTTTTTTTCCCCCCAACCCAAAACTCCGTTTGAGAAATCGTTTCATAAATTTTCCCCATCAACGTTATTTTCATTTTCGCGTTATTTTAATTTTATTGAAAAAATTTCCTTTTTTTCCCCCCCCAACCCAAAACTCCGTTTGAGAAATCGTTTTGTAATTTTTCCCCATCAACGTTATTTTTATTTTCGCGTTATTTCCATTTTATTGAAAAAATTTCCTTTTTTTTTTTTCCCCCAAATCCAAAACTCCGTTTGAGAAATCGTTTTATAATTTTTCCCCATGAACGCGTTATCCGCAGATTGCCCCTGTTGGCCGATGCGGTATTGTCAAAATTGTCAACAACGAGCAACATGGATGAACGAAAGCGCTGGGAGTGCGCTCTGTCGCGGCTCAGTCAAGTCGTCATTGAGTGCAACGAGGGAGCTAGAGCCGCCGGAAGACTCGCCGAAATGGAAGCACTCGAGAGGTAATAAAATTATAAAAAATTTGAAAAAAGAACAAAAAAAAAAAATTCACATCACATGAATCTACGATGGGTTGCGCGCGTATTTTTTTTTTTTTGAAGAAAATTGGAATATTCGTCGGCTGTACCACCGATCGTACTTCGCGATCGTTATCTGATACGACGAGGTCCCGTTGTTCAGATACTCCCTAAATCGGACGCCACCGATTACAAGCTCACTTTTGGCAAAAAATATCACAAGCTATCGCTCTATCTTTTCCTGCTAACGGATCATCTTCTCATCGCCAAATCCAAGTCGTGAGTTCTACTATTATTATTATTATTTATTTATTTATTTATTTATTTAATAATTATTTGCGATACGAAAAATTTGTCAAATACATAACGCAATGGGTAGTAGTACGAGCGAGGAAACGTACACGGTGATCGATACTTGCAAGCGAAGCCTCGTAGAGCTGGAAAAAGTAAGCGAGGATTCTCCCTTTGCTGGACGCAACGCGATGGTTCTCGCTCTCCTGGAAAATTATTCGGGACGTCACGTTGAATATATCGTGACTTGTGATAACGCGACCGAGCGCGAGCGTTGGCTCGATGCAATTTCACCGCCAAAATCGAGTTCGATGGGTGAATCGCTCTACGAGACTTGGGACTGTCCGCAGGTAATGGCTCTATATCCTTACGCAGCCGCTCAACCCGACGAATTGACCGTTCATCCGGGTGAGTCTCATATTCATTTATTTATGTATACATTATTCCATTTTTTTTTTATTTTTTGCTTCATTTTTCTTATAAATTGCCCATCCGCAGGTGATGTGATAAATGTACTGAGAAAAATGAGCGACGGTTGGCATCTGGGTGAGAAACTTTTGGGCGGCGAGCAAGGTTGGTTTCCTGGTAATTATGCAAAGGAGGTCGCCTCGGAGCACGTCAGAGCGAGAAATCTTCGACAGCGTCATCGTTTGTTGGTGCTTAGCACGAGCGTTTTGCAACAACGAGCCAAGCAAACTTCGCGCTAAATTTAAAACGATCGGGGAGGGGGAAATGCTCATTGCGTTCTTAAATAAGCTTCACTGCCTGTATATATACATTAGGATGTTATAAAAAAAATTGATTTTCCAACGAACCACACTATACAGTTCAGGTGGAAAAAAAAAAATTATATCAAAACGTGAGAATTTCAGGTCAAGTGGAAGATTCGCCGCATTTGATTTTTCATTTTTTTTTTCCCTTTTTATCGAATTTGACAAATAATTTGCTTGTAAAAAATTTTTTTGCGCTCACACACAGCTGCCCAAGGATCAGTTTGTGTCTCAAATAAGATGCTCTCAGAATTTTATCATTCCAATTCATATTTACATTGGGTCCCAAACGGATTTTCACTTTATTGCAACAATGAAATTAAATAAAAGATTTTCATTAAACATTCATGAAATAAAAGATTTTCAAGATAAAAGATTTTCGCTTTGTTGCAACAATGAAATTTAAAATTTAAAAAATTGATTCGTGCCATGAAAGAACGAGATGGTGCACGGACAGTTCAAACGCGAGTTGCAGTCGAAGAGGCCTGATTGTGTGAGAGACAGTGCTCGATAAAGATGCTATAATATCCCGAAGATCTTCAAAATTATCGGATATTTCGCGAATGTTTTTTTTTGCACAGCAACGAGAGGAATTTTACTGCAAAACTGATCCCGATCGTTGAAAACTTGAGGGAAATAACCGATGAATTTTGAAGGTCAAGGGGTATTCGGAGGATTATTTCTTCCATTACGATCTTGGCGAATCATTCGACAAAAGTTTTCGATATTCGGAGGCTGGAAAGTTTCAACTTTGGATTTATTCAAATTCTTTTGTATTTTTGCATCGATTTCTGCCAAAATCGACTAATTTTTGGATTAGCGTTTTGAAATTGATTCAAAATTTTTTTTAGGATAGGTCCAGGATTTTAATTTATTATCGACAAAAAGCGAAGATCAAAGGCAATTTGCAAGTTGTCAAATTTTATCTTGAGCAGTATCCCCACTTGTCAAAAGAAAGAGCCATCACCATTGCCAATAAACTCCACCGAATAAAAAAAATTAATTTTTTATAAACTATTTTTTATAAACTTTTAATAAAAAGTTTTTTTTGTGTGTTTGATTGAATAATAATCAGAAAATTCGTTAAACGCCCCTATCAAATATCTACCGGAGAGTCAAAATTCTAGGAGCAACAAAATTAAGACGCAAACTGATCCTCTGGCAGCTGTGAACGCAAAAAGAAATTTTTTGCCACCGATTGTTCATAAATTCGGTAAAAAGGGGGAAAAAAAATTAAAAATCAAATGCGGCGGATCTTCGATTCGACCTAAAATTTTCATCATTTGACATAAATTTTTTTTCTACCTAAACTGACTATTTCAAGTGTGGCCCGTTGGAAAATCGAATTTTTTAAAAAATAAATATATATATATAGGGGATTTCACAAAAAAACGACGATGGTATTTGGAATTTGTTTATATTTGTTTCTTGCGGATTTTTGTACATTGAACACATCCCTGCGAGGATTTTTCGATCTTAATCTTCATTCATTCAGGACAGCCAATCGAAGATTTTCATAAAATGACCTTCAAGGCAAATTTTCGAGTAGAAGGAACGAGAATTCGTAAAAAAACTCAAAGAACAAAAACTGCTAGTTTTTTTACCTACTTTCGAAAAAAAAAAAATCCAGCAATATCACAGAATCACGTGGGAAGAAAATAACCGCTTTACCTTCGCCGACTGAAAATGCGCCATTTTTTATTTTAAAAACTTGAATATACATCGATTTCTCAAAGAATTACACAACTTTTGAGCCTAATCTGAACGGGATCCGAGCCGATCTTCGATTTTTATTGCATAATTTTCGTTCAAAAGTATTAATTTTTCGTATAACTTAGCTGGAAACAACCAAAAAAGAGACTTCAATGGTCATATTTTTCCAAACACTATCACCTCTCCTCATTATACAGATTGTGAACAAAACTGTTGTTAAAACTTAATGAAGCCTCTTATTCATTTGTTTCCAGCTAAATTATACGAAAAGAAAACCTCCGAAAAATCAATAAACCCGAACTAAAATCATGCAATAAAATCGAAGATCGGCTCGGACCACGTTCAGATTAGGCTCAAAAGTTGCGCAATCATTTGAGAAATCGTAATATAATTGAGTTTTTTTTTAATTAAAAAATGGCGTATTTTCGGTAGGCGAAAATTAAGTGGTTCCCACGTGATTCCGCGAACATGCCGTATTTTTTTTTTCGATAGTAGGTGAAAAAACTATCAGTTTTTTGTTCATTGAGTTTTTTTTTTTACGAATTTTCATTTCTTCTGCTCGAAAATTGATCCCGAATGTCATTTTATGAGAAACTTTGATGGACCAGTCCTGAATGAAGAAAAAGATGACGAAATCCTAGAGATGTGTTCAATCCATAAAAATCAGCAAGAAAAAAAAAATTTTTATGCAAATTCCTAATACCATCGTTTCTCTGTTTTTCTGTGAAATCCCCCGCATATATATATATATATATATATATATATATATATATATATATATATATAAAATAAATGTTATTGCAGAGTTGAGAGAAAAAGAAAAATCGACCACGGGGGGCATTCTTCGTACCTCATTCGCATCTGTATTATATAATTATAAAATATAAATTGTATATGTTTAACAAAATGATATTATATTATCATGAGTATATATATATATATATATATATATATGTTTCCAATATATGTAAATATATGTTTCACCATTACAAGTAACTCAAAAATCGCTTCTCGAAGAATAAAAATAAGAAGAATAAAGAATATGTAAAATATTTCGAGTTAATTCGAGCCAGAGTATTCGTCACAGCGTTATGAGGGAATGAAAAAAAAAAAAAAAAAAAAAATTCCCAATCGGTCGCGACGCGATCGATTGATGATTTTTTTTTTTTTTTTTTTCACAAAAATTGAAACGATAAATAATTTCGATCGTGCCCCCCCCCCCCCCTCCCCCCGCCCAAAAAGATTCAAATTCGAACTTTGGAATAACTCGAACTTCGCGGCTCGAACAATCTTTTGACAAAGTATACTTGGAGAATCGTAGTCGCTGCTATAACAACGAGCTGAGCTATCGACCATCGTTGAACGTACGAATTGTTGTCCAGCAGTAAATTGAGATCCCGCGCCTCGCGACTTCTGCTCGCGTGCTGATACTGCAGCATCTCGTTGATATTTTTCTCCACATTGACGAACGTATTCTGGAAAACGTGAAAAAAAAACCTTTTTCAGCTCGCTTACGCCATTCTTTCGCAATGATTTTATATCGAACGATTTCGCGTGGAGAATACTTGCGGTAAAGTTTTCCACCGAGAGATCCAATTCTTCCAGTTCCTTGGTAAATTTGTCCCATTGATCGTATCTGGCGATGAAAAAAAAAAAAAAAAAAAACTATCGATGTGAAAATTACATTAAAAAAAAAAAAAAAAAAAAACATCAATTATTCCTCGTTCTCGTACCTGATTACGGTGATGTACAGGTTTACCAATTTAGCGGCGAATCTTGAAAATTGATTGTCCACGCAAACGCTGTAGTAACCGCCCGACGTCGATGTGTCCTGATAATCGGCGCTGGGACGCCATTGATAAGGATGCACTATCGTACCTTCCGGATTTCTCACAGCAAATCCGGCTTTTCCGTCGCCGCCCCTCAAAACCTTGGTAATAACGTTAACTTGGTAATAATAAAAAAAAAAATTTGTACACAAATCTTTTTGTTATTAAGAAAAATTAAAATTTTGTTATTAACAAATTAACGAATTGACAAAAAAAATTGTACACAAATTGTTTTTTTTATTACTAAACTTTTTTACGAACGGAAAGTCCATAGGAGATAAATGTTACAACTATTTTCGCTTGCACTTTGCTGTATTATCGGAGCAGTCCACTTTTGTTTTGTTTTTTTTTTTTTTTTTTTTTTTTTTCATTTATCACACGTGGCCAGACCATATGGAATATTGCATTATCGTTCACGACATTATGCATGCGTACTGCGCGAAGCTAATGAAAATGGATATCGGAATAATCGCGTCGGAGAGCTGATAATTTTTTTTAAAAAAGAAAAAAAACAATCTTTACCTGAAAGCTCACGAAGAACGTTGCTCCGGGATTAACGTATTGAAAGTAACAGTCCTCTTTGCCGGCGTCTATGTGTACTTTGTAGTCCATTGAAACGGTGGGCAATGTCTCGTACCATGGTACAGATGACTCGGGACTCGCGAGCATCAACAGACCGAAGAAAGGTATCAAACGCGCTATTAGATGCATCTCGTACGATATTTATTAAGTCTTTATCTCTTGCTTTATCACTGAGCCGAACGATCGGCCATTGTTGTTTTCTGCCGGACGGGACGACTGACCGACTGACACCTGACACTTAAAAATTTCTTCGACTTTATACAACTTTCGACGATGCGCATGTATGCGCGCGTGCGTGACTCAATACACGCGTTTGAGCAGAGGTTCTCATACTCGCGATTTAATTATAATTCCTCGCCAGGAGGTGTGCAAGTAAAACTCCCACATTATTATTAATAATTCCTCGCTCCAAAATACTCTATGCTTATTTCAATTTTATCGCTTATAAAAACTCTTTTACATGTAAACAATCATAATATTCTTGAATTTTAATGGAAATAAAATATAAGAAACTCCCTATCGTGTATATTGCATTTGTGTGAATTCAAATTTTTGAGTTAAGCGCGCCTAAGGGGAAACCACGCCGTCTACTTCCGGTTTAGCGGAAGTTGAGGTATACGCAGTGTCTTGTTGTGTTTGATATATACTACGAAAAAGTATGTATAGTCTAGTACACGCGTTCTTTTGAGCGCGTTTGTAATGTGATGCAAATCGTATCCTTTTGCTTTGCAAACTACTACGCGATAAAGAGCCGGTGAGACTAAACATTCTTTCGCAGTTGTGAAAAAAAAAAAAAAAAACGGAATTTGTATTTCGAGGATGGCAGATTTTTTGGATGCGGAGGCCGAGGAGAGCAGCGAGGTGAGTAAAAATTTCGGTATCGCCTCCGAACATTTCAATGTTTACAATTTACATCAGTCAATTTAATGCTTCTTTTATTCGATTATTCTTAATATTTTTTCGAGCCCCGCGATCTCTTTGTATGATCATAACATAACCTGTAAAAATTGGCGGCAAAGGTATTATACGAACCAACGATATATATATCGTATATATATATATATATATATATATATGGGCACAAATGCCAATTAAGGACCTCGGAGCATGCGTCACTACCTGCAATTGCTTTGTAACTTACGCATTTTGTAGTTCATACTGAAATACAAGTCCCCAAATTTTTTCAGATTTTTTCTTTGCTTATACTGATTGCTGTTGTACGGGGTATTTCACGCCTTTTTTGTTTTTTTTTGTTTTTTATTTCTTCATCAATTTTTCTTGATATTTTTGTCCAGCAAGAAAATTCGATCGAAATGTTTTTTATGTAAAAAAAATGTCAACTTTTAGAAAAAAAATATTAGTATATTTTTTGACGTTTCTATAATGGTTAAAATTAACTTTTAAACGTTTTAATTCTAAAAAGCTGATTTGTTAACGTTGCCCATTTTTTTTTGAAAATTTTGGAAAATTTTGGAATGATAACTTGTGGAATATTGAGATTAGACCCAAAACTGATTTCCTGATTTTTTTGGGAATTTTCGGACACTCCTGAGTGGATTAAAATAGCTGATGACGATATCGTCATAGATTGCCGGCTGCGTAGTAAAAAAAAAGTGATTGCCGGCGAAGAGTTAAAGAGGCGACTCTAGCTGCTGCATCGTTAATTTATTTTCTGTATCGGGAGGATAGAATTTTGCGTACAATATGATAAATTTCCTACAGGGCGAGCAAGAAATGAATCATAGCGGAAATAAGAAAAAAAGAAAAGCCAAGAAGATAGATGAAAGCGACGACGAGGAGGAAGATGAGAGAGGTATGCTCAGAATGACTTTTACATTCGCTATAATTACCAAATTTATTCCGTCGTTTGTTCTTCGACGGTCGACAGATGACGAAGCTCGCTTGCGCGAAGAACTCACGGATTTGATTAATGACAATTCGACGGACGAGGGAGAAGACAGCGACGACGGTACCAAAAAAAGAAGAAAAAGTCCGAGCGAAGATTTTGACGATAGACTGGAGGACGACGATTATGATCTCATTGAGGAAAATCTTGGTATCACCGTTCAGAGGGTATGTTGGCAATTTTTTTTTCTCTCTTTTCTAGCTTTTTATATGAATTCCAATTTTTGTGATTCATAATTCAACGATCGAACAATGAAAAAAATAATAATTGTCACAGAAAAAACGGTTTAAACGTCTTTGCCAAGTCGAGGATCGTGACTCGGATGAGGAAGGCGAACGGGAGCCTGGCGAAGAGAGAGATGCCATTGCCAATCAACTGTTTGATAGCTCAGGCGATGTGAGTATATTTATTGTATCATTCAACGCAAATATTTTATTCATTTTTTTATACTGAAAGGATTCCTTTATCGTGTGTGCTAAAAATAAAAAAAAAAAATTCAGCATCGCTTCCACATTGCAAAGTTGGCTCTACGAGGACACGATAGTTTTCGTAGTTTCGTAATTTTGGCTTTCTCATACAGAGAAAGCTTTGCAACGAGAAAACAATGCGCAAGTTTCCAAATTGCGTGCTCGTTCTCTAAATTCGAATTGTTCCAGCAAAATTTAATATCCGGGTCTCCCCGGATATTAAAATTTGTTTAAATTCGTATGGATTCATGATCTCAAATTTGCGACAGTCTGAGCGATCACGGATATATTTTTTTTTGGAAATTTCAGGATTTTTTTTATGAAATCGAGCGATTATTGCCAAATTAAAAATCAAATATCCTTGGCCCATAGTGTATTTGTATAAAAAGCTTTGGCTAAATAATCTCAAGTTTTACGAACGTTAGAGCGATCGCAGCCATTTCTCGAAAACTTCAAAATTTCAACCTAAACCACTTGAGCGATTTTCACCAAATTTAGTACCAAACATTTTTATCGCGTAGCCTATTTGTGTAGAAAAAAAAATTGGCACGATATCTTTAAATTTACGAAAGTCAGGGGAGTTGACGGAAAGTTTTCGAAAATTTCGAATTTGCAATTCGAACCCCTTGAGCGATTCTCACCAAATTCAATACCAAACATCCTTATTCCCCAACTTATTTGTATGAAAAAATTTAGCCCGATATTTCAAAATTTCCGGAAATTCTGAGCGGACACGGACATTTTTTTAATAAATTTCAAAATGCCATAAAATTGGTAATTTTCAGGGAATTATGACGAAAATTTTAGTAAACTTGAGTAAAAACTTTTCAGTAATTTTCTAGATATTTCACGTCTAAATATTTTTTGTAAATATGTTTTTTAGATGTTTTGCCACATTTTAAGCACTCTGCCATGAAAATCACGATTTTTTTTTTTTTTCTCATAAAACCAAAGCTATGAGCTATGAGCTATGAAAAAAAAAAAAATTATATTTTCATTATTCGCTTATGATTATTTTTTATTGCGCTCGACAAAGCCGCTGAGCTCAGCGTAATCAGCGTATGACACCCGAGATCCGCGTGCAATAATGTTCTTAAGAATGGATCAAATTTCCATCACCATGCATTCCTTGCGCGCTCTGTGTGGGATTTATCATTTTATAAATTTATCAATCATGCAAATGTCCCTGGAAAATGTAATTAATGTCTCTGTTATAACGATATAGTGCCATTGACTTGAATTTTTTTACAGCCCCAAATGAATTTTTTTTATCCCCAAAACGTGTGTGCAAATATTCAATGAGATTAGAAGCCTCATTTTGAGATATTAAATGTTTAAAAAATCATTATTTAACATGCGTTTTTATGGCCACACATGAAAATCATGTTCCAATTTTTCTGTAATTCACGAACTTGAAATGCCAGCAGCTATAAAAAATTGTATGACCTAGTTCTATATGTAATAAAACTGTGTACGAAAGTTCACCTTAATTAGGAACATTTTCGTTGAGTAATTATGTAACATATTTAAAAATGCTGAAAAAAAAAGAGTCGTACGCTGTCGATTTCAGACGCGACGGACAATTTTGCCGAACTCAACTTCATCGGATTAGCCTTCTTTTTCAGAATAAAATCATGGAGTTTTTTTTTAGCGTCTTTTCATAGTAAATGGCTTAAATAATTACTAAAAATTTGCATTATTATCCCTCTCTACATTTTGGCAAGGGAAACATAGAAGCAATGAAAATTTTGCACTTTTTGTGCTTCAACTCGAAACGCTGCTCAAACTATACGGAATAGAGTAAAATTGCTCATAAATCATTTTCTAGCTAACTAATTTCTCTACAAAAAAGTCCGCGACGGCATATTACTTGAGTTAATAATTGAGGCTCGAGCGGCGTCCAAAGTTGTAAAAATAATGTAAAAAAAACTATTTCAAGTAGGTGGCTTTGTTTGAATTTAGTAATACCTAAAGTTTTTTCAGCGGCAATAACTTTCTCGTTGTGTCCAGTTGACGTGTGAATTTTTATGCATTTTTAATTCAACGCTAACGCTCCGATACGTAAAATTTAACCACTAATAGGTCTACTATTCTGCGATTTCAAAAAAACCACACTTCCTCGTCACGTCACTTCGGACACCTTCCACTCATTCACTATTGACTTTTCATACATGCTGTCGCTGACTTTTTTATAGAAAATTTAATTCTCTACAAAATTGTTTGCATGAAATTTTCTCTATCTTGAATAGTTTGGACAGCGTTTGGAATAGAAGCTCGGAAAACGTGAATCTTGAATTTTTTTTTGCACCATAAACGTTAATTTTTCAAAAACTTGCGGAACTATATTACTATAATTTTTATACGTTGTCATCAATGTCATTTACGATCGAATATCATTGAAACGAAACATAAATTGACTGGCCGACATATTTGACGTTGGTGCCATTGAGCCCTGCCTGTGTACAAGCACAGGGATCCCCCCTCGAACGACTCGTCCCGCAAACAAACAGAGGAAGGTCCTTAAAAAAATCAACTATTTTAAAGATGGAAAAAATGTATGCTAATTCTAGGAGGACGATCGAAGAAGCGTTGTCAGACCCGAGCCGGAAATATATAGATCGGAGGTGGGCAGCGAGGCCGATATTTCCGACGCCGATGATTTTATCGTCGATGACGACGGAAGGCCGATCGCTGAAAAACGCCAAAAAAGGCCAATTTTGGGCGATTCGTACGTTTCTAATTTTTTTTTTTTTTTTCTCCCCCCCCCCCTACCTTGATCGTTTTAGCCGAGAAATAAATTTGATTTATTTTTCATCAGCGCTTTGCAAGAGGCCCAAGATATTTTTGGAGTAGACTTTGATTACGACGAGTTTGACAAGTATGGCAAAGAAGCGGACGAGGAAGAGGACGAGGAGGAGGAGGAGGAGGAGGAAGAGGAAGAGGAGGAAGATGCCGACGATGTCGACGACGGCGAGAGAGCGCAACGTTCCAAGAAAACGCCAAAGAAAAGAAAACCCGGAAAGACTATTTTTGAGATTTACGAGCCTAGCGAGCTCAAACGGGGCCACTTTACCGATCTCGATAACGAGGTATGACTAACTTAAGGCCGGATCCTGCTTTAGAAGACCAAAAAAAAAAGCTTGTTTTCGAGAATTTTTTTGGAAGGGAAAATAAACAGCTTGACCCAGTGAACTTTGGGATATCTTTTCTCATCTGATTGAAGTGTAAAAATAATTTTTTTTCAAGTAAATACAATTATAAACTGCAGAGCAATGAGCCCTTTTCGTGAGCGCCTTGCCACTGTAGTTCCCAATTGGGGGGGAAAGATGAAGTTCATAATTTTGTCAGAAACAAAAAAACTTGAAAAATTTCCAATTATCATACATTTTTTTTCCGGGTGAACTAAGAAAAAGTTCAAATAATCATGAAATCATAACTTTTTCCACGTTGAAAAGAAAAAATATGTATTTAAAAAAAAAAAATCACTGATGTGCTGTCAAAGTTATTTAAAAATACTTTTTTTTTAACAATTTTGTTAATTCACTTGGAGAAGAATTCAATACTGAAGAGAAAAAACTTTGGTTCGAGTCGATAGGTCGTTTAGTTGTTTCGCCATCACGCCCGCCAATTCAGATTTATGAAAAAAAAAAAAAAAAACGAATTTTTGGACCTTCTAAAGCAGGATCCGGCCTTAATTTTCAATATTTAATGTTCGATTCTTAATATTTAATTTTTATTTTTCCCCCCTTCATCACGAAAAAAAAACAGATACGAAACGCCGATTTGCCGGAAAGGATGCAGCTGCGTTCGGTTCCCGTGACGCAAGTTCCCAAGGATTCCGAGGAATTGATTCACGAGGCCAAATGGATATACAAATACGCGTTCTGTCGTCCAACGATATCCATTCAGGATGCTCATCTGACCGACGAGGCGAAGGAACGAGCTCGCAAGGGACCCCAGACGATTCCGAAGATACGAAAAGCCTTGGATTTCATGCGCAATCAAAATTTCGAAGTACCCTTCATATCGTTCTATCGCAAGGAATACGTGAGTCCCGAGCTGAATATAAATGATCTCTGGAAGATTTACAAATGGGACGCGAAGTGGTGCGCTCTGCGCGAGAGAAAGGAAAATTTGCGTCTACTGTTCGAGAAGATGAGAAGTTATCAGCTCGATGAGATAATGAAGAATCCGGATGCACCGTTGCCGGATAATATTCGCGTTATAAAGGAGGAGGATATCGATCGTTTGAACGCCGTCGAGACGAGCGAGGAGCTCAATGACGTGCATCATCATTTTATGCTCTACTACAGCGACGAGATACCAAAAATGCAGGCGGAAATTCGTCTGAGAAACAGAGAAGCCAAAAAAGCGGAGAAAATTGCGAAACGTCGAGAGCGAAGAATCGAAGCGGAGAAAAATGACGTGGCCGAAGCCGCGCCGTATCTTTACGGTACGGATATGATGGACGATGACGACGACGAGGAGGAGGAAGAGCCGATCGCGAATGATGAGATTCTCAAGCAAGCCGTGAGAACCGGACCTTACAGGATCTGTCGGAGAGCCGGCCTCGAGACTTTTGCCAATAAATTCGGCCTCACGCCCGAGCAATACGGCGAGAATTTACGTGACAATTATCAGCGTCACGAGATCGAGCAAGAACCGATCGAGCCGTCGACAATCGCCAATGTGTATCGCGGCGATAAATTCAGCAGCACCGAGGAGGTTCTCGATGCCGCGCGACTAATGGTCGCCATACAATTGGCTCGCGAGCCTACGGTACGCAAATGCGTGCGCGAGATTTACATGGAACGAGCGAAAATAACGCTTCGTCCGACGAAAAAAGGCGCCAAGGAGATCGATGAGAATCATCCGATGTACACGATGAAATATCTGAAGGATAAACCGGTTCGCGAGCTCGTGGGTGATCAGTATCTCGTAATATCCATTGCCGAGAGCGACAAACTCGTCGCGGTTACGCTCAGCGACACCGTCGAGGGCATCACAAGCCAGGATTACATGAGCGAGATGAAGCAGCTCTATCATCGCGATGAATTTAGCAAAAATGTACAAGATTGGAATAATTTGAGAGCCGAAACGATCGCGATCGCTTATCGGCGACTTCTCATACCGGATATGAAGAAAGAGCTACGCTCGAGTCTTCTCGCCGAATCCAAGGAATTCGTTGTACGTTATTGCTCCCGCAAGATGTACAATTGGATCAAAGTTGCGCCGTACGCGGCTAATTTCGATGAGGCGCGAGCAGCGGCGATTGCAACCGAGCAGGACGAGGAGGAATGGGACACCGGTGATAAAACGGACAATAGAGCCGAGAAGAGATACGAGAATGACGACGAATGGAGCACGAGCAAGGGTCTGAGAATAATGGGAATTGCTTATGTTCCGGATTACAGGCAGGCAGCGTTCGCTTGTATCGTTTCACCGGACGGCGAGTGTACCGATTATCTGAGATTGCCGAATCTTCTGAGACGTAAAAATAGCTTTCGCGATGATGATCGAACGCTGAAAGAGGCCGATCTGCTTGCTATACGTAATTTCATAGCTACGAGAAAACCTCACGTTGTGGCTATCGGTGGTGAATCGCGCGAAGCAACGATGCTACGCGACGATATAAAAGATTGCCTCTCGTCTCTGGCAAGCGAGAATGAATTTCCCCCGATAAACGTTGAGATATGCGAAAACGAGCTCGCCAAAATATACGCGAATGGCAATCGTGGCACGCAAGAATTTCCCGATTATCCGATTATCCTGCGTCAGGCGATCTCCGTTGCGCGTCGTCTGCAGGATCCTCTCGTTGAATTTTCTCAGCTATGCGGCCTCGACGATGAAATACTTTGTATAAATTATCATCCACGTCAGGATCAGCTGACGAGGGACGAAATTTTGGAGAATATACAGTTGGAATTTGTTAATCGCGTAAACGAGGTAGGTGTTGATCTGAGCCGTGCGCTCAAGCACGAAAATACCTTGAATCTCGTGCAATTCGTTTGCGGTTTGGGAATCCGCAAAGCTCGCGCCCTCGTGAGGCTTCTGAAACAGACGAACAGGATAATCGAGAATCGTACGCAATTGGTGACCGTGTGTCACATGGGTCCAAAGGTATTCATAAATTGCGCGGGTTTCATTAAAATTGATACGAACAGCCTGGGCGACGGTACGGACACTTATGTCGAGATACTCGACGGTACGAGGATACATCCCGAGACTTACGAGTGGGCGAGAAAAATGGCCGTTGACGCGCTCGAGTACGAGGACGAGGAGGAAGCCGGCGAGGATAACGAGGCAAATCCGTCGGATGCGCTTCAGCAGATATTCCTAACGCCCGAAAGACTCAAGGATCTTGATCTCGATGCGTTTGCCGAGGAACTCGAGAGACAGGGCTTCGGTGACAAATCAATCACGCTCTATGACATCAGAGCCGAATTGAACGGTCGTTACAAGGATCTTCGCGCGCCTTACGAGCCACCGACACCGGAAAAACTTTTCAATACTCTCACGAAAGAGACACCCGAGAGTTTTTACATTGGAAAATTGATATTGGCTACGGTTTGCTCGATGAATCGTCGTAAACCCGAGGGCGAACAGCTCGATCAGGCTAATCCCGTGCGAAACGATAAAACCGGCCTCTGGCAGTGTCCATTCTGTCTTATCAATGATTTTCCCGAACTTTCGGAAGTTTGGAGTCACTTTGACGCTGGCAACTGTCCCGGCAAAGCGATTGGCGTTAGATTGCGACTCGACAACGGTATATCCGGCTATATAAACGTGAGAAATTTGTCCGACAAACACGTGGCCAATCCCGAGGATCGAGTCAGCGTTGGTCAGGTCGTGCACTGTCGCGTCATCAGGATCGAGGTTGATCGTTTCAGCGTCGAATGCTCGAGCAAGGGCAGCGATCTCGCGGACAAGAACAACGAGTGGAGGTAACGGCGATGAGAATATATTTTTATTTATTTTTTTTTTTTTATTTCTACTCGACTCGTTTTGGATTTGAAAAATCTTGAGGAGATACGATCACAACTGCGGGCGGGGGAATAAGCGGAAATGTTGGCGCGGGTGAACGGGGCGAGCGAGGGGCAGGCATGAAACAAGAGAGAGAGAGAGTTGGAGTTCTGACCATTTTCAACCGGAAGTTGAAACTTTTTCATGATGTACCGCTTGAATTACACGGCGAAGAGTAATTTTTCAATTTTTTTACAATATCTGTTATATCTGATCTATCAAATTTCAGTTTTTCAACGGGATCACCGCACTTCCGGTTGACCGTCTCCATAAGACGGCGGGCTTTGGTAACTCAAAGTGCTCGATTTTGCAATTTTATTACGAAAAAAAACTAAACGGTCAATATAGCTGAAATTTTGGCAATAAGCGCATGAAGTATTCGTCAAAAACGTATAAAAATTTTAAATCCGAAAGTTGGATTCGTCGTAACGATCGTACCTCCTTGAAGAAAGAGAAAAAACATGAAATGTAGCGATAATCGGTTGCGACAAATTTTCATCGTTTTGCTTCCTCGTGGAGGAAGCTTTGTTTTCGTGAAATATTCTTTTTTATTTTTCGTGCTTTTCATGCCAGAGTGCTTGAGCCCCCTTCACTGGCAGACGATTCTGAGACCTGGGTGGACATTTCTGGCAGTGAAAAAAAAATTTGGAGAAAGAGCTCACAAATATGTACTCCAAGACGTTTTGTCATAATTTTTTTCAGAAAAATTTGGATATATAAAGATAAACATCGTACTCGTGTCGCGCGAGTCGAGTGAACACAAATTTCATAATGATTCGCCGGATTTTAAGATTTTTCGAAATTATGGTCACCGTATTGAACCAGCCATTTTGAATTTTCAAATTTTTACACAAAATTCGTGTTCAGCGAGTCAAAAAAATCCCTGAACATCAATTTAATCTAAATTCGCCGAATCTTCAGATTTTCCAAAATTTTCGGTCAGTCATTTTGAAAATTTCACACCAGCGACCCAAAAAACCCTTATAGACGGTCGTTCACGCACCAGAACGATCCTGAATCCTTGTTTTAGGCACTGGACGCATATCTGCGTCCTTGCCAGAAATGTCCACTTCAGTTTAGAACGCATATATGCGTCCTTGCCATTAAAGGGGTTAAAATGTGTAAAAATATCTAAAAACACATTTATAAAATTATCTCTGGACCTATGTATGTGTGTATGTGTGTTGGTCTTGCAAAATTCAAACCTCTATAACTATACAGCCCGTTAAACTGAATTTTTCGTCAAAATTTCCTGAAAATTACAAATTTTATGGCATTTTCAAATTTCTAAAAAAAAATGTCCGTCTCCGCTCAAATTTCCGGAAATTTTGCAATATCGGGCTAAATTTTTTCATACCGATAAGTTGGGGGACAAGGATGTTTGGTATTGAATTTGGTGAGAATCGCTCAAGGGGTTCGAATTGTAGGAAAAAAATTCGAAATTTTCGAAAACCTTCCGTCAACTCCCCTCCAACTTTCGTAAATTTAGAGATGTGCAAATTTTTTTTTTTACACAAATAGGCTAGGGGATAAAGATGTTTGATACTAAATTTGGTGAAAATCGCTTGGGGGGGTCGAGATTTTCTGAAAATATTATGAAATTTTTGAAAAATAGCTGTGATCGCTTCGTTGACGTTCGTAAATTTGAGACGATTTAGCCAAAACTTCTCACACTCATGGGGGGAACAAGGATATTTTATTTTGAATTTGGCAAAAATCGCTCGAGGTGTTCGAATTTCATAAAAAAAAATTTCGAAATGTTCGAAAAATATCTGTGATCGCTCCGATTGTCGCAAATTTGAGATTACGAAGCAAAAAAAAAAAAATTTTACCCAAGCACGCTCCAGGAGACGGGGGGAAATTATATTTTGCAAGAAAAAAATTTAATTTAAAAACCAAGCGTGCGCGCATCGCTTCCTCATTGCCAAAGCTTTCTCTGTGAGAAAGTCAAAATTACGAAAGTCATCAGCGCACTTACGAAACTTTTTTTTCTTTTTCTTTTTTTTTTTTCCTAAATCATATCCCCCAAATAATCCGGGATAATTTTGGGAAATATTTGTGAAAAATGATCACAATGATTCTCAGACCTCAGCGGGATCGTTACTACGACACCGAGGCCGAGCTGAAAGATCTGAGTATCGAGGAAGAGGCGAAAAAGATCAAGCAACGACAGGCATACATAAAGCGCGTTATAGTTCATACGGCTTTTCACAACATAAGCTATTACGAAGCGGCAAAGCTGTTGGAACCGATGAAACAGGGCGAGGTGATAATACGTCCGAGCAGCAAAGGAAGCGATCATCTTACGGTCACGTGGAAAGTTACGGACGAGGTGCTTCATCACATCGACGTGAGGGAGGACGGCAAGAAGCATGTTTTTTCATTGGGAAAACGATTGTTCATCGGTGACGAGGAGTTCGAGGATCTGGACGAGATTATAGCGAGACACGTGAATCCAATGGCGGCTTACGCCTCGGAATTATTGGAGTGCCATTATTATCAAGCAAAGATCGACGGCCTCGAGGATAAAGCCGATGAAATAATGAAGGAACAAAAGAGAGAAAATCCGAGTCGCATACCATGCATACTCTCGGCATCGAAGGTAAATACCAAATATCATGATTATTGTTACGAATTTCGTCCATCAACGAGTAAAATGTTGTTAAAAAAAAATTAAAAAAAAAAAAAAAACCCCCATCGTCGCGTTACAGAAATATCCAGGCAAATTTCTTCTCTCGTATTTGCCTCGAGAGCGATGCGTACACGAGTACATATCCGTTTCACCGGACGGAGTGCGGTACAGAGGCCGTACGTTCGCGCGAGTCGGTGAATTATTCAATTGGTTCAGGAAACATTTCAGGGATCCTCGACCGGTGGTCACACCGAAACCGCAAATTTACACACCGACCGTTGTTCCCGGTAAGGCGAAATTAATGTTTTTTTTTCTTCTTTCTCTCGTCGTTGCTCTCGCAAATCTCTGAAAGCCCAAGCTACAAGAAAATAATAAAGTAGAAAGTGCTCTGCAAGCGGTAATTTTTACTGCAAAATATCGGGAAATTAAAAATTTATTCTGCAAACAGTAAAAATCACCGTTTAAAGAGTGAAAACTACCGTGTGTATCGGAAAAGGTAAATCTTCACCGGGTAAATTTTACCCCGGGGTGAAAATTACATTTATCCGCAGCATAAAGTATCGCGCCACACGTGAATTTTACTCGATAGCATGGTTAAATGTATTCAATTGGGAGTATAAATGAAATTTTTTTTATTTCAAAATCTGGTAGTTTAGGAAAAAATATTTAGTACGTATTTTTTATTTTTTTTATTTGAATAAAAATTGCCGTTAATATAACAAATTGAAAAATATAACATTATGACGTCACACATGTTACGCTATATATATATATCAAAATTCGTGAAATTAAATTGCCTATAACAGGTGCATCTGTCATTTTTAACGAAAAATAAACAAATACGTTCTCATTATTTTTACTTACTCTACATTATGCGCCCCAATGATTGAAAAAAAAAAAAATTTCATTCATACTCCTAATAGTATTACGAAAATTATTTCCAGCTTCAAAGTATATTTTACCGTATGTACACGTTGAATCGTTATTACTTCGTTTTTATCGTACAATTTGATAAACGAAAGTAAATTTTTTGTATTACCTCGTCATTTATTTTTATCCGTTTATTTTGGTTCGATCGATGCGATAAATGTGTGATACCTACAACTCAAATTATCATAATTTGAAAAATTTAATATACAGTAAATGGAAAAATTTGGAACCATTCAAGAAGATATCGCGGTTCTCCTACTTTTAACTACCCACATAATTATTATGAGAAGCAATTGTTAATTAACGGGTAAATGAAAATTTTTCGTCTGGTATCGTCTCGTTCACAGTATTACAAGCCTGTAGAAAAATTTTGACGTTGAAACCACACGTGATTATCGAGAAATATATTTGTTAACTAACGTGCACAGGGTAAATTATTTATTTATTTATTTATTTATTTATTTATTTATTCAACGGGAAAAACCCTTTTACATTAATACATTATATACAGGTGGAAATAATAATAATAATAATATCCTTATAGCACACAACTAGAAAATATATTTATATAAATATTTATAGAAATATTAATTTTTTATAATTATTATATAATAGTATATTATATAATTTAATAGAAATAATATAATATATTGTATTATATAATATATAATATTATATAATATTATATAATATTAAATATAATATTATATAATATTATATAATATTAAATATAATATTTATATAAATATATTTATAAATATAAATATTTATAAATATACATTTATATAATATTTATATAAATATTAATTGTATATAAATATTTATATAAATAATAATTTTTTTTGTATACATGATCCTGTCCTATTCCGAATATGCAGACTCGAGCTATGAATTTTCAAACTTCAATTGCCCGTAATTGTACATACGATTATCTCGCAGACACGAGCCAAGAGCCGGACGATGATCTTGATCATCACACGCTCTCGATGGTAGCGAGCGATACGCCCCATCAATATTCCTCTCGTACAACAGCGACATCCCAATACGCTGCTAATTATCCGAGTACACCGTATACACCTTCGGCAAAGACCCCTTACATGACACCCGTCAGTCTTAATACCCCAGGTCAGAGAACATCGGGATACGGCCAATCGACACCCGGCAACAGCGGTAATAAAAGTGAATTTTTGCATCCGGGTGTACCGCCCAGCGTCGGCGGCTGGAATCGACGCTCAACGACACCCTCCAGACCTCATTCGACCGGTGATTTTACCGATTGGAAAAGAACGTGAGTCAAAAAAAAAAATCGCCCATTAATCAGCTCCTCCCGCGCGTTTATCCCCCGTTTCGCACACAATTTATTCGTTTTTTTTTTTTAATGAATTTTCGCAAGCGCAGCTCAACGGGATACGAAAATTCGAGTCCGAGGGGTCGCGGCGGACGTGGCCGTGGACGCGGTGGACGAGGCGGACGAGGCACACCGTACGCGCCTCGTGGAAATTATTCATCGTGCTCGAGGAACAGCGCTGCGCCTCTTTGGGACCGTAACTCGGACGCTTCGTCTCACAATCGTGGCGGTTATAATCGCGAAAATTCATCGAGAGCCTCGTCGATCGGTAACAATACGCCTCTTTGGGACGAGAGCGAGAGTTGGGACGAGCCGGAAGCAGCGACGGCAATGCCGTCCCTGAAAGCGGCAAATTCAACGCTGAGCGAAAAAACGAGCGTCGCGAATAATCGCTCGCCGCTGTGGGACGAGAGCGAGAGCTGGGACGAGCCGGAACCGGCTCCGTGCAACGAGACCGAAAAAACGTTTGTCGCGACGATCGGAAATCGCTCGCCCCTGCGCGACGAGAGCGAGAGCTGGAACGAGCCGGCGTTCGCTCCGACTCGATCCGAACAGCGGTGCGGCCTTTCATCGACCGGTGGTCGAACTCCGCTTTACGCTCCGAGCGAAAGCTGGGACGATTCCGAATCGATGATATCTCAGAGTAGTCCGTTCGCAACGAAAAATTCATCTTACGATACTCCGCGGACCGGTTGTAGCGTTCCGTCGATTCCTCGATCGACCGGAAGTCCTCTCCGCGCTCCGAGGGGGCGCTCGGGCAAACCGCCACCACGAAATAATTACCCGATCGTGACGAAAAAATCATCTTACAATGCTCCGACGTTCGTTAATCCTCCATCGAGTGTCCCGTCGATCGGAAGTCGCACGCCTCTGTACGATCCGAGCGAGAGCTGGGACGATCCGGAACCGGAGGCGACAGCTCCGCAGAGTCAAGCACTTGGAACGAAGAATTCATCGAGCGCAGGGTCATGGGGAAGTCGGACTCCTCTTTATGCGCCCAGCGAGAGTTGGGACGATCCGGAACCCGCAGCAGCTGCTCCGCAAAGTCAATTTCTTGGAGCAAAAAAATCATCGAGCGCAATGCCAATGGCAAGTCGCACTCCTCTTTATGCCCCGAGCGAGAGCTGGGACGATCCGGAACCCGCAGCAGCTGCTCCGCAAAGTCAAACTCTTGGAACGAAGAATCCATCGAGCGCAGGGTCATGGGGAAGTCGGACTCCTCTTTATGCGCCTAGCGAGAGCTGGGACGATTCGGAACCCGCAGCAGCAGCAGCTCCGCAAAGTCAATTTCTTGGAGCGAAAAAATCATCGAGCGCCAGGCCAATGGCAAGCCGGACTCCTCTTTATGCCCCGAGCGAGAGCTGGGACGATTCGGAACCCGCAGCAGCAGATCCGCAAAGTCAATTTCTTGAAGCGAAAAAATCATCGAGCGCCAGGCCGATGGCAAGTCGCACTCCTCTTTATGCCCCGAGCGAGAGCTGGGACGACGAATCCGAATCAGCAGCGCCGCTGAAAAATTCATCGATAAATTCGACTCGGTCGATCGCGAGTCGTACACCTCTTTACGCTCCGAGCGATAGCTGGGACGATGAGGAACAGTTTGTTCCCCAAAATCAATCGATTCCCGGGAAAATTACATCGGGCAGCGTTACAACGGATAAAAACGTTGAATCCCATGCTCGATCAACCGGAAATCGTCCTCCGTACGCACCGATTGAAAATCGTAACGAGCCTCCGATAGCACAAAATATCGTATCTCCGTCAGCCAAATCATCTCACGAATTTCCACAAACGAATAATATCGCGCGATCGAATATTCGTCCGGCCGGAAGTAGAACACCGCTTTATGGTCCGAGCGAAAGTTGGGACGAGTCGGAATCGGCGAGTTCGACGACACGTCAGCGAGGCGCACGGTCGCGGCAGCCGTTTGGAAAAATTCCGCGAATTAATTCGCCGGCTGTCGCGACAACGGAACGTCCCAAGCATGTTTATGCCCCGATCTGGAAAGGACGAAAACCAGGGACGCGTCCTTCGAATCGTGGTGGCCTTTCTTCCCGTAATGAGACTTCCGACTCGTCGAGTATCGATAAAACGAGCGCCAATCGTTCGCCCCTCTACGACGAGAGCGAAAGCTGGGATTAAATTATGCGCGGATTGAAAGCATATTTGATTTAATTATAATCTTATATATATATATATATATATATATATATATATATATATATATATATATATATATATATATATATATATATATATATATGTTGCGCTCCATGTCAACTCAGCTACCCCGTTTTTTTTTTGCTCTCGAAAAAATTATTCATTATGGCCATTTCGAAGAACAATATATCCATGACATTTCACCAAAATTTCATCCTCCCCACTATTAGTTCTCCAGAGTTCACTATTAATTCTCAATTTTGTAAAAATCATAACTTTGTAACTGCTGATCGGATTTAAACGATTGCGAAAAGAATATTTTTTACTTTTTTTTTTTGCCTTTTTCGCAAAAAAAAAAAAAAATATGCCGTCATCGGATAAAAGCTCATAAGACCGTTTTCGGGGTAAATTGACAAAAAACAATTTTTCCCACTTTACCGAATAAACTTTTTCTCCGCTGACGGCATATTTTTTTTTTCGAAAAGGGCAAAAAAAAAAATAATATTCTTTTTTTAATCGTTCAAATCCGATCAGTAGTTACGAGGTTATAATTTTTACAAAATTGAGAATTCATTAATCATCTCGAGAACCAATAGTGGGGGGGATGAAATTTTGGTGAAACGTCATGGATATATTCTTCGAAATGGCCGTACTGAATAATTTTTTTCGAGACCAAAAAAAAAAGCAAACGGGATGGCTGAGTTGACACGGAGCGCGACGTGGATATCTATATTAACTATAATAATGCGTGACTATCGGCAATGACTCTTGAGCCAATATCTTAATCGAAGAGATAGACTCGCGTGCTACGAATATTGTGGTACCTCGCACACTCGTCCCCTCGACGAGTGTACCAAAGCACAAAAAAAAAAAAGTATTAAAAAAGCCTTATGCTTTCGAGCAACGTACATGTTTGGTTTTTTTTTTTTTTTTCTTCTCTGAAACAACTCGACTGTTGAGGAACGTGAACCAAACGATAATTTGTTTTTTTTTTTTTTTTTTTCAGATAGCCATAATTTTTATATCGTATGTTCTAGAAAAAAAAAAACAAGATATAAATATTTTTATTAGATCGTTGAAGTTCGATATGCTCTATTGACAAAGCTCCTTCTACATTATAGTCGAAATTACTCGCGTACGGAAATGAGATCTCGTGCCTAAAAAGTATGATGAGAAAAAAATAAATGCTCAAGTACTTAAAATTGTAATTTCCTATGCGAGAAATAGTCATGATCGGGGAGCGCAATAGTTATTCGTCGATAAGTAATTATCGAGTAATGTGCCATTTCTTTATTTTATTTTATTTTATTTTTTTTTTATACAATATGTTCGCTCGTTACCATTTATGATCTTCCTATTGCGAACACAATGAAATAAAGATTACGTATATTGCATTTCATGATCTTTCTCAAGTGACCGTACACGCATCGTCATGGGCCATTCTGCGAAATGAAAATAATCGAAACCACCGTATCTCTCATAATTTTATATATAATTTTTTCAGATGCCATTAAATTATATTTCAGCATACAATTGTTTCGACGATTTCTCTCTCCGATACAACTTCCCTCCTGTAAATATTGTCCTCTTATCCTTTTTTTTTTTTTTTTTTGTAAACGGCATAGCTGCTCGTTTGACCCATTTTCCTATCATGAAAAAATTTATAAAAATCAACGTTAAAGAACATGCGATCGTCAATAACAATTGTAATTTTTAAAATTTATTATCTATCGTGTCAAGTTTCGTTTTATGTTTGATCGCGGATACGATATTTAAAAAATGATTTAATTTTGGAAATGCCCACCAGAGGTCAGAAGCTCTCGAATGGAATTTGGTACAATTGGGCCGCGGTCCGAATTGCGCTCACAGCGCGCTTAGAGTGCCAACGCGCGTGCTTCAGCATAGGCCTTAAGCTCTGTAAGCGCAATTCGGACCGCGGCCTTGGAATTAAAGAAAAGAAAAGCAGCGACTCTTTGCGGAATCAACCAGAACTTCAGGGGCTGCAAAAAAAAAAAGGATACAAATTGCGATAGTTTTTTTTTTTTACACAGCGTACAGATCTGCAGTGTATAGTCGGGGAGCGGGGAGTTGCTGATTGGGGATTGGGCGCAATGCGAGAATGCGATCCATTGTTCTCACGAGTCGTGCGGTCCTTATTGACATATTGTCAAATATAATTTGATTACGATCGGGCTGGTTGATCGTCGTTTGAGAGAAATATAACCATGTCGCTATTATCCGCGAATCTCGCCTCTCTATTTCCTGTTTCAGTGAAAATTTTTACAATCCGATAGCCGGAGACAAAAATAGATTTTATCGTTCTCGAGGTTGAAAAAAAAAAACGTGCTCACGAGTTTGGTAAAAAAAAAAAAAAAAAAGTATTTATAATATATAAGAATGGCAGATTCGTACAGCATCGTCGAGTATTATGGATATCATTCGCAACGAGAGTGCAGCTATTGCAATGGCCAAAACATGAACTGCAATCACGGTGAGATCGGTGGAAAATTAAATTAGCGGTGGAGATTTAAATTTTTCAATAACAAGGATTTTTCGTTAAGGAATGTGGGCGCATTCCCTAACCGTACAGGATTATCAGGACTTGATAGACAGAGGATGGCGAAGAAGCGGGCATTACTGTTACAAGCCTACCATGGATCGCACCTGTTGTCCCATGTACACCATAAGGTTGGTACGATCTCAAAATTATCCATTTTAACGGTCGAATTTTCATTCCGACTCTGTGAAAAAAAAAAAAAAAAAAAAATTATGAAACAATACGCCGATATTTGTCAATAAAAGAATCAAGGAAGACTCACCCCGTATTCGGATTAGAGATAAATAGGGCTATAACGTATTTGCAGATGCGAGGCTCTGGATTTTAAAATTACAAAATCGCAAAAAAAGATATTAAAAAAAATGGCAAAGTTTCTGAGAAACGAGACGCAGAGAGACGGCAAAATGAGTCATACGGATACTCCTGATAATATAGGTAACTGCGAATATCATGCGTACCGCATATACTTACAGCTTATATATATACGGTAGAGTATTTGGAAAAAAAAAAAAAAAAATTTTCATTCTCCAACAGGCCATACCTGAAGTAGTTTAGGTGAAAAAAAAATCGATATCTCAGAAGATGAGAATTTTAGGTCGAGTGAAAGTTTCGCCAAATTTGATTTTTCATTTTTTTCCTTCTTTATCGAATTTATGATGAATAATTGGTGGTAGAAATTTTTTTTTTGTGCGCCGACAGCTGCCAGACGATCTATTTGTGTCTTAAGGTATTTCGGTACAGACCGGCGACGGGGAATAAGCGAACAATTCGGCGTCCTACAAGATGCGTTTTTTTTTTTTCCCCCCTCGTTTTTCACCTTATCTGCCTCCTATATTTATTTTTCATTAATTTTTGCTCCTTAAATTTCCTCCCAATTTCAACGAGCCTTTGACAATTTTTTTTTATTTTTCGCCTATTATAAATCATCCCTTTCAACCTTTCCGCAAAAACATCCGACGAACGCATCTGGAGCTTGGGCTCGGAGCTTGGGAAATGCAGCCATCGGTTAAAAACTGAAACCGGTATACGGCGTTGCCGCTGTCAAAGCAACTGTTGCGAAATGTTTAATGTCTTGAAATATGCGACGAGGAGCATTTTTTTGTCGCCAAAACCAGGAATATTATGTTTGAAATAGTTATCAATGATTATTTTTTCAACAAAAAGTACACGATCATCACCTTACATGTAAATTGAACACCAGAAAATCAATTCACGTGCAGTTGGTAACACGAATGGCTCACGAATACTCCTCTCGCCGCCTGTCCCGCAAAAGAGGTACCGTTCTACCTTAAAAAAAAAAAAAAAAAATTGAGTCGATGGCATCATTTACAAAAGTGGCATCGAAACTCCTTAAATAAGATGCTCTTGGAATTTTATCATTCCAATTCATGTTAAAATTGGATCCCGTACGGATTTTCACTCTGTTATTTCACTATTTTTTCAAAACCATCGTTCATCATAATAAGTGGAAAAAACCGTTTGCCTTACGGGTATAACTTTAAAAATTGAATAGAATCTCAAATAAACTCCCGTTAAAAAAAATGAACTAGGTAGCTATAAGGTTCCTTTGCTTTGAGTTGTTTCGAGTGCCCGTTCCCCCATCGTAGCAGTTGACTGCCCCGTTCGGTAGCCAATTTGTCGACTGTTGCAACAATAAAATTCAATTAACAATGATTCGTGCCATCGAAGAACGAGAGAGAGTGCACGGATAGTTCAAACAAAAATTGTAGTCGAAGAGGCTGATCGCGTGGGACAGTTGCTTGATGAAGATGCGAGTTATCTCATCGCTAAAAAAATCACTGTTTTTGCTCAATCAGTATTAATTTGCCTTATTAAGATTTTCTTGAAGCAAATCCGCAATCACAGAAAACAGAGGCATCTTATATCAAATTTATGGAAATTTTACAGGGTTCGCGAGTAGTTAACGATACTGCTGAAAGAGCACTTGCTTTGGCCCGGAATTTTAATTTATTATTGACAAAAAACGAAGATCAAAGGCAATTTGCAAGTTGTGAAATTTTATCTTGAGCAGTATCCCTACTTGTAAAAAAAAAAAAAAGAGCTAGCATCACTATTGCAAACAAATGCTACTGAGTAAAAAAAATTAATTTAATTCGAAAAACAAAATTTGAGTAATATCATGTTTTGATTAAATAATCAGAAAATTCGCTAGACGCCCCTATTGAATATTTACCGAAGAGTTAAAATTCCAAGAGCATCTTATTCAAGACACAAAACGATCCTCCGGCAGCTGTGAGCGCAAAAAAAAAATTTTTTTACCACCAATTCGTCATAAATTCGATAAAAAGGGGGAAAAAAATGAAAAATTAAATGCGGCGGATCTTCCGCCGCATTTATTCGAATTGAATTATTTTTCTACCTAAACTAATGATTTCTGGTTGCGTGGCCCGTTGGAAAATCGATTTTTTTTTTTTTTTTTTTTTTTTTTTCAGAAACACCCTAAAATAATAAACATTATATAAATTAATTTTCATCCTCATCGCCGATCGCAGATATGAATAATGTCGAAGTGACGAATTACGCCGAGCACTGCGCGAGAGCAGAAAAGAACGTCACCGAGATGAGAGTAAAAGACGAGGGTAGCTCGATTGAGAATAGATTGCAAATGTCCTGCGATACGGAAGCGTCCGGCGAGAAGAGATCGGGAAAGGGAGACGTTGTCGCGGCTAGCGAGGATTCGATGAAAATAAAGGACGTTACCGCGGATCGAGGGGGCGAGAAGAGCGCGACGATCAAAAAAACGGAGGATCCCGACAGGCCGCCTCCCAAAAAAGCCAAGCTCATACGAATAGAGAGAAAAAAAAAGAAACTCATTGCGCAGGGAAAGTCCCGCGAAGAGATAGATACCTTGCTCGGCGCTAGGAAACAAAACGTCGTGAAAAGCGTGGAAGATTTATTCGCCGAGATTCACGGGGGCATTAAGAAATTGGAGGTGAGATCGAATAACGAAATCGATGATTCAATGATTGTTTTTATTTATTTATTTAAAAAATTTTTTTTTTTTTCAAAATTTCTTCATAAAATCACAGATCAAATTGGTACCCGTACTGTCGGACGAATTTCTCGAGAGCCTCGACGCTAGCGTGAATTTGTACAAAAAATATCAGATGGCCATACACGACAATCGTCCCGATGAATGCGACAAGAAATCGTTTATAAATTTTTTGGTCAAAAGTCCCCTGCAGGTGAGATAACGCCTCGATAAAAAAATATTCAACGTCATCTCCTCCTGTGCTTCTATTTGATTTTCTATTTCAAGTCCTACTCACCTCCCGACGGACCGCCACAGGGATACGGTTCTTTTCACGAACAGTACTGGCTGGACGGTCAACTGATGGCCGTCGGAGTTATCGATGTATTACCGCTTTGCGTCTCGGGGGTATATTTTTTTTATGATCCGGCCTACTCATTTTTATCCCTGGGAACGTTTAGGTAATTTTTTAATTCAAATATATTATATATATATATATATATATATATATATATATTAGGGTGTTTCAAAGAAAATTTTGATTTTTCATGCTCCCATCCCTCAAAACTTGAGTTTTGATGGAAAAAAAAACATCCTCGCGAAGAGAGAGCTCTGTAGCTTAAGCGGAAGCCGCCGCTCATTGGACGTTTCCAATTATAACAGCCAATTAACGTCTATGACGAACTTTTTGGAACCAAAAATTTGACACCATGGGGATTGTATTTCAAATAAAAAGAATCTTTAATGATTTAAAATTTTTAAACGATATTGCTGAACGAAAAGTAGCTTTGTGCGCGGAATTTGATTCATTATTAACTAAGGATAGAGATCAAGCGCAATATATACTTTTAGTCGCTGATTTCCGCCGAAAGACGTTATGCCACGTGTTAAAAGGCGTCGCTGACATCAATCTTTACCGAAAATAAATAAATAAATGACATTTTGCGTTTTTTTTTTTGCACAAAGTCATAGCGAAAAAATAGTTAAAGGTGAATAAATTTGCTTACATACGATCTTCCCTGAGACTAATGATTTCCTATTTCAGCAAGAGAATAAAGAACCATGGAGTACGTATTTGAGTCAAGAAAAAAAATTATCAAAAAAAAAAAAAAATTTCACCACATACGAATTGTTTATAACAATTAATAAACAATTTTGAATCAAAAAATTATTTTTATGAATAAAATCGATCTAAATTTTTATTTAGAACACGATAGTGTCAGAAATAAATTTTCAACTTGAAATTGTTTAAAATTTTTTTATAAAAAATTAGAAATTAGGAATAAACGAAATTTTATTTGATGAAATATTTTTTTCTTAATTCGAAATACAATCCTCATGATCTCAAATTTTTCCTTCCAAAAAGTTCCTCATAGACGTTAATTGGCTGTTATAATTAGAAACGTTCAATGAACGGCGGGGTTTCAATTTAACCCTTTCAGCCATAAATTTTTCTACTGAATATTTTGGCCTGAAATATTTCACTCGTTGGGTTTTTGGGGTCGCTGATCACGAATTTGATGCCACAATTTCATAATTCCTAAATCCAAGATGGTGGATCCAATATGGCGAATAAACAATTTTATGAAACGAACAAACTTTGATAAACCGGAGCGGAACTTGTTATTTTGGTTAAAGCAGAAAAAAACAAAAAAAAACAAAAAAGTATTAAAAAACAAACAAAAAGTATAAAAGAACAACATAGCAGACAAAAGGTATAAAAAACAAGAAAAACAGACAAAAAGTATTTAAAAAAACAAAAAACCAAAAAGTATAACAAACAAAAAAGTGGAAAAAAAAAACAAGTTCCGCCCCGGCTAATCAAAGTTTTTTTATTTCTTACAATTGTTCATCCGCCATCTTGGATTTAAGAATTATGAAATTCTCGCTTGAAATTCACGATCAGCGACCCCAAAAACCCCTCGGTATCCATTTTTAGCCAAATTAATTTAATATTAGAGCTCCGAGGTAATTATTCGTAAGATGGGACCGTAGCGCTCTCACTGTGACCGAAAGGGTCAAGCTACAGAGCTCCCTTCTCGCGAGGATGTTTTTTTTTTTTTCTATCAAAACTCAAGTTTTGAGGGGTGGGAGCATGAAAAATGCATATTTTTATTTTATTAAAAAAAAAATTTTTTTTCAACACCCTGATAAATATTAACTCAGCGATGCCCATTGGCTCGAGGGATTCTCGGCTTTCGTGATTTGAGGCGATAATGAGAATAAAATTATTTTTCAATTTGACAAAGCTCGCTGCGAGAAGTTTGTCTCGCGAGGCAATTGAACAGAGCGGCTTCCCGTATCAAGTATTATTATATGGGATTTTACATTCATTCGAACGTAAAGATGCGATACAAGGCTAAACTGAAACCCTCCAAGCTGCTCTGTCCCGAGACTTATGTTTGGTGCGACATTGAACGTTCGATAGCGAAAATAGATAAGGAAAAGTACAGTAGATTGAACGATGATATAGACGCGATTGACGAAGAAGGCATGGTCGACATCCCAAAGGTATAATAATAATAATAATAATAATAATAATAATAATAATAATAATAATAATAATAATAAGCGTATCTACTTACTTTCTTATCATAAATATTTGATTATCAGGTAAGGGTGTTGAATCGTCGCAGAGTGACGAGCTACGGTGCGTACAAAAATCGACTCGGCGAGGATAACGACGAAGAGTCGGTGAAGGAATACGCGAGCCTCGTTGGAACAAAGTGCTATCAGAGTATGCTCCTCTATCGCAGTTAATGCGTCGCGAACGACTCTCTCGCATATCGTTCGAAAAAAAAAATATTATTAAAACGGATTGTCGCGCCAATATACATTTATTGAGAGACGGAATGGAAAAAAAAAAAAAACAAAAAAATAATAATTTGTGTTTCGTAACACGGATGTATCCTTTGGAGATCACGAGTTGGGGATATTTTTTTTTTTTTTTCTCTTTTTTTTTTTTTTTTTTTTTTTTTTTCCATCGAATCATCAAGTTTTTACAGCTTCTCGAGCGTTGCTCTGCTCGCCGCCGTCTTGCTGCGCCCTATCCTGGCTCTTAATTTCATTCCAACTCTGGACATTGCCGCTTCCGCCGGCGATGAATATCAGCATACAGATTATACAGACCGCCGCGCCAATCCAAAATAATATTTGCCACTTTTCTATCGGATTCTGCGGAAAAGGAAAAAAAAAAAAAAAAAAATTTGATGAATTTTTAATCAATTTTTTAATTTAAATTCCCCATATTTACTTTTTAACGTTTCGATAAATTGAAACGCGACGATGACGATGACGATTACGACGACGATGATGACGACGAAGACGATGACGATGATGATGATGATTGTGGTGAGATTATTATGGCGATTATTATCGCGAATAGGTGATACAACTTATAGGTACTTCTCGTACTATAATTTTGCAATTATTATATAGGAACGAGTCGTACCTACGAGTCTCAAACACCGAGATTAGATCGTCCTCGTTACGGCGTTATTGCGAATTTGTGCGATTCGTTAAGATGCGACGTTTTGCACGGTTAACACTTGAAATTATTAATTTTTTTTTTGTCTTTCTATTTGTTCGTTACGATCAATTAAAAAGAAACGAGACAAAATTTTCCACTTACATTCAAAGTATTTTTTTTTGTTTTTCTTATCGTTACGAACTCGGGATTTAGTTTGATTATTTTTTTCATCCAAATTTCGGCCAATGGAATTGCACCATTCGAGGTCACGTGGTACAAACTACGCGCAATTTCAAACTGATCATTTTTCTGATAATTTTCTCTCTTAAGTTGCGATATGAAAACCAAAAAATCTCCCAATCGAGTGAGTCACGCGACAGAAATGACAGATTGAATTTTATCGTGGCAATTGAAGGATCTCGATCAATTAATTTCAGATTAAATTGTTCAATTAATCCTAAATTGAATTTTATAAGTATTGATTGTGCGATGTCTCATGGTGCAATTCCATTGGCCGAAATTTGGATGGAAAAAAAAAATTCTCCGAATACCGCGCGAGCTTCAAAATTATCGGGATATTTTTGAAGCTCTTGTGGTAATATATACGAAAAAAAAATTTTGCACACTTCCATTGATATGGATACGACGCGTGTGTGTATTTTAGGGTCGTTCTTATTTGCCCGATGTTCGAGATTCAATTGTGCCGCCCTTTAATTTGTTTCAAAAAAAAAAAAAAAGAATGTCCTAACTTGATTTTTACCATTCCTTGTAACGACTCGAAGTTTTCCATTTGAAATACACTTGATTTTTATCGTCTAACGTTATTATTATACTGAAACATCTAATCTTCGAGGAAAAAAATTAATTTTATATGGAATTGACGGAGATCGATGGTACTTTGAAGGGGGGAAAAAAAATGTATTGGCCATTCTAAGCCATTTTTATCCTGTTTATTTGAATATTTTTCTTTGTTTTAATTGAAAATGGTAGGAAAAAAGCGAGATATCAGTCATATGTGACGTTTATTACGTATTAGGGTTATCTATAAATATAATATGAAGAATTTTAGGTTTCAGCGAAGTCATCAAAGAGATATTTAGGTAACAAACATCCGCTTTTAATTTAAAAAAATAGAAAATTTCAAAAAAGAATTGTTTTTCGAGATCGATTTTTAGACTATTTCGAAAAATATGTTATGTTTCATGTATAATTACCGTTATGTATTATTAAAAAAACAAAAAAAAGATCAATATTTTGGAATCCGTAACGTTGACTCAATAAAAAAAATGCTAAAAAAAAATACAATTTCAATTGCGTTAGAATTAGGAAAGGTTTATCAAGGAAATGATTTTAAATGACCTATTTTTTAAATTAAAATCGGACGATCGTTACCTAAATATCTCATTGATGACTTCTTTAGAATCTAAAATTCTTCATATTATAATTCTAGATAACCTGAATACGCAATAAACGTAAGGATACGACTATCTTGCTTTTTTCCTGTCATTTTCAATTAAAACAAAGAAAAATATTCAAATATGCAGGGTAAAAATGCCTTAGAATGGCCAATACATTTAAAAAAAATTTTTTCTCCTTTGAAAGTACTATCGATCCCCGTCAATTTAATATAAAATAAATTTTTTTTTCGTCAAAGATTATATGCGTGAGTAAAATAATAACATTAGAAGATAAAATCCACGTAAGTATATACAAAATGGAATGTTTTTTTTTTTTTTTTAATTTAGAAACAAATGAGGGGATGGCACAATTGAAATTAACTAAGAACCCACCCAAGTGTTATATATGCGATTTTTCGTTTTCAAGCACATTCAGATGCAAAGCGATATCACAATTCCTCAGTACTGCCCGTACTATGACTCGTTGCGACACAGTACAAGGCGAACTAAGGTTTTGTCATTACTGCGGGGTGTGCGAATGAATGAAGAAAAAAAAAAAAGAAAAGAAAAACACAAGAAACGAAAAAAAAAAGCTGAAACAATGAGTGACAAAATGATAATGATTAATGATTATTATTATTATTATTATTATTGTTATTTCATTTTTTTTAATGCACGAGATTTCCAAAAAACTTACGCCCCATTTGCCAGCGACTTCCTCGACCACGGGTGATATTATGATACCCGATAGGCTACCGACGGTATTCATTATACCGTATAGAAAGCCCGCGTAATTCGGCGATAGATCCTGATTGTTCGATAGATTCGATATCGACGCCGCTCCGTTGAAACCGAGCGCCAAAACGAGAAAGACATTTGCCCATACGAAGGAACATCCGAGATATCCCACGATTATTAGGCAAATACCCGGCAAAAAGTGCGCTGCGACGAGTGAAGCGAGGCAAAAAAAAAACAAAAAAAAAAAACAAAAAACAAAACGAAAAATCAGTAAAATTGGGAATAGAAGGAAAAATTTAATTCGACGGATATTATCGGCCGGCTTACAAAAAAATGTTGCCCCTTTGCGCAGAGCAGCGACCGACATGAGATTTCGTTTTTTGATCGTGTCGCCGGCCCAACCGAAAAAAAATGCGAATATAACGCGACTCGCCCACGGTAAACCCGAGACAACTCCGCCTTTCGTGAGTTTGAAGCCAAGGGCTTTCGTCTGATACAGCATCATTCCATTTTGATAAAAAAATAGGAGAAATAAATTGCCAAAGTGGCAGAGTATCAGGCACAGAAATGGTACGGAGGTCAAAATTTTCGCAATCGGCGTTTCTCTCAACGGTGGCTTCTCCTTTCGTACGCTACCCATTTGCGAGCTGAAAAATAAAATACGAAAAAAAAAAAACCAACTGATTTCTCAGGGGGGGGGCAAAAAAAAGTACATCGAGCACGCATCGAAACCTTTCGAATGAAAAATCTTACGCGACTATGTAATTTTTTTCAGTTTCGCTTATACCGGGATGCTCTTCGGGCGAATCGAAAGCCAGAAAGAACCAAAATACGATCCAAACGATCATGGTTATCGCTGGAATGTACCAGCCCGCTTCCCAATTGACGTTCTCGGCGATGCTCGATATCATACCGAAGAGAAATATCGAGCCGAAAGTGCCACCCTGAAGGGTCCAGATGAATCGACCTTTCTCGTCGGGCGGTGCCCAGCGAGCGACGAGAGTGTGACAAGCCGGAAATGTTATGCCACCGGTGATACCGATAACGATTCTCGATAGGGCAAGGGCGATCCAGCTAAGCTGGGCTATCATCGGCGTCAGTAGGGAAATCAGGGCGGCTACGATCGACGACCAGAATATCGCTCTTCGCGGGCCATACTTTTGGGCCAATACACCGCCGATAAAATTTCCCGGCACGTTGCCCCAGCCGTATGCCGATATTAATTGGCCACGTATGAACGGCGTCCATTCGAAAGGTATCCCGGAAAACATACTCGCGCGTCTTTTCGCGTTATTTTCATTGAATCTCGCTTGTTCTGCTCAAAAAAATTCATGCATACTTCAGAGGACGGTCCTCGATTTGGTGTCTCATTTTAATTTTACAGCTCTCGTGGGCTTGAATGTATTCAAAGATATTTGAAAAAAAAAAAAAAAAAAATTCAAGTAGCCAAAAGCTCAATTCCAAGTAAGGAAAATTTGTCGAATTTTACCATTTCAATGACACACGATCTTTGGCACTTTTATATTTTATTCATCTCGCTTTATCGCATTGAATATTTGGACAATTTTTTTTTTTTTTTTTTGAGGATTTTCCAGCGATATAATTACACGTGATGCATCGGGGGCATGCCGAGTTGAATTGTTCATTAAAATTTTCGAGAAAATTGATAAAAACTCGAAAACTATCGGAGAAATCCGAAAAAGCTTTTTTTTTTTGTCGAAAATTCGAATCGTCTAAAGGAAAAGAAGGTTTGAATGAGATTTTTCGTTTCTCTCAGAGTTATGAAATATTTGGAAAAATGAAGCGATCATTTTCTTCCCTTCAAATGGCCAAAACTTTCTCCGGAGTTCTCGAATTTTTATATTATAATGACATACGCGTTTTTGTACTTTGGAGTTTGCTTTTTTTTTTTTTTACCTGTCGTTTTATCGTGTATTAAATTTTGTTTGAAATTATTGCCGAAGACGAGAAATTGAGAAAAGTTTGATAGCCTGAGACGTGAAATTTCGTACGTTCTTGAGTGAAGTAAAAAAAAATTCTAGGCCAAGATTTTAATTTTTTCCATTAAATATTGAACAACAAAAAATATGTAAGTGGTTAATTTCATTCAAAAGAATAAAGAAATTGTTGATATTTCAAATATTATTTACATTACGTGATTCTAATTTTTTCTAACTTGTTTATAATTCAATACTTTCGTGACAATGTAAAATAATGTGATAAGAAAAAGAAATTAACTATGAAGTAGCAAAAATCGTATATCGTTGAAATATAAAAATTTGAGAACTTGGAGTCTTGGCAAAGATTTCTCGGTGAATTTTTTCACTCGTAGGGAGAAAAAAAAAATGTTTTCGCTCGCTTCGTTTATCCAAAAATTTTGACAACACTTGAGAGATATTAAAAAAAAAAAAAATTATATCGAATATTTTTCGTAAATAATTCAATTCTTCAAAAAAAAAAAAAAAAAAATTCTTTGCATTATTATCGTATCTCGCACAGTGTTTGAGTTTTGATCAATTTTATCGAAGATTTCTACGTATAAGATATCTCGACTCGTCGGTTCGTCACGGAATTATATCGCTGGAAAATGTTTAAAAATTCTCATCGAATATATCTGCTAACTATAAGTAAGGAATAATTTAAAGCAATACTGCTGGAGGAACAAAATATGAGCTACGAAGTGCCAAAAATCGTATGTGATTTCAAATGGAAAAAATTTCGAAGCTTTGGGGGAGCCCGGAACTTGGGCTACTTTTTTTTTTCAATATATTTGGAGACGTTCAAGTCCATTGGGAGCTATAAAATTAAAATAGGACCGAATTAAGGACCACCCTGATGTACATGGCAAAATACGCCAATTAAGGGCCTCGGATCATGCGTCACTACCTGCAATCGTTTTGTAATTTACACATTTTGTAGTCCATATTGAAATACAAGTCCCCAAATTTTTTTCAGATTTTTTTCTTAGCCCATACCGGTTGCTGTTGTACGGGGTATTTCACGACTTTCTTTGTTTTTTTTTCATCAATTTTTCTTGATATTTTTGTCCACTAAGAAAATTCGAAAAAAAATATGTTTTTTTATGTAAAAAAATGTCGACTTTTAGAAAAAAATATTCTTTTTTTTTTCTGACACCCCTATAATAGTTAAGATCGACTTTTAACTTAAAAAAAGTCAATTTTATCACGTTGCCCATTTTTTGAAAATTTTTTCAATATTTTGTTTCGAAAAGCTGAGAAAATTTTACATAAAATATGTCAAAATCACGATGGGTTCTCTGTGAAAATTCTTGGAATAATTAAAAAAATTCAAAATTAACAAAAAGTCAATTTGAACATACTTTTTTTTTATTGAAGCTAGATTTTATTTATTTATTTAGGTTTCATTTTTAAAGTTTTTTTTTCCGTCGCACGAAAATACAATTATCATATAATCTTAAAAAGTTGATAACAGGATTGATCTTATTCGGTTTAAAAAAATTATCCATTGACATTGCATTTGATACTCGTTAATTTATCTCCGGGCAGTTTAAAAGATTATACAACGCTATCATATTTTCCTCGCTTTTAGGGCCTATAGACGAGGCGTAGAGTAGTACTTTTAAGTAGTACTTTTACTAAAAGTACTACTTAAACTGCAGTTTTTTTTACTAAAAGTATTACTTAAACTAAAAATAGTACTTTTAAGTCCTAGGACTTAAAAAGTCCTAGGACTTAAAATAAAAATAAAAAGTCCTAGGACTTAAAAATAATGTTATCAAATTTGTACGATTATATGGAAACGGTATTTCCGTGCAATAGAAAAAAAAAAACCTAAAAAAATAAATAAAATGTAACTTCAATCAAAAAAATATGTATTAATTGAATTTTTGCGAATTTTTGACATTTTAATTATTCCAAGAGTTTTTTACAGAGAACCCATAGTGAGATTTTGACATAATATTGTATAAAATTTTCTCAGTTTTTCGAAGAAAATATGGAAAAAATTTTCAAAAAATATCCAACGTGAGAAAATCGGTTTTCAGTGTTAAAAGTCAATTTTAACCATTACAGGGACGTAAAAAAACGAATACTTTTTTTTTTCCCTAAAAGTTGACATTTTTTACACAAAAAAAAAACAAATTTTGATTAAATTTTCTTACTGGACAAAAAAAAAATTAATGAAAAAAAAAACAAATAAAGTCGTGAATCCCATGCAACAGCTAAGAAAAAAAAAAAAAATTAATGAAAAAAAAAAAACAAATAAAGTCGTGAATCCCATGCAACAGCTAAGAAAAAAATCTAAAAAAAATTTGGGGACTTGTATTTCAGTATGGACGATAAAATATGTTAATTACAAAGCGACTGCAGGTATAGCGACGCATGCTCCGAGATCCTTGATAGGCGTTTTTGCCAATACATATTCTCGTTTTTTTTCTCAATGAATGTAAGAACGATGTGACATGCAATACTTGCTCTTTTCAGGAATATCATCCGTCTCGTTTGATCCTGCTCGTCGTAAAATCGAATGAAACTCATTGTCCGATGGATGCTCGAGGGATCTTCTTCCCTGATCGCCGAGCGTCGGATCACCGCAGACTCCCGAAAAATTTTGCTTGTCCGCCTCGGTATGTATCATCGCTACGGCGAGTATTGGCATTTGCAAACGACACATGTAACTCGTCCAGCACGCGGTGAACATCATTATGCATATAACTACTCTCGTCGGGATCCATCCTTAAAAAAATACAAAAATACAAAAAAAAAAAAAAAAAAAAAACAATTCAAAGATCTCGTCGTTTTTTTTTTGTCGTCGCGAGAAACAAACTTTCGAATCGACAGGAGAGGCAGAGCTCTGTCAAACTTTTTGATTGCTATCAGTGGCGCTACGATAACGAGATCTTGTTTATTTTGTCAAATTATAGCGCAGATTGTTTCCCTCGAACGAGGAATAACGCGCATATCACATTCGTGACTTACGTAAAAGTTTCCGGAGCATTTGGCGAACCGCGATATATATATATATATATATATATATATATTTTTTTTTTACGACATGTCAATTATAGCACGATGGAGAAGAAAAAAAAAAAGGATGTTGCACATTTAAGGATGTATGAGCACAAGGTGGCGGGAAATGAGCGGAAACGAGGGCGCGGGTGAGCGCGGTGAGCGAGGGGCACGCATGAAACAAGAGAGAGTCGGACCGCTCATTATGCGACACACGCGAAAAATTTCCTTAAAATCGATAATTGTATGTCAAAAGGTTCGTTAACCCCCATTTTTTATGGAACGTATTTAATCGTGATAGTTTTCTGAACATTTAACAGTTTTAATATTGATCGTATCTGATCGTGAAAGATACGAATTTCTGTTTCAAAGTTGCGTCAGCCCAGAATTCGTATATAGCGTGGGATAAATATCTTGATTGCACGAATTAATTACTCGCGTAAAGAGTCGTTGACCCACTTTGAAATTTTGCAGGTTTTATTATATACACTTCTGCTACACCATATAAAAAATTCAGATTTTTATATGATTGTGAAGCTAGTGCTCATACATCCTTAATTGAGAAGGCTAGTTGAAATAAAATGCCGTCCTCATTGCCATGCCAACTTTCGTTGATCGCTGAATCGCGTTTTTTTGTTTGTTTTTTGTTTGTTTTTTTTTTTTTCATTAAAAATTTCATTGCATCCTTATATACGTCAATTTGAAATAACGCTCGCGTTTTTCTATTTCACCTGCGCGTCCGTATGCGTGTACGGGGTATACATTTAGCGAATTCACAAACATGTGTTGCATCATAATGATCGGATCCCGCGGTATGATTGACATTGATAGAGCGAGACAATTTTTTTTTTTTTTTTTCACAGTTTTCGAGTCAACTATCGTGACATACGAGACGAAGCAAAATATATATATTGTATATTTTTTTTTTGCTCAATATTTCATTATTATATATCCAATTTTCATGACGTTTGTACGATTCATTTGAATAATCTTTTTACACACTTTTTTTTTATCGCACCGTTTTTTTTTTTTCCAAACTAGTCCATTATTTGTCTACGTGATCTTCTTTTTTCTTTTACACTGGAAGATAAATATAAAAAAAGCTCTCCAGCATCTTTTGAGATAAAAGAAAGGATAAAAAATGTGAAATTTCGGCTTTTTTGTCTTTTTTTTTTTTTTTTTTTTTTTTGGGGGGGGAGAATTATTCGAACGCGTAAGTTTTCATTCTTCGTGCACAGGGTATGAGAAAAAAAAAAGGAAGATATATCTCGGCTGTTTTAATGAAAACACGAGGATATAACTTCATTTTTGTTCTTTCGATGATACGATTGATGTTTTTTTTTTTTTTTCTTTCCGAGCGTCTCGTGACGGTAACCCGAAACGTGTAATTGTAACAGAAGATGAATATTATGCGCAAGCTATCCGGGCGTGTATTGCACGGGGAAAAAAAAAAAAAAAAATTGTACGATGCACGAATCGATATCGAGTTATCGAGACGACGACGTTCTTGTTATTTATTAAACGCGCGCCAAACAGAAAATCCCCCCGAAAATTCTCGCAAATTCGTACGAGGGAGTTTGATCAATGAAAACGTTTATTGAAAAATTTTCTTTTTCCCAAAAAAAAAAAAAAAACTTTAAACGGATGAATATATAGTCGAATAATTAAAATGGATAAATTTTTTACATTTTTTACTTACGTGAATGAAATTTTTCGTAGTATCGTTTGTACATTCCGGTGTCGCGTGTGTACAGTATAGGCGAGGTTTCCGGTAACACAGCACGAAAAGTTACGTATAGGTGGTAAAAAAAAAAAAAAAAAACCCCCCTGAAAATAACGACTATTTTCCAACTCAATTCGCCATTGAGCTTGTATATCATATATATATATTTTTTTAACTATCGCGGAATCAATTTCCCTTTAATTTTCTAATTATTCCAGCGACGGAACATCGCAGCGATATAGAATTAAAAAAAAAAAAAATTGTACGTCGGTATGTTCTAGCCCAGCCAGGTACAAGCCTGGCACGAGTTCTCGAAGAATTCCGCGATTGACTGACGATGTTTCGGGACAAGAAGAAGCATTTAAGGTTGACGAAGGAGCCTCGCCCGGAAGGAGTGGGAGAATAAAAGTTACCAATCGCCGTTATTGGCACTTTCGGCCAATTGCAATTCTTCTCCTCGGATGCACTCGGTACCTGCGCTGCTGTATACCCAAAAGCGTCGAAGGTAAAAGTAAAATATATATGTATTTCTTCGCAGGTATAAATATTGGTTCTCGGCTTCTACGAAAAAATTTTCTCCCTTTTTCATTCCCTGCTATCCTCCGTCGAGTTATATTTTTATCCTTTCCTCATTTCTATCATGCACTTTCGTGCATTCGTCGTCGTTTTAAATTTATTTGAACGAAAAAAAAAAAAAAAATTGTCGAGATCTATCGAAGATTCGATTAAATTTGTGTTGAAAAATTTGGACGCATCTTAAACGGGACGATAATAAAGGGAAGAATCGTTGTTATGTACAGTAGGGTGGAAATTTTCATTGTTACGGTCGTCCGAAATTCCCCGGAGCAGTATATATATATATATATATACCTGTACGGGACATACCGTTTGGCCTCACGAAAAATAATGTTCGCGTCTACTTTGGAATTGTCAGAAATTCAAATGCGTATGCTATAAACAAACGATTTACCTGCCCGGATTACAGCGGTTCACGTTTCCTTTATTTTAGTATGCGCGTAGTGCCGAGTCCTCAAGTCCTAAGAATATAATACGACGAGCTGTTTTTCCGTGTCGTGCTTTTGGCATATTTATATTCAAACATTCTTTTTTTTTTACCATCAAATTATATATAAAAATGATATTACTTAAAAATATTTTCATTTTATCAAAAAAAAAAAAAAAGGAACATTGATGCATCTAATATATATATTAGGGTGTGTCGAAAATGAACATTTTGTTTTTTTCTTCGCTCCTACCACTCAAAACTTAAGGTTTTGACATTAAAGAGGCCCTCGTTCAAGGAGGGCGCTGTAGCTTGAAGTTGACGTAAAAAAAAAAAATGTTTTTCGTTCAAAATGATGCCGGGCAACCAAAAAATTGGCGATTTCTGTGCTTCTTGGCTTATTCAAAAGCATGACTCATCCCTTAAACGATTATAAGTCGTTTTTCGACTTACCTTGTTCCAATTTTTTTTACGCCACTTTTCCACCACTATAGTCACTTTTTCAAGTTTAGAAAGTTTCCAAGGTATCAATGAGTCAAGGTATCACAATCGTTTTTTGAAAACCGACTGATTAGAATCGTCCCAGTGTGACTGGCGTGATATTTTTTTAGTAGTCCGACTGTGTTATGTATGATGAATATATATGAACGATTTTAATCGGTGAAAACGAGAATTAGAAAAAAAAAAACTTGAAGCCAGAATTTTTTATACGCCGTAAGTTCTAAAAAGAAGGAAAACCTAAAACCAGGTGGTCGTGTCTTGGGTGGATAAGTCCTTTGAGCATTAATCCTTCTTTTACAAGAACCTCAAACCAGAAGGTCTTCCCGCCAATACACGACCTTCTGCTTTGAGGTTTTCAAATTCCTAATTTTCAATTATTTGTGCCTTTAAATCATTTAAAAAAAAAAAACGAAAAAAAAAGGTATACGACCTTATAGCACTAAAATTACCTTTCTGGTGGTTACAACCTTATTCCATGACACACGTGATATATATATACATATAATATACATATATATATACATTTTTTGTTTATCCTATAGTTCTGAAGAGGAGTCAACGAAACTCGCAACGATTTTCAGAAAGGCAAATGATACTTTGCAAAACGGGTTAATCTCGTAGATATTTTAAATTAAAATATTATTTCATAATATTTTTAAACCCCCAACTCCAGAGTTCATTCATTCCGATTCATTATATATTTATTTCTTTAGTACACGAGGAATTCCATAGGTTTTCAGCAAGAACTTGGTCCTAATCTATTCGTTAGACTTGCTGAAAGGCCTCTAACTTTTTTTTTTATTACCAAAGCACTAGGCACTTATATTCAACGCACTGGAAGTGCCTGTGATTTTTTTTTAGATTTTTTTTTCTAGAGTCTAGCTCACCATTTTTTAATTTTTGAAAAATGGTAGTCAATTTTCAACTCACAATTAATGTATCTTTAAGTCTTTCGGCTGGAAAAAAAAAGTTTTACTCATAAAACCTGCGATTTTTAATGAACTTTTGATTGAAAAATAAATTTTTAGAGTATAGACGAGTTCCACAAATTTTTTTTTAGCAAAGTAAAAAAATCCTCACCATGGTTCAGGGTCCTGTAACTTTTTTTTCAATTACTCCGGATTTTCTATTTTTCGAAAACTAAAAACTTCGGATGGTACATCACGTTTGATTTGGATCTAAATCATTATAAATGTTATTATAGCTTCTACTGCTAGTGTACGCGTAAAGGAAAAATTGGCATCAATATGGGCTGGGAACTGGCCCGCGAATATACGAGCCGATTTGCTTTTCATAATTTTCTTATCTTTACAGAGATTAGAAAAAATAAAATGTATCTACCAAATCAGTTCCTGACCTACGATGCCAATTTTTCTCGCATGTTTACACTATCAGTAGAAAATATGATGGCATTTAGAGTCAAATCGAGTATGATATATCTCAAAAATTCTCAAAAGTTCTCAAAAATTCTCAAAAGTTCTAAAAAATTTGAAAATACGGAAATAAATTGGAAAAAGATCACGGACAGTGGGTAATTTTGAATAATTGAAAAGTCACATGACTCTAACCAATGACGAGGGTTTTTCACGTTGCTAAAAAAAAAAAATGTGGAACTCCGCCCGCAGGTTCGCGGCCCATGATGCCAGTTTTTCCTGTATGTCGAAACTAACAACGGAAAATTCAGTAAAATTTATAGCCAAATCAAACGTGACCTTTCTAAAGTTAGTTTTTTTTTTTTTTTTCATATATCATACATACTTTTTGTATTAGAATTTTTTTTAATGAACTTCCTGAAAGATTTTCCGTCAAAATCACAGATTTCACGTATCGAACATTTTTCATCGTCCGGCCCACAGAAAAATTGATTGACATTTTTCAAAAGTTGAAAAATCTGTAGCAGGGCAGAAGAAAAAAAAAATCTAAAAAAATCACAGACCCATTTTTCTTTGTTTTCTTTCGAGTCTCGGAAAAAATGGCCCATTCATTTTTTTTTTCACTTAAAATCTTCCTCATGGGCGTTTCTCAATTTAGAATTTCTCGTGCAGAGCAAGCTTCGGAAAAATTGCAAGCAAAACTTAAAATATGTTACTTTTCGAGGGTTTAAAGACGGAAATAAAAAAATAAAAATAATATCTCACGTGATATATAGAAGGCTTTGTATAGCCAGGATCTGACCGAGAAGGAGAAACACACCTGGCCTCTAATAAAATTTCGGACAGAACGCGGTCCTTTTTTCTTTGAAACCGTTGACATTCGCAAAAGTCGACGAATAATTTGCAATTGCCAAACGACGCACCGCAGACAATGGTTGATACAATGAGTAAACCGAAATATCTCTTTCTCGTGATATTTTCCCGCATATAATTAAAAATGGTCGAAGCTACGTAGCACAGGCCGGATATTCAATGGAACATAAGCGCGAGCGTATAATCCTCCGTTGGGTCTGCGACCGCTACCTGATCGTCAAAGTTTTATTATACGAAAATTTACTGCTCTTTACCGAGAAAAATGGTCAATAAAAATTAATTCGCGTTGTTCGTCACGATTTTCCTCCCCGGCATTTCTATATCTTTCAACGTGAGAGCCAAAATCGACAATTTTTCGTCTTTTATCCGCTCCGTTTTACGAATTTTCAAATAATTTTCCCAAATCTTCATCCTGAATATATTAAATTAAAAAAAAAAATTATCCAATCTACTAATTATCGCGAAGCGTGTCCATTGCATATTTTATTTTCTAAAAAGCAGAATTTTTATAGCTCGATCGAAGAAAAAAAAAATAGTAACAAGAAATTAAAATATACTTACTTCGTTCATTTGTGTTGGTTATAAGAGGTACAAGCTCCTCCGTGTATCCATCGTCGCGACGATACATGCCCCGTGTTGCGTGTTTACGCGATCGTTTTTGTTAATATACTCTGATTGTTTATAAAAAATGATATGTATTATTCCATTCGTTGGCATCGATCCAACATGAAATGTGAGTTGATGAGGATTTTTCAACACTGAGTCACGGAATTGTATCAGCAAGGGTGATCCCTAATTATATATGTATATATATATTTTTAATAAAATTTTTTATTATCAGTGAGTTGAAAGGTCAATTGAAACGTATGGGATAATTCAAGCCGTCGGGTCAAAGATTTTTTTTTTTCTCTTCGAGCCTCGATATTATATTTAATTGAAAAGGCCGTTGACGATCAATGCAAATTTTAATTTTCATTTCCACGAATAATTGAGATTTTGAAAATTGTTTTTGTTGGCGGGAAATAAGAAAAAAAATAAAAAAAAAAAAATTTGCCACCAATTGTCAATCAATGTTTGGGCCCTAAAAATTTGATTTGCCTCAAATTTTTTTCCTCACATTTTTTGCACCAAGATTGGTAAATTCACCAAGTTTTAGCCCAATAGGACGTGCTGTTCACGAAGAATGCGATATTCAATTTTAAGGACAAAGTTTGACTAAGAATTTTTATCGTATCCTTAGCGTGACAATAAAAATATGAAATGATATATTTCTTATATAAAAAAAACTCTCAGCTTTTCGAATCAATTTTTTATTTTTCATTAGCTCCTCGGTTTTTACAAAAAGGTAGCGATTTTTCATGCGCCTCAATATTTTATCATCCTTTTCATTTTTTTTTTTTTTTACTGAAAGCTGACAATTTTTAGAGTGGGACGATTGCGCGGTGACGCGTGAGCAGCGTTCAACTTTTTGGTACATAACATTTGTACAAATTTGAAAATTATGTGTTATCGTGAGAAGTATGTATACATGTCTGTGAATATCGTACGATGTGATAAACAAGTGAAAAAAAAAGAAATACAGTCGAATTTGGTTATAAGCAATCCTTCGGGGCTGTAGGGGGAAAAAAAAACGCCGAAGAGTCGTAAAATCTGGCTCCCCCACTACAGCGCATCAATGTAGCGTTCTTAATGTGTGTGAGTGCGTCGGTGAAATGCGCAATGCTGCTGGTTATAAGCAATTGGCTTGTGGTGGGGGACCGCGCTAAGCGGACTCGAAAAAAAATCGGAGGGGAAATTGCTTATAACCAGATTGCTTATAACCAAATTCGACTGTATATTGAGATGAAAATTTACGCAGTGCGTGCCATCGTAACTCTATGAGAAAAATATCGTGAACAAAAATTCGGTTTCTCGCTCATACCGGTCGGCAAGTACCATTATCCGTTTCTATTCCAATATTTTTTTCGCTGATTTCTTATTGGAATTGTTTTGCAGTATGCACAATAGAGAACTCGCATTATTTTCAGCTTTTAAATGATTTGAAAAGATAATTATTCAAATAAATCATTTGCAAAGGTCATTCCCCCAGTTACTTATCATTGTTTCATTAATTATACACCAGCTGGAAAATTGAGTTCCATTTCAAACGTATATCTCGTGACAGTGACGTCACAACACCCCAGTACAGCAGCGCCTCTAGCGGTGAAATTGAGAAATTCAAGCAATTATTCCTAGCCCAAAAAATCTTCGTAATAGAGAACTTGCATTATTTTCAACTTTTAAATTATAAAAAATATAATTATTCAAATTTGCATAGGTTTTTTCAGTTACTCATCATTATTTAATTAATTATACCAGCTTGAAAATTGAGTTGCATTTCAAACGTATATCACGTGACAGTGACGACACAACACCCCAGTGCAGGAGTGCCTCTAGCGGTAAAATTAAGAAATTCAAGCAGCTAAGCATTCCTAATCCAAAAAATCTTCGTAATTTGTAAATATGTAGTCTGTAAATAGGGTTCAAACATGAGTGATGTACCTGAACAATCGAAGTTTCATGTTTTAAAAAAGTTTTATGTTCGAAAATACATTTTCAACAATAGCGATCGAACATCGATTTTCCAAACTCGTGATAATAACGTTCGTGTTCAATTAAAAAATTTTTTATTACGTATAAACATTGGAACAAAAGATTTAATTCGAAATCGCGGTTATAGAGTGGATAATTTTTTTTCTGGCGTTGGTCATCCTGGGAGAAAATGATGGAGTTATAGGGGATTTTTTGTTGTCGTCGCGGACAATTTCACCACGGTGAACGGTGACAAGCGTTTCTCCTTCTGAGTATCCTCTTTGGTGTTCGCCGGAGTTTGTTTCATAGAAGAAGGAAAGAAATTTGAGTTTCTTTTATACGACGAGTTCGCAATATTTAGCGGTGAATGATTTCTCGATACTGAGATCTCATATTCTCATTGAGATTGTAGAACCGCACGAGTCTCTCTCTCTCTTTCTCTCTCGCTATCATCATGACGATCACGAACAAGGTATCCGTGAATTTTACGCATTCGAATGGATAGTTCGCGTCGACATAACCAAGTTTTCAATATTTTTGATTTTTGCGTTAAATTTCAAACGAAACAGATGGAAATTGACGAGAAGGCGGCAAAGGGCGAGGGCTTCAAGCCCTATTACATCACGAAAATCGAGGAATTGCAACTGATCGTAGCTGAGAAAAGTCAGAATCTCAGACGTTTGCAGGCTCAGCGTAACGAGCTCAATGCCAAAGGTATGTCATTTTTCATAAAAATTATCAGAAAATGCGTTGAGACTTTTGAAAAAAGGTGAAGTTTGTTAAAGACTTATTCGCGAAGCAAGATTGTGCGAGAGAGAGAGAGAGTGAACAAGAGCAGCATGAAAAAGTACGTTGCGAATGCGATGAGCGGGCCAAGGACGTCGAGAGCCAACAGTTAAACATTGAAAACCAAACGAGCGATAGATATACTTTGAGTACAAATTAGGAGTATGAATGAAGTTTTTTTTTTCAATCATTGGGGCGCATAATGTAGAGTAAGTAAAAATAATGGGGACGTATTTTTTATTTTTCGTTAAAAATGACGGATGCACCTGTTATAGGCAATTTAATTTCACGGATTTTGATATATATAGATATAGCAAAACATGTGTGACATCATAATGTTATATTTTTCAATTTGTCATATTAATGGCAATTTTGATTCAAATAAAAAAAATAAAAAATACGTACTAAATATTTGTTTCCTAAACTATTAAATTTTGAAATAAAAAAAATTTCATTTATACTCCCAATTGAGGATCAGCGCTAACGCTATCGAGCGTATCGATCAACTAGTAATTAGTCCAATTAAGGGAGGCAACTACTTTAGGAGACCGAAAATTAGTTGATTTTTGGGATTTTTTTTTAAATATGAAAAAAAAAACGGAAATTTTCCAAACTCTGATAATAATTTATTCATATTTTTCTTTATTTTAATTTTTATTTTAATTTATTAATATTTTCATAAATCTCTGGTAATTTTTTAAACTTATTAAATTTAATATTAATATTATTATTTTTATTAATACTTATTAATATTATTATTTTTAAACATTAATTGAGGTGTAATCCGCCGTGTCCCTCGGCGTGTCCTCATCCATGTCGATTTGCGGGAATTGTTGCAGCTTGTAATTTTCATATTTATTTATTGATTTATTTATTTATTTATTTATTTATTTATTTATTTTACACGGGAAAATTTCCCTTGGAATCATACACAACATTATATTTTGTGTACAAGAAGGCAGAAACGAGTCGCATGGTACAGATCGAGCCAGTAGTAACTAATAATATCACTAATGAAAAAGTACATCGCGCATAATCAACTCAAAATTACAAATGAAGCAAAATAATGATAAAATAAAGCTGATAAAAGCATATTTGAAATCACTCAAAAAAAAATTTCTACATTATTAAAGATGTTTTTTTAAGAACATGAACCTACATTTTTGAAAAAAAAATCAAAAATTGAATGTTCGAACGTGTTTGAAAAAAATAAATTATCGATTTTTAGCATATTTTTTAATAATAATAATAAATATAATAAATAACTAAATAATAAATAATAGATAATAATAAATATAATAACAATAATAAATATGTTTTGAATAATCTTAATCTTTACAACTTTAGGTTCCTGTTTCAATAAATTATATTATGTAAACGTTTTTCAATTTTGAAGATGATCGATCATTTAGTTTTTGAGTCATGATTCCTGCAAATTGAATAAAATATCATTTTGAAAAAAATTAAGGCAGTCGTCTGGTGTAGAGGCCTCAAAAAAAGGCGATTTTTGGTGATTTTTTTTTATAAGGAAAGAAACAACGGACCTTCTTGAAAATTTTATTGTACCTTAACGCACATTTGAAGAGTATAAAAAAATTTTTTTTATTAACTAATTGTCGCAAAATGGCGGATTATTGAATTGACTATAGAAGCGTCTCGCCGCTGGAGTCTCGAACTGGCGGAAAAGGTGGTGCGCTTAATTCTTGTCTGGAACGCAAAAACCACAATTATTTTTAATTCACATATGTTTTTATTGTCGATGAACTTAAAAAATCCGCGAAAACATATTAATTTTCGAGCTTGAACGAAAAAGTGACGATTGTTACAATTTTTTTTTTTCTTTCTTCGTGCAATAAAAATAGTATAAAATGACTTTTTTTTATGAATGTTTTCAGTTCATTTAGGATGGTTTTTAATAATCTAGAGAATTAACTTTGGCTTGGGTCGATAGGTCAAGTAGTTCTTTTGCTATCATGCCCGCCAGTTCGGGACTCCAGCGGCGAGGCCCTTTTATGGTCAATTTAATACTCCACCATTTTGCGACAATTAGTTAATAAAAATTTTTTTTTTATACCTTTCCAATGTGTGTTAAAGTACAATAAAATTTTTAAGAAGGTCCCTTGTTTCTTTCCTTACAAAAAAAAATCACCAAAAATCACCTTTTTTTAGGCCTCTACTTAAAGTTTCACGAAAGCTCGGTGACTGAGCGGAGAGTCGTTACCATGTATATATACATTCATACCGTCAGAAGGAATCCGAATACCGTTTTGAAATTGTCCGGATGTATTCTTGAGATATTTTGTTAACGATTTATGAAATAAAATAAAAATCGATTTTTTTCAAGCATCCAAAGTCGTGTTGCTCCCCTTAAGGAGTTAGGCCACTCTAGAGGCGGAAAAAATAGGCATATTTTACGATTTTTTTTTTCACCGGAATCATGAAATAAATCGGAAATACAAAATCAGGTTCTTATCATAAAACTAATAGTCATAATTATTCTAAAATTTTCACACGATATCCGGTCAGTGTCTCTAGCAGGACATATTGGCGTGCGTTCGGTACGGACAGTACATGTAAAAAATTGCTCATTTCTCCAGCAATTATCTCAAATTTGGAACGTTCGGTCTTTTCGAAATTTCATACGATTTTAGATAAGTTCCAATTTAGTTTAGATAAGTACCAATGCTTCGAGAAAATTTTCAAAGAAATTTACAAGACGGCGTCAAAACGGTAGAACTACCGTAAAATATCGTGTATCGTAAATGAAGATAGATTTAATAATAGCCCGATAAATACGCACACCGAGTTTGCCAATCGAACGAGCCTGAGAAAAAGAAAAAAAAAAAAAAAAAACGAGGAAAATATCGTTCAAACGAGATGCTTTATCGAGACTTTTTGTGTCGCAGTTCGTATGCTCAGAGAAGAGCTCCAGCTTCTTCAGGAGCAAGGCTCTTACGTGGGCGAGGTTGTAAAGCCGATGGACAAGAAGAAAGTACTCGTTAAAGTGCATCCGGAAGGAAAATTCGTCGTCGATATAGACAAGAACATAGATATAAACGACGTAACGCCAAATTCGAGAGTAGCACTGAGAAACGAGAGTTACACGCTTCATAAAATTTTGCCCAACAAAGTCGATCCGCTGGTCTCGCTCATGATGGTGGAAAAAGTTCCGGACTCGACGTACGAGATGGTGGGCGGTTTGGACAAGCAGATCAAGGAGATCAAAGAGGTCATAGAGCTGCCCGTCAAGCATCCCGAGCTTTTCGATGCTCTCGGCATAGCTCAACCCAAGGGTGTACTGCTCTACGGACCGCCCGGTAAAAAAAAAATTTTTTTAAACCCAAAATCTAGCGCTAGTTCGCAAAAAAAAAAAAAATTCAAACGAAATTCATAATAAAATTGTGCAACGATAATGATAAATTTCATTGACGACCCGTTCGATATCGGGACAGGTACGGGAAAAACTCTTTTGGCTCGGGCCGTTGCTCATCACACCGAGTGCACATTCATACGAGTTTCGGGCTCCGAATTGGTGCAAAAATTCATCGGCGAGGGTTCTCGAATGGTTCGCGAACTCTTCGTGATGGCGAGAGAGCACGCTCCGTCGATAATATTCATGGACGAGATCGATTCGATCGGAAGTTCGCGAATAGAGTCCGGCTCGGGAGGCGACAGCGAGGTAATTTTTATGCATTTTTTTTTTTTTTTTTTTTTTTACCAATCAAAGAAGCAACGGAATATTTTTCATTGTTTATTCCGTTCGATCGCAAAGGTTCAAAGAACGATGCTCGAACTGTTGAATCAGCTCGATGGATTTGAGGCTACGAAGAATATAAAAGTCATAATGGCAACGAATCGCATCGACATACTCGATCCGGCGCTTCTTCGTCCGGGTCGTATCGATCGTAAGATCGAATTTCCACCACCGAACGAGGAAGCCAGACTCGATATTCTCAAGATTCACTCGAGAAAGATGAATCTTACCAGAGGAATAAATCTGAGAAAAATCGCTGAACTTATGCCCGGAGCATCGGGGGCCGAAGTCAAGGTAAATTATAACGATCGGTGCCGACGTTCTCGTTGCGGATAAATTCGTTGCTTTATTTATGAGGTTTTTTTTTTTTTTTTTTCGTTTTTACGTTTTTTTTTTTTTTTTTTGGCAGGGTGTATGCACGGAAGCGGGAATGTACGCTCTGCGGGAACGTCGAGTACACGTTACTCAGGAAGATTTCGAAATGGCCGTTGCCAAAGTCATGCAAAAGGATTCGGAAAAGAACATGTCCATCAAGAAATTGTGGAAGTAAATTATCTTTGCTTGCTCCCCCACTCCGCCCTTCGATTTTCTCACTTCCCGGACGAGTTTTTTTTTTTCAACGAAAGATTCCGTTGAATGTTCCAAGCGTCCGCTGCTTAAGTGTATACGCAGGTCTTTATCGTCGCATTGAATACCAATATATATATATTCCTGACAAAACACCAGATAAATTATATTAATCTTTCTCTCTTTATCTTTTGTTAATCCCACCGGACGAGGCTTTTTCAACGATTTCAGGTTTTTTTTTTTTCACCTGAATGAACGGGGGGGGGGACCTTCCTTTCTATCCAGCCAACGGTTGTTTCTTTTATCAAAACTCGAGATTTTCTCATTTTTCTTCACGACCCTCAAGATTTCCGCGCATTGAGAAATTTACTGCAAGCCTTAACTTTAAAATGATCAGTCTGAGAAAAAAAGATTCTATTGGACTTTTTCTTCTTTCTCCGACTATCTGGTTGCGGTTTTTGTTTTTCCTAGTTTTATTTTTTTGAACCAACGAAGCCCTTATCTTTTCATGAATGATTACTCAAGCACCGCTGTAACTTCGGAAAGTTTTTATTCTCGGAGTAAAATTATATTGGGATTGATGCTTTTCTCTTTCGATTGTCCAGTGGCGGTGTATTTTTAGTTTTTTTTTTTTTCTTTTACCGACGAAAATCCCCATTTTTTTTTTTTATGAATTACAATACAATTAGCACGACGTAACTTCAAAAAGTTTATTTTCGGAGTAAAATTACATTGGGGGGACAGATTCTTCCTTTTTTTCGATTCTACTTTAAACTTTATTTCAATACTGCCATTGCAATGTTGAATTTTTCCGTGATTGAGCGACGTGTAATTAGTCATGCCTTGTTGAGGGAGGTTTCTACTTTGTCGGGCCAAAAAATGTTCGATTTTTCAATAATTTTTTTATGCGACAAATATTAAGTATAGAATAACAAGGACGGGGGAAGCCTCAACGGAGGAGCCCTCGAATCTTTAGCGAATATTTTAGGAATTTTTTACAAGCCTGCGGTGGCGATATCGCAAATGGCACTACCGCAGTAAAATTTAGTTCACGAAACAGAGAAAAGCTAAAATAACATTCTAATGTAATACGATTTTTTTTTTTTTTTTTTGCGAATCATGGAAAAAAAATCGATTTATTGCACAGAACGAGAAAAATTACTTTTGACTCAACTAGTTTCTGAAGAGAAAGTTATCGATAATAAAAAAAAAATACCGGTGCCATCGATTCAAGACATTAGGCGGATGCATGGGAGCGTATATCCTTGAAATACATAAGCGAAGGTTGTAAACCTCGTTCCAGCAAACAATTGAAAAAATTCTGGGACAATCTGAGGCAAAAGTACGTAATAATTATCACATGGATAAATAATCAAATCGCTCAGTTGTATATACTGCTTTGTGCTAAAATTTGTAGCGAGCGCTGCTGGTCCAATCATTTATTAGAGTACAGGTGAATTTTATCGAAAATATCTTCAATTGTGTCCCGGCGGTGCTGGCTACAACAAAACAGCCAATCATTGTACAGAAGGCTTCCTCAAGGAAGCTCCGGATCTCCCTTGAGATAAGGAGAAAATAAGTCCCGGACAGGTGATTCGATGCAAAAATATCAAACATATTTTTACTTGTCCAATATTGTGTAGCGATCGCAGACTTTTTTTGAAAAATTCAAAATTTCGATAAAATCCGAAATCGTTATGCAATTTCGATAAAAATTGAATCAAACAGTTTCCGCTGCTTTACTTGTGTGAAAAATTTGGGCTCGATCGCTCGAGGCGTTGGGGCAAGTGTTTGAATTTTGCAATGCCAGAGCGCATGCACGCACATACGTCATGAAAACAAAGCTTACTTCTTATGAGGAAGCAAAAACGGACCTTGTGTGGGTCTAAAAAAAAAAAAAGTTGCTCCCAGATTTGGCCAATTAACCGGATTCCTGCTCCAATAGTTGGCCTATTCTTGCCGGAAATTTATTGATCGATAATACATTTTTCGAACGCAAAAAAAAGAGACCCCTCTTTCTTTTCTCGCTTTATTATCATCTGATGGTAATAACGGTTTCATTGCCATCGAGTTTTACACACTGCTGCCAGAGTTCCGTGTTCCCACTTCCCACAAGAATGCGCGACATATATATAGATATATATATATATATATATATACATGTAATAAAAGGACACCGCGATATTGTTAATAAAAAAAACAATACTTTATGGATTTTTAAATTACGGGTCTCGATCTCGGAATATTTTCGACGAGTCTCCACGACAAAAAGGGTTGATGAATAATTTTTAGAGCAGAATAATAAAAAAAAAAAACTATTCATTATTACTACCGGGTCCCTAGCCCCCAGCTGTTCAGTCGTGTGCCCCCTGGTTTCGTGTCGTCATCGATTGCGCAAGCAGCTAAAAGATGCCATCTTACAAGTTCAATCATTTTACTGGACGTCTCAGAGAATCAACCCATTTTCAGCCACTATATCCAATTGTAAGTTTATTTTATACTCGAAAGATACGAAGTTTCGGTGTTTCCTCGTTATAAATTTCATTGTCACGGTCCTTCGAACGCGATATATCCTTTATCTTTGAATATTCCACCAGCAGACTTGCGCTCATTTTTTTTCTCACCTACGGGCTTTTTTTTTTTATCTCTCACCGTTACAAAAACGACATTTCCGGAGTACGAAAAAAAATGAAAACTCGAAGAATTGAATTTCCAAACAACCGTATGACAATATCGCATCTTTGTGTCCGAACTGCGAGAGAAAAAAAAAGAATCGCATAACCTTAATTTTTGAAGTTTCTGCTCGAATTTTTCTCCCTTTAACATTATTTGCGTATGACGAATGGGTATTGTTGATTCGTGTGAAAATAGTCCGCGTCTCCGTTGCAAACTACCGATCCGCCAAAAATGATCTGGGACACGATAAAAACTAAGCCAGTGGCGGTGGTTAATGCGAGATCGGCCAGCGGCACCGGCGGCGGTGTTCTTCCCGAGAAAATGCTCAAAACCATGGCCGAGTATCAGGTAATTCCTTGCATCCGATCGGTCACTTTCCCCTCCCACGAATAACGGGCTTAATGTAATTTTCATTGGGTTACAGAGAAAAGTCGATACGCCCGTCTACTTGATCAGGGGTATGCCGGATAAAATTTTGTTCGGCACCTCGGTGGCCTTGGTCACCGTTGGTTTGATCATGGTATTCGAATTCGTCGCTCGAAGAGCTTATCCCCCCAAGCCTGCTCAATAAATTGTATCCATTAACGTGAAAATTCTAGACTTGTGTAGATCGTTTAAGATGTTACAATAAAACAAAATGTGAAAAACGACAATCCGAGCATATTTTCTTTTCTTTCTAACAAACAGTCGCCATCGTTCGATCTAAAAAAGTCGATTGCCATCGTTCGATCGACATTATTGGTTCGCAAATATTATTTCGATGAAAATTTTTTCTCTCTCTCTCGCGTGTAATGAGAGTGTCGGGTGTTAGAAAAAAAAAAAAAATTATTTATATCTAGAGACTCTGTAGAGTTTCGGGACAAGTACATGTTTCGCTGAGACTTGGCGAGTATCTTCTCAGAAGAAAATGATTTTCCGTGGTGGGGCTAAATTCCAATGTCTTTATGCAGCGAATAACAGGAAATTGGTATAAGAATATAGATTTCTGATACATATAATATATATATATATATATATATATATATATATTGATTTACACTATAGTTTTCTCACAAGGAGAGTATCAAAAGCCTCCGGGTCATGGATTCTGCTCAAACTTGTAGGTGTGTTTCATTAGCCCTAAAAATGAAGCCTCTTATGCATAGTTCTATCCAATAGGCCTTTCGTCGCTGGCTTCATTACATAAAATACTATTTTTGAGCAATTTATCAGTCCTTCGCTACTGCTCTGTACTATAATCCAACCAACTTGGATAAATATTATTAAAAATTTGTCAGCCGATCATAAAAATGAATATTCCATGCATTAATTTATCATATTCAATGTTGGTTGCTGTGGCTAGACTGATGCATACTATATGCGCAAGCAAAGAAAAGTGAAGCGAAGCAAACCGAAGCAAAGATTTATATTACGTATCGTCTTATGGGAATATATACAGTATTTACAAGCATACAAATGAAATAATGCTATAAGACCAGATGTCAATATGATAGTTTGCTTCCATTAAGTCGTTAGTTTCGAGTAGCGACTATTGAATTATTGAACTATTGAATAGTTTCGAGTAAATTCGCGGCTATTGAATTTTGTCGACGGAACGCACGTGGTAAAGGGCTCAGGGGGGCCCAATTTAGCGAATCTTTGCTCTGCGATATAGATTCATATTGAAATAATTTAAAAACAAAAATAATACTTTTGCCTGATAACAAAATTGTATTTTGGCTTTTTATGATAAAAGTCGCTAGCAGAGATGCTCGATTACTCTTTCGAAAGGTTATTTAATTTACTTTAGGCATTGTACTCGCAGAGATGTACGCATGTCTTGCGCAGTGTCCGCCAGCAAGATTGTCTTTAAGCTTATCACGAGATGCTTCGATCGTTGGAAAATTTATAAACCGATGTTAATTCCAGCCTGATATGTCATAAACTATAATAAATAAAAATCTTGATTCGCTGTGTACTTTAGTTTGTTGTTAGCACGCGAAGAAAAAGAATGTCAAACGTCGCGATTGAATAACGAAAATTTAAAACGTTCGAATTGTCGCAAATATATTCCGTTATGATTATTATATCGAAAGACTTGCGAACGAATTTAGCCTAGCAACGAGGGAAGCCAGAGTGTATACAAAGATTGATATATCACGAGTCAAAAGGCTTGAAGAACGAGAGCATCATGAAATTTTCTTAGATCGATGCAAATTTTTCGATTATATCCTTCGAGCACATCCCTTCTCTCTCTGCCCCTTTCTCGTTTTAATGCGTCGCTTTCTCGTGTGCGCATACACACAAAAATCGCGTCTCTTGTATGAGACACACAACACACGTTCGATCGTTCAACGCATCTTTCTCTGCATATACACGTTGGACATTTTCTTTTTTTCTTTTTATTTTTTCTTTCAATTTTAATCTGCAATAACGAATATGCCCGTATAGGACGTTTTGGGGACAAATGTTTGTGCGCGGGTTGTTGGGCGTCGTTCGTAGAGAGCGGGAGAATTAATAATATAATCGAGGCGAGAATAAATATATAATATATAGAAGAGGGAACAAAAGGAAATCATGGCGGATCCGGAAGAGCTGGAGGACGATGCGCGGGCCAACACCGAGGAAGATCTTAAGATTTTTGAAAATCTCTGTATCTCATCGACTCAGCAGGTTCACGAAAATAAATAAAACACGAGATCCCCAAAGCACACAGTATACCAATTGACGAATATATTTACGTTAATAATGCACGCTCGTATAAAAAAAAAACTTTTCCCATTTTTGTTGTTTTTTTTTTTCATTTTTAAACCTTTTACATTTATTCTTTCGCTTCAATCGTGTAATAATAATAATAAAAAAAACCACCCACGCTTCTGCAATATGTTGGATTATACACACACATGTATATGTATATGTTTCACACGACGCACCAGAGCTTTTTGTCATTTTATCCTTGGCGATTTATTAAAATAAAAAACAACGCAGATATCTGAAACTTTGAGATTCTTTCGTATCCAATACAACGGGGACGTACACTGTGTGTAGGTACTATATTACGAATACGATATCAACGAACTATATATATATATAAAATATATATTGACCTCTATTGAAGAGCCAGGGGTGCCCCGTTGCCATAGCGTTGAAAAAATCGATTTCGCACCTGTTTATACGTTTAGCGTGTTTTGGGACGAAATAAATTAATAAACAAAAATAAATAAAAATCATTCACGTATATGACACGGATATGCAGAATTTTTTTATTTTTTCTTCTATAAAACGCGATCGTGAAAATGGAGGTAAAAAAAATGGTAAATTATGGTTTTCAATATTTATTCGAATAATGAAATTATTGTTGGGTATAATTATTTGGAATAATGCATTTTTTTCCAAATTTAAATTATTTCTGCATTCTCACCGGTATAAAATCTTCGTTTTATCACGAATAATAATAATAAACGGAGGGGGATGAAAGATGAGTGCCTGTAAATCAAATCTTAAATTTTTATTAAATTGTGCCTTGCTCTTCGCGAAAAAATTTGCAATTCGATGCATTTTTATTTTATTTGACGGATTTGAATTTTTCGAAGCCGGAACACACACACTCACATAAGTCCAGAAATTTTTTCCTAAACATGGTTTCTCAATGTTTTGGGACATTTTTGACATACTGGTATGAAAAAACCAATTTTTTTCTCATGGAAAAAAAAACTTTCTCCATGAGGAAGCAAAGAATTGAAATTCAGAAAAGGCATTTACTCCAAATAATTACCTTTTTTTTGCAATGAGACGGCGCAAAATCCTTTTGCTTCCTCATGGAGAAAGCTTTATTTTTATGGAAAAAAAAAAAATACTATCGTGATTTTCATGCCAGAGTGCTTAAAATGTGTCAAAATCTCTAGAAAAGGACATTTATAAAAAATTTCTGGACGCATATGTGTGTGTGTTCTGTTAGCCTTGCAAAATTCAAACCTTTATAACTCGAGAACGGTTTGAGGTACACCGGTGCCTTTTCGTACGCCAGTACAGCTGTACAGCTCCTTCTTTTACTGCAATTTTCGTCAAAATTTCTTAAAAATTATAAATTTTATGGCACTTTGAAATTTCCAAAAAATGTCCGTGGTCGCTCCAACGTTCGCAAATCTTGAGATATCGGGTTAAAGTTTTTTTACACAAATAGGTTGAGGGACAAGCATGTCTGGAATTAAATTTGGTGAGAATCACTTCAGGGGTATAAATTTGAAATATTTTGAAATTTTCGAAAAATTTTTGTCCTAATTTTCGTAAATTCAGAGACATCGAGCCAAATTTTTTTTACACGAATAGAGGCTAGGGTATACAAATTTTCGGTACTAAATTTTTTAAAATTCGCTTGAGGGGTCGAGGTTTAATAGAATTTTGAAATTTTCCAAAAATGGCCGTGATCGCTGCAACGTTCGTAAATTTGAGGTTATTTAGCTAAAACTCCTTGCATAAATACACAATGGGATAAGGATGATTGATTTAGAATTTGATTGACTGACGCAAATTTGAGATTATGAACCAAAAAAAAAAAAAATTTACACAAGTACGCCAGGAGATGGGTTATTAAATATTGCAAAAAAAAAATCAAATTTGGAGAACAAGCACGCAAATTGGAAACTTGCACATTGCTCCCTCATTACAAGCTCTCTTTGTATGAGGAAGCCAAAATCACGACAGCCATTTCCACTAGGGGGTTAAAAAAAATTTTTTTTTTTTATTTTTCATGCTCCCACCCCGCAAAACTTGAGTTTTGATAGAAAAAACACCCTCGCGAAGAGGGAGCTTTGTAGCTCAATTAAGTGGAAGCCGCCGCTCATTGGACGTTTCTAATTATAACAGCCAAATAACGTCTATGACGATTTTTTTGGAAGGAAAAATTTGAGTCCACAAAGATTGTATTTCGAATTAAGAAAAAAATATTTCATTAAATAAAATTTTGTTTTTTCCTAATTTCTATTTTTTTTATAATTCAAACAATTTTAAGTTGAACAGCTTTGTCTGACACGATCGTGTTCTAAATAAAAATTTAGATCGATTCATTCATAGCAATAATTTTGCGATTGAAAATGCTTCATAACTCGTCATAAACAATTCGTATCTGCGGTGAAATTTTTTTTTCGTGATAATTTTTTTTCTTGACTCAAATACGTACTCCATGGTTCTTTATTCTCTTGCTGAAATAGGAAATCGTTAGTCTCAGGAACGATAGTATATAAGCAAATTTATTCAACCTTAACAATTTTTCCGCTATGATTTTTTTGCAAAAATAAAAAGGCAAAATGTCATTTATTTATTTATTTTCGGTAAAGATTGATGCCAGCGAAGCCTTTTTACACGTGGCACACGTCTTTCGGTGGAAATCAGCGACTAAAAGTATATATTGCGCTTCAACTCTATCCTTAATTAATAATTAATTAAATTCCGCGCCCAAAGTTACTTTTCGTTCGGCAATATCGTTTACAGCTTTCAAATCATTGAAGATTCTTTTTATTTGAAATACAATCCCCATGGTCTCAAATTTTTGGTTCCAAAAAGTTCGTCATAGACGTTAATTGGCTGTTATAATTAGAAACGTCCAATGAGCGGCGGCTTCCACTTAAAAAGCTACGGAGTTCCCACTTCGCGAGGATGTTTTTGTCCATCAAAACTCAAGTTTTGATGGGTGGGAGCATGAAAAATCAAATTTTTTTTTTTTTTTTAAACACCCTAATCTCCACATTTACGAAACTACGTAAACCATCATCATCTCCTCATAGAAGTATCTTTGTATAATGAGGAAGTAATATATGTATGCAAGTTTTCAATTTTCACGATTTTATTTTTCTACAAACCGAAAGTATTCATAAACGATTTCAGTTTGACTCGCAAAAATATATACATTGGACATAGGCATATTGAGAGAAGTATATATATATATTATATATACACGAGTTGAGGATTTATTTATAAATTCGTGGAGCTTTTGACTTGAATGTAGCACAAATTTTGCGGTGCATACTCGCGCATAGCACCGTGTTCTATATAGTCACGTAAGGCTGTTATCGGGGGAGTATTTAGGCTTTGGGTAAATTGTAATACATGTATATAATATATACATACACATATATTTATATATATAAATGTATTTCGTATAAAACTACCCCGAGAAAGTTCGTGCAGATCTCTGTTCGTTCAGTTAATCCGCGGTTGAAACACTAGAAATGTGCTCTCCGGTCTTTCATCGTAAAAAAACGCGAAAATAATTTCTCTCGAGGTAATATTTTAAAGAGATTTTCCGATGAAAATTTTCAAAATCATCAGTACTTGGTGAATGAATAAAAAAAGGAATGACCATTCAAAGGCTCAAGCTACGAAAGTTACGGTGTCATTGTCAATGGATTGCACCGTTTTTAACAAACCGTGTATTATATTTTTTATTTTTTCTTTTTCAAAGCTGAAGCTAAATAAATCTTAATTAAAATCATTAATGCTATTTTTTAAAATTATTTTTAATTCTTCGTTTAAATATTTCTGTTCCAATCTGCCTAACCCGAGTGAATTGCACAATGTGAAAATATGTTTGGATACAAAAAGTACTCGATTCAAAATCAAATGAGTTTAAAGAGTACGCAAGAAATCAAATATAAGTACTAGAACTTACGAGATGTACATATACCTGAAAAACTTGAAAAGTATTTGATACTTGATACTTGAGGTATGTCAAGTACTGGATACCTCAAGTACTTGGTACATCAAGTACTTCGAATATTTAGTACTTCAAGTACTCAGTGTACCGAGTACTTCAAGTACCGAGTACTTCAAGTATTTCTGGTATTTTGCATTTGAAATATAGGAGTACTCCAACTACTTACAGTACTTTTTACTTTGTACTTGAAGTACTTTCTGATACTTTGTCCAACTCTGATACATACCAACAACACATAATCCTTTCCTTAGCATTTTTATCATATATACGATATTGCTGCGCAATACTTACTTGAGTTAACATAAATAAAGAATTTAATTAAAAACTGACAACAAATTGAGATAAAATTTCAATGGAATGTGGATGAATAAACAGCGAATTGAAAAATTATTCACAATTATATGTTTCATGCAGAGATATCTTAAGAAATGTAAAAAAAAACGTAGTTTGTGGTTGGAGATTGGGACATGGTCGAACATTGGTACGTTTACCTTATGTACAATCGCAATTTTTTTCAATACTTTCTCTTCGTATCGCGGAACGAGCATTTTTTAATAACAATTTTTTTTTTTTTAATTTTCCGTTCGTACTGCACAATTCGTTTCTTTGTTGTTTCGTTTATTATTGTATGCCGATAATGGACATATTGCGAGAGGTCAGTGAACCTTGGCGTTGAAAAATAAATTCCATACTGTGCATATTTCGATAATTATATATGAATGAGCACAGGTCCGGAAATGCCGATAGACATGCATCGATCGCATACAAAACGATCCGCGCGGAATTTTATTACGCCTATTTGGAACGAGGAAAAAAGTGGGGGTGAAGGTTTGTTAACGTGAAGCTATACGGGAGAGTGCTTGTTTGAAATAAACTACGGATAGCATATTGTTTCGTGATAATTGATTAATTTATAAATTATTATTTATGATTTTAATTGATAAATTTGATTCTCCGAGACTCTCCAGTTGAATCGATGAACTATTTTTCTTATTAAAAAAAATGTGTATTTAAAAAAATGCTACAATTTCGACGATGCTTAATTAAAGAACGCAGCTTGATTCATCGAGATACGATGAGTTTGAATTTAAAAAAAAAATTTTTCGTCGAACGCAATCGATTTTTCTTCATTTTTCCATCATTTTTCGCCAATTTTCAAAGTGCCCGATTGGCTTACGAAAAAAAAAGGAAAAATATCGTGATAAATTAAACGACATTCTCCGAGAGCTTTCCGCAAAGACACCCCGATAGCCGGATAATCGGTAAAACCGGAGCCACGTAACGAAAATTTGAAAATTCCAAGTTTCGAGTCTTTTGGAAAAAGTTTGTCGCGAAAAAGTGAAAAAAAAAAAATGAAATTTCCGCTTTTACTGTATCAAATCGTAAATTCACCGCCGATTAAAAAATGCATCAAGCTTGTTTTTTTATAGCATGAACTTTTCTTTCGTTTTTTTGCATTTTTTTTTTATCATTTCTTTTCTGTTGATTTATTATTTTCGAGGGGCTGAGGAATCATCGTGCACGTGAAACTCGTGACGTGCACGCGCAAATTGGCAATTACGGAAAAGCCAAGAGTTGTACATATCTCTCGAGGCCCGTAACAAGAGTGCGGGCTGCAATAGAATAGCGATTGAAATTTCAAGAGAACGCAGTTACAGCGATCTATTGTCCGTCTCATTCTCATCTCCTCCCTCCTTCTCTCTCTCTCTTGTATACATCAATTAATTTAAATAACATTTCATCGGGTGAAAAAATATAATAAAAATAATTGGAATTGACGGCAAGGGGTTTAATTTAATTCGCGATAAAATCCAGGAGGATGCCATGACGCATGACTTGACGACGACGCTGAGAAGCGAATTGGCAGCTTTGGAGTACAAACGAGATCGTCTCACGTCCGAGGTGAATAATAAACAATCGATCTTTATGATCGCGCAGAGGAACAAGATAATATTGCAAAACGTTGCTATTAATGTTGAAAAAATAACAATTGCAGTTGCAAGAAATGAAAAGTAGCATGAGATCGAGGGATCAGAGGGTCACCGAACTTCAGGTCGAGGCGGATAAGCTTCGTGAGCAGGCAGCGAGACAAAATGCCGTTATCGCGAGCCTGAAGAAGCGCATACATGTCCGTATAGTTTTTGCACATATAAACGGATCGAAAATCTTTCGAAAACGAGCAATCCGAGACACAATTCGCATCGTATGAGAAATTCATGAATATTCGCGATTATTTTTTTTCCGTTTTGTTTTTATCATCCCTTCAGGATCTCGAAGAGAGAGAGAGAAATTTGTACGCTGCTCAGGGTAGAAGCGAAATAACCGTCCAGGGATTGCAGCGTGATTTGAAATATCACGAGGAAAAGTATCGGGAGTATGAAAAGAAAATTCGTCAATTGGAGCACAATATTGCCGAAGAGATCGATATGAAGGAACGAGCTCGATTAAATCTGCAGGTTTAGCTCCATTTTTCTTCTTCTTCTTCTTCTTCTCATTCATCTTATTCTTCTTTATCTTCTATTATTTCGATTCGATAAGCGGATTCGATTATGATAAGCAGAAAATTTACCGCACATTTTTGTGGAGGAATTTTCTTATTTAGTTATTTATTTATCTTTCATTCAATCGACTCTGTAGTTTTAATCGAAATTTATATATATATATATATATATATATATATATATATATGTATAAGGAATTGGTAAGAAGACTGGCGCATGCCCTCGATGCCGAGTACTGTGAAAGTTCTCATCACAGTCCGGAAGTGGTGATTCACAAGGCCGAGGAACTCGTTCAAGAGGTCAATAGACTTCGAGCCAAGAGCACGAATGTCGAGGCTCATTTGGCGAGTATGGAAGTCGATGCGAGAAACTGTCGCGATGCATTGGATCGATTGACCGCTGAGAGGGATCAATTGCAACGACAGGTCAATAGCCAATTGGCAGATCTCGATCGTCTTCGTCAGGTATTTCGATCTACATGTATAATTATCCAATTTTTTTCATTATAACATTTGTCGTACTCGTCAAAGGATCGGCGAGCAACGTCTTTTACGAAATTTTTATTATTTTTATTTCATATTAGCGGGAATAAAGTTACAAAATTGTCGAGTATAATTGCGAGAAGGGTAAAAAAAAAAAAAAGGGGAAAAAAATGTTTTCCAGGACAAGGAATGCCTGGAAATGCAGTACAGAGTAGCCGAGAGGGAAGTCACCGAGCTCAGGGATAAATTAGTCAATGCCAATCGAAGCATAACAAGCGCAAGTGGAAATATCACGAGTCAGGAAAGCCTGATATGCCAACTGCGAGGTTGCTATATATGTGGAGAATTTGAAAAGCCCCTTTACTCATGAAAAGAGCGATTTTCAAAAGAATTTTTTATTTTGAATTTTTTTCTTCTTCTTTTTTTCCCTCTCACAGATGACCTGAAGAATCGCGAGGAGAAGGCTCAGAGAATTCAGAACGAGCTGCGACACTTTCTCGAGTCACTTGCCATACTGCTTAGCAATCCAAACCGATTCGTGGAGTCTCAGGAGAATGCTATCAAAGATCGAATTCGCGAGATTCTTGGTGACAACAAGGATCACTCGTTGGTATGTTCAGTAAAATTTACGAAATATATATATATATATATATATATATATACGCGACTCGTAGTATTGAAAAAAAACCAAAAACGAAACAAGCGTGCAAATTGGAAATTTGCACACATTGCTTCCTCATTTAAACTTACAGAGTAATCTCTACGAGGAGATTGCTTATCATAATTCTGGCTTCCTCGCAGAAAAAAAATTTTATAATGAGGAAGCAATGTGCAAGTTTTCAATTTGCACGCTATACTGTTTTATTTTTTTTCCCCCCCCCCCATAAAAACAAATCTTTCTCTGCGAGGAAGCAAAAATGAAAATTGAAAAATTCGCTTTACAATGACGACGAACGAAATTGCAAAACGAATTTGTGATTAAGCATAAACCGTTAGAAAATCCAAATGATGAGGGATAAAATGAAGACAGCTACGGAATCGGCTAATCGTCAAGCCGAGCTAGTCGAGACGAGTATGATGAAGGTTCGTAGTTTGGAGGACGAGCGAGCATCATTGGAGATCAAGATTCGCAAGATCGAGTCCGAGCTGACGAACTGCGAGCTCACCGGCGAATCCCTCAGAAGGGACAAACAGACCGTGAGCAATCCGACTTTCGGCCCTCGTCATTTTTTCTTATTTATAATAACGAAAAAAAAGTAAATAAATAAAAGGAAAAAAAAAACGACTCTGCCCCTCTGTTTATTTTCAGTTTACCATATTCTTGGATCGTCTGGGTAAGGCGATGCAGATGGATGAAATTTCGCAGGAAATTGGTCTCGATCTTCAGACGGAAGCGTTGCTCGTGCGAGCCGAGCAGCTCGCTCGTCTTGAGACCGACAAGATCGTCGACAAGGTAAGATATTTCTTCCTCCCGGAGGACGCTTTGTTTTCGTCAAAAAGAAGTTTCGAGTTTTTTTATCCCAATGCGCTGAAACGCCGAGAAACACACACGGAAAAAAAAAAATTTGAGAGTGCGAGTGTGTGTGTCTGTGCAGCTAATCTGCACAGACATGCAAACCTTCGAAGCATTAAAATTGCAATATCTCTTGAACTGCTTGAGCTAACCGCGCTGAAACTTTGCATACTAATAAAGTACGTAGCCCTTATTCTTGTTTGCTGAAATTTTCGATAAAACTCTGCAACGGGTGTCTGACTTTGAATGTGATTTGGAATTTTCTAAAAAATGTTTGTGATCGCTCTAACTTTGATAAATTTAAGGCTATTCGCCTGAAACTTTTTGCATAAGTGGACCAGGGGACAAGCATTTGTGGCATTGAATTTGGCAAGAATCGCTCGAGGGATTCAGGTTTAATAAAATTTTGAAATTTTCGAAAAATTTCTGTGATCGCTCTAACGTTCGTGAATTTGAGTTTATTTTTGCCAAAAATTATTATAAAAATTCGATATGGGACAAGGATGTTTAACTTTGAATTTGGGAAGAATCGCTGGTGGGGTTCAGATTTAATAAAATTTTGAAATTTTCGAAAAATGCCTGTGATTACTCTAATTAACGTTCGTAAATTTGAGTTCATTCAGTCAAAACTTATTACACAAATACACTATGAGAAAATAATGTTTGAATTCGAATTTGGCAAGAATTTCTTGAGTGGTTAAGATTTATTGAAACTTGGAAATTAAAAAAAAAAAAAAAAGTCTGTGATTTCTCTAATGTTCGTAAATTTGAGTTTATTTAGCCAAAACTTATTATACAAATACACTACGGGACAAGGTTGTTTGAAATCAATTTTTGCAAGAATCGCTTGAGGGATTCGGCTTTAATAAAATTTTGAAATTTTCGAAAAATGTCTGTGATTGCTTTAACGTTGGTAAATTTGAGTTTATTTTTGCCAAAAATTATTATAAAAATTCGATATGGGACAAGGATGTTTAACTTTGAATTTGGGAAGAATCGCTGGTGGGGTTCAGATTTAATAAAATTTTGAAATTTTCGAAAAATGCCTGTGATTACTCTAATTAACGTTCGTAAATTTGAGTTCATTCAGTAAAAACTTATTACACAAATACACTATGAGAAAATAATGTTTGAATTCGAATTTGGCAAGAATTTCTTGAGTGGTTAAGATTTATTGAAACTTTGAAATTAAAAAAAAAAAAAAAAATGTCTGTGATTTCTCTAATGTTCGTAAATTTGAGTTTATTTAGCCAAAACTTATTATACAAATACACTACGGGACAAGGTTGTTTGAAATCAATTTTTGCAAGAATCGCTTGAGGGATTCGGCTTTAATAAAATTTTGAAATTTTCGAAAAATGTCTGTAATTGCTTTAACGTTCGTAAATTTGAGTTTATTTTTGCCAAAACTTATTATAAAAATTCGATATGGGACAAGGATGTTTAACTTTGAATTTGGGAAGAATCGCTGGTGGGGTTCAGATTTAATAAAATTTTGAAATTTTCGAAAAATGCCTGTGATTACTCTAATTAACGTTCGTAAATTTGAGTTCATTCAGTCAAAACTTATTACACAAATACACTATGAGAAAATAATGTTTGAATTCGAATTTGGCAAGAATTTCTTGAGTGGTTAAGATTTATTGAAACTTTGAAATTAAAAAAAAAAAGTCTGTGATTTCTCTAATGTTCGTAAATTTGAGTTTATTTAGCCAAAACTTATTATACAAATACACTACGGGACAAGGTTGTTTGAAGTCAATTTTTGCAAGAATCGCTTGAGGGATTCGGCTTTAATAAAATTTTGAAATTTTCGAAAAATGTCTGTAATTGCTTTAACGTTCGTAAATTTGAGTTTATTTTTGCCAAAACTTATATTATGAAAATACAAAATGGGACAAGGATGTTAGACATTGACTTTGGCAAGAATCGCTAGAGGGGTTCAGATTTAATAAAATTTTTAAATTTTCGAAAAATTTCACTCTGTCAAAAATTTGAAATTGTCAATCCAAAAAATTTACACATACGTGCGTCAGGAGATGGGATATTAAATTTCGCAAGAATATTTAGACAAAAAAAGGGTGCAAGTTGGAAACTCGCACATTTTGCTTTCGCATTACAGAGTTTCCTCTACGAGGAAGCCAAAATTATGAAAACCATCTCCTCGTAGGGCTATAACTTTGTAATGAGGAAGAAATGTGACGAGTTTTCAATTTGCACGTTTTTTTTCCCCATTCTATTTATTTATTTTTTTCTATTTTTCATAAACCACCAATATTCGATGTATTTTTGCGTGTTTTGTGGGTTGCGCGTGCATTTTTTTTATTATTTTTTTAACGCACTTTAACGATGCGGTTGTCGCGATGAGCAGCTCGTGTGCTGTAACTACACGACGTTCCCGAGGATCAGACGAGAGAGATCCTTTCACGAGCTGCCTTGTCTCAGAGAAGTAAGCCGTAGGCACGAGATATAATTATAATTTATATGAATGCATTAAACAAATTTTCGTAGAATTCATATTTCGTAGAATTCATATCGTACGAATCATCGTTTTTTACGTTTTTACGATTTTAGAGAAACAAAATAAATAAATAGTATATTTAAACACGTATCATACTCCGTCGTTGCGGCTCATCCACACAGCTCATATTCGCCGAGGACACTGAAATCTAAGCACGTAATTTTCATATAATACATGCACCCATCCCCCTTCCCGTTGACCGAGAGACGAAAGAAGAAAAAACAAAATTTACGATAGAAAGGAATTTGTTTGCATAGTGTGTGTGTTTCTTTTTTGAAATAAATTTGTCAGACCTCGGTGGTCTATCAGCTGCAACGTCGGGTAAGAACTTTGCGGGAGCAACTTCAGCGAAGGGATCTTCATCTCGATCTGCTGAGGAGAAAATTGTCGTTGCAGGAGGATGGCTGTCGGATTAAATCGATGCTGCAGGCTGAAAGAGATGAAGCGAATATTCGGTAACGTTGTTCATTCTTCTCCGTTCATTATTCTTTCAGCAATTTTCCATTTTCCATCGCCTCGTTTTATTTCATGTTCATTATAATATTTTTGATGCGGGGTGGAAAAAAAAAACATGACAGAGCCAAAAAAGCCATGAAACAGGTGGATCGTCTGACGGTTCAGTTGGCCGAGGAAAAATCGCGTAATCGTGAATTGAGCGCTCAGTTAACCGAGACTGCCGATTACAAGGTAAATTAAAGTTTGACTTGTATAAAAAAGGAAAATTAAAAGCTAAAGTATTCGTGATTGAACGAAAAATAAAGTAATCAGGAGCAGCGCGAAAATCGAACATTCGCAACTCCATCAGTTACAAACCTACCAACGAACAACTCTACCAGATTATAACACTACCGAATAATAACTCTACCAGATCATAATACTATCAAATGACAACTCTACCGGATTAACAATTCTAACATCAAATTACATCTCTATTGGAAAAACGAAAGTGCAAACGTCTCTACCAAATAACAACTCTCCGTAAAAACAGAATCTCCGGAAAACAAGCCTACCGAATGATAACTCTCCCGGATAAAAACTCGGCGAAATTGCAAGCCTATACCACGTTACATCTCTCCGGCTAATCACTCTTGTCGCAGTGTTAGCCGGAGAGATGTTTCCTGGTAGACTTGTGCTGGTAAGCTTTTGTTTCTCCGAGATTTTTTTTTGCGCGGCCTGTTTTTGGGTAGAGTTGTTCGTTGGTAGGGTCGTAACAGCTGATTATTATGTCTGTCCTTTGTTAGGGATCCGATCGGTTATCGAATCGGATGCCAACGCCGAAGATAGACATGTAAATGTGCTAATTGGTTCGTGTTGTTGTTGTTGTTGTTGTTGTTGTTTTTTTAAATATTTAAATACATTGTATCCTCGATGAAGATTGCTGCGTTGGAGCGCAGTCGAAAGATCGAAGAGCTCCAAAAACGTCTCGTCGAGAGCGAAATGTTGAGGACTCGTTATGGCAGAAAATTGACAATGTTGAAGGATCAGATGCGCACGATGACGGAAACGGCGGATCAGGAGAGATCTATAAACGATCATTCGTTGCAACTTGTCAGGGACGAGCTGGAGCAGGTTAAACAAAACATGTCGGAACTGACGCGAAGAGAATCTCAGGTATACGATATGCGCATCCAAAATCAATAATAAAATCTTGATGGAAATGGGCTTGGGAAAAACGAAATGTCTTTTTGTTTTGTTTTGAAATTTGTGATTTTTTTTTTTTTTCGTCTGTTCCGCAACAGTTGCAGAGCTTTCGCGTTTCCGTGGCAAAGTTATTGTCCGAGCCAATGTGTACACCGGATTACGAGATAATATCGCGTCTGCAGAAGATGGTCTCGGCCCATCGGGACTTTACAATGCTATCGCGAAGATACGACGAGCCATTGGAAACGAGTCCATCGAGATGCACGAGGTAATTCCATTTTTTTATAATGTAAAAAAAAATTCCATTACAACTGAGAACTCCTTCGTTTGTTTGTTTGTCTTATCCTTCCCCAAATCGAAGATCCAGATGTACCCGGAGGTTTTTTTTTAGATAGCTGAATCCGAGTTTGAAATCAAAATTGAAAAATGCAGACCGAAAAAAAAATTAAGATCAAAATTTCGGACCGAAAATAATAAAAAAATACGATAGCTCAGCGATATGAAAATCCATAGCTATCCTCGAGGGTTTTTGGGATCGCTGAATTCGTATTTCAAGCAAAAATTGGAAAATGAAAAATGGCTGTCACGGAATGTCAGTCCTAAACTCCAAAAATATACAATAATTTGATGTGGTGTGTTTGAAGATATCACATTCTTAGCGAATCCCTGAAATATTATCTGTCATGACGTGCCGTTCTCGAGACATCACAAAAAAATTTTCAATTTGAATTTTCAAAAATTTTGAAAATTTGAGTACTGAATTCGTTTTATGGGCTCGAGGACCACCCCCTTTAGAAAACCCAAAAATCGTATCAGTTTTTTCGTATCTCTGACCGTTCTCGAGATATGTTAAATTTTTGAAATTTCGGAAAATCGGAATACCGTATTAGTTGGTGTTGCTCGAGGATGTAATGTAAAAAATTATTTAGCAGTTACGTCAATCGGTTATTTGACAGTTACAGCATTCAAATCTGGTTTTTTTGAATTTTGGTTTGCCACATTGGATCTGTAATTTTGAATTTCGAAATTTTGACGTAAAATTTGGATTCAGCGACTCGAAAACCCCTGAATACTGATTGACGATTAAATTGTCAAAAAAAAAAAAAAAAACAACAATTTCGTGTACAGTTTGGGCACTTTTAGTCAAATTGTGGGAAATTTGGTGGAGACAATTTACAAATTTCAACTTGAAACTTTTTCCTTTCTCACTCTTTCGTATGTACTCGTTTCAATTTTTGAGATTCAAAATGACTAATACTTTTCTAGAAATTCAATGTTTCGTAAGATTAACGCATTTTTGTGGATTTCAAAAAAGCCCGTATTCTCAATATTTGGGAAATTAGAGCTGTCAGAAATATTGTTTGAGAAGTTCAAAATTTCATAAAATCTGAATCTCCTCGCCAATTCTCTTGAAATTTCATACCAACCCTTCATCAGTGTAACTGAAATTCATGGAAAATAAATTAGCACAATATCTTAAAATTTGAGGCAATTCGAGCTGTACGACTTTTTTGAAAAATTAAAAATTTCATAAAACACGAAGCGTCCAAGCAATTTTCGTCAAATTATAACGAAAATCACAGAAAACAGAGGCAATTAAATGCTTAAAGTGTGTGCGAAGTTTCAGCGAGATCGGTTGAGCCGTTCTAGAGATTTGAATTTTTCCATACCAACACACACACACACACACACACACACGTTCGGATATTTTTTCTAAATGTGATTTCCAGACGTTTTGACACATTTTGAACACATTGGCATTGTAATCTGGACATTATTTTTTTTTTACCATCACAAAGCTTCCTTCACGAGTAAGCAAAGTTGATCGAAATGAAATTTTACGCGAGAGAAATGAAATTGAATTTTGGGTGAATAGTCAACTCTCATTATTCGAGAATTTTATAAATTCGAAATGAAAATAATATTTTCACGCGATCACCCGAGAATGAACTCTGCGATATGTTTGATTTATCGAGAGGGCGAATTGACGTATCGTCGAATAATTTCGTTGCTCAGTATACATCCGGTACACTCGGGGCATCCACCGAGATCGCCAGGATCTAGATGTACTCGTTACGACGACAGTGGCTTTGCCGATCCTCCGGATCTTCATGAAATCGACGACGAGTACAAGAGGCCCTCGAGAAGTAGCCTCCTTCCGTGACGACGAATTAAATTTTAATTTTATTAATTCACGTCCACCCCTCGACCCTTCTCTTTATTTTTATTCTTTCGTTAAAACAACAAAAGCAACCACCGCATACAAAATTCATACTTTTGAACAAAATAAAGTGACAATTAGGATCAGATTATTTGCTTGTTCAAACGAATATTTAACTTTGTTTTCATTTTAATAGAAAACAAAAAAAGTATCAATCATTGACAAGGGCTGATTTCGAATAATTATTATTATTCGATAGAATATGTAGCGCAGAGTTGAATATAAAAAAATTAATGCTTCGCGATACTCCCCACGACTGTTTGCCTCAAGAAAATAAAAAAAAATGATTATTATTGTTTTTTTAAGTTTGAAACAAGAGAGTTTCAAATAAATTCTTCTCACAACTTCGTGGAGATATTAACTGCGTGCTCCAAACTTGGTCAAAGGAGAGCGCTAAATTTTCACAATCGTTTCAGGAAAGTTTAGTGCACTAATTATAACAGTGAATTGAAGGTCGATTTGTATCGCGGCGTGCGTTGCTAAATATTGATAAATAAAATATTAATAATGATGGAATTTGCGAAATCATCAACTGATAAATCTAAATTTCACTTTCGTCGAGATTTTTCAAAGGATAATTCGTTTTTTTTTTCTTTTACAAATTTTATAAAGCGTCAATATAAATTGTACCTTCGCTAATCTGTCAATCAGAGCATTAAATTTTTCTGCAAAACAACTGTGAACATTTCAACGGTCTAGGCTATCTTTTAGGATGTTCCTCTGTTGTATCGATATAGTGTCATCGACTTGAAATTTTTACAGCCTATCAGTGTTTATCCCCAAAACGTGTGTGATTCAATGAGACTAGGAGCCTCGTTTTCGAGATATTGAATGTTTAAAAAAACATTAATTAACATGCGTACTTATGGGCACACATTAAAAACAGGTTCCAATCGTTCTGTAATTCGCAAACTCGAAATGCCAGCACCTTAAAAAATATTGCATGACCTAGTTCTCTATGTAATAAAATCGTTTGCGAAAGCTCAACTCAATTAGAAGAATTTTCGTTGAATAATTAAATGTAACATAATTAAAAATGCTGAAAAAAAAGAGGCGTATACGCTGTCGATTTTAGACGCGATGGACAATATTTTGCCGAACCCAACTTCTCGAATCAGGCTTCTTTTTCAGAATAAAATCTTGGAGTGTTTTTTAGCAACTTTTCATAGTAAATGGCATAAATAATAACTTATAAAATTCGCATTATTATTAATTATCCCTCTCTAGATTTTGGCAAGGGAAAAATAGAAACAATGAAAATTTGGCACTTTTCGTGCTTCAACTCGAAACGCTGCTCAAACTATACGTAATAGAGTAAAATTGCTCATAAATCATTTTCTAGGTAACTAAATTCTCTACAAAAAAGTCCCCGACGGCATATATCTTGAGTCAATAATTTAGGCGTGGGAGGCGTTCAAAGTTGTAAAAATAATAAAAAAAAAAAAAAAAAACCATTTCAAGTAGTTGGCTTTATTTGAATTTAGTTATAAATAAAGTTTTTTAAGCGATAATGGCTTTCTCGTGTCGTCTAGTTGACGTTTGAATTTTTATGCATTTTTAATTCAACGCTAACGCGGTGATGTATAATTTAACAACTGATGGGTCAACTATTCTGCGATTTCGCAAAAATCACACTTACTTGTCACGCCACTTCGGACACCTCCCACTCATCCGCTATTGACTTTTCATACATGCTGTCACGGAAATTTTTTATAGAAAATTCAATTTTCTAGAAAATTGTTTTTGTAAAATTTTCTCTAGCTCGAATAGTTTGGACAGCGTTTGGAGTTGAAGCTCGGAAAACGTGAATTTTGATTTTTTTTTTTTTGCAACATAAACGTTAATATTTCGAAAACTTACAGGCGTATATTGCTATAAGTTTTATGCGTTGTTATCAATGCCATTTATTAACGAATAGCGTTGAAACGAAAACTCACAGTTCTAATTCTGATTTCGAGAACATAAATTGACCGGCCGAGATGAGCGAGGGTTCGACATTGGCACCACTGAGCCCTGCCTGTGTATAAGCATATAGGGTCCCCCGCCTCGGACGAATCGTCCCGCAAACGAACAGAGGAACATCCTTGCGGCCATTTAGAGGGCTAAAAAGCGGTGGTTTTTGGTGGTTTTTTTTTTTCCAAGGAAAGAAACAACGAAGCTTCTTGAATTTTCGACTGTGTTTTTAAGCACATTAGAAAAGTACAAAAAACAAAATTTTTATCGCCAAATCGTCGCAAAATGGCAGAGTTATTAGCTGACCATCATAGCACCTTGCCACTAGAATCTCAAATTGGCGGGAAAAATGGAGCGCGTACGTCCGATACGTAAAAACCAAAGTTTTTTTTTTTAATTCCCATATATTTTTATAATCGATGAACTAAAAAAAAAACCCAGAAAAATTCCTGAAATCATATCAATTTTTGAGCTTCAATGAAAAAGTGACCATATTTTTACAAAAATTTATTTTCTTTCTTCGTGCAATAGAAATGGTCTAAAATTACTTTTTTTTTTTTACCAATGTTCGTAGTTCATTTAGGATAGTTTTAAATACTCCAGTGAATGAAGTTTGGTATGGGTCGATAGGTCAAATAATTTTTTTTTGTGCTGTCACACCTGCCAATCTGGAAAAATCACAAAAAACGAGATCTCGAGAAAAGGCTCCGAAGCTGCCAACCGTTCGTACATCTGCTCGACTCTTACCTGTTCTCGGATCTGTAACTTCTAAAATATTTTGAACTGGCCTCCAAAACTTGCGGAACATATTCACCAATAGTTTGAGATTATCGATTAATGAAAAAAAAAAAAAAACACGATTTTGTTGACCCTCTGAACTGGGACACTGCCTTAATGTGGACCGTGAGATATTTGTACGTGTCCTCGACAAAAAAAAATTCCATTTTTCGCAATATCGTCATTATCGTTAATCGACGAGACCTTGTGCCGAAATTATTTCATTCGATCGTGTCACTGTCTCTCGTGAGCGAGCGTTTTTTTTTCCATAATTGCTCGAGCCTCGCAAAAGCCCTGCCCTCATACTCATGTACTCGTGCATTGTATATATATATAATTAATGTATTTGCAAGCATTCCATATAAATATATATGTACCACGTGTTTTTCAATGCCATAAAAGAATCTCTCTTTTGTTCGCAAACGAGATTATTCTTTTACATAAACGGTGCGTTCAGCCTGATGCGAGCGCGCATGTATTTGTAAATAAAAGTCTTGCTCCAATTTTACGAAAATGACTCGTCTCCAATTTTTCCACATATTCCCATCGTCTCAATTCTCCAATATATATTGTCCTTATTCGCGTGTCATTTATATTTTTACAAATATTTTTATATTTTATTCTTACCTGTCAAAATGGGGAAAAATGGCGGCATGAAAATTTCAAGGTTGCCTTGATTACCGAATAAAAGAAAAAATTTACGAAAAAAACCAAAATATATACTTTCGTTTTTACCACGGATCACGTTTATTTCCTCTTCCCCCGAGTTTTTTTAAAATTTTTCTCTATGATTTTACAGTTTAGCTTATCCGGAAATGAAACCAAGTGCGGAGGCGGATTCGTAGGACGATTGAAAATTTTGCTAAATAAGTCGTGTACGTTGTTTATTATTATTTTTTTTTTCGAATCAACAAATATAGCTCGAAGAGAATCATCGGCTCAATTTTTTACGACCTTATTCTTTCTTTGAATGAAAAAAAAAAAAAAAAATGCGCCAAAATGAGGGAAAGGTTGGAAGAAAAATCAGGAAATTCGTTAATTTTTTTAGAATTGCTCGTTGATCAATCAAAAGGCCCCGAAAAAAAATGTCTACGACGAAAAATTACACGCCGCGGAGTAGCCCGTTTACAGTGATACGAGCATATACATGTATGTATTATACGTACACTACCGTTCATAAGTATGGAAACACTCGCTCCAGATCCGAGCCACACAAGAAGTTGTATCGCTCTTTGAAAAATGAAGACATCTTAATTTCCCAAGCGGCGTTCTAAAAAGGACATATTTAGCTTCATTTACCTTTTTTGGAAAAATTTTTACGATTTTTTTTGAGCCCGGTACGCACTTTGAAAGATGGTCATTTTTTGGCTTTTTTTGGAGGGTGGAAATTTTCCGGCATATTTTGTAAAAAAAAATTTTCAACTTTTTTTCCGTGAAAAACTTGAAGCGGGGACTACAACCTTCAATCTCATTTTTTGGAAAATTTTTTACGATTTTTTTTCGCAAAGATATTTAACTTTTTGCAAAAAACGACCATATTTATAAGGGGTAGTCTCACTCTGAAACTACTGGGTTTTCGAAAAATTACTAAGAGGGTAAAAAGTTGCATACAATCATTTTGGATGTATCACATTTTTTTTAGAATTAAAAAAACAAATTCGAAAATAAATTTTTTTTTTCAAAAATTAAAAACATTTTTTTTTTTTATTTTTTCTTAAATCAACGAAATATTTTTTGTATCGTGAAAAATCGGGTCCCTTACCTCATCGACACGGCTTTTTCATTGAAAAAGCCACCTTGGGCCAGTTTGGAGCAGGGTCAAATGGACAAATTGATCGAGCGGATGCCACGTCTCGTCAAAGCTGTAATCGCAGCGAAAGGTGGCTTTTTCGATGAAAAAGCCGTGTCGATGAGGTAAGAGACCCGATTTTTCACGATAAAAAAAAATATTTCGTTGATTTAAGAAAAAATTTTCAAAAAAAAATGTTTTTAATTTTTGAAAAAATTTTTTTTTTCGAATTTGTTTTTTTAATTCTGAAAAAAATGTGATACATCCAAAATGATTGTATGCAACTTTTTACCCTCTTAGTAATTTTACGAAAACCCAGTAGTTTCAGAGTGAAACTACCCCTTATAAATATGGTCGTTTTTTGCAAAAAGTTGAATATCTTTGCGAAAAAAAATCGTAAAAAATTTTCCAAAAAATAAGATTGAAGGTTGTGCTCCCCGCTTCAAGTTTTTCACGGAAAAAAAGTTGAAATTTTTTTTTTACAAAATATGCCGGAAAATTTCCACCCTCCAAAAAAAGCCAAAAAATGACCATCTTTCAAAGTGCGTACCGGGCTCCAAAAAAATCGCAAAAATTTTTCCAAAAAAGGTAAATGAAGCTAAATATGTCCTTTTTAGAATGCCGCTTGGGAAATTGAGATGTCTTCATTTTTCAAAGAGCGATACAACTTCTTGTGTGGCTCGGATCTGGGGCGAGTGTTTCCATACTTATGAACGGTAGTGTATATGCATGTATAAGTGTTGGTATAGACCGTGTAGAATCGGTCCCGAGTGGAACAACCGCATTCCGGGATCCAGACGGCCAAAGAGCCAATAGCTGCGCAAAGGCACTGCAGATGAAGAAAAGGAAAAAAAAAAAGTACGAGCAAAGGATTATACATGATGGCGAAAGGAGCAGCCGCAAAAGGCTCGCGAAATCGAACTTTGAGTATGTCATACGAACGTTGAGCTTGTCTTGAACTTCCTACGAGCTTTAATTCCGTTTCTTTCTTTCCCTCCCCTCAATTTTCTCAAATCAGAATTTTCCAGAATTCGCGATCGACATCCTCATATATACGATCGAGAATCATTCGAAAGCTCTTCACGACGGACGTCCTGATCTCTCGAATTCTCACACTTTTGCCGTTCTAGCAAGACTCGACGAGATCAAAGGAAAAAAAAAAAAATTATAAAAAATATATAAATCGCGGCTAATGTTTGCCAGCGATAATCGGCGGTGCGATATTATCGTGAATCAAAAAGATAAGTATATTATATGATTATCGGAATGAAATCGAGAGCTACGGATAATGCGGGTGAAAAAAAGGGGGAAAAAAAAAAATTGCGAGACAAAGATACGAAAGATGTGAATTCATGTGTTGGGAAAACAATATTTTTAAAACGATTCCATATTGAAACTATAATACTGAAAGTTCGATGCATCGTCGCTTGACGGTTGCTCGATGGCCGAGGACACGTAAAATAATCATAAAAATAAAAAAATACCGATAGGAATTTTTTACGATGCATTTCAGCTCGATAAGGCGAGAGTTATGCGTTAAAAAAAGAAATATAATGGTGAGAAAAATACATGCATACGACTCATCAAAAACTGCCATGGCGAAATAAAACGAAAACGAGTTTTATATTTATTGTTCACACACAGAATTTTTCATCTCGACGCAAAAATACCTGGTAAATTATTTTTAATCAACGGGAACACTCATTATTCTTTTTACTCCATTTTTTTTTTGGTAAATAAAAAAAATTGTCAATTAAAAAATACGAATAATTATCGATATGAATAGTCGTGCGATATTCGTAGAGATACAGGATCGAAAGTACGAGGAGAAAAATATTGATTCTGGATTAACGATTTTTTAGGATTATTTTTCACATCCAAATTTCAGCCAATAGGATTGCACTATTCGACATTATTTTGTATAGCCTACACGGCATTTAATTAATTGATAATTTTTAATAATTTCACTGGTAATTTATCATGTCGTCAAAAAACAAAATATTTTCCAATTCAGTTAACCCTCCATCGAATCTGACAGATTGAATTCCATTGTGTCAACTGAAATGTTTTGATAAAAAGTGAGTAGACTTGGGAATTTTTTGTATATGAATTGAATTATAATTCTGTGACTTTTAAATTTGAAATTTTTAACCGTAGATTTTGTCTCATGGTGCAATTCTATCGGCCGAAATTTGGATGGAAAAATAATTCCCCGAATACCACTCGAGCTTCAAAATTGATCGGGTAATTGATCATTCATACATTTCTAATAAGAGGCTTTACGGCGAGCGTTGCTTTTTCGTGAATTTTTCCACGAGAGATAGCTCGAGAATTTTTTGCCCGATCGTATGAAACATTATCTGTCATTCTCTAAAAAAAAATTTGTACAATGTTATTATACGTTGTATAATATATATATAATGTGCGAAATTATACAGATTAAAGCTCGTTCTGGCTCGCGAACGTATCGCCGCTTATCGCATGAATTATATCTGCCTGGCAACTAATCCGCGTGTACTTCACGCGTATATTTTTGTTTCACGGTCGTACTGGAGGAGAGAAAAAAGCTCCAAGTTGAAACTTGCAAATTGCTTTCTTAAAATTTCGCACAATGCCGAACGGCTCCCTGTACGAGGAACAAACCTTCGGAAATTTTGGCTTCCTCGTGGAGGAAGCATTGAGACATCGTGTTAAATTTGGAGGAATAAGCAATTTTCAAGTATCAACTTTGCAGCTTTTTTTCCTCCTTTTCATCATGTGTAGCTTAATTTTTTTTTAATTCATGCGCGCTACTAAAAACTCTACATTTGCTGCAACATTAGTTACTACATTAGCTAGTAACTACATTAGTTATCACATTAGCTAGAGTTCTTACAATTTGGAGAAATCAGAGCTGTCGGAAATATTTTTTTGGAAAATTCTTGCGATATTTCATACTGCCCTTTCATTAATGACACTTAATTAATGGAAAAAGAAATTAGCCCCAATATCGTAGAATTTGGGGGAACTAGAGCTGTCACAGACTTTTTTGAAAAATTTAAAATTCCATAAAACACGAACCGTCCAAGCGATTTTCGCCAAATTCAACACCAACCGCCTTTTGGCGATACTCTATTAACGTAAAAAAAAAAAAAAAATTAGCACGATACCTAAAAATTTACGAAAGTTAGAACGATCACAGAATTTTTTCGAAAATTTCAAAATCTCGTAAAATGTATATCGCTCAAGCAATTTCAGCCAAAATTATAACAAAGAAAGGTAGTTAAATGATTGAAATGTGTGCAAAGTTTCAGAGAGATCGGTCAATCCGTTCTCGAGATATAACAGTAGTTTGTATTTTTCAACGCCAGCACAAATTCACATACGCACGAGTCCGGAAATTTTTTCCACCTGTCATTTCTGGACGTTTTGGCACATTAGATATGAACACATTGACATTTAAAACTCGATTGAAATTAAAAAAAAAAATAAACATATGTTGGATAATTAGTCGAAGAGGATATTGCAAAATTGGAAAAGAAAATAATCATGCCCTCGGCAACAATACGATATGACTTCCGCTTTCTCATACGATCTTGTTCCCCTGAATATATACGTATGCTAGTGTTAGTGTGCATAAAAATTTTCATACTTTCTCCTGCTGTCGCCTCGATGGATTCTGCATATGGCGTCATCGGAAATTATTACAAGGCGCTCTCTTTGCTCATGAATGTCAACCACGAGTATATATGCGAGATAGATATATTTATTTGTATTTTATTGGCACTTGTTGCGAGATTTTTTTCGGGATCTCGAATTGATGCTGGATATCGTTTCAATGGAAAAACTATCGACAATAACCTTTTTCTTTTTCCTTACGTACTCAGAGCTAGTGTGTACTCGATGTTAAAAAAAAAGGTTTATAAAGTTCAAATGTAATCCCCTTATGCTTTGGCGTGACGAGATCCTTCCAAGATCAAGATGATGTATATTGGTCGAGGAGCATTGTCTCTCGTGTAGGAATTGAAGGTTCCTGATAAAAATATCTTGACAGTTTGAGAAAGTTAATATTAACTCACTCTTCTTACAACCATATGCTCGAATGTGTTTTTTTTTTTCTTAACGATTATTCGACCGGCTCATCCTCCCCGTTTTATAAAATTCCTTGACACTTTATCGCACATATAGCGGAGAAATTCAATATCTAATTCAAACACATATCGCATACCTTCGGATATTTGCGCTCGCGTGTACAGAGGAATAATAACCTCATTTTTTTAAATAACATTGTCCTACTCTTGAAAAGATGATTGAAAATAATATTTTTCCAATAATTAAAATGAACGAAGAAAAAAATTGAACTTGTGGAAAATATTTGAAGCGCAATATAAAAGTCATTGGCATCGGAGTATGTGGAGAGTGGAGGATAAAATGTGCATGGCCATATGCGAGGCAAAGTGATAATCTCACGTATTTTCTAGCTGAACGATATGTTAAGCAGGCTGTATTGGCATAAGAATTTGTACTGAAAGACTCCGCAAAATGAAGTACTATCAAAACAGCATGAACGATTCAGTATTTCGAAAAAAAAATAAATCAATAAACTGACAATTGTATTTCACGCCGTGTGAATTGACAATTCGGGTCAACTGTACGATTTCGGATTACCGTACCTTAAAACGGACTTTTCTCCTTGATGCTTTGTTTTTTTTTTTCTAAATTTGTTGTAATGTCCACTTCATGATATAATTCGTTTTTTTTTTGTCAAACATGAATTGCATAAAGTTTTCAGTCCAATTGTTTTCACGTTAAATTCGGAGTAATATATGGACAGGGTAAAGTGAACATTGCACTGCGAGCGTTTATAGCCACCAAACGACAAATTTGACCACGTGTCAACTGACATGTCTGTGAGCTGTCAATCGCGGCAGCGATGTGCGTGTGTGTGTGTTGCAAATATCGAATTTAAATTTTTAACTGGTAATATTGAGTGAATATTAAAAGTCGCGGTAGCAACTCGAGACAAGTACATTTTCTACTGTACCGACACGTCGAGAGGACTCGCCAAAGACTCTACACGCCTCACAACTTGCTTATGCACGGGAGTACATCTCTATATAGAAAAAATTATTTATATAATTAATTGATTAAAGAGTCCTAGAGATTATATATATTTCATTTTCATTAAATGTCAGATGGAAATCACTAATTTGATCACTTAAATATTCAAGTGTTAAGTGTAAAATTTTCAATCATTATCCCTTTGCCCCATGGAATCGATCGCTTTACCCTGCAGGAGGGATATATTAGAATGGTCATTTTTCACGTTTGTTTCACAAAAATATCAGGCACACGATTTCGCAAAGATACAAACAACAAAATTTACACGGAAGAATTAAGGTTACGTCGATACGTATAATTTGCTTATGCACTAATTAAGTTTTGAGTGAACGCTTTGCCCTACTCTCCCCTACCTAATTGCTGTTGTTTTTTACGCGCAATAGTACCAACGTGATAATGAACTTGTGCATTATCTGAAAACTGTACACGCAGCTTGTTTCAGATGCGTCATCAGCCAGTTCGCGCTGCACTACGATAAAGATACGCGATTGCAGCAACAATAAAGATGGTGATATAAAAATGGGAAAAACTCGGTTGAGGCGCGATAATGCCGTCGCAGCAGAAACATGGATGTATCGAATCGAGAAAGCGGATTCATTAATTTTTTTTCGTAAAAATTTATACTCGTCCTTCGTGTATTATCTCGGAGCAGGAAATGACGCAAAATACGATAAAAGACGCTTAGTTTTACGGCTCACGGAGTAATTTTTAACCTGATTAATTATCCCGAGTAATCTCTATAAATTTAAAAGATATCCACTCTGAGATTCCCCGAGAGGTCTGAATAATGTTAATAATTTTGTAATAATTTTTTTTTTTTTTTTGGTAAAACATTCTTTTTCTTTTGCTTCCTCATAGAGAAGGCTTAGTTTTCATGAAAAAAATATTTTCGTTATTTTAATCCCAGAGTGCTTAAAATGTGTCGAAACTTCTAGAAAACACTTTTATCAAAAATGTCTAGACGTGTGTGTGTATGTGTGTATAACTCAAGAACAGTTTGAGCTACACCGCTGCCTTTCCGTACACAAGTAAAGCTGCACAGCCTCTTCGTTTACTGAAATTTTCGGCAAAATTTCTTGAAAATTACAAATTTTATGGCATGATATTTATAAAAAATTCCCGCGCTCGCTTTAATTTCCGCAAATTTTGAGATATCGGCCTAATTTTTTTTAAACAAACAGGTTAGGAATCAAGGATATTTGGTATTGAATTTGGCGAGAATCGGTTGAGGGGTTGAAATTGTAAAGAATTTTGAAATTTTCGAAAAATTTCTGTTAACCTCCTTGCTTTTGTAAATTCGAAGATACCGAGCTAAATTTTTTCACCAAAATAGACTAGAGAATAAATATGTTGAGTAGTAAATTTGGCAAGAATCGCTCAAGGGATCGAGGTTTTATAAAATTTTTAAACTTTCGAAAAATATGACTGTTAGCGCATAATATTAATTTTTGCACAAATATGTTATGGGACTAGGACTTTTGGTATTAAATTTGGCATAAATAGAATATCGTAAAAGGATGATTGGTATTGGATTTACCGTAAATCGGTTGAGTGAATCAGATTTTGTAATGTTTAATATTGATTTTGGCGACAATCGACAAAATTTCGGATGCTATGAAATTTTTCAATTTTAAGGTTAGCAGCTCGTTATTAGCCTTCGTATCCTTCAAACAATCACGAAACTTGGTGTGGTACTTTTGCATTGTTGAAATCGCATTACGAACAAAAGCGTGCGAATCAGAAATTTGCACATTGCTTCCTCATTATTTTATCTCGCTCACAGAGCTTTCTCTATGAGGAAGCCAAAATTGAAAAACCCACTTGATCATAGAGGGATTTTTGTGAGCTACGTAAAATAATGAGGAAGCAATGTGTATATTTATAATTTGCACGCTTTGTTTTCTCGGATTATGCTGGCTTGCTCATTTCGATAACATAAACTCCTGTTTGAACAATAATTTTTTTTTTTTACTTTGCGAATATATTGAATAGCAAACGCAAAGAAAAATTCCTATGGGACTGCCCACGTCGAGATGCTAAGATCTCTCTTCTCTCTCTCTCTCTCTCTCTCTCTTTCTTTGATCTTATATAATTTTTTCTCAATTATCTCGGGTGCTCATCGTGTGTATTACGCCGGGAATTCAAAGTTTCTGCTGAACAACGAGTCCCGATCCCTGAAAGATCGCATGATCGTTAGAGCAGCGTATCCGATTTCCCTTGCGTATATACTTGCATATATAGTGTACATAGCCCTTAAAATATAAATTTCGAATAATCTTGATGACGATTTGCTCGACGTGTCATTAACTTTTGAAAAATCTAAAATATTATCTGCCAATGATTTTTCACGTTTTTTTTTAAACACGAATTCGTGTATATGGTCTGAATGTAGACTGTAATGCCGGAAGAAATTAATGTTAATTGAATTATATAAATAATTATTATACGATATATGTATATATGAAAGGGAGAGTCAGGATATGGCTATACGATTCGTACAAAAAATTTCGAGTACTCTCGTGTTCGTACTGCAAGTACTTCTTTGCTCCTCTACACAGTACAAAGTAATTGATAACATGCGATAAGAAAGAATGACTCGATCTAAATCGATTTATGGATCGATGCAAGGTTTAAAAAAAAAACAAATAATCTACGAAGATTAGACAACAGACCGCGGCTTTGCCGTGAGATACGATATCTTTTGCTAGCTGCAACATTGACCGAGGAGCTTTTAGAGAAAACTATACAGAAACAGGTGGATTCGGTAACCTTGCCGTTCACATATTTTCCTTTTGTATGCATTTATACGTCGTATTAATGTAAATTATTTCCGTTGGGTCATTATTTTTAGCGAAACTCAAGGGTGAAATGAGAGCTTCGATTTATGAACATCCTTGGAAAAAACAAATACATATCAAATTTGTCGAGGGTTTCAGTTTTACGAGATTAGATGTTTTTCGAAAAATCGCTGCGCGACGCGCACCGAGAGGCAGGAAACAAAGATACAAAGTCAAACGTGAGAAAGTATCGCGATCATATAAGAGTCAGCCTTGCTGAACTTGCATATTGTTTTTTTTTTTTTTTTTAATGATTTCGTCAGCCACAGTAACTTCGTCCATCTCGAATATCAAACTGTCTATATTGTAAATTTAAAATCAGCCCGGTCCAAAAATACATGCCACATATTTTTGATAATCGATAATGTATCAATGTTTTTTTTTGGGCTCGTTCAGTTTGATTGCGTCAATTTACATATTTTAATTCTGAATTCGAACTCTGAAACTGCTTGTAAAACCAACAATGACGGATTTTGATAAAAATTGAACAAATTACTTTGGTTGCTTGCCAATCGGTAATTTTTGTCCAATTTAATATTATCTTTGTAGTATCGAGCGAAAAAAAGAACCTCGCACCTCATTTGACGAGTAGCGGATGAGACGCTGACCGTATAGGTCCATGGTTTTGGCATGAAAACCTGACAGGTCATACATGCAACGTATATATATATATATATATATATATATATATGCGATGAGTCTGGGGACTACTCTTCCCTTCGACAAGTCCTTATCGCTACGACGAAGCAAACATGCCACGGATTAAAAAAAACCGTTATCGCAGCTTCGCGCGCGCGTTTGAATCGTCGCTTTTCCTGGCCGCGATGCTCGTTATTATCGATCGGGTCTCCGGTATTGTCGATAAAACGCTCTTAACACAGCGTTATGTCTGTGTGGTAGCCGAGGGGGTTTTTTTATTTCATTATCTCAATATCGCGAGTACTAATATACGATTGAGTAGTGGTGGGGTCGAACGTGGAGTTTCTGAAAAAACCCTCGTGTTTCCTTCGACAGCCTCCATTTCGATTTCGCACTCATAGCCCCGCACATTAATCGTTAATATATAAGGATAAAGTCCGGGTGGATCTTGGTGGCCGCGCATACGGGATTAAAGGAACGAAGAAAAAGTTTATCCAGCATGGTTTCCTCGCGGGTAACGGTCGTTGCCTTACTGGCCATCACGCTGGTCATCAGATTCGATCAAGGTCAGTCGCGTCGCCACATAATTTATTTACGGATAATGAATAATGAGTAAAAAACAAAAACAAAAAAAAACCCTCGGTGACGGCATTTACGTGCAGCAGAGGCTTTAATTTTTTACGGATCGAGCGAATGAAAAGGAAAACTTGTGTATTGCCAAAAAGCCCGAGGACACGCGCGCGACCAACGAGACTCATCTCTTTGCATCCGTGAAATTATATCTCGTTTTTCAGGTGTGGCGCTCAAGTGTCGGGTGTGCAGCTCGAAGGATGATCAAAATTGCTCGAAAGATCCGGAAAAAATTGAACAGACGGAATGCAAATCCGAGCCACCGGCTGGCAATACATCGCCCAGCTCCGGAATTCCGGCTGATACCACTGAGGCGGGAATAACCGGTACGGATAACTCGATTCCAAGTTCTACGCCCAAGGATGATACAACGGTTTCCAAAACTCCAGCTTCTACGCCCAAGGATGATACAACGGTTTCCGAAAATCCAGCTTCTACGCCCAAGGATGATACAACGGTTTCCAAAACTCCAGCTTCTACGCCCAAGGATGATACAACGGTTTCCGAAACTCCAGCTTCTATGCCCAAGGATGATACAACGGTTTCCGAAAATCCAGCTTCTACGCCCAAGGATGACACAACGGTTTCCGAAACTTCAACTTCTACGCCCAAGGATGACACAACGGTTTCCGAAACTTCACCTTCTACCATACCTTCGAACGTTCCCTCTACTGAATCTCCCGGAGTCACATCAGGCGGTAAGTTTAGGGCTTCTCTTGATTTTTGAAATTTTAACTTGCAAATATTGCAATATCATTGACATCCTCTATGGCCACATCAATCTTGTTTTTCTTCCTCTTTGACACGGAAAAAAATTAGAGCGTTATGTTATCGCATCCGCCAGAGTGCATCGATAAAGCATTTATTTTTATGAATCATGTTGGGAAGCGGAGTGTGTCTTTGATTTCGGACAATCGCTGCGCAAGGGAGGTTCGTTGAGTGCCTCATATATTGACGGTTCAGTACAATTTCGATGGAAGAATCTAAACTATGCAATTTACTTTTTGTATAATTTCGAGCCCAATTAGCTAACATTTAAGTCTTATTTTGGCAATTCAAGCCCTCGAATTGGTACGTAGAAAATTCATCGGTCGCTTCGGAAGAGAGATGAACGGTTATACCGTTGAATAGTGATTGAAAAGAAAACAAATATTATGAGAAATTGCCTGAAAACTAAAAGTCATTACAGAAATTACATCCACTCCTATTTCGTTACCTACGACGCAGAACAAAATCCTGTGATCTGTCGATATATGAGAACTGTAACAGAGAAGAATCTACAAAAGCCCCAAATGAATCTGCGATTCGAGGACTGCATGGAATGTTATCTCGGGGAGGGACGCTCTGCGGTTATTACGCAATGGAAGTTTTTTTTTGGCAGCCAAAAAAAAAAAAAAAAAAAAACAAAGTGCTCCAGTCGCACCATTAGTTATTACATTCATTGTAACTTTTATCGTTACAATGAATGAATTTTCCGTAACTTCAGTTAATTCATTGTAACTTAAATTCGCGTTCTGATCCAAGCAATTATAACAGGAGATGAGGACGAGGGGACTGCTGAGAATCAACCGGACGAAGATGGCGAAGAGAATGAGAAACCGCAAGCTCTGCAAATATTTTCACGATTCAGACGCAATGCCCCGGTCTCGCGCGCTGACGACGAATTCGTTTGCTACAAGCTGGTCTACACGAGTGAGTTTCTCAATTAACACGTATATTCTCATGACGATTGTCTCGTGTTTCGGTGGTCTTTCAAAATCTTTATGAAAATAAAAATGAATATCATTCGCAGGCGGTGACGATAATATTGTCGAGAGAGGATGCGCCCCGAAGGAAAATGGTTGCGCTACATTAAAGCAGCAGGAGGGTAAAAGCGCAGCTGACTGTTACGTCTGCGAGAAGGATGGCTGTAACGCTTCGTCCAGTATTAGCTTTGGAATAATATCAATTATCATTCCCGTGGGAATTTTCACGATCTACGGACGATAAATATTCGTCAATATATCCGTAATGATTTTCATTTTTTTTTATCACCGCGTTTGACAAAAAGTGTTACCTCTGTAGGCTTTTTATCGAACAGATCGACGAAAAGTGATTTACGTAAAAAAAAATTCCAGGAGAAAAGACGTCGTTGCTCAAAACTTTTTGGTAAAATATTATTTATTGTGTCGTTTATCATTGACTGAAATCGTCGATTCATATATATATATATATATATATAGTAAAGTGAATCAATAAAATTCAACGGATTCATGCACTGAGGGAAACTTGAATAGTCATCGCAACTAAAAGATCACAGCTATGAAAATATAGTACAGGCAATTATTTATTTATTAATGTCAACAATCTTATTGTTATCGTAACTAAGTAAATTCGTTGTGGGTGATCTCTTTTTATGTAGACTATTCCTTTGATAATCGCAGCCATAAGAAAATATTAAACGCTTTATTGTTACCAGAACTATATACAATATATTCTGATTGAGTTAATTGCGGTAACGGCCGCTATGTTGCGCATCCGCTCGAGAACGTCCTCGAAAGCGAAGTCTGGGCCCGGGTGCTATATGAGGCAACGCAGCGAACCGAGACCGCATAAATCTGGCTTCGGTGAAAAATAAAATTTTGACATAATCACGAAGCACAATCGCGCACAGTCGTTCCAACTAAGAACTCGATTTTATAGACACTTTTTTTTAACATTGACTTAACTAAAAATACATCGCTACTATGACTATGCGAGTTCTCAACTCTGACTGATTGGTTATAGTCAAGAGTAAACAGTTGAAACGACACATAATAAAGTTGCTTAAACTACATGCATAGATTTGCCGTAACAATAAACAATTTGCATTGTCAACTCAAAAAATTAAGTTGAGGTCTTTTTTAACCATAAATTAATGGTTCGTATTATCATTTTTTTTTCTCTCAGTGTCGTACGGAAACTTTGACATATCTGCCGTTAAGTAGTTTAATTTACCTTTTTAAGGGTATGCAACAGTTGAACATTATGTAATATCCGCGTTATGAAGGATCTTTCGAGCCATGTACATAATTTATTGTGACTATAATAAATGACAATTCGTAATTCTCGAACGGGTATATAAATGAACTTATTCATTCGGGACACCGGATGAGTATATGTCTGAGAAAAAAGTGTGCAAATTATAGAAGTTTGCACGTTGCTTTCTCATTGTTTTATCTCACTCACAAAGATCCCTCCATGAGCAGGAGGGTTTTCCAAATTTGGCTTTCTCATTGAGTAAGCTTTGTGAGCAAAATAAAATAATAAGGAAGCAACGCGCGGAATTCCTAATTTGCACGCTTTTTTTTTCTGAATACGATTTCAATAGCAATGCAATAACGAAGGCGAATTTTGCAATGACATTCGAAACGATAGCAATAGTTTTTTGAAAATTTAAATATTTTCTACGAACCGAATCCATCAATCGATTCTTGCCAAATTCAATACCAACCGTGATTGCGACTAAAGGTCTATTTGTGTAAAAAAAAAAAAAACTTTTGGCTCATTAGCCAAAAATTTACGGAACTTAGAGCCATTAGAGATTTTTTTTAAATTCAAAATAAATAAAAATTTGAACGCCTTAAACGATTTTTGAAAATTTGCGAAAAATGCTAGAAAATGATAATTGACACTAATCGATGAGCCTGCAAAAAAAATCCCTAACAAAATTAAAAATAAAAAAAACATCCTACCTTGATGAATCAAGCGATGCTTGAATGCTGAAATAGTTACAAAGAGAATTATTGCAGATTCCAGTCGCAAGTTGACAAAATTTTTATTTTGGGACTCTGCATATTAACGGTTTTTGCCCTACTGAATGCGGATCCACTAAGAATTTAATAGGAAACTGAAAAATTATATTTAAAATTCGCGAAAAAGAGTCTTTTTTTTTGCCTGGAAAAAAATAATTTATTTAATGCTAACGAGTGAAGCGGTAAACGCACCGGGAAAAAAAGAGTCCATTCGTCCTTCGTTGATTTGTAAATAAAGTAATTCAGACGTGGCATACGAAATTTATTCAAACTGCTGATAAAAAAAACAATTATTTGACGTTAATTGGGTTATCCAGTTTAAGCATTATCAATTGCAAATGAATCATCTTCAATTCGCAGAAAAATAATTCCCATGGAATTGTTCGATTTTTCGTTGAGTTGCGTTTAGTAATTGGGAGATTATCTCGATGAATCTGTTCACTCGGATGAGAAAGCCATAACGAGAAAATTTTTTTTTCCGAATCGTCGAGTATAATTTTCGTTACCTTAGGAGGATCTGATATGTATACTTGGGTTAAATCGACGTTGAAGAGAAGAACGAGGAAATCTGTTGAAGATGAAAGGTTTTGTGTTCAACGATGTACAATTAATTCGTCAATGGCTTTCCGAGATCGTTACACACACACACACACACACACGCACATACTCAAGTGGGGTGGCTAATTAGTTTCCGCATTACGGGACTCTCGCGAGTGTTTCTTTATACACGAATTATTGCTCGCAACGAGCTCTCTACCGTGGCGTTTAATTTTCTGGTGGCTATCACACTTATACACTCGTGCAGTAGTTATCGTCGTAATCGTAATATTAACTATCGGGGTGATGAATGTCGTTCATAAAACATCTATTTTTAATTCTGCTTCCTCACAGCGACAGCTTCGTTTTTACGAAAATTTTTTTTTTTTTTTTTTCGAGATTTTCATGTCAGAGTGCTTACAATTTTCCAAATATTCAAGAAATCACATTTAGCATAAATTCTGGACGTGTGTATGTAATGTGCTGGTCTTGCAAAATTAGAAAAGTTATTATCTCGAGAAGGCCGTTGGAAATCGTGCCTAAATTTTGCACACAAGTAACATGGCAGGGCATTCGCTAAAAATTTTTACTGCTGAGCCAACACTTTACACATAAATAAGCTATAGAGGACAATGATTTTCGGCATTGAGTTTGAAAATATTCGTTAAAGTATTTAAGATATCTCCAAATTTTGAATTTTCAATTATTTTTGGAGTGCTTATGCTTATTGCTCCAACATTCGTAAATTTGCTAATATCGAGCTGACACTTGCCACAAAAAAAAATCCAAGAGACTTCAATGTCCGTTAAAATTTCAGTTATGTGACTACGTCATAACATCAATTGCTTATTTTTTCAACGATATTGATTTAGCCGAAAAGTGACGGACGAATTTTCTGCAGTTTTGATGTTTTAAACATAAAATTACTTTGGAAAAATGCTAAAAATTTTGAATTATCGAAATTGCATTCGTGGAAAAAGGGTGCAAATTATAAATTTGCACATTGTTTAGAGAAAGAGAGAGAGAGAGAGAGAGAGAGAGAGAGAGAGAGAGAGAAATTTGTGGTCGGGATAAAAGAATCAAGAAGCAAAATATGCAAGTTTTCAATATACACGCTTTTTTTTTTAAATTTTTGTCGCAACAACACATTTTATTAATGAATTATATGCGATTTTAATGCAAGCACTACATTATAATTGAAGCTGTACGTACATTACTGTATATGGAGATAAAAATAACTGTATACAGACGACACAATTTTGTGGCCATGGTAGTTTAAAAATTTGTCCACGAGTATTTATTTGTTGACAAATAGGTCAAATTTTCCAATCCTAAAAAATTCCATAAATAAATGAGCAAACCCTTTGGTATGAATCATCATTCACTTCCGGTAAAAAATATACGAACTGTAGGTTCTCGTTCGACAGCATAAAGCTTTTCCCGCGTGTATTCGACTCTCGTGTAATTTTCCGTATACCGCGCGCGTGGAGACGCGACGGAATTTTTCACAGCGCTCCTATAAAATTTGATTGGCACACGTTTGTAAATCTCGTAAAATTGTAATATTACGGACGAGCGAACACATAACGTGGTAGAGGAATTTCTGTTGGCTCCAGCCTCTCCCCCCCCCCCCTCCAATATACATAATATGTCTCTCTCGATTTTCATCCCACACATCGGACTCAACATGTACGATGATCGTCGGACACATGAAAATTTTCCCTATCCCTCGGGTGACGTATATTTTTGCGTATAGACTCGGTCATTTTCCGTGGAAGCCGTATGGGAATCCTTCCGTGCTCAAGGACCGGAAGTAATTGCGAAAAGTTTCTTTATTGTCTCGATGTTGAGAATTTTTCCTAGAGTCATTATTATACTTCGTGTCGAGCTTTTGAGAAAGCGAAATAATGTGCCTTGTCTCTTGAAAACAACGGAAAATTTGTTCGATTTTTTATTTAAATAAAAGATCATTTAAAAATAAAAAAACCAAATAATTAAAGAGAAATAAAAAAATTGCATCATTGAAATGAGACAATTGTGAAATAACTTTTGCCTATTATTTCCGGGCGGGTGTAAAATGTAGTCGGAGGCGTCGCATCTTAAACGGCGCAATGTTTGTATGTGTAACTACATTATAAATAGAGAGTATTCAAGTACAGTTATGCATATTCACGGACACGCGGAGGAGCTCATGTTTCAATTGCACGGGGGATAATTAAACGCGGGATTATTGTTGTCGAGAATATGGCGAGTGGCTCGAGAACCGGAAGTCCCTGGTGCTCGCGAGAAATCTCGACGCAAGATTGCCACTTTTTCCGCTTGCATTGGCATTATAAACGTAATCCCCCGGCCTGCAAAAATTTATTACATTGTCCTGATGGTACGTTGCGAGGTCGTATTTATATGACTTTCTGCCTCTCGAGGACCAAAAACTTTTAACCAAGCTTGCAAAAAAGCACGACCCGGCAACGCTCGAAGCTCTTCACGCTCCAAAAATTCAGACCATTCCGCGATAACAGTGTCAATTAATGCATGGTTTTTTTTTTCCTCTTTCATTTTGCAAGGAAGCAATTTTTCTCGTCGAGGTACTTTGGCCCTTTATCATACGGCCTTATTTTCTCATTAATTCAGCCACAGGAGACATGATAAAACGAAATGACAACTTTTTCAAAGCTATACCTTATCGTCCTTCAATTTAAATAAATAAATAATGTGACGTCCTCCAATTTGAATGAACGAATAATGTGTTGGTGCGGAAAAAAATCACACTTGAAGGGTTAAACGCAGTCAGGAGGCCGAAAAAAGCGATTTTTCAAGGATTTTTCATGAAGAGACATTTAAATTTATTAATAAAAAAAATTTATATATATATTGTGACAGCATTGAACTTTATTCTGATATTTTTCATTTGTAAAAATAATGATTTTTAAAGCTGCTATAGCCGATCTCCGGGAGCATCTATAAAAAAAGGCGTCTTGCGGTGAGCAAGATAATTTTAAATGAAAAAACAAAGAAGATTTCGTTAATATAAAGTATTATCTGGTCTTTCATAGAAATATTTATCGGCGAGAAAAAACCTTCGACCAAGGACTGAAAAATATATTCATAAAGCTTGTGTAAAAATTTGAGACTGATCGGTTTAGCTGTTTCCGAGAAATCTTGCTCAGCGACTTTGAAAACATAGTTGTGAGTAGAAAAAGCGTTAAAGTTTCAAAAGCACTTTACGCGTAGTAAAATCGCAAATTGCAAATGTGCGCGTAACTTTGAGAATATTTTTCGGATCGACGTGAAATTTTTTGTATATATACTTGAATATATGTACATTACGAGAATGAAATTAAAAAAAAATCGATTTTCGAAAAATCCTGACTGCGTATAACCCCTTAAAGAAATAAAATTAATTGACTAATGAAATTAGTCTTTTAATGCATTAAATCGTATTCAGATAATTGTTTTTCTTGTAAAAAATGGAAAATTTTGTAGAGAAAAAAGAAAGGAATTAGTGATATTTTATTCCGAGTATGCGAGTGGATAATCAGTCAAGTGCAAAAGCGAACAATGAGCTCATCGACTCCTCTTTATATCTCTCTCTCATCTTGCATATTGCATTGCTATATCTCTGAATAGATTTACGATATAGGTGGTTGACACTTTTGCCCGAGTGTAACGAGAAAAAAGAAAGAAAATGAAAGGAAGAAAGCAACGTTGAAAACACTCAAAAGTACCAAAAGTATACTTTGACGGACAACGGTAGACGCATGCATAGAAGTGAATAAAAAAATTACGGACTTGATTTTTTTTTACGTTTATTCGATTTCTCGATATTTCGCTTTCAGTTATCAACCCCAGTGTGTTAAAAATGTGCTAAAACGTCGAGAAATGAAAATTAACAAAATGTGAAGCCGTTCTTGGGAACGGCTTCACATTTTGCTTGAAGGGTTAATTTTTTTATGAGATTTTGAATGTTACAAAAAAAAAGCCTCTCTCAGCTCTGATTTCCCTAAATTTGAAGATATTGTGCTAATGAATTTTTCCATGAATTGAGTATTAGTAATGAAAGTTCGGTATGAAATTTCGCGAGAATCGGTAAAAGGGTTTAGATTTTATGAAATTTTTAATTTTCAACAAATATTTCTGACAGCTCGAAATCACCTAAATTTTGAAACATCTGGCCAATTTTTTCCCATTACTACTAGAGTAGGATGGTCGGCGATGAATTTCGTGAGAATCGGCAAGAGGGTTCAAATTTTATGAACTTGTGAATTATCAAAAAAAAAATTTCTCCGACATCTCAAATTTCCCAAATATTGAGAATATGAGCTATTTTGAAATGCACAAGAATGCGTTTATCTTATGAAATATATTGAATTTCTAGGACAGTATTAGTAACTTGTATCTCAAAAAATGGAACTTCATATGACAGAGTAAGAATGGAAGCTTTAAGTTGAAACTTGCAAATCACTTCCTCCAAATTTCGTACAATAATGCTCAAAGCTTCCTCTATGCGAGAAAGCCAAAATTGACATAGATCCTCATACAGGGGGCATTGAGCACTGTACGAAATTCGGAGGAAGCAAACAGATTGATGAAAAAAATTTCTGGACGTGTGTGTGTATGTCTGTGTGTTGGCCTTGCAAAACTCGAATCTTTATAACTCGAGAAATGTTTGAGCTGCACCGGTGCCTTTCCGGGCACAAGTAAAGCCGTGCAGCCCCTTCATTTACTGGCGTTTACTTCGTTTATATACCATTTGGCTAATTTTTTTTTATACGAATAGGTCAGGGGACGAGAATGTTTGGCATTGAATTTGGTGAGAAGCGCTTAAAGGGTTCAAATTGTAAAAAATTTTGAAATTTTCGAAAAATTTATGTTAACCCCCTAACTTTTATAAATTCGAAGATATCGAGCTAAATTTTTTAAAAATGTTGGGTAATAAATTTGACAATAATCGCTCAAGCGGTCAAGGTTTTATAAAATTTTTAACTTTAAACTTTAAGGCATTTGCACCTTTCCCCGGTCGCTCTAACATCCGCAATTTTTGAGATATTTGGCTATTTTTTTTTAATACGAATAGGTTAGGGGACGAGAATGTTTGGTATTGAATTTGGCAAGAATCGCTTAAGGGGTTCAAATTTCATAAAATTTTGTGAATTTGAAAAATTTCCGTGATCGCTCCGATTGTCACAAATTTGAGATTTTGAACCCAAAAAAAGAATTTGCATAAGTATACGCCAGGAGACAGGATATGAAGTTTCGTAAAAAAACAAATCGAATTTAGAAAACGAGCGTGCAAATTGCAAACTTGCACATTGCTTTCCGATTACAAAGCTTTCTCTATGCGTAATAAGCCAAAATTACGAAAACCCGTCTCCGCATTTACGAAATTACAAAAACCATCTCCTCATAGAGGCAACTTTGCAATGACGAAGCAACGTGCAAGTTTTCAATTTCCACGCTTTTTTTTTCCAGGACCCAAACTGAAAGTCATAAATTGAGAGGGCTACGAGGTAAGAATTTAGTTTTTTTTTGTTTAATTTAATTTGAATTTTATTCGCTTTTTCATAAATAATTTACTTGTTTATTTGGCCGATACAAATTAAATTCCATTCTCGAGTTTTCCTTTTCCTCTTCAAAAATTTTCCAACAAATTCGAACGAGCCTCGCACGCGCTTCTGAAATTAAAAAAAAAACCGATATCCTCTCCGAAAAACGATCTTTTTGCATCTGAGGAATATCCGAGCAAAGGATTTTTTTCGAATGGTATGCGAAAAAAATGAAGCAGCACCAATGAAAAAAATGGGTCAAATGATAGGGAGGAGGAGGAGGAGGAGGAGGAGAGGAGCGATGTTCCAGGGTTTATCCGTGGAGCTCCGGAGGTATAGGACATGTCCTCCGGCTGGTCTCATCAATTTTCTGAGCTGTGGGCCCTCCCGCGATAGTTCTGGCACGCATGTGCATTGTGCATATCAGCAATCCTCTCTCCCTTCACCGCTGGCGGAGTCGCGGATTTCTCGGCTCCCTTTTCGGTATACAACAAGCAGAGAAATTCTGGCACATGTATACATATATCGTGGGTACAGTGACGTCGAAACTGGAAGGTAATACGAGAGTACCGCGAGTGTGAGAGAGAGAGAGAGAGAGAGAGAGAGAGAGAGAGAGAGAGAGAGAGAGGAAAAGAGGGAGCAAGCTGGAGCGCGGGAGGTTTGAGCCCGGCAGAGTCCATGACGCACTCACAGCACTCAGTCTTACGTTGCCCGTAGAAGCGAGTACCACGTACGTAGTTCGCGTTTCCTGGCGTCGTAGCGCTCTTATTTTTCCCTGAGCTTAAAAATTTCTTATCCTTATCAAAGACGTCGAACGAAATATTGAAAAAAAACAAAAAAAAAAAAAAAATGAACGAGCTTGCGAAAAATGGTCAACTGCTGTGAATAAAGTCTATAGTGTCGAGTGATTAGTGTGCATGCACATCGCTTCCTGCTGAGGAAGAGGAAAGAGGAGATTTTTGTTTTGTTCGCTCCGGAAGGGACAGCGTGAAATTTTGAGAAATTTTCAAGTGCCAATGTTATTTATAACACGTGATTAGTTTAGCTGAGATCCGTTGCATCGATCATCAAATCACGTGTGCGTGTGTGTGTGTGCTTATCGTATCGTGTTTCTTCCTCGGCGTCACGAATCTCCAATCAACTTTTACGGATTCCAAGAAGATAAAACGTGAGTCATCATAATCGCGATCAAATACGAACATTTCAAATATCAATCTGCACGATATTATTGCTAATCATATACTCGTATGAAATAATAGAAAATTATTACTTTCAATGGGTCCGCTAACTTTCGATATAATTGAATGATTGATTTTTCTGTTGCTCGCTTTTGTTCGCGGCTGCGAGGTTTCAGTTAATCGTTTGACTATTTAAAAAAAGTTTATGCGAGAAATTCAATCGTAATACACACGTTACAATAACCGGGGGAAAGTTGACTTTACGAATATATTGCGCGAGCAAACTCGTGCTCTTTTGTTGTTTTCTTCATTTTTCTTAATACACACGGCACACGAAGATATTTCGCTCGCTTTCCCGCGCGCGGAATGGTACGCCAACGGGGCCGGATATATGTCACGAGTTTCGAAAGGGATTTTGTTGATTTATGATTTTAGTATATTTTTTGTTTGCTCAATCGTTGATTTTATTCTATTTTAATCTTTTGCGTTTCATCAAATTCCCGAGCCAAATGAAATTCCAGCTCAACCATATAATATCAGCTATATATATATATATATACGAGAAACTCTCTGTACACCCCTCTGCGGTGTGTGCATCGATCGTTGGTACGGACGTCCAGGCGAGAGCCCTAATTATCCTATCGACGAGTTCTCTTTACTTCAGTGATTTACATCTACGAAACTCGAGATAAAATTTTTTTTTTTCGCCTATCTTTTCCACTTTTTTGCAAACAAAAATGAAACGAATTGGATAAAAAATATATTTGCACAATGAACATAATATATATCCGATATTGACAATTGTCATCCGGAAGAAAAAAAAAAAACCATTTGTCCCGAAGAATACTCTGCCTCGTCGCTCATTTTAGAATTTTAACATTATTATGGTATAAAAGTTAATGGAACGTGGGAAATTTTATTCCAAATGTTCCGGAAATAAATTCCGGAGCAGAGCAATTAAGATGCTTTCTATATGAATAATCGCCATCCAATGTGAAAACACGAGAGGAATAGTATAAATCTTGTTAAGACGATAGAGCATCTTTCTTCTTCACTTCCTTTTCTTCTTTTTTGTCGACGGCACCTTTTATTCTTTACGATTCATCTCCCACGCTGCTGGTGAGAGAGTCAACTTAATGTACCGTGAATCGATTCATAATACGCGGGTATATATGTATATATAAACACACATCTCTATATGACGTGAGATCATGTGTGGCATCAAAATGCGATCAAAGAAAGTGCTCTGTCGGTATACCGTCGGAAGGGAAGTATTTCCGGCTGGCGTAAAAGTTAATTGAACGTCGCAAACGATTGCTCCCTCTATGTATCGATGTACTTTACAGGGAGATAAAGTAACGAGGGGAAGGAAACGATTAAAATATAAAAGGAAAAAATCTATCGAAGCGAGACAGCGATTGGACTGTTTCACAGTCAAATAATATTAACAAATATATTATTATTCTCATCATTTTTATAATTAAAATTGAGAATTATAAAATTGTCTGCTCGCCACTCCGTGCAAGTCTCACCGTCAGCAAATCCTCTTCTTATAATTACACGGCTTTTATCGATGGACAATGTATTCAGGTAGCAATAATCCATGTTTGAATTATACAATTTATGATAAATCCAGAGTATCGTTGTGATTTAATAGTCCGTTTTTGAGTCCATATATAAATTTTAACGGAACGCCTTAGCCTCGGTCGTACAGCGCTGCGCTTTGCTGACGCTAGCTGGCTCGGAGCAAAGTCTCTCTCGCGAGAGAAACGTCCCGATGGAGCGTCTATAAGCCTTTCTCAGCATCTAAATATTCGTTTCTACTCGTAAATACCGATTGCAAACGGGAAAAAGCACACAAAGCTACGTTGTACGACTTGTATCGTGGTCCAACAATGACCGGATTATCATTATGACATAAATGAAGTAATGAAATGGTAAAAGGTTATGCGAATAAGCGTATACTTATAGATATACTTGGTATAACAAGTTGGGTTTTCGATCTTGCATAAATTGGGCAATTCTTCGTTCTCTATAATTTTTGCTCTCGAACCTTGTCGTGCATGGCTGTATCTCGTGCACGCGGTGCAGTGACAGGACGAGCCTCGCGTGCATACACCGCGTGTTGGTCGTTTTCCGATACAAAGTTTACTTGTTCCGGATCAATCCCAACGAATAGAACATTCACTCCATGTTTTTTCTGTTAAAATTTTTATCACAGAATTCCTCAATTTCAGTTTTGCTTGAGAATTGACTTGATTAGAAATTTTTTTTTTTCTGATCGTTTGAGATGATATTTAATTTTTACGAAATTTCGATGACTCTGTTTGAAAAATTACAAAATTTATTTTGATTTTGCCATTAATTATATGAATGTATTGAGATAGGATCGCAAAGTCCTCAACGTATATAATTCCACGTTTGCGATCACATTTAGCACACTATATAATATACACGTGGAAAATGGACCAGTGTGTCACGCATACGTACATATATACGTATGCAATTCTTATTGCATGTCTCTACTCGTGTGTGTCATATAAATATATATACCCGTTGTATATATCCGTGCGAACGTAAATGTGCAATCGTCAAATAGATTTGCGCCACGAAACAAAGCCCACAGTTGAAAAATCAAAATTTAAAAATCACCGAATTCAATCTGTCAGATTCGATGGAGGATTAAATGGATTGGAAAATCTTTTGTTTTTTATTTACAGGCAATATGAAAAATTACCAGTAAAGTTATCAAAAATGATCAGTTAAGGAGGTTCACGAGGGTTTGCGGGAGGTGAAGAGGGGGTGGGCGGAAACCCTATGCTTATACATGGGCCGACGGCACTGCAGCCAACTGTGAAAATAAATTTATCATGAATCGGAAAATCATGGAATTGAGATGAATAAGGTAACGATAAATTAATACTCAACCCTTTTTCACAGTTTAGGATCGATAAAAGTTATTTTCCATTGATATAAATGAAAGAAATTCGATTTTATAGTGTACATAATTCGCAAAGAAGTCTGGCAACTATATAGGTGCGTATTTCTTACGATTGCTACCGTCAAGTGTCATAGCCACCGGCACCAGAGAACAGTCGAGCTGTCAAGAAAATTATGCGCTCAACCTAACCTAACTGCTCCGGCTCTACAGCGATGTTGCCATGCTTATCCACTCTTTACATCCCTTAAGGTAGTTCGGTCGAGTTTGGCCGAAGTCAAATTTCATCCGTAATTCAGATTTATTTACGTACAATTTAACCATATGAAAGCTATGATAAATTGAATTGTTGCATAAAAAAATATTACAAGCTTCTTTTAGGGTGTAAATAATAAGTTAATAATACCCGGAATAATGACAGACTCAACTTGACTCATTCTCTACGTTAGGGAGCGAGCTAATCTAACCTTACGCATAAAGTTACTAGATTGCATTCGCGAGTTTTGTTGTATGCTTTAAAACAGTATAATGAAGAACAGGGGAGAAAAAAGGCTCGTCTCGAGGCAAGTACAGTTGAATCAACGGCCAGTATGCAATGAACTCGGAACTCGTCTAGTTGACATTGTATATCTTGCCGAACAACTCAAATGTGACATTTGTTCAGAACCACTTTTGCTGGCGTTCATCGAATCTGAAGTGAGACGCGGATTAGCTTCGATTTTCACATGTTTTTTCCCCTAGTCTTCTGCTAGCGAGCAGATCCGGTGTATGACAAGGACAGAGACCGCGGACTCGCATTAATTATTGAAATAAAAAAAACCGTACGGTAAATCGACTTAAATCTTTGGTAAATATCTCTTATAGATATCAACCATTATTGTGGTATGTTTTTTTTTTGCCCTTAAACGATTAATTTTTCGTGTATACTGAAATTTCGACAGTTGGCGTGCCATCTGAGCCTTATATGCCCTATAAGAGCAATGTTAACTTATTTATTAATTACGCAAAAACTACACGGTAAATTAATTTGAAATTTTGCAGACATGTAGAGCAAGGTCAACTCTTTTGATTAAATGCAAAAAAACAGGGTGTTAAACGTGAACCTCAATTCGACCGAACTACCTTAACTGCGAATAACTATGAATTCTGTGGGTTAATTGATTAGTATTCATAAACTAAGTACACGAGTAATCTGATTTTTGTCATGCTGCTATATTCACCTATACTGTATTAAAAGAATATTTTTAAAAAAATTTTCTCTACATTTTCTCCGGAGTTATGAAGGGGAAAAAATCTCGCAATTTCTGCTTACGCCATAAGAACGCGTGTTAAAAGAGCCTCGTCACAAACTAAATTTTCATGTGAATGGTGTAGGTGAAAATTCCCAAATAATTCAGGCACATTTCTACGGTAGCAGTGAATATCTGATGAAAAAAAATTCAGATTTTTCTGTGCATTTTGCTTTACCTGGTGAACCTCCTTAAATACCGCGTAGGCTATACAAAATAACGTCGAATAGTGCAATTCTATTGGCTGAAATTTGAACGAGAAAAATAATCGTTTTGATTAATTTGTAAAGCCAAATAAAAACTTTTCCACTCTACGAATTTATCGTACGAAAATATGAATTTTCGAGATAAAAAATTTTTGTTCACCATACTTAATGTAATATTAAATGTCGAGACGCATACTTGATATTCACTCGGTTTTTTTATGTTGGCTCGTATGTATGTAGGTATTATTTGTCATGCATGAGAATTTTGTCACTTGTTCAAATACTTTTCTTTCCACTCACCGAATAACGCCGAGCCATTATCATTATTATTATTCTTTTTTTTTATCGTTAGGCATGTGTAACAAAACTGTGTGTTATTTGATATTTGATATTTTTTCTCGCTAAATGTGCTTATCGCGTTTCCCGTCACTGACATTCGTCATAAATCGTCAGAGAACTGAGAGATCATGAAAAAAAAATTGTCCCAAAGGAACTGCTCGTATAGTTAAAAATATTTAACACGAAGAAAATTGATTTTAATTTTATAATTTAAAAAAAAAAAAAATGTTAAAAACAAATAAACGTACAGAAATGAAAATTTTGAAAAATTTGAAAATCTAAAGCGTCTGAAGAGTCTTTTTTTTTGGCCAGTTCTGTCTCGGGTATATTATTATTTTTATCCGCACAATGACAACGAGTCTCACGAGCGAAACTACGTGTACGGATAAAAACGCAGAATCCCCAAGTCTCGCGGTGCTTAATTTATTCGCAGTCGTGCGTTTCGCGTTTCAGAAGAAAAAAAAAAAACGACATAGAGTAACCGAACAAATTTTAAAAGCCGAGAGACGTTGGATATGTGTACGAGCGAGAGGAGAAGGCCCGCGGTTGGTTTACTCTTTGGTGAACACGAGAGAGGTGTAACCAACCGGCCACGAGTAACGAGGGCTAATTGTTCATTCATTATATTATATATACTTTTTTTTCCATGCAAGTGCAGCGAGTTAGCTCATACGAGCCACTACGATGCTTGTAGACATTGAACGATATAATGTTATACCTATACCGCGCGGTTCACGAATCAAAGGCATTACCCTCAACCCAAACAAACATATAAGGGAACCCTATTTTTTTTCTTCTCGTTTTTCGCATATTCATTCACGCTTCGAAGTTTACTGTTCACATTTTACGAAAAATATGCTTGAAAAATGCAATATTCCTTCTCTTTTCCTTCCACGCATCGAAGCTTTCGTAAAAGTTCTTTCACTGTGGAATATCTCGTACAAAAGCCGACGAATTTCCATACATTTTTTTTGCCTTCCCCTATAAGCACCCTAACGCATAAACTATATATATTTACTTAACTATATACATGTATATATGTTTATTAACTATATATACGTACATATGTTTACTTAATATTCATGCACATCAACTCACTGGGCTGGGGAAAAAAAAAAAAATTCGTTGTCCAAATAAAATATAAAATATCGTCACACAGACGTGCGTCATGTATCAGCAGCTGTAAAATTGTTGTCACGGACCGTGTGTGTTATCGCATTAACGCGCGGATATATGGAACGACGAGCAAATAAAAGTTTATTCCAATACATTCGCTTCATTTTTTTTTTTTCTTCATTTCCTCCCATTTGTCACTGGATTTTGTTCTATAAATTCTTTTTTTTTGCCTCCGAAAGATCGATTTTTCTCATTGCCAGATAAATTTCTCGCAGTGGGGATCTCTGTATCGTACCGGGAGAGCCATTTATTTTTTTCTTCAACGACACATATATATCATTGCTACCACAAGAGCGTTCGCTACCAGAGGCTTACACCCACGCCCAGGTTAATCCTCTGGATTTTTTTTTTCTTCGACAAATCTCACGACTCTCTTCGAGCCTAAGGGACTCAAAGATGGTCAACTCGAACGAGAGTATACGGGACGATGAATAAAAAATGAAAAATAAATTTCACGGTTCGAGGATAATGCGACGATTCGACTCGAGAGTGAGAAAAAAAATGGCGCCCTTAAAATGGTTAAGAGTCTTGGGAGGGAAAAAACGAAAGAAACCGACGAATATATATGATGCTCGTTCATTTTCTTTTTCTTCAGCAAGTGATAGGAATTATGCTGTAACGTGGGAGATACGAAAATAATTGTACCATTTGATCGTCGAGATTTCGTTTTTCTCTAACTCGATATTTAAATTCCTGCATAAAAGCCCGGGGGATCGTTATCGCAGTTATCGCAAAGAGCTGCTCTATAGCAATGTGCGTGTGTGTGTGTGTGTGTGTCGTGTGGTAATGGCGGAAAGCATTGCTCTTATAAAAGCACGTGTACACGTATGAATCATGCAGGCGTTTTACCAGCAGCTTTTTATACATACATGTATAGGTAATGACAGGACGGGGCGATGATTTAGCAATTATTTATCGTCACAAATAATACATATCTACGTACTGTGCGTATGTGTGACAATTCCTGCTCCATTTTTCCTCAGTCACGACAATAAAAACTCGATTAAAAGTCGTCCGCGCACGTAAAAATATACCGAGTTAATCCCGAATCTAATTAATTTATTTTTCATGTCGTTTTTCTTCTTCGAAAATGGATCAACAATTATTTTCAAAGTTCGTACATTATCCGAGTATAATAGAAACAAAATAAACCAGTTTCATAATAATTGCTGCGGTATGGTATTTTTTGTGTCGTAAAAAATAATTAATCCCAATTATAGAGAGCGCGAGTTGAAATCAAATGCCTCGTCGACTCTCTGTTTCGTTCTAAATATCGATCGCATGAAATGGAATGTTGATTTAATAATGCATGACCCGGAGTGCCCCGCATATATTTTATCAGGGAGAACTTCTCTAACAAATACGTGCATTATATACGATAGATATTTTGATTCGTACTCTATTTTGATTATTTTCCTATTTTATCGATCGAACTAATTCGATCATGCCAGCAAAGAAAACAACGACAAAAATAATTGCACAATTTCCATTATATAAATCGACTGTGACACAGACTCGAAGGGATCTCTATACCGGCGCGTTAATCTTTATCGTTCGTTTCAACGAAGAAAAACGGCGACTCGACTGCGCGTATTTATATAAAATTATTATTATAATTAATTATAGGACACGCGTTTCGTGACTCGAATAAAATTGGTGTAAAAAAAACACGAGAGGTGTCTCTCGCGTGGAAAAATCGAGATTAAAAAAAAAATTTTAATTTACTTCCATTAAGACTCATTAGCGATGCAGGAATCGCTATTATTAATGGTGCTCGCGGGGCGATATTGTGGGCGAGTATAAGTCTAGGGAGGCAAGAGCCTCAAAGAATTCTTACACGCATGCCTGCGTCCTGCCGCGTCTCATCCACTACTACTTATACCTGAATACATATAACATATGTATATATATTGCTGTATGAGTTTCGAGAAGCGTGAGTTTTCTCGTATATAGTAATAGTTACAAGATCCATCAAAGCCACAACCTATCTAATTAACCGCAACGAGCGAGACGAGGTAACACACACACACACACACACGCACACACGGGATCACGAGACTGTGCATGAAGAAAAACTACTCGCAGTCCATTCAAAAGTCAGCATTTGTTAATTCCAGTGTGCTCTATATTATCACTATTATGCGAACTAAGGTGGCAGCACACTTTTCCCTGCTATTTCCATTATTTGATTCTCATTTGTTTAAGGTAGTCCTCGTGCAAATGCATTTATAATGAGAATTTGTTGAAATTTATAGTGGACGAAGAGAATGCTAGTACCCAACTTCTCCTGAAAGTTGAATCAGATTGACGATTACCAACTCGCGATATTCAATGTCAAAGTTAGAAACCATTACGTGTAGAGCATTATAGCAAGCATTGCTTGTACCCTGATACTAGCACGGTTTTTTAAAAATATTACAGCTAAACGCGTAACCAGATTTTGATTTTAAAAATTGTAGACGGGAGAAGACTATTATTCACATGTTAGGAAAAAAGAACAAAATTATTAACCGTTTCGTTTACGAACGACGATCACAAAAAGAATGCAATATGAATGACAATTCGACGCGTAAGCTGCATATTCTATGGTGTGAATGTATCTGAATATGCACGGTTCCATGTGTAACAGTCATATTTCTGCACAGACTCAATCAAAAGTTCGCTGCATATGACCACTAGGGCCGTGTATATTTTATCATGTGGTACATAAGAAACTTTTTCGCACTATTGCAGCACGAGGACTGCCTTAAAGCAGTATCCTTGCACTTAGGCACCTATTGGAGAATTTTCGTGAATTGGAAATACTTAAATCTTGAAACGATTTTTGTTTTAAACTGCAAAGTTTCAGATCACGTTGCTGAATTTTTCCCGGTGAAATTTCGATTTTAAAATCGTCGTTTTAGCAATAGGATACAAGAAGGAATCAGCAGCTCACCACGGAATTCAATTAAAAAGTGACTCTATACTCAATCATACCGGAGAAGTGATTCATTTGAAAATCAATTTGTCTATGGAATAATGAGCTTTCGATAGGTTAGATGAAAACGTAGAGTCACGGGTTGTTTGGCAAAGAAATTTCGAATTATGTATATCGAGGAGCACGGGGGTCAGTTAATTTAGGATCTAAACGATCAGCTGTGAGCCAGCTCTGTTATACGAGTATTGCAGTAATTCGTGCGAATTTCAAGTATTTATAAATATCAAATAGTCCACTCCTATTGTTAGAAATTACATTAATCATCAAAATCAAGTAAGAATTATGTAATTATACGATATATTTATTAAAAGACTTCCAACAGTTGTGAGGTTAGCTGGAGGTGAAATGATTCGACGAGCTAAGTCAAACAGATGTAAAGAAAAATTAATTCAAGTGCCGAAAGACATCTTCAATTCCTGACAAATACTTTTACGTGTTGTCAAATTTTATAGCATTCTTCAAAAATTTCATCGTTAAAATAGTCGGTCAAAATTATCCCCAAACGGACGAATCAACAGAGGACATAGAAAAAATTGTCGTGTCAAAATTTTTTTTTTTTTCTTCCCTTTTCATTCGTTGTGATTAATGATCTGGTACGGATTTTGCATGACGTCATCGGCCAATTCTCATTCTAGTAAATAACCAAGTGATTTCAATTTTAATGAATTCCTACAAATTTTCGATTGTACTTTTTTCATTGACATTTCGATACATATTGTATTTCATATTGACAAATACAATTTGGGGTAAAAATTTGTTTTTCGTCTCTCGCGAGCTTTTTGGACGCTGTACGAAATGAAAAATTTTGCGAACCGACTTATAATGACTTTTTTTTTTATCATTATTATCTTCTCGTGGGAAAGTTCATTCGCAAGAATTTTTTTTTCTTCTTCGAGCCCCTGCTATTCGAATCCAAGAGAATTCACGTACATCCGTGCGGTGTATAGATATGAGAATGGAAAAAAAAAAAATGGAGAAACCGGTGCTGGAGTCATCGGTGCGTGAGGTTAGTTCCCCTCTTGCATATATATTATAAGCAAACGTACAGCAGTCTTAAATATGTCATGTTGGTCAAGGGTCACGAGCAGCGGTGCTGCTAATGGGGCCTCGTATTTTCCTACTACCTCGCGCTCACTCGCGTTTCTCCATGTTATCTCCGCAATCGTCGTGAGCTACTCCGTGCCAGCGGGTCCGAGAAAATTCCACCTTGGATTTTATTCTTCTCGAGTTCCTCGACACATATGCCTACCTTTAACAACTACGGCAATCTTCACGTGGCATCGGAGTAAAAGAGAAGAAAAATAAATACCAATCCTGAAACCCGATGACGTTCGTTCTCCTAGGCTTACAGACGATCGACGCCACTGTACTATACACGCGGTGACTCACTAGCGCATATATATCTGATACGTATTCTTTCCTTAACTTTATCTTCGGCTCACGCAGACGTGCAGGTTCTATAACAGCCCGCTCCGAAATACAGTGGAACCTCGCTTACATAATGCCGAAGGGACGCGAGCTCTGTATCAAGTACCAATCAACGATCAGACCTCTCTCCCCTTCTCTCTGTCGCTCGAGCGAATGAGAATTTTCCAACGGCACCTCCCCACCACCTCCGCCACTTGTCCCCGCATAGATGCGTATGCCTTTGATATCAAATTTTTGATATTATTGTTATTAATTTTCATTTATATTTATGGGACAAATCTAAAAAGAGCTTTTACTTCTTCCTCCATAAAGTTTCGATAAATCCGAGAAAGGTTAAGGTTGTCGAATTGGAATCGTTCGTCGAGCATTGAGAACTATATTTTTGCGATTTTATGTCTCTCTCATCGCACTCGCATCGTGAAAATCAACATTGTCGAAATGCGAAGAATCTGCTCGGTGAAGTACGCTTTTGTTTTTGTTTCATTTCAATACCTCGTATGAGCGACAACTGAATCCCTCAATGCTCGCGATGTAAAACGTAAAAAAAAAAAAATTTCCTGTGCAAGAAATCTCAAAATTGAGCTATGGTATATCGTGCATATGCGAATGGAACAGAATGTGAGAGAGAGAGGGGGAGAAACGAAGAGGATACGCACTGGCAATGCAAATGTGAGTGCAGACGACTGGTGCGGGGGTCTGTCCACCGTGTAATTTGTAGGCATAAAGTGCCTGCGACGTGTTTCTCAGCAGCCCGATGCAAAGCGGCCCGCAGGAAGACCGGTGCATTGCACGAGAAAATATGGTCGGATGATAAACAGAAAAGAGAGAGAGAGAAAGAGAGAAAGCCTGAGGACGACGATCGTCCTGGTCCGTGCGCATGCAGGTATACACGCACTCTGTCCATGCATCAAAGAGTATTTCTTTTTAAGTTGACCGGTTCGCCGCAGTGGTGGGACTGAGAATTTGGTGCTGTTTCAATGCGAACAAGCCACGTTGTATATCGGAGTATCTCGGATATCCCAGTGCGGTTCTCACAGGGTTAGAGATGCAAAATAACCGTCATTTTGTATTATGACCAAATTACACGAAAATGACTGTCTCGTGATGACAGGACCAAAAAATTACCGGTCACAAATTGAGCTCGCATCCCTACACGAGGGTGATCTGTTAGGAGGACGAAACGGGGCATCGGTAAAATAAAGATGGCGTAAGGAGGAAAAGATGGATGGTGTTATCGACGAGATCGAGACAATCGGGTTCAACAATAACGACGTATAGATGTGAGATGAAGTGAGAAAAATTCATTATTTGAAATTTCAATATGGCCGCCCATCATCGTAGATTCACTTGCGGCAGCATATGCGAATCAAAAAATGAACTGCTACTATAAGAAAGTATATTTAAAATTCTCGCTGTACAAATATTTATCCGCTTCAGATTTTTCGAAATTCGTATATACATATTTTTTTTTAATTGCATATTTTAATAAATCGGTCATGTATGATGATATAATAATCAGAAAAATTGGAAAAATTGCCTCTGCTGTGCGTTTGGAATTTGTTTTTCTCATGCAAACGTGAGAGAATCCCTGCGATAGCTTGTTTTTCGTGCTCTCGACAAATGAGAAAAGTAACAAGAGCGTGTTGCACGCTGACAATCGTCGGTTTTTATTTTTTACTCTATTTTATTTACAATATGCAAAGTATGGGCTGTCTCGCGAAACGAGCACCAAGAGAATAAGTAAAGGGTTAATATACGAGAGAGAAAGAGAGAGAGAGAGAGAGAGAGAGAGAGAGAGAGAGAGAGAGAGAGAGAGAGAGAGAAAGAACTGGTGGATGATCAGTGCAGAAAAAGCCCGAGGCTAAAATGTTGGTTCATTGACCCAATCGCTTCTCTTCTGCTCCCTTCCCTTTACTCCCTCCTGTCTCCTTCATTCTCACCCTCTTTGGATCCTCTTCTGAGACTTTCGTTTTTTTCCCTTCTTTTCTTTCGTCCCGCGCACATGCACACACACACACACACACACACACACACACACACGCGCGCGCGCGCGCACACACACACACACACATACATACACAGATATTACGTTATTTTTTTCCCGTGGTTTATTTTGTATTCTCATCCTTTCCTCTGCTCGCACGTCTCTCGCAGGACCTCGAAATTTCTCAAACGCTTATACGAAACGAAGAAGAATCATCGGACGGTACTCTGTATAGCCCACATATCTTGGCGGTATCGCCATGGACCCTTCCAAAACCGCACAATTCTTGCCCGAGAGAACGGGAGGGAGTGAGGTAGAGAGAGAGAAAGACAGAGAGAGAGAGAGAGAGAGACAGAGACAGAGAGAGAGAGAGAGAACGAGAGGGAGAGAGAGAGAGAGAGAGGGAGAGTGAGAGAGAGAGAAATGGGGAATCGTCTGGAGCGCATGAATTAAATTCAACGACCCATTTCATTTTGAATTAAAAGAGAGGACATTTTTGTAATCTCTCATCATAATAATATTAACTTTTTGCTGTAATTATTATAACACGTGGGCTGATGTTAATTAAGGAGGTATATGACTATCAGGCAAATCCAACTTCGAGACTCAAATTTTTTCGTATGTTTTGCTCAAACACGGTGAAAGCATAATTTACGAGATAATTTAGCTCCCGTTATAGATTGATTCAAGCTTCACGGACGATTTTTTTTTCTTCCTGAAAACGTCTCGAGTAAGATAGACTGTCCGATTTATCGCGATATCGAAAAGAGAAAAATGTATGGAAAAATTGCCACAAATTGATGGTCCGACTCTAAAAATGTGCAAAAAATTAAAAAAAAAAAATGGTATCTCAACGAATTAAGCGACGCATGAAAGATGAAATATCTACGAAGAAAGTAAGCACAGAGTTTATTCGCAAGTCCTTTGGGAAACAAAATTACGGTAATTTTTTTCCATTGACGCGTATTTGGAGAAAAAAAAAATTAAACCAAACCTGTATTGGAACATATTAATTATTTATTATCATAATCGTTCACAATTCATAAGTATTTCGGAAAAATTTCTTCAAAAAGAAAGTCCATCCATGCAATAAATATACGCATCGGATCTATAAATGCGAACGGGTTCGGCATCTTTTGTCTATTTTACGCAGCACTTTTTTTTTCTCCTCGACTCAGACTCTCCTCCGCGCGAACTTCCATCTCTCGCGCATAATATCCTACAAGTCGACATTTCAGTATAATACGACGTATCGCGAGAGTATATGCATCAGGGGTTTTGCTAGTTCGAAGCTCTTTTGTCTTCGCATCTTCTCTGCTGGGCGGCTTCTTCCTTTTATATTCACACGGCTCTCATCTTGTTCTTATACTTGCCGAGCGAATGGCTCCGGCGCATTTGGCCTTTTTCTTCACGAGTCAAAGTTCACGGACGCGAACTGGCTCTTTCTGTTATAACCGAGTTTACAGTTTATATTATTATACCTATACTCATTTGCTTTATTTTACCTTGTATCGAGAAAGAAACGAAGAAAATGTAAAAAATTTTATCACTGTTTTTTTTTTGACAAAAAATCGATTGCAAATTCCGCTCGGAAAAGAGCTTAAACACAAAAATTTCCGCCATTTGGGTATAATTTTTTTTTTAATTTGGTAGAGTGGTGATAAATTTCTACTGATATAACTTGACTCTGTATGAAATCGAAGTAGGAAGAGCGATAACGTTTATGGGAGAGGTCTTATATGCACTGTGGCGCGATGCTCTTATTGCGAGAGACGCTTCGCGAGAAGCCACCTGGCGGAGCGCTGGCAAAACGCCGGATACCATCTCGGTGGATACGGCCGTATCGATGCATTTTATAATATCTATTGCGCCACCTATAAATGTCACACGTAAAGTTGACTTAAAATTGGACAGGTCGATGATAGAGACGAGAACAGAGAGTGTGGGGTACCTTTGTTTTTGTTCTTGAGAGGAAAGCCTTCAATCCTTAAAATTAACGAGTCTCTCACACAGGAATAAGGCAGCATATGATGAGAGAATGACGCAAAAGTCTAGCCTCCCCGTCTCGTTGCGCCGTGAGAACGAGACAGATGAATATGAACGACCAAAAGCGATTCAGATGCCAGCGGCATCTCATTTGGTATAACGTGTGTGTAAAACGACTTGAGATATGAGCCTTTTTGACTTTTAGCGGTTGGCCCTGGATTCATATCCAGTTGTATAGGTTCCGTTTTGATGGCTCACAAATCTTCGTTTCACGGTTGACTATATACACCCAACACTCGTACTTTGCATTCTTAAACCATGAATCGACTCTTCCTCCCCCATTTTTCGAAAGCCCTACGGGACTCATCGTCTGCTCGCTCGTCGTCCTTTCCTCGTCTATATTCGACGTTTTGTTCCTTTTGCCCACCTTCTCTCCACACCATTCGACTCTCACTTTTTATTTTACCATCTCCCGCCTTCCATCTCGTCTTTCTTTCTTCTGCGTGCTTCACTATTTAGCCACGTGACTCGAAGGAAAGGAATGTTCGGTACAAACGCGCATACGTCTTGAAAAATATGGATTGATTGAATTTAAATGAGGAAGAAAATTTATGAAAAAATTCGTATATTAGCAATTTGAATAATGTTAATTGCTTGTAACATAATTATTATTTATGTAAAAAGTGTATTTGTATAAATTTGGGCAATTTAACGAATTTTCAACTTGACGAATGAATTTTTCATCCGATTCGAGCGTAAACTGTAAAAATCTTTTGGGGTTTTTCGGTTCAACATCGACAGTTCCCACCTCGATCATGAATCATCTTCAAAATTTGTATATTCTCTCTCGCGCTCCTCGAAAAAAGTCAAAATATATTTTCTTCCTTTTTTTTTTCATTCCAAAATTCATTCTCAAAAATTTTGTTGGGCCTAAAATTTGTTTTTTAGATACAACAAGACTTGTCTTTATAACAAGACTTGTCTTATACAACAAGAGAGCAAAGAAATTCTATGCATTTCAAAATATTCCGCTATCGTTGAACACTCGCGACGATAAAACAGCGACTTGGAAAGGGAGGGGGGGAGAGAGAGAGAGAGAGGGAGAGAGAAACGGGGAATTTTAATACCTCATTCACAATCCTCTCTTCGGGGAGGAAGAGAGAGAAAGACATTTTTGCACTTTTCTTCTCGCTTCCCATTATATTCTTAATCTCTTCATTCTTCATCTCTCCACTTCCCTCATCGCCATTTTTTCTTTGTCGCTCCTTTTTCTCAACCAATTAACGCAATACGCGGCTGAACTCACAGGCGCGTCGCTTTACATTTGCCAGAAAGTTTTCAAACTTTATACGAATTGTTAATTGGAGCCTCGAGCCCCCTCCCACCCCCTGACTTTATCCCTCATCGTTGTTGATGAGCTCGCGAATTATCATCCTCTCCTTTCTCAAATACTTCTCCACGCAGATAGTCTCGGGGTAATACTCAACTCTCGTTTATATTTTTCCAAGTACACGGAGAGAATAGTCCTGGAAAAATTACCGTGCTTGCCACTGTAAAGTGGAGGCAAGCACGGTAATTTTTCTAGGACTTTTCTCTTCGTGTATTAGCTCGACCCCCCGCGTTCCGCCAACTTGAATTTACACACTCAGGGGACACCCTTGAACCTTTTTTCAAAAGTAAAATTTATTCTGTAGTAGCTTGCAGAAAAAATGGCTAGATTGACTGGGCTGGAACGTTTGTACCGTCATCATTTTGCTGTAAGTTCTCATAATATAATTTCTCGATTTTAAACTTTATCTCATAATTTCCTCGCACAATTCTTCTTCTGTCCTATAAAATTTGATTCTTCTCACAATAGGAATTTGAGAATTCCATTTTCGTTCTAATTTGAATTTCTTCATTATTTTCTGAATAAAAAAAAAAAAAATCTCAACGAGGAAATAAACGCGGGACAGGATTCCTCGAAACTGCAGTGCTACATTTGCGGTTCTCTCATTTCAATGATATTCACGATTTTATATGACGCATCAGCACACGAGAGCAGAAGCTTACGTGTATATTAATTTGCATACGCTATTCGACCGAGGCTCATAATTTTTACGGTGAGACTATATTGCACGAGTCTCTGGGTTCGCGGTCACCTCAGCAGAGTGTGATCATCTCTTTTTTTTTTATTTTTCTTTGTCCCGATCTGTCTCATATCTTCCGGACACAAAAGTTACACGACAAGGTCTCCGCGTCGAGATAAAACTGTAAGTGGGGGCTCACTTTTTTTTTATTCGTATCAATTATTCAGTGGAAAACGACCAAGTGGAAAAATGATTTTTCCGCTTCCTCCTTCGATCTATACGGCTCAGCGGACTAAAACAAGAAAAAAAAAAAAAAAAAAATTATCGGAGTCTGCGTTGAGAGCGATGACGAATTTGTTATTCTTTTCCACTGGGTATGTGAGAAAGCATGAAAAAGCTATGTAGCCTAAGAGCGACACGGTTAAGGTGGCTCATCAGTGAATTAAAAAACCGGCGATACGAATGAAACTTCGGGAGAGTGTTATCTAAGATGCAATGAACGCTCTCTCAAAATTTCAGGGTATATTGCCAGGCAAATTATTGCGAACGAGTAATTTAAAATTACCTATTTTAGCATGGGTCTTATGGCAGTTGATTCCATTTTCACCGGAAGTGACACGATACCTTTTGATAAAGACGAGAGTTCTTATTCAAATTTCGAGTATTGAAAGATGGAATCGTGAACTTTCCAATGGTATTTAAAAAATTGTGTCTTGCCAGGGATTTTCCCGAGAAATTTAATCGCGAAAGTCATCGTGTGTGCAAATCTCGGATACAATATATATGTCTGTCATTCTGCACGCGAGGAAACATATGAATATCAGCTATCGTTTTTGACTTGATCGCTCTGACAGCGTTAAATACTTTTGTCAGTTGAGACTTTATTTATATTATTTATAATAAATTATGAATAAAATATCACGGGAAACGTCATCGAAATTCATAAATTTTATTTAGACAGAGTATTTAGAAAATATTATGATAGGTTTTATGATTTTTTTTCACGTCACGATTTTTGACTGTTCTGTCACTGATGGGCCGCCTTAAATAACGCAGCGGGAACGTTCGATCTCGCGTATTATAATGTATAGATTCACGGCTGCGGTCGCGACTCGCGTTTATACCATGACTCTTATATAGCTAATACACGGTCACGCGTTATTCATGCATCGTCGTTTCCATCGCGATATCATTGAATGATATTAGCTCGTGGAAACTGTGTCAGAAGCCTGCATCCAGGGCAATCATCGAACTACATAATTCAGATATGTCCGTCCGAGCGAATCGAAATACACTTGAATTTCTCCAATTTTCCATTATACAACCGTGCGAAAATTCTTCAACGTTTCCAGCATTCCCTCGGTTTCCTAATGTTTTAGACAACAATAAAAAAAAAAGAAAAACTATGAAGAGAAAAAAAAAAAAAAACATTACTCCGATAATCATTCTAGACTCGAGAATACTTTTATTTTGTCTCCTGTTGTATCTGCAGAGGTTTTGTTAAATTTTTTTTTAATCCAATAAAGGGTTGATATTGGAAAGTTCATTGATCTCTCTGCTCATTGATGGTGGACAGAGTCGACTCGTATATATTGTACGAGAGAGTCTCTTTTGATCTTTTTCGCATCCGCAATGTCCCGGAGCTCACGTAAATTGAAAGAGAGTGGAATCGCGTATTCGCTTCACTAATGCATATATATATTGTAATATTTTGGTAAAATCATCGAACAACGGATAAATATGGGGCGGAAGGATTTTTATTATTAATCGTCACGAGACTTTCTCTTTTTATTTGACTGTCTCAATTAGTCTAGACGTCACGCTTCAACCAAATCCTGATCAAGACTGTCTTTTCAAATAATCTTAACGTCGTCACGTCAACCCAAAACTCCGTCTCTCTTTTGTCTGTCTTTCCACTCGTTCTCATCCTATGCCATGGAATCGTTGATATCCCGATTCCTCTCTCATAATCGTTACACTACCCCCCACCTTTTTTAAGTTGCCGCCCCGGCAACTCCCTAATTAAACTAGGATGTGGTTGTCATGGTCCATCCAAGTTCTAAACCTTGCTACACTGTCCTGGTATTCACCCAAGTCCCGAGGGAAAACCATGACTAAAAAAACCTGGGAAGGACAGTGTGTACATTTCAGGAGCTAAGTAAAACAACGGATTCCTACTTTTAGCTGTTCGGTCTTTGTCACCTAAAAGTCCATCCTTAAAAATTACATTTCAAATGATAAATGTTGATATTCTTCAATGTTCTTTCTTCTTTGTAAAGGTGCGACGTTACCCAACCTATCGATGTTGCATCGCTCTTTATCCAAGTAACGTCTTCGTTGGTTCAACAATTGTAAATTATAACAATTCAAAAACTGAAGGGATTGAGATGAGACGGAAAAGTCTCTTTAGTCTCTCCGGGTACACAAATAACCTGTGATACAAGAAAGAAAAGAAACATATATCGCATATTTTCCAAGAAAATCAAGTCTTTTAAATTAAATACATCTCTTTCAAAAGTCTTACATAATTGTAACATTATTCTCTTTTTTTTTTTTTTTTTTTTTTTTTTACACAAAAAGAAATCAATCAACCCGAAATAATCCGACATTAATGCCCTCATGGAAAGATTTTTTTTTTTTTAAAATACTTTTATTTATCGTCCTTTTTCTTTTTCCATCGGATGTTGTTCTCCGAACAGAATTGAGCATACTCAACTTCTGTTCACAACGATGCCGAACTAAGATCATAAACCGGGCTTTTCTCCAGGAAACTTTAAAATATTCCTGCAACCTGAATTATTATTAATAATACAGGTTGTATTTGCTTGCCATGGAATATTCTAACCCCACTGCCAAGAAAGCCACAATCAAGCAATTACCGAATTCTTATCAAGCCTGATAAGCCAATCAGCATCCACTTCCAGATTCTCCGGAAACCCTTCCAGAACGCTATTCTACACTTTTCCTGGTGTAATCCGAATTAGCGTTCAAGGCTCCAGACGAGCAATCCAACATCACTTTCCGGCATTAATGCTCACAGAACTGGCACCAGTACATTTAAAAGTTAAAAAAATTCATTTTCAATCTTCATAAGGAGCCAACCGATCGATAATTTGAAGCGAAGTGTGATCAGTTCGAATTGTAAATTGTCGGCCAATAAGGAAATGATGGAAATGAACGACAGATCGAATCACGGCTAAAAGTTCTCGGCGAGTAACACAGTAATTTTTTTCAGCGTTGTTGAAAACCTTGCTAAAGTAACTGATCACTTTTTCTTCTCCAGATTGAATTTGGGACAATACAGCTCCAATTCCATTGTTTGAAGCATCGGTATCAAGAATAAAAGATTCAGTAAGAGACGGATAAGCCAAAATGGGAGGGGAAATTAGTAATTTCTTTAGATCTTCAAATGCAACGTTGGCATCTGTATTCCATTCAAAGTTAATCTTCTCTTCGGTTAAACGATGCAGAGGTTTTGCAATTAAAGCAAAATTCCTGACGAACTTTCGATAATAAGAACTGAGTCCTAAAAAGCTTCTAAGTTCTTTTTTGTTCTTTGGAATTGGCCAATTTACAATTGTTGACGTCTTTTCCGGACAAGTTTTAATACCTGACCCCGAAACAACGTGTCCTAAATAATGTACTTCTTTTTTTTTTTTATTAAAAACACATTTTTTTGGATTCACCTTCAAATTAGCTTCTCGAAGTCTGTAAAATACTTGTTTTAAATGTTCCAGGTGTTCGGTGAAAGATTTGCTAAAAATTATAATATCATCTAGATATACAAGACAAATTTTCCAAGTTAAACCTTTGAGAACAATGTTCATTAATCGAATAAAATTTGGAGGGGCATTGCACAGTCCGAAAGGTAAAACCTTGAATTGCCACAATTCATTTCCCATCGAAAAAGCAGTTTTTTCTTTATCTGAATCTTTAATTTCGACTTGCCAATATCCACTTTTTAAATCAATGACGGAAAACCAAACAGCACCAGCCACTGCATCAAGAATTTCGTCAATTCGTGGAACAGGGTATGAATCTTTTCTTGTGATGTTGTTGAGGAAACGATAATCGATACAAAATCGAATAGATTTGTCTTTTTTTTTGGTATGAATACAGGAGGGGAAGAAAAAGGACTAATGCTGGGTTAAATTACACATTGTTCGATCATTTATTCTAAGAGTTTGACAGCTGATTCTCTATATTGAATCGGAATACGTCGAGGCGATAATTTGAACGGCTTCGCATTTCCGATATCAATTTTATGTTTAATTACGTTACAACGTCCTAAGTCGTTTGAATCCTTTGCAAAATTCGTTTCGAACAAGATGATGAACCCTCGAAACTGTAATATTTGTTCTTCGGATGGCAAATTCAAAGAAGTTTTGAAAATTACTGAGAGATGCTCGGGGATTTGATCATTTTTATGGTATTTATCTGAGAAGGTATAGTGTACCGAAACGATTCGTTCTGAATCTTTAAGAAAAAGTTTTTGCTTCAATAGAGATTTGAATCCGTCGAGTAAACCTGATTTTTGAAGAAAATCCAAACCAAGAAGACAATCTCCTTTAATCTTTGCGAAAACAACATCTAATTCAATCGAAAAGTTCCCGACTTGAATTGTTGTAGAGCGAATGGTTTCATAAGGGAAATTTTCCCGAGATACGGTCAAAATTTTCAGTCGCTTTGATATTTTTTTTTGAGCGAGTGAATCAAATTTGCAAAAGTATCAGAATTTGCGAGTGTGATCTCCGAACCAGTGTTTATTACCATCACACACGATTTGTTTGCGATTTTTCTGATCAAAGTCAAATTTAATGTTAAATTAGGTTTGTTCGTATTAGAGAAGATTTGTTGAGTTTGTACTAGTCGAGTCGATTCGTTTTTCGACTCGACTTTCTCTAGTTTTTTTGGAATAATGTTTTCGGAAATGTGTTTTGAAATCTGTGAAGAAGAAGGTGCGTTCCTACAGAAACGTTTAAAGTGGCCAATTTCACCACAAATCCAACATTCAGGAGGACTCCGTTTCTTTGCACTCAGATCATTCGAAGAGTTATTATCAAAACTTTTATTTGAACTGTTAGAGATACCAAGGTTTGAGTTTCTTTTCTTAAGATTTTTATCATAGAGATTCTGAGGAAACTCCTTGTTTTTTAACTCAAAATATGAATTTTTTTTAAGGAGATTTATCGCCTGAACTTCTTTTGCACGAATTAGAGCAACTTTGAGAGAAGAGATATTTTCGATTCTAAGAGTTCGACGAATATTGTAGTTCGCAAACCCGGAAATGAAATGGGCACAAGCGATTTTATCTCGGGTCTCTTTGTTCGATTCAGGAAAAGCCAGCAGAACTAGGCGTTTCAGATCGGTCGCAAAAATGGCGAGATCTTCATTATATTTTTGTTTCCTTGCATTAAATTCGTTGAATGAGATTCGAAAATTGGTTAGCACCAAAACTGAAATCGAGAGCTTCCTTAAGCTTAAAAAAATCTTTGATTTCCTGTGTATCGAGACTGTCTAGAACGGATCGAGCGGGACCTCTGAGTGAGGATGCAAGAACGATGGCTTTCTCTTCAATAGAATAATTATTGAAAATCGCGATCATTTCGAATTGCTTATAATATTGATCCCACGAATTAGTGCCATCGAAAGTATCGAGTTAAAGAAAATTCGATGAGTGACGAGTTATTGAATTCGAATGATCAGAGACGATCGTGTTTGAGGGAGGCAACACAGGAGTTACTGAATTGATTTCGTTATGAATAACAGCTTGAGTCGATATTTGAGAAACAGGAGGATTTGAAGCAATAGGAGGAGATAAAGAATTAGAATTAGAAGAAGGAACAATATCTGAGGGTTGTGTCCTTGTTGGATTGATCTCTGCCAAGATACAATGGGCTGTTTCTTTCGCTGCTTCTCTTGATGCAATTATCGTAATTTCACGAGTAGCTTGAGCTACAATTTCTCTAGCTGTTGTTGAAGCTGCTTCCAGAGCTGCTTCGATTGCTGTTTCTTTGAACCGATTTAATTCTGTTTCATAACGAACAGAATTGTCTTCGATCATTTTCCGAAGTTCTTCTCTCAACTGGTCAATACGATCAGGTTCACCGCTTTCTTCTTCTCGAGAAGTAGCTCGTGTTCTCCGATACGGCATGATTAATTGTAATCACGAATAATCCAAAATTTTTTTTATTGTTTTTTTATTTGAACTTTTGTGTGCGTGGGTTCGCTGAAACACTTCTGACACCAAATGTAATATTTTGGTAAAATCATCGAACAACGGATAAATATGGGGCGGAAGGATTTTTATTATTAATCGTCACGAGACTTTCTCTTTTTATTTGACTGTCTCAATTAGTCTAGACGTCACGCTTCAACCAAATCCTGATCAAGACTGTCTTTTCAAATAATCTTAACGTCGTCACGTCAACCCAAAAACTCCGTCTCTCTTTTGTCTGTCTTTCCACTCGTTCTCATCCTATGCCATGGAATCGTTGATATCCCGATTCCTCTCTCATAATCGTTACAATATATATATATACGATATATATATCGTTGGTTCTATATATATATATATATGAGTCGTACGTAATGACTCATTAGTGTATCCCCTAACAGACCGCATTAATGTTCCTCTTAACCTCTGGGGGTCTGTTCCATATCCGGTTGATCATCTCGTCGTATAGTCTTTGGAACAGAGACCGAGCAGATGATATTCCGCGCGCCCATCAGCTCTGTGTCCACTTGCGTCATCATCTGGTACATCGCATCGTATGCCTTTACTAAACCTACTTCACACCACAATTGGGTTCTGCGCTACGTTGGGCTCTGCGTGTACCCATGACGGAGTGTGTCCGTGTGCGAGCGTCTTTTGATAGTCCAAAAAAATGTCCGTTATAAGATCGCTGTCATGTTTAAGGGCAAACATCGCGTGTACCAGTTTCATTATGCAAATGATACTGGAATAAATGATCAACTGGCACGAGAGAAAATTTTACCGGATATTCACGTATAGTTATAGACACGGTCAAGTGAGAGACGGCGACGTAGAATAATGAATGAACCACCATCGTCATGCTGCGGTTATTCATCTTCATATTCTGATTCACAAGGCCACGATGGCTTCTCTCGATGTATTTATGTGCCATACGACGACAAAGTCGAATGTGTGAATGTCGAGAAGAAGAAAAAGAAGTCGACGGACACACAGGTAAACCTGCTCGCGTACACCTCGCTGATGCAGTCATGCCTCATGACGATGATGATGATGATAATGATGATGATGAAGAGTCTCGAAGCGAAAATTTGACTCCCCTCTAGACAACACGTTTGGCGACTTACTAATAACATACTTTTCGGTATATCATTCAATCGCCATTAGCCCAGTGACCGACTTTTTTTTATCATTTTTTTGCAATGTCGTTTCACTTGACGTAAAATGTAATTTAAGGAGAGAGAGCTTACGGGGATTATCGGCATTCTCAGAAGTCATGAATCGCACGTGATGGAAAAAGAAAAACACAATTAGAGCCAAGCACGTACATTATGTCATACGCAGCAGTTGACAGAGCGGCAAATGAATAACAAATCGGTGTGAGCTGGAGAACCCGCGCGCGAGACGAGAGACGCACTAAAAACTATAAACTCTCGTTACGCATACACGCTCATTTATTTCTCGACGATAAAACGACCTCTATGCGAGGAAGGTGAAATTACATGACATCATCCAGCAGCGCTGGGAAAAAATATTTTTATTTTTTATTTATTTATTTTTTTTTCTACGAGCCGCTGGAACGTTGCTCGGTATTTTCTTTATGAAGCTTCTCCGCTGATGTGGCGGGAATATAAGTGGTGCAAAATCTTTCAAGTTCATCTCTCATACGTGCATGTCAATACTGAAACTTCGAATTATCATAAAAGCTAATCACGAGATTTCCTTTCACACCTCGTTTGCCTTGACCGACGCTTCTCTCGTCTATGCATAATTATCATAGCTATATATATATATGTTTACTATACGTTCCACGATCAATGGAAGCAAAACACATTGAAGAGAGAGAGAGAGAGAGAGAGAGAGAGAGAGAGTGCAGCAATTAATTTTTCCACTGCGTATATCAATCACGTGATCCGGAAATGATTAATTATGATATGAATATTTATGAATTTTAAATTGTCATGCATGGGAGTGATCGATTTTTTTAAACTCAAAAACCACCGAATAAAGGCTAACGAGAAGAAAAAAGAGTGCAAATTAGAAACTTGCATATCGCTTCTTCCTCATTACTTTATCTCGACCATACAAAGCTCTCTCTCCGTGAGATTTTCAATTTTGGCTTTCTCATAGAGGAAGTTTTTTGGTCGAGATAAAATAATGTATGGAAGCAATGTGCATGTTTCTAATTTGCACACTTTGTCCGCGATTTTGATTTAAATAATTCAAAATTTTCAACGTTAGTTCAAAGTGATTTCATATGTTTTCAACATAACAAAACGGCAGAAAATTAGTTCGTCATTTTTCGGCTAAATCAGTACCGTTGAATAATTCACATGGTCAATCGATCTTATGATGTGGCATAACTAAAATTTTAAGGGGATACCTCTGCAACAAAACTTTTCCCTATCCGTGCTAAAAATCTGAAAAAATTCACGCATTTACAGTTTTACACTTGAAAACTGATCCGCGTCGGATCGATGATAAACTATAAGAACTATTCTAGAGATAAAAATATTTTTTGGTCCACAAATTGTAATTCATAAAAAATCTAACGCTTGTTTTTTCAAAACTGTTTTTCGAACGCACACGTCAATTTTCAAGGTTTCATGTTGATTGATGTGGAAGCTAATCGATAAAAAAAAAAAAAGAAAATCGTTTTTTCATTTAGGCAAGGTCTGTATCCGAGTAATTCACTCTTACACAAAGATGCCTGAGTATGCTATACATTTAGCATGTATATTATAATAAGTCGAAATTAAAATTTTAGCGATAAGTCGAATGAAGTAACTGCAACGACTTTATTTATTAATTTACTCGGAAACAAAACTGATAATATCCAATCAGAGTCGACTCCTCCGGGGAAAATTTTTTTTTCATATGGCCAGACAAAAATTCTACAACATTTTGATCTCGAATTTGACCCGATGAAATTACATGGAATTATAAAACACTATAAAATTATATAAAATGATATGAAAATTTGTAATACTGTAAATTTGATATAATTTTACGTGATTTCATAAATTTGGATAAAATATTATAAAATAAATATAAATATAAATTTCATAGAATTATATCTGATTAAATAAAAACATTATTATCTCCCAGGCTATATATTGCTCCATGTCAATTGTCACAGTCAAGCTGGGTACGAATTAGACGAAAAATAAAAAGACCTTTCGACCTTTCGATCTTTACGGTCGAAATCACATTGTTATACTTCAGGTATAGAAGAGAAATGTTAATCACATATCCTACATAAGAATGTAGAAAAATTTCATAATTTCTGTCGTGTGGTAAATAGAGCATTTCTCGAATATCAAAATCTAAAAAATAGATTAGCTCCCTATATCAATCAACATTAGAAACTTGAAATTTTAGGTGTGCGTTCAAAAAACAGTTTAGAAAAAAACCGAGTGTTAGATTTTTGATGAATTCAAATTTTTGGACCAAAAAATATTTTTATCTCCGGAATGGTTCGCAGTTTATCATCGATCTAATGTGGATCTGTTTTCTAGTATGAAACAGTACATGCGTGAATTTTTTCAGATTTTTAGCTCGGATAGGGAATAAGTTTTTTTTTTAGCGGTAAGTATCCCCTTAAGGAACATTAGTGCCCCCTGGTTTATTTAAGTGGCAAGTTTCGGCTCGATATTAGAAAATTTACGAAAGTTAGAGCAAGCATATTATTTTCCATGTATAGGTACAATTGAAAAATATTACAAAATTGAAATAAAAAAAAAATCTTAAACTCTTTAGCGATCTTTTTCAAGCTCAATGTCGAAAATTGGTGTCACCTATAGCTTATTTTTATGCAAAGTGTTGGCTCGATAGTGGTAAATTCACGAAAGTCAGAGTTAACATACCATTTCTCATAAAAATTTAAACTTAAAAAAAAATTTCATGAAGTCTGAACCCCTTCGATGGATATCCTCTCCAAATTCAATAACAATTATCCTTGTCTCCTGGCCTATTTATGCAAGAAGTTTCGACTCGATAGCTGAAAATTTACGGAATTTGGAACGAGCACAGATTATTTTTTTTTAATTCTAAATTTTATAAAATCTGAAATTTTTCAGCAATTATGACAAAAATTATAACGATCTATGGGGGTTCACTTCTCTACTTGTGTGAAAAATTTGGGCACGATTGTTCAAGGCGTTTTGAAGATACAACTTTTTGAATTTTTCAATTTTTCTAATTGTCATTTATTGTCCATTTGGAACATTTTAAGCACTCTGAAGTGTAAATCTCGAAAAACAGAAATTTCCATGCAAACAAAGCTCTATGAGGAAGCAAAATTCGAGTCTGCTTCATTAACGACCGAACCTCTCAACGATATTTTCATTCTCTCGAATATATTGAATGCATAATTGTGAAAAAATTGGAAAAATTGTAATATTTTTTTTTTTTCGCATTCAGCGAAAAAGAATGCCCGGACTGCACAATATATCCCGCTAGTAGATACATCCATAGTATACGTATACGCGTTTATGGTTCAGCTACCCAAGCCTCTCGCTTTCGCTCACTCACTGGCAACCATTGTCCTGTAATTTCCAACTGGCTGGCCTCGTCAAAATTTTCGTTTGACCAATCAAGACTTCCGAGAAGGCACACAACGAAAAGGAAAACGGCAGGGGAAAAAGCATCGAATATCGAAAGTACATAAAAAGAGTTCAAAGAAGAAAAAAATCGAATCACTGCTTCGTTGCAATTGCCATTTTTTTTGTCCAATTCCCATGCGCGGTGAACGTTAAACATACACTGTAAAAAATCAGGGGTGTCAATTTGGTACGGTGTTAGTGGTTAAAATCTGTGGTGTTATCGGCAGCACCGTTCTGATATCATGGTTGACCTCGTACACTGTATATCGGTGTTGAGCAATTTTTCATCAAAATTTAACACTAAACCCAGTGTTTCACCACATCGCGCACAATTTTGTCATGAAAGTACACCGTTTATCTTCTGATACGACACCACTCTAATGTCGTGATTAGTTAAATCCGGTGTAAATATATGCTTTGAAGGCGCAGTTGAACTCACCGACTGAGTGCTATTTCAATTAAAATTATAATTCATTTCGGCAAACAACTTTGGAGATATACAGACTTAAAGAATGAACCCGGAATATTTATTAACGGCATGTTAACGCCGTTCTGAGCGAATATCTCCCGAGTGGCGGTGTTAGCTAGAAACGAATTTGCGTTGCACTTGTTCGGTGGTAATTTTTTACACATGACGGTGTTGCGCATATACTGAAATATACGACTTAATGTGTGAAATTTAATCGCCCAAAATAATCATACATAAATTCGTTTGGAGTCATAGGATACACCGAATGGTGTATGAGAACTCGTATACTAATATCATTTAAATACAAGAAACTCATAAGGAATCAATAGCGTAGTGGTAGAGCGTCGGTCGTTAGGTAGGTCGTTAGGTAGGTCTCAGGTAAAATCTCAGGTAGGCTCAAAATTAATTTCGACGGAAAAACGTCCGCGCTTCGAAGCCGGAAACACTCGTGAAAAATAATCATTTCCAAATTTTTAATTTTTTTTTTTAAATGGTTATTTAAGGGTCGAAAGTGCTGAATTCGTCGATTGGAGGATAGTGGGTTCAAATCCCGGTCAACGACTTTTTTTTTTTTTTTTTACAGGATTTTCAAAAATAATGGATCAACTGTTTTCAATTCATTCATCGATCATTCCTAATTGCTAATTTATAAATAATAAAAAATATTTATTATGCCAATTTGACCCGCGTTTTTCATTTGGCTCCATTGACACGATAAATGCGTACAAAAATAACGAACTTAAAGTGTGTTGTTATAACACACTGTAAAGTGTTAGAATCCACTGTAGAATCCGTCTTGGTGTCAAATCGGATGAACCGCAGTCTGGTGTCAACTATCAATACTTAACACCGGACAATCAACACCAACAGGTCACACAGAGCGGGGTGGACCACTATAGAATTCGTGAGCGGTGTTGAATTAGTGTTGAATTTAACACCACATTTTTTACAGTGTATATACGAAAATTTCATTTACATATTTTTTTTCTCTCCGTTTTATGAAATTCAACGAGTAACTCGGTTCTTCTTGAGATAACAACGGGGAGCAGCATCTTTCGAGTTTGTTCAATCAGGAATTTAATATCCGAGAATGCGCGAAATATAGCACTGAAATATTTCGCGAACTTAATCCGACCTCGGAGAAAACTCGTCCGCGCACGAGGTTGTAACATATTTTCTCCTTGAGTCTCGCGATCATTGAAGTTATTAAAAATTTTTAATACCTCGCTGCAACGAGTAAAAAAAACGAGGCCTTTTTTTCCTCGTCACCCAGACCCGTGTCTCATTATTCTACGGGAGATTTTCTTTTTTTTTCTACACACGTAGCACTATAAATTTTTTGACGTCGATCTTATAATTTTTTTCATTAACGCTTATTATTATTCTTCTTTATATACCACCAGTCGCTGATTCAATTGAGAATAGATTGAAATTCTTGCCAATGGATATTCGTCACGAATTAATCACGATAAAAGCTGCGAGGCAATGAAATATATTTTGCATCGAAGCATCGCTATATATATATCGTTAGGATCGATGATCGATATCTCATTAGTGAGAATCCTCGAGAGAGCGCGAGCGACGAGAGGATTGTGTGCGCGGATGTGAAATAATATTTCTCGGATTTCTCGAGACGCGGAGAGCGCAGGTTTTAATATGAGCCAACGATGAGGTCCCAATGATTCTTCGGCTGTGATTAAAAAGCGAGTGACTGGAAAGTTTTTCGTTATTACTTATTCCGACTCGGAACACCCCGCAACGGCATCTCGTTAATTTTTTTTCCATAATTCGCGGTTTCACCGGAGCACTGACGTATGATAGATATCTTATGGAATACATATATCTAAAATCGCGGCAGGGATTCTCATGCTCCTGTAATCAATATATATTGCACACCTTATTATGTACCGCAAGAGTACTCTGGACTTTATGTATACTTGGCAATAATGCATTTTTCATAATAGTAGTAAGATTGTAGAACTCTGCGGGGGAATTCCGGAACGAACAAAAAGCGAAAAAATAGTATTGGCTTATCCGCAGCGTATATACATTATATATATATATACCAGTTGTTGATCCGGCTTTTCAGGCTCTCTCGTAATTAATAATTCGCCCTCAACCGCGTCTCTTCGCGCGCTTCTCTGCAGCACTCTCCCTCGTCCACTTCCCCAACCGGTTTACCGCACTCTTTTCCTCTTCCACCGATGGATCTTCAATATTTAAATCTTCCGCCATCAACACGCGATGTGTGTAAAACCTCTCGCAGAGCGTCCGTGATTCACAGGAATTCAAGAGAGAGAGAGAGAGAGAGATAGAGAGAGATACAGAGAACGAGAGAGAAATTTACCTGCAAAGGGACTCGATAGTGGAATTCGCGACTATCTATACAAGCTGAATCCTCATGGGCTTCTCTCGTTGTGGCTTGTCGTGAGTTTGCAGCTATATAGCCAACCGGATCCCATCATCAGGCAAAAGGTCTTGACCCGTATCACTTCAACTCGTTGGTTGAGCGGTATTTGCGTCCTTTTGCTTCTCAGCAATCCATATATTACGTGGTATCCATTATTTCCTAAGCACTCGCTCGCTCGCTCGCTCGCGGTTCTCCATCTTACACTCTGTCGTTCGGATGTGATGTCGTCGCATTTTCCTGGTCGTCGGCGTCGTGTTGTACCCGATATATTGTCGTTTGGATCGTGAGCGAACGTCCGTTAGCGTGTGACACTTGTGCCTCGTTATAACGTGACTATAGTCGCGGAGACATCCATTTTTTTTTTTTTTTCGAATTACGTCCGCCAACAATAGCCGTCCATCCACTCCGAGTCTCTGTCGCTCATCCTCGATTTCTCAAAGCATATTATATCGCATATACGCGTAATATATAGCAATCTCTATGAGCCATCATTTTACACACACGCCCGCGCGCGTTGCATAGAAAACCGAGAAGCGCCCATTATTACTCTCGCGAGTGTGAGTGACTTGGGCTTATTCGAACGCGTCAGAGAATAAAAAGAAAAAAATGGCGATATAGATATACGTGGCATTTTTTGCCAATCGATCTCTGGACTTTGAGTCTTGTTGACATTTCTTTACTAAACTTCGGGGCAATCTTCGATGTATCCAGTTTCATAAGAAAAGAAACCAGCACCAAATGACTCGATTGGATTTGGCACATCAAATCTATAGGTACCATGACTCATATTTGTGGTCAGAGGTAGTCATGATCACATGTAAACTCGTAGCGGTAAAACGTTTGCTCTGTTTTGAAAAAAAATCAGTGTGCGTATATTGTCGAATGTTTGAGATATTTATTGTTGTCGCTTTATTCGCGCGCTGATTGATTGTTGATCGAGGCTAAGCTGCACATGGTTATACAGGAAAGCATTGGAGCCAAAAAATGATTACCGCTGATTACCATGAAGTTAGCTGAGCCGTTTGGACCGTGTATAGAGCGTTCTATGCGCATTGTTATCGTATACCAAATAATAATAATAAATATATTGCTTATTTCACGAGTTTAATTACGCGGGGTAATGAGGGTTAGGCCATTATATATACTTCCGTTTAGGCATCTGCGTAAAAACTATGCCGTGTTTCTTTATGTAAGTGCTTGTGGGAGTATTTGATATAGTAGTCTGAATAATGAAAATGTGACTTTTACACTGTAAAAAATATGGTGTTGAAATCAACACCATTTCAACACCGCTCACGCATTCTATAGTGGTCCACCCCGGCTGGTGTGATCTAGCCGTGTTAATCGTATGGTGTTGACATGGTGTAAAAAATTCACACATCATTAGTAACTCCGTATGGTGCATCGACAGTTGACACCAGAATGTGTTCATTCGATTTGACACCAAGTCGGATTTTACGGTGGTCCCGAAAACGTGATTTGGTGTTAAAAATATGGTGTCAAAAGCATATAAAATATTACGTTCCCAACACCGAACAGTGATAATTTAGCACACCGGAGGTGGTGCAATTTTGTAGTATCAACACCAAATGTAAAACACGGTTGTCTTCGTATGGCGTTAAAAGTAACACATATTACGACTCGCTGTGGTACTTCTTGCATGGCAAAGTACTTCGAAGTCTGTCGTTTGGCTACAAAAAATGGGACTCGTCGGTGTTGTCACGTTACACTGTTTGTCGTTACGCCAGGCAGCAGTGTTAACTTGAGTTTACCCTATATGGTGTACCCTACAACTCCAAACGAGTTTACATTACAATTATTGGTTGGTTATATTTAACATATGATCGTGTTACCATATATGAATATGTAACACGACAATGAGTGGAATATAACCTCCGAAGAGTTGAAGGTAAATTCTTTTCGTGTCACACCCCTTCCCATGATATACCAGAAAGTGTATTCGGATGTGATAACTCTACTGCCAGGTAACCTGTTAAACAGTGTATTTGGATGATCAATAAAGAAATCAGTAAAATATGGGCAGCTATATGGGCAGCTATATGGGTAGCTCAGATACGGGATATAACTAAAAGTATGCGTTTAAGTTTTTAAAATACAACACAATTTTTTCTCCAAGTATAAATATATTAGGGTGGTCGTTGATTTTTAACATATGATTGCCACCCCTTGAATTGATACATAATGATGAGAAATCCATGTGTAAATTATTTCAGATTTTTAGCTTGATTGGAAAGGGTGTCGAAATCGATTTAAAATTGGAAAAAAGGTTTTTACTGGAGAAAGAAATCTGTCAATTTTTGATTTAAAAAAATAACTACTTTCGAATCACTTTGATCAGATTAGAAAAAACATACGCGTAGTAAGCACGCGCGTAGGAAGTGAAACTTTCCTATATTGAGTGCGTAATACGTGTAGAGAGAGAAAGAATGACAGGGAGAGGCAATGATGAGAAAAGCGGAAAGTTGCAAGAGATTTTTCAATATATGTAAAAAATAATTCAGTTTTTATTCATAATTATCAAATATTAAATTATATACATATTCTAATTAATGAATATAGTCCCATTATGGGAGTATAAATAAGTACAGATAAAAGACAGTATGTAATATTAGGTTGTCTAGCACCTTTGACTGATGCGATAATTGCTTACAAAGATCCGTAATAGATATACATAAAACAAAATATAAGTACAGAAGATCTGATAAAAAAAAATGATTATGAAACCAGTCATAAATTCAAATAATGCGATATTTGTGTACAATATAGAAATCGAGAGTACCAGAACTTTGGTGATGTTCGTAAGCAGGATAGTGTTTCAAGTTTTCCCCTAAAATGAAAGAGTTTTGGCTAATGTTGGTTATTCGTTCATTTTTTTTCACTAATTTGGTACAAATCACGATTTACGAGCAAATTATGCAGTAAGATGCTTACGAGTTCTAATACCGGTCTGTACTCGAGCAGGACGTCCATCACACTGATGCGCCGTATTCCGCACGCTGCAGCCTGCACGTTCGTTGACACCAAACGAAGTCAGTGGTAACACCGACGGAATGAAATTCAAATTAACGATTTTCGCAAATCTCTATGGTGTGAGCCCGTGAAACTTTTGCACCCGATCGGTGTTACCCGTCGTATGACGGAGTGAATCAGTGCGCATAGTGGGGTTAGCTAACACCTTCGCTGGGGTGAGATCCGCTCGAATTCAATAAATCTCGACACTAGACTGACGCCATACCGAAAGTACTTCAAAAACGGTGTTGTTTCGCCCAAAAATTATGTAATCTGTGGCAAAACACTGCGCCAGTGTCAAACTTAGTCAAATTTCGATGGAATATTGCTCAACACCGACCTACATTGTACGTGGTCATTTATGATATCAAAATGGTGTCGCTGATAACACCACACATTTTAACCACTAACACCGATCCAATTTGACACCGCTTATTTTTTACAGTGTAGTGTCCAGGCTGTTATTTACGAGATTTTTATGAGGCTGAAACTAGCAGCCAGGGTGTCACGCAATTTATGTGCTGAAAATCGAATTAAAATCTATTGGTGGCATTCGCCACCACCGGAAAACTCTGAAACTATGCACGTTGACTCTGAAATATGCCTTAGCTTAATGTATTCGAGACGATGATTCACTTAAGGAAGTCAAAGCAAAGCGTTAAACTCCAGAATGGTAACATATTTGCCGAAATTTTTAAAACTGTCCGCACTGACTCTCAAGAGTGCCTAATATTTATTCGCGAAACGATTTTGCCGGAAGCTGACCAACCCACTGTCAATTTAAGGGGATTCGAATCGTATATGTTCAATGACTCTTAAGGATGTCTAATCTAAGCAATTTAATGATATAATTGTTGTTGTTGTTTCTGTTATAAGCAACTCAATGATATAATTGTTATGTTTCATCGAAAACAACACTGGAATATCGTTTTTCATCCTGGCCTCTGGGTTTTCCATTCCTCAAGTTATTAATGTCCTTGCATCAATTGCAAAAACATTAAATGTCAATATTCGGGAAATATAATTGTAAAGTCATTGTAAAACTCCAATGGACTGAATGAAAACGTGCCAGAGTTAGAGGCAACGATTTTATGTTAAGGATTGATATGTTTGCATCAAATGATGATGCAGCATCCTGCAGAAAAGACCATGTCAATGAGAGACGCATGCCATTTTTACTGGAGAAACCAGCTTAGTCTTGTGAAAAAGCTCGTTTGTGATTATCGAAAGAGACGCGCGCAAGCAAGTGAGCAACTTACTTCACACCGCACGGAGAGCTTTGTCCGTGCAGAGCTGCTACAGAGTCACAGAGTTCATGTTTTTATTCTATTAATTTTTCCCTTCAATATGCAATGATCTTGAAACTCGATTGGTAATGAGACTAACTGTAATAACAATAAGTGTTAATAATAACATTTTTACGATGTTTGAAAAAAAAAAATCCGCTGACTAGATTATTTATAAGAACCATCCATGAAGCTGGCACGTATCACTATCACGAGAAAATTATGACAAAAAATAATGAGGATGTCCCAAATATTGTACGTATATCGAGTGGACAGCTGGTAGAGCTATCGGGTTTCAATTATGCTGTTTTGACAATCGATTTTCATATATACATAAAATTATTATTACAAAAGTATCAACTCGAGTTGGAAGATATTCTCGCTTCTTATAATTGTGCGCGTGCGCAAATACGAAGAGATGAACCGTGACATATCACGACCGCGAGCACGCGCCAACGTTCGCGGTTTCCTCCGCGCGGTTCGAATATCTTCCTTGAATTTTATGTTCCCCTTGTTCGCGAGAAAACGATATTAAACTCCTCGTAAAATGCCGGAATACATACGGTGTGTATAATGTTATTCGTAAAACATCGATACTTGTTGGGCCCAGAGAAAAGTCCAGCTCGGATTTACGCGTTTCGCCTATACACGTTTGAATAATTACGCGGCAATCCGGGTCACCAAGTCTGTCAATAGTGCGGCTGCCTTGTAGTGCGGATACCAACAAACGAAAGAACAGCCAACCGTTATGCATCAAATTCTACACTATTATTGTATCGATTCTTCTTATACTTCTGCGAGCAATTAACGACATACTTGAATATAAATTGAAAGAATATCCAACAAATAAACAAGCAAAGAGTTCTAAGAAAGAAATAATTGCGACGTTTTTGCTGAATTAATAGAATGGAAAAAAAAAAAAAAACAAGGCAGCAAAAATAGCGAGCAAATTAGGCAGTTCGTCGAAGCGAAAAATAAATACAATACGTCTGTTATTCATTTTGAGTGATCTGAAATTGCAAAAAATAGGCAATCTCGACAGAATCTTTATAGGGGATAGAAAGTGCGTCAAATATTTAGCGTTGTTAATATATATCGAATTGAATCTTTGATTTTGATGGAGAGTTTCTCCACATGAGTTCACATCTATGTATGCGGATCTTAAATTTACAAATCCAGTCACGAGTATTACGGAAGTGTTGCTGCATCGACACAGTTAGTATATTTTGAACTGACGTATGCGATCATTCGTAGTTCGGACCACGACGCGAAGCGAATAAACGAGAATGATTCTGATCGAGAAACATCTGACTGAGTCATACGTTAGGGCAGATCATTGATCATCATCATCATCGTCAGTGATAAGATCTTTCGAGACTGTTGGTTCTATTATGAGCTCTTACGTATCCTATATAAGCATTCTCACATGCCTATCTGTGACGTATTACCCAGCACTCTATGTATCACCGATCCTACATTAATCATTTTCAGCATCCTCAATGAAGTATATAAAAGTTAAATAACGCGTTTATCAAAAATGTTGAAACGTAAAATATTCTTCCTGGACTGCACGTAAGTTGCGTATATGTCAAACTCTATTATTAATTACGAAAATTGGAATAGTCAGTCAGAAAAGTTTTCCATTACTCTGCATTAAAATTTAATTCGGTTTCAATCAACGGACTAGTAAATCGCTGCTATACTAACGATGAAAAAGTAGATACAATTACTTCACCGTGTCACAGACGGTTCTCTTTTTTACGTATATAGTATATATATATTTTTGTAAGAGCAGTTAGAGAGCCTCGTGTGCATTATTACCTTGCGCAGTGGTCATTAATTCTTTCATCACTTTTGTTCAACGTGCAGCTTTAGCAGTTAAACACAGGCACACACAGTACATTTATATATAGCACAAAGTTAAATACTTCTATATATATGCATGCAGACGTGTGCGTGGATTCTCCGCTGATTACTTTCCCCGGTTACACTTATTTCCACGTCATTAATGAGAAATTTATCCTCTCCACCCTAGCACCATTCGAGACATTGTGACTTGTATATTTCATTCTGTCTCCGTGTCTCAGTCGGCCTTTATTTTAGACTGTGATTGATATACTCGTCTATTATATCAATAAAATTTACCACGGAGGATGCTAATTACCGGCAAACTTACAATTAATATCTTTATGGCACATTTTTATTGTTGTAAAATTATCAAAATCATATGGAAAATATTTATTTCATATGTAAAAGTTTAATCCATAAGTTTATGAAACATTTAGGTACCTTATATTTTTGAGCAGCTTAATGAAAGATTATTAACATTTAAACGACATCGTCAGAGGGTTGAGATGTCTGTTTGAGAATTTAAAACAAAAAATTTCACGGTACGTTGCGTCTCAATTTGATAAGGTGATATCCATATCGAAACCTCATAGTTAGGAGATTAAAATTATTTGTATGAGATTAAAAATATAGATATGAGGATCCGGATCGTGAAGACGTTTGGGAAATCTAATATATATGCTGTGGGTACTCTCCTCTAGCGAGAGAGAGATCTCTTCTCGCAAGCCACCTCTCGGAGAGTCGGGCAACTGATACTGGCATCGGGGGATATAGCTGGATTTCCGTTACGATGATTTTGCATATTTTTGTAATCGAGGTGGTGAATAAATGTAATTTCTTGATATATCTGCGGATATTTCTTCTTTTCTCTGATGAGCAAACACGGAGGAAAAAAAAACAAGTTATCTTGATTATTCGTCATATAGCATGGGAGAGAAACTTTTTAGCCGGTTCACAGACGATATCTCGTGTGACACACTCTCTCACTGTGACTCTCGGTTGTAACCAAAGGATTCTCAATTTACAAACGGCGGTGTGTGCTCGCTCTACTAATTAGCTGTACTGACGAGTGAGAGTCGACGAGTCTCTCTCTCTCTCTCTCTCTCTCTCTCTCTTTCTTCCTCTCTCATTACTTGTGCAATCGAGACGATCCTACAGTGAATTCAATTTGTATTAGAATGAAGATAAGAAAAAAAATTACGGGTGGCAAGTGCGCAATATAATAACCGGACATATAATATGCACATATAATATGCAGAGGAAAAATGTACGTTAGTCATCGTGATTCTATTTATTAACATATTAAAAATTTATCTCAATTGCAGCAAATATTTGAGTGAAGATGCAGCTCTTTGTATATACTTAGTTACTTTGAATTGAAAATTTCAGAATAATTTTCAGGATGAATGAAAATTTTTGAAATTTCTGGAATTGTCCGGGCGGGAATTTATTATTTCAACTCCAACTCTGTGCTCCAGTCTCGACCATTTCTTTTCTCTTTCTCATTCATTAAAATATTACGACAATTGTCGTCATCGCTCCTCACGACGAGTCGTTTTGTCTCCAATGTTGATGACGCCACTCTTCATCGCGCTCATTCACGTTCACATCAAGGAGAGACCGGGGCAAAGTGGGCACTTGAGCCAAAAAATTCGCAATTTTTTAAAATTTCGTTCATAAATCGTTTTTCTTCGAAAAATTTTACTTGCCAATGAAACTCAGACTAAAAAATAAACCCAAAACCAATTTTTTTTTTATTATCGAAAAATATTTTCCAATAATAACATGTTTTTTTTCCTCAAAAAATTTGTTTTATTCAAAAATTTTTTGAGAAACGAGCTTCTCCATTCTTTAACTATATCAGACGGCACCGACGGTCCGTATGCTTTTGGTTTCATTTCATTTATTTTATTCGAAAAACCTTTCTTGTCTTTAGTAATATTCTTTCCCGATTTCTCATTTTCAGATGAGAAATTAAACACATTATGGAGATGTCTCATACCTTCGAAGAAATGCTACTTGGTTATAAGTCGAATATGACGACTCGTGTCCCAAAAGACTTTTAAAGAAGAAAGATTATTGAGGAAAAAGTAATTTTTCTTATAGAAAAAACTTTTATCGGAGAAAAATTATAGTTTTGAAAGGAAAAATAATTTTTTTCTAATTTTCGGCTGAGTTGCCCACTTTGCCCCGGTCTCCCCTATATATGCATACGTCGTATATATACCATAGTACAATTACGTTACTCCCATGCACCCTCGCTCGCTCATTTTCTTCAGTCGGTGGTATTTCTGTCACCCTATTACGATTAATTGCATCGTCATACCGATGCCTGTAGCATGCCGAGCAGGCTATGCAAGTACGTATATCGTGCTCGCGATGAGCACGTACATGCTTGATTGGGCAGACAATTACCACGAGGAAAGAACATTATTTTCGGAGCTCTTGATGATCCTCTCAGACAGACCGCGCATTCTATATACAAGCGCTTCACGTTGCCACATTCGTTGCTATTTTTGTAGAGTAAAGAACAAATATCTGCATATGGCCTCATGCACTCAAGACAGCATATATGTTGAGTGCATTTTATGTTTACGGACATGAGATGCATTCAAATTTTTCATACCTCATCCTAACGAACTTTGAAGGTTTTGGCATAAATGGAAATGACTAAGCGTAACTCCATAACGCTACTTGAATATCCGTCGATGCTTATAACATATTCGAGAACATAAATCAATACTTCGAAATTAACATGCATAAAGCTCTTTTATTTTATCTCATAACAGACGAAAATTGACTCAACATGCTCGTGGATAGATTTGAAAAAAAAATTCAACATTGATCCATTTGCTCTCCGTCAAAACTGTATCCTCAAAATGACTTATGTCGCTAATTACAGTCGAACTTCGCTAACTCGAAACTCAAGGGAAGAGCTAATTTCTTCGAGTAAGAGAGTTTTAGTCTTATCGAGGTTTTCGAACTACGGAAGTCCCTTGCAAGGGAACAAACTGAATCTCAGACTTATAGATATTTTCGAGTTACAGAGGTTCGAGTTAACGAGGTTTCACTGTAATACAAAAAAGAAGATATCATAAAATATAAAACACGTTTTATGAAATAATTATCAATGCAACTGGCAGAGTATCCCGTGTGGAAATTTTGACTCAAACTTGGGTAACGAGTGAACAGTTTTCTTGGTCACTGGTCGGGGTTGAACTACAAGAATATTGGCTAGCTCTTTAGCTGTATATATAATATTGCGATATCTAGCTTATAGATAATCGAAATCGTCTAGGGGATGAATAGCGCATCCCCAATATATCTCATTCCTACTTAGCCACCCTAGCTAGGAACGGTCCAGCTAGTGGCTAGCCACCCTGATTTAAAATTTGGAGGTTATGTCGGATCGTACCTCACAAGTGACTGCTGGCTTGGGAAACAATGATAGAGTAGCCGCGAGATTATTATTATTTTTTTTATTAAATGTAACCATCACACTTTTTGTTCACATTAAATTTTTTGTACAGTTCAGCATCAAAACTATGTACACACATAATATATGTACAAATATGTTCCAAACGCTTTGGTGCTTTAACACTTTTCTTTTTCCATCATCCACAATTTTGTCCACTGTACACAAACTCCGTAACACCTCACAATTCTTTATACTGTACGCGATGTATAATACATCCAGACACTTATGGGACTGACAATTCTGAAAAGTATACCCCTTGCACTCGGCGTAGACGTACAGACAACAAGAAACTTTTAACAAGAAGAAGGTTAGGATAAATTCAACTCCAGATAATTTTGGGCATCTCTTCGTCCATCGATACAGAGCGCGTTTTTATTGTGGAATAAACCGGAAGTTTTCCTGATCAGGTCCCGTCTAGTGCCTGACCAAGAATATATACTTTATCAAAAAGCATGGGACAGATGACAAATTGAGGTTGGAAATTCCTGGCTGATGCGCTGTCTGGACAGTCTTGTCTCAAGATGAGCTGAATTGAAAAATATTGATGGTGGCATTATCACTTATAGTATTTGGCCAGGATGTAGTATAACTGTGAAAGCAAACTTGCCTCAAAATGCGTCAAAAAAGAATTTTCCCAACTAAGTATTGTCTAGCGCCTTTCGGAGAAGTCTAGACGAACAAAAGTGTTCAGTGACTAGACTCAATCTAGGAGCGCACAGGAAGATTTCCACACGGTATAAAGTTCTGTTGTTTATTTATCACGAAAAAAGCAAGAAAAAATACTATCATAATAAAATTTGGTAGCACTCCTCTGTGTCTATACCCGCAGGGATGCTGTGTGCCACGTGCTGTGAGTGAGTAAAAAGCGTCATAAATCATATGATCACGTAATAATCTCGCTGCGGTTATGCAGCAACGGGACTTGGTCGTTGCCAATGTTCGTGCTCACGCTTATATAGTGCAAACCGACTCTCTGTATAATCTACTAATAACACGATATTTTATAATAAGTAGAGCGGTATTTGTTGATTTTACTCGCTCGCGGGTACTTAAAACTAGGCATTATATTGCTTGGCTTGGCCGTACAAGATTGGCAGATACACATGCCTCGTCCATTCAGACATCGATTCGGAATACACGGTCGTGATCAGAAAATAATTCGCGGGGAACAAAAAAGGTTTCAGAATGATTCGATAAAAAAAAATTTCTCTTTCCTCTGACCAATAATTTACATTAATTATCGCCTCCTTGCCTTGGTCCAATAACGGTGTACAGTTATAACGTGGAAAATCATAAACAACCTTTTAATTCATATAGAGATCGACCGGAAGAGGAGATATTGAGGTTAACATACAAGGCAATGCAAAGTTCTTCAAAGACATTCATACGGTCCCCGTAATTCATATCAAACATGGTGAAAAATTCGTTCACCCGAATTTACATAATAGCGCTCATCTTGAGAACAGCTGGAAATGCAACGCAAAATGGTGGCGAGACGACCGCATTTTGTGTATTTCTCGGCTCATCATTATCATTCTCAATGATTTTTGTTTCTCTCGCGAGTCTGTAAAACGCACTGCTTTGGAAAAATTTATCGGTCAACTTTCCAAGAGTATAATACATATATTTATTTCATCAACGCGGAATGTAGAATGTTTGGTACTGCGGAGGTCCAAAGCGACAAGTGTGTGTATGTGTGTGTGTGTGTGTGTGTGTGTTTGTGTGTTTGTGTGTGCGTGCGTGTGCAGGAAAGTCTCGGATCACCTATCATCCAGCGAGAGATACACGAGGGACCCGTGTTTTTTTTTTTTTTTTTATGTCTTCGCTCTCTCGGTATCGTTTGGCTCTAGTCTCGCTATTGGTGCAGTGAATAAAATCACTCTTTGAGCACTCTCGAACGGTTCTCTCGCTCGGATATGGGAAGCCATTTGGGAGCCTCGGGCCAGGAAAGTCCAATTACACACTGGCAGCGGCGGGTTCCAGGTGGGCCTTTGCCCGGGTGACACTGACTGAACGAACGCGAATGAAAGAAGAAGAAGAAGAAAAAAATTAACGTGCTGAAATGGCGGGAACGAGATCACTCAGTGTACTGTCCATGTAGCAGTTTCCATATAGTAGGCCCCCGAGTATATATTTATATATATATATATATATATATATATATATATATAGATACAGAGATAGCTAAGAAGCAAAAGGGCCAAACTCGGATGACTTCGCGTATTATCAAGTCGAGTGGAATACGGCCTTTTGATTTTCGTATACGCATGTGTGTAACAACGCGAACTGCGTTATAAGCAGCATTATTCGCGGAAGTGTTCCAACGAAGCGATCGCGAGAGCTGTTGACCCCTCGAGAGTTCTCGAATGGCGTAAAACTAATTGCCAACATGGATTATCCATTATATGGTTACGAATTCACGGTCTCTCGATTACTTCGAATCTTCAAATTATCAAAATTCAAAAAATCAAATTATTCATCAACGATAATAGCATCATATTGGAGGAAATAAAAAACATACCCGCAGCGTAATTGAATATCAGTGGACAAATCAAATAAATTCGGTTGTTTGAATGTTTTTTTTTAATAATTTTTTTTTCTGTATGTTCTGAGGAGAAATGTTTATCGCGTGTGTGTTACGGAGAAACTTTTGAAATTGGTGCTAAAGTGTCACAAGGCAGCTTCCGAGTGTATAGCCCCGCGCGAATGGTACCGTGGGAGAATCGCGCTAATCGTTTCATGCATCGAAAAGACTCGCATTTTTCCACGTTCTTAATATACATATAAATAATATATTGCATATTATAATATAGTCGTGCTCACTTCTTGGCAAAGGCGACCACCGTGAAAACACTAAATTGTATAGTTGCACCCGAAGTATCATAAAATAAAAATGCATTATTCATGAAAGTAAACATTTTGGGTTCATCATTTTTTTCTTCCGCTTCTTCTTGTCTGAAAAAGATATCTCTGCTCTGGGTGTTTTTTTTTTCCATAAGCGTCTGGACTCTCGTGTTCCGGGGTGCATGAAAAAAAAAAAAAAGGTTTTGTATACGGCTTCTCGCGTATTGAGGTGGGCACTTTGATATGAGCTGCACCTGCTAGATTACTCGACCGAAATTATAATTACGGATTAAAAAATGACGAAACTCAATGGGATTACATTTTGAAGAAGATTCTTCAATGTATATAGTACTCAGCTCTGGTTAATTGCTTATTTCGAATGAATTTCCGGTCGGGGGTGCGCGAGTGTCCCGTTCGTTTTTCCCGACTCCCGTGCATGTATATTGTATATTATACGCGTATACTATATATGAAGCAGTGAGAGGTTTTCTGCCCACCAAACTGTGATTCCGGGCGCAGGCAGAGCGAGATGCACACCGTTGGGAATCCCCCCGAGGGTACGGAGAGTCAACGTACCGCAATCTCTGCGCACCGCAAAATCCCTGCGGTTTACGCGCTGTCTATGCAGCCGAAAACGCTATAGCCCTTGGCAGTCGTTCAGTGATTGGCCTTTTTCGACACGATTCTGTCAATCATTGTGGTTGTCTTCCTTTTGCTTTCTCATAAAGGAAGCTTTGCGATGGTGAAAGCAAAAAAAAAAAACAAATTTCGAGTGTTCAAAATGTTCGAGAGCATCCAGAGCTCACAGTTAAAAAAAAATTCCCGCCGTGTATGTGTGAGTGTGTGTGTGTCACGGCACAGCATTACGAAAATTACTGAATAAATCGCGCGTAAACTTTACACGCAATTTGAGCATGAGATCCACATTGCTTGTTGAATTTCTGACAAAATTCTATAGCGGTTATCTGATTTTTAGAAGTTTTACAAAAAATGTCTGCGATCGCTCTAACATTCGTAAATTTTAACGTATCGGACTTGGCAAGAACCGCTCAAGGAGTTCAGATTTCAGAAATTTTTAAACTTTTCAAAAAAAATTTCCAGTAGCTCTGACTCCCGCAAATATTTGGCTATAATAGGGCAACAATTTTGTACATTGATAAGTTACAGGACAAGCGTGTTATGGCATTGAATTTGACGAGAATCGCTTCAGGGGTTTAAAGTTAAAAAAAAAAATTGACTAAAAAAATCTGCAATCGCTCGAATTTTTGGAAATTTTATATCGGGCTTTTATTATCCACATAAGAAGAATATTTGAAATATGGTGGTTGGCATTAAATTTTGCAAAAATCGGTAAAATAATTCAATTTTATAAAATTTTTCACATGTGATTGAAAAATTTCTGTTCTTTATTATATTGGTATTGAAATCGAGTGCAAATTAGAAATTTGCACAATGAATCTGCATTATTTTATCTCGTTCACAAAGGTTTCCTTCACGAGAAAGTTAAAATTGAAAAAAGCCCATTATATTGCCCATAAAGGAAGCTTTGTGAGCGAGACATAATGATGAAGAAGCAATGTGCAAGTTTATAAATTGCACGCCTTTTTTATTATTGTTTATTATTATCATCAATATGCTTGTTCTCCCAAAAATGTCGACTTATACGTTGCAGTATTGCTTGGCCACATATACAAAAAAGAGTGTCTGCATCGCGAAAGAAACTGAGCTTTGTCATTGAAAAAGAATACTCATTTCGATCGACAAAAAAAAAAAAAATTAGTAAATGACATTTGGCAAAAAGTTACCAATTCCTGTAATAAATTCAGTTTCTCGATGCAAAGTTGTGTTTTTTGTTGTTGTTCTACGATACGAATATTGAGCGGCGCGGGTACAACGGCCTATATATAGAGTCACACCCGGGAAGCTTCAATAGCGCAGCATCAATGCGTATAAATGAATATATTCTGGCTAGGAAAACTTTCGACAAGTCTGTCGTTAGTTATAGCTGGTAAATGCAGAGATTATGTGTGCCAGGTAATGAAATAATGAATATCGAGGTCGAGTGGAATAGACAGCGAAAGCATAATGTCGCTAGATAGAGAGAGGGAGAGAGAGAGAGAGAGAGTGAAAAGAGTGTCAGGAAATGGAAAAGCGGTCGTTGCCCGCACATCACATACCATCGCACTACCCATATTTAATGAATTCTCATAAATTAACTATTTCTTATCAATTTTACTGAAAAGTAATAAAGACGCCTCAATCCGAACTATTTATCACGCAAAATGTGACGAGTCTATACGCCCTTTTGTTTCGTACCAGTCGATATTACAACTATCCAAGCCCACATCGTGACGATACTTTCAGTATCCGTTTTGTCACTGCTGCATAAGGTAAATGGTATTTCGTATGGAAATTGGCATGGGCCGAAGAGGACGATGGGCCAAAGTCACGACGGAGAAAGTGAATGAATTTATCGAGGGGCTATTTATATTCTTGAAATCACTGAACCACCCTGGTCTTCCATCAGAATTGAAATCACGAGGAATCGGATCAAATCACACGAAATCGACGTTACTCAAACGTCGTTGAAGTCACTCAAAATCGGAATGAGATCACTCCGAGTTGTTTGAAATCACGTAAAGTCGGGAAATCGCCAGAAATCACGTAATATATGCAGAATATAAAAGTTTTTTTTACGACGTTGCTACTATCGAACTACGCCCACTAAAACAAAGCACCCAAACGTGCTCTAAACGCGTTTCCTATCGAACGATATAAGTATATCAGCATCGAGAGCAACATTAGTTTTTAATTCTTGAGCGAGGCCGGGCGAGGTCTTGAGTCTCGTCTTTATAGTTGAGTCAGAGTGCTTACACCGATTGTGAGCTTTTTGCGTCGAACTTGTAATATTGTTTGTTGCAGGTATGTACGAATAATTTTATTCGATATTTCATTCTTTTCTTTTTTGTTCCGTCGTATGATATCACTGTCGGGGTTATTTATATAAAATTATAACATAATATCGATTAGTGAAAATTCGATATCTTTTTGATCTGTAGTCCTGTTTGCTCGTCTCTCGGCTCGCCTGTTTGATGAAATTATTTTACAAACTGTAAGACGTGCAAAATAAATCATTTGAATTTTGAAATATTACAAACGTTCGTGAGTGGTAAAGCTCAATTGAAGAAATAATTAACTTCTCGAATTTCTTTATTCAATAATTACGTTATACTTAATTAATTTCATTCGTCCAATTTTACTGGCATCTTAGAACAAAGAAAAATCGTGTGAAATTGACTTTTAAGAAGAGTCTGAACTGTGGACTGCAGATTAAAGTAATCATGAAGCTAAAAAAAACCACTGTTGCTACGCATCAATCTGCATTCTTCTTTAACTATATCTTCGCTTAATATGTCCAAGAATAGTCTTCATATTAATTCAGCGATTTTTAAACAAATAAAAAAGTTATTTTAACTTTCAAATCTTGTTTTTTCGATCCCTAAGGGACACCACACGATCCTGGTACACTGTAAATTGATGTTTGAGCGATAAATAATAAATAATTCCGCTGTGCGTACTTTCAGTGATTTGAGAAATTGTACAATGATGATTCGTTCAAATCGTGTGAGAAATCACATGAAGTCACATGTGTTTTAAAATCACATGAATCATTCATGAAATCACTGAATCATGTGAAATTGACTTCACTCTGAAAAATCACTTGTACATCGTACTTTGTAGTGAATGGCCCCTCGGAATTTATTCATACATCGATGCTGGTTTAAAGTATTATAATAAAGGGCGCATATCCCTCTACCGGAAAAAAAAAATGTTCACTACACAAATATATATTTAATGTATAACGGTTTTAGCCAGGAGATATGATTGAAAAATTCGCGAAAAAAAGTCGTAAGCGATCTTGAGGGTGTATTTTCTTTGCTGGTATACGATAGACAAAATTTGTCAAAAATTTTTTCGTCCTCGAAGGGCTCAACATGTAAATATGGAGGCTCGTTTTTCGGTATAAACTGGGAACCCGTGATTCTTATAACAAAGGATATAAATTGTGTGCAAAAAACAAAGAAAATGGCAAGCCTTAAGAAAATGAGATATTCCAGTGGTGCACTCTGGGCATCGTTGTTCAATAGACGAGGAATTCGATGGAGCACACCGGGTGTTCGACGATTCTCCTGATTGCGGGCACTCTCCCTCCTTTGGTTGAATTCCCTCTGGGTGTATGCCTGTTTATATATATATATATATATATGTGTGTGTGTGTGAAGATGAGGACATGGCTGAATTCCAGAAGCACGAGCGATGTATAATTATCGTTTTTCGATTGAGACTTGCCGAGCGCGCTGCACAGGCGGAGATAAGAAAAGAAAAAAATGAGAAAAAATAAAATAAAATGGACGATAATGAACGACAGAAAGCAACGACGTGGAAAAAGACTTAAGGTAGTTCTATCGTGGTAACTAATCCATAAGATTTAAATTTTTTTTTTTTTATATCTTCAATTTTAATATATTTATTCATTTCGCGAAACGTCAATGCCCCTTATCGACCTAATTACGGAGAAATTAATACTTGAAAATGCCAATTCCTCAAGGCAAATTTGCTTCGGCATATAGAAGAACCGATTTCCGGTCACTTTAAAACGATATATCTTATCGAAAATCCAAAAGATTCTTACAAAAAACGAGACTTAGATTCATTAAACACGTAAAAATCTAACGGGCCTAAAAAAAAATATGATTGTCGACCAATTTTTTAAGCTATACTGATTTTAATACGAGCATCCGGGTAGTGATACACAACTTATGGCATAATGTCGTGACGGTGAAAAAATGTGGCAACGCGATATCGAAACGAAAGCGGTATTTGACAAGTCGAACAACATAACCTCTCCACGTCAACGTCGATAGAGCGGGCGAGAGAGTGAGAGGGCACGAGAATTAAAAGAGAAAGAAAACGCAACGTTGCCACACGTAAATATCATACGAGATCTAGTAATACTCGAGTCGTTGCAATTACTATTTTACTAGTTACATAATTATTTATTATAAACCGTTGATTAATTGTATTCACCTGGGTAAGCTTATTTAATATTCATTAATTTTAACCCATATATCCAATATTTTTAGGAATCATCATTTAGACATTTATAGCTAATTGACTAGTCTGCAGCGATAGAACTACCTTAATGACATTCCTCTGCTTGCGGGACAAGTCGTCCGAGGAGGTTGTGTGCTTTATACAGAGTCAGGACTCAGTGTTGCCAAATGTCAAATCATCACTCCTCTTTACCAGTCAATTTATGTTCTCGAAATCAGAATTGAAACTGTGAAGTTTCGTTTCAACGCTATTCAATAGTAAATGGCATTGATAACAACGTATAAAATTTATAACAATATATTCCTCTAAGTTTTAAAAATACTAACGCGTCTATGTTGCAAGAAAAAAAATCAACATTCACGTTTTCTGAGCTTTAACTCGAAACGCTGTTCTAACTATACAAGATAGAGCAAATTTTATTCGAACAATTTTGTTGAGAATTAAATTTTCTATAAAAAATGTTTGCGACAGCCTGTATGAAAAGTCAACAGCTGATGAGTGGGAGGCGTCCGAAGTGACGTGGCGAGAGAGGGTGATTTTTGTGAAATCACAGAATAGTGGAGTTATTAGTTGTTCAATTAAAAATACATAAAAATTAGTTGTTCAATTAAAAATACATAAAAATTCATACGTTACACTGGATACAACAAGTAAGCTATTTTTGTCTAAAAAAATTTATTTACATGTAAATTCAAATAAAGCTAGCAACTTGAAATGGGTTTTAAAAATTATTATCGCAACGTTGACGCTTTCCGCGCCTGAGTTATTGACTTTAGATAAATGTCATCGCGGATTTTTTTTTCATATACGGAATTTAGTTCCCTTAAAAATTATCTATGAACAATTTTACCCCATTGCGTTATAGTTTGAGCAACGTTTCAAGTTCAAGCACATAAATAAGGGTCAAATTTATTTTTATTTTCCCTTGTAAAAGCATAGAGATGGATGATAATGCACAATTCATGAGATATTATTAATGCCATGCATTTACTATGAAAAGATGCTGAAAAAACTCCAGGATTTTGTTCCGAAAAAAGTTTAGTTTGACAAAAGTTGAGTCCGGCAATATTGTCCGTCGTGTCTGAAATCGACAGCAATGTCTCGTCTTTATAGTTGAGTCAGTCTTACGCTTTTGCGTTGCACTTGTAATATTGTTTGTTGTAGGTATGTACGAATAATTTTATTCGACATTTCATTCTTTTCTTTTTTGTTCGGTCGTGCGATGTCACTGTCGCGGTATTACTCGTATACAATCAAAACATAATATCGCGTAGTGAAAATTTGGCACCTTTTCGATCTGTATAGTCCCGTGTGCTCGTCTCTCGGCTCGCTTGTTTGGTAAAATTATTGTATAAACTGCAAGATTTGCAAAAGAACTCATTTAAATTTTGAAATATTATAAACGTTCATAAGAGCTGAAGCAATTGAAGAAATAATTAACTTCACGAACTTCTTTATTTAATAATTACGTTACTTTATTAATTACATTCATCCAATTTTATTGGCATCTTAGAACAAAGAAAAATCGTGTCACATTGAACTGTGGGTGGCAGGTTAAAGTAATCATGAAGCTAAAAAAAAAACTCACTGCTGCCACGGATTAATGTACATTCTGATCCTAAATATGATTTTTTTTTAACTTTCCCGGCTGTCGCTGTTTTCCAAGTGCGTAACAATTATGGAATGGATCATGGATCAAGCAATTGATCGAGAAATTGATATTAATAAAACAATCGTAGAAAAATAAAATAATGGGTTTTAACCCATGGAACGTTCAAGTGTTATGATACTATAAAGCTTAGCATCCCGTTTAGCATGGTGTACAAATATTTTCAAGCAAACATAAAAACAGTTGTTTAATCGTCGTTGATATGAATACTTATTTTTTTATAATTTTCCGAGTCATTGCGTATTGATTTACGGATAAAAATTATTGTGATAGAAAAAAAATGTCCTCTCCATTTTTTTCGGAAACTCTTTCGAAAATTAATTTTGAATCATCGACTCGATAAAAGAAAGTTACAAAAATTCGATCGATTTTTTCAATGGGCGTTTCTTCAGTATACATATTATTTTAAATAAAAGGAGCGCTCAATTTCAGTATCCGCGGGGCAAAAATATCAGGCCGATTGACAGCTTAACAGTGTTTACCTCCGGACACTAAAATGATATAATAAAAAAAAAAAAAAATCGAACAAGCAAAGAATGACGCGATAAAAAAAGTTGAATCATCAGGAATGAGCGTAGAATTATCGGAATGTGAAAGTTTTCCTGCGCAGTACAAAGAAATTGTCGATAATTGTAGTAATAGAAAAAATAAAGAAGTTCGTATACCGATGAGATAGATTTGTCTGCTAAAAATATTGGATAACGGAGATACTGAGCTAGAACCTCGGGTAGAACTTCTACAGGATTTATCCGTTCTTTGTCATCTACAAAATGGTTTACTATTGAAGAATTATGAAAAATGCAGCCTCCAACATCATCCTGAGAGCTCATTCAAGATCTCACTCAACAAAGAATTGGTAGTACGAAAATCTTCGATTTGTTGGCTTCTCCATCGCAATTCATCTAATCGAAGCAGTGACCGATTACAGCACGTTAGAGTCGCGTTAGAGAGTCCAAGTTGAATAGATATATTAGGAAAGATGATAAACGAGACGACAAATTAATGTTGAAACAAAAAAAAATGACGAGATTCACATTGGTGACCGATGTCTATTCAAAAAATGCAATGCTTCGAAGTATTTTCCAGGATTAGTTCTCAATCTCGCGTATCTAGAGAGCATAAGACTAAAAAAAAAGTCAAGAGTACTCGAGTCATTAAGCGCGCTTGAAAAGTAATACCAAAGATATAAGGCGTTTCGTGTTATTCGTATGAAATCGTACCAAACTCGTCACATTTACTTTCTGTACCGATGGATCTACATGGTTATATTAATATCAAGCAATATTATTTAACGATATCTTCGTCTAATATGTCCGAAAGTGGTCTCTATGTTAATTAAGTGTTTTATAAACACAAAAAAAAATTAATTTTACCTTTCAAATATTTTTTTCGATCCCGCAGTGACATCAACCGATCCTGGTATACTGAAATTTGATGTTTAAGCGATAAGTAATAAATAATTTCACTGTACGTACTTTCAGTGATTTCAGAAATCGTACAATGATGATTCGTTCAAATTGTGAGAAATCACTTGAAATCACATGAAGTCACATGTATTGTAAAATCGCTTGAATCATTCATGCAATCACACTGAAATCATGTGAAATCGACTTCCGCCTCTTTTTTTTCAGCATTTTTAAATTAGTTGCATCTAATTATGCAACAAAAATGCTCCTAATTAAGGTGAACTTTTGCACACGTTTACATTACATGTAGAACTGGGTTATAACATTTTTAAAGGTGCTGGCGAAATTCAGGTTCGTGAACTACAGAACGATTAGAACCGGTTTTTCATGTGTGGCCATAGGAACGCGTGTTGGACAATGTTTTTTTTTTTTTTTTTAATACTTAATATCTCGGTAACGAGGCTACTAATCTCGTTGAATCTTTGCCCGCATGTTTTCAAGATAAACGCTAATATAGGCTGTGAAAATTTCAAGTAGATCATATCGATATAAGAGCAGAAACTCCTTAAAGTCGTCGTTCCACTTTCGATGGTATAGCTATACGGCGTGCAAGATCGGATAACAGCGGTCCACGATTTACTTATAGCAGGTTATACTACGGCAAATTAACGCTTTCAGCATTATTTCGGAAGGTCATTGAAATTTGGGCAAAAATCATAATTAATCCTCAGCACGCGTATCCATTGATTATAGAGCGTAAGAAACGCTTTGCCGCGATTTGCCGCACCTTGTGAACGGTAAACAGTGTATGATTTGGTTTCGGACAAAGTTTTGCGCGATCGATTTGACATTTTTGCTTTTTCTCGAGAAACGTGGGCGCGTCATTGTTATTGGTAAATGTTTGCGCTTATCAAGAATTGTCGTACTGCGAATCATTATCCTCGTCTGTTATCGTTCCATGTCGCATATTATTATATGATGTGCGTCGAGAAAGAGGAAGATTGTAAAGAACGGAAAACGACGGTGATAGGACACGTATAGATGTTACGAGCCCTTATCGCTCGTTTCTCACTAGAAAACAATGCCTTTGACGAAGTACCATACCCCCCCCCCCCCCCCCCGACCACACACGCACCCACACTGCCTTTAATGTGGACAATGGCCCTTCCGGTGTACGTTTCGTGCTGCTGCATCGCAACGAGTACACTTAGACGCACGTGAGACCATCCGCACAACGTGCCTCACGTTACAATTTGTATCGTACTACACGGTTACCAGTATAACATGTGTGTACATGTGCAATTTATGCATATATATATATACAGAGAGAGCTGTGATATTACTGCAGTGGTAGACTATATTGTTTCCAAATACTAGATTATACATGGTGTCTTCTGTACGAAAGAAAAAAGTAATCAAAAGTTAAGAATCCTTCGGGGGTTATTGTATTAAAAATTAATTAAATTGTTTTTTTTTTTAAATTATTATTTGTGTGAGAAAAACATATTTTTTTTTCCAGAAAAATGTTTAGTGCATTCGAGGACAGCGGAAAAAAATAACTCTGTAGAATTGTTTTAAAATTAAGGATGTTTTGCACTTGCATTCTTATCTAAAAGTAAAAGTCATTGCGCTTTGTAGTAGAGGTAGTAGATCTCGATAAGTTGAAATAATAAAAATTTAAAAAAATTAACGACATCGAAGACATCAAAGATATTGAATTTCAACGACAATTAATGTTGAGAAAGCTACTAATAACAAATTAAAACGAAAAATGTTTTCAACTAAATATTCGGAAAATTTATTATTCTCTTTCATGAATTGCAATATCTGATCTTTTTCATTACACACAATTTTTCCCATAAATTTTGCTGAATTGCTTGTACGTAAATAATTTTAAATATTGAATTTATACGTGAAAAAAATATTTTTAAAATTATTTCTATGCTTCAACGTGATTGTCCGATTTTGAAAATTTTTAAAAAATTTTTATTAAACAACCCCTCTTATTAATAAATCAAGTAAATGAAAGATTTACAAAATTTTAAAGAAGATGTATCTATGAAACCATATATAGTTAGTCAGTGGCCATGAAATTTTGCAAGAGTAATCTGCAGATCTGAAGTTCGAGACGTATCAAAAATTCACGCGTCACTCTCTTTATTTTTTCAACTTTGTGTAAAACATCCTTAAGTATTCTTTTGCATTTAGACGAAAAATGAAATTGGTGCACTTGAATCCCTGTAACTCTGCTGCCCCCGACGGAGTCGGCGTACCTGTTTCAACTTTCAAACGCCGCGTGGCTCATCGAGATTTTCGATTTTATTCCAAATTTTTCAATCCGAGCTATTGATTTTAGTGAATTCCTTTCTAGCATTTTTCGTCGATTTTCAAAATGTCCGAATGGCTATGAAAAATAAATATATCGGGATGAATCAAACGAAATTCTCTAAGTAAGTTTACTCGAAATGTTTTTAGAACTTTTCGTTTAACCCTTTCAGTCACAGACGCCACTATAGTGGGCGTCATTTTATTTTCAGTCTCACAATTCAATTTTTTTTTTACATGGAAGAGTAAATACATGGAATAGGAAGCAAAGTTATGGCTGTTTGAAATTTCGATATTTTTAGGTTTTCAGAAAAAAAAAAACAGGCAAAAAGGGAGGGGAAAATTTATTTTTCACTGTGTGTTACAAAAGCTTATACGATTGAAAATTTTCCACTGATTACGAATCTCACCAAAAATTTTCCGATAAAAAATTCAATGTGAAAATGGGGGAAAATATTGGTAATTCATCAAAATCGAATTAATTGTAATTTATCATCTACGAATCTGTGTTCTAATGTTTGGTCAATTTTTTTTTTACATGCAACGTAATTTTACTATAAATTTATTGTCGTACATGCTTTTTCGATTCAAGATAACCTTTTACAAATAATATTTTACGCAACAACTCTTCCCATTGCAAATATGTAGTCAAACAATTTCGGACGGCTTGACATAAATTCGATCGATCCGACGCGAAAGGTCCCGCAGAAGTAAAATGTAGTCCATATACACACATTCATACATATAATGCGCATGTGTGCAATATGGTTTGAGGCGTAATATCGCACGCAGCAAATCGAGTGAGTGGGCGTATGGATATCATTTATATATCACGAGGCAGGGATGTGTATTATACGGGCTCATTGTGAAAGCAAAACTTTCCATCTCTACCGCGTTACTCGCACCTTCCTTACGGTTATTTGACGTTTTTTTTCTTCGTCGCTAAATATTCCGATAGCCGACAATAACAGATAGGTCACGGTATGTATATAAATATATATAATACATATAATTGTGACTCGAATGTAGAACTGGGCCAGAAAAAAAAATAAGTGAGAGAAAGGAAATGAGGAGGCGGTATATATAGGAGGAAATAGCATATCTATGTAGGTAAACACCTGCATGGCCCAAGCATTGTTGCAAGGCTCCGAAACATTGGCAACATTTCAATAAATTATTCGACACCTACATCCCTTTGGTGGAAAAAAATTTTTTATAGATCATCATTGTACGAAAAAATTTAACTTCATTAGACAATATACACCCACGCATTAAAAATTTAATAACCGAATAAAAGCAGTACAACATATTTTTGCTTCCTCATAGAGGAAACTTTTTCTCTTTCGGAAGTTTTTAAGTTTTCAATGTCAATGTGCTCGAGGCATGCTAAAATGTCCAAAAATCATATTTAGAAAAAATGTCCGGATGTGTGTATATGTCCTGGGCCTGAAAAATTCAAAACCGCTACCTCCCAAGAACGATTTGTCCGATCTCGCTAAAACTTTGCACACACTTCAAGCATTCGATCGCCTCTGTTTGCTGCAATTTTCATTAAAATTTTTCAAGGCGTCTACATTTTATGAGACTGAAATTTTCGAAAAATGTCTGTGACTTTCGTAAATTTTCAGGTATCGTGTTAAATTTTTTTTTTTTTACATGAATAGAGCATTATCGAAGGATGGTTCTCATTGAATTTGACAAAAATCACTTGGAGGGTTTACGTTTTATGAAATTTTAATTTAAAAAAAGCCTCCAACAGCTCTAATTTTTCCAAATTTTAAGCTATTGTGCTATTTTTTTCCCATTAATTAAGTATCCTTAATGAAAGGCTTGCATCAAATTTCGCGAGAATCGGTGAAGGGGTTCAGATTTTGTGAAATTTTCAATTGAAAAAAAAAAATTTCTGACAGCTCTAATTTCCCCAAATTGTGAGACATCTAGCTAATTTTTTTTTTTCCATGAGAGAGTATCATTGAAAGAAGGTTGGCGTTGAATCTCATAAGAATCGGTAAAAGGGTTCCGATTTCATGAAATTGTGAATTAAAAAAAAAAAAAAAACATGTCTTTGATAGTTCTAATTTATCAAATATTGAGAATATGGGTTTTTTTGAGACCCACCAAATGCGTTTATCTTCTGTCATCAGTTTCATTTTTTGAGATTTGACTGATACCTTTCTAGATCTTCAATATTTCATGAGAGTAAGGAGGACAAAAGCTGCGAGTTGAAGTCTTTTTTTTTTCCATAATTATTCGATCGTGAAATTGCCTGCTTTTTGCTTACGAAGCGAACGTCGTAAATTTCGCCATTTTTCCGTCGAGTTTGCTCCGTTAAATAAATCACGAATATCATCGGCAGATTCGATTGATTCCTCATTTAAAAAATGCCTCCACCATTATAACGACTCGCATATTATTTTTGCATGCATAACATAAAAATTTGTATTTAGTCGTAGAATAATTAATTTATAATCACGAATGGGAAATGAGGTTGATTCAAGATCTATTGTTCTTTATTGTCGGAACCATACAACTCGTGCGGTGATTAGTATTATTTTTTTTTATGCTTATATACGAGACAAGCGATACGAGAGCCTACCCACGTCCAGGGGGCAATGCACATGCACCCGGCGGCGGCTGCTCTGTGATTAGGAAAGCTCGCGAGTCATCGTTGATGACTCGCGAGCTTTCCTATGAGAGTACACGCGCGCGCATCGGTCGTCAAAATTAATTGTTCGCTTTCATTACATTCGTCCTGAGAACATGTTTGTATGCCTACGTGCTTCCTGGACAATGGAAGAACGATGCGATTCAAGAGTAACCACGATTATTAACTGATTATTATTATATCGAGTGCAGTATCCATGATCGAGTATTATTCCTGATGCACCGGAAAAAAATAAAGGAGGATGGGAAATTACAGCTTTGCATGTTGCATGTTCACCGATCAGCCATAAATTCAAGAATTTATGTCTTTGATCGGTGATGGCTCCGGTCTATTTTTTTTTTAATGACGATAAAATCAGGACAGAAACTGATCTGGAGCTAACACTAATCTTCAATGTAACTTTTGTAATCCATGCCGGCGATATGTTACATCATAATAATGTGTGCGTTGGACCTGGAAAATTAGGTTTTCGTGATTAGTATCCTTAACTACCGTTATAATTCATTCATGCTGTTAAACCAAAGCTGGTCTCTATGTTGGATTGAAACAGAGGCCATCATTTACGTAACAATAAAGGGGACAAAAATTTCAAGTCCGCGGTTTACGACTCCGCTCTCCTCGTTAATATTTCTATCCCCGTCGAGTCATAGATCGAAATTTATGATCGAACACTGCAGACGATATCGTGCGTGATAAAGCCCTTGTCAAAGTAGCAGGAGGATACTACGAAGGATAGAAAAAATATCTGCGTCAGAGGTATATGAAATTTAGGGTAGGTATTCGTGATGGCCCTCCATAAGAGCTGGGTCATTGCTATTTATAGGAAAACTCGTGTTTCGTCGATTGGCTTCGTATAGCTAAGCACAGCAGAACTCGGTATATATTGCAGTGCATTTATATATATGTACAGGCCCTGAGAGATCGATATCAGAAGCATCGAAGCCCTGCTCACAAGAGCTCATATCGATGCTGGCGATTTGTCAAATTATATTTAAAATTTATGATTCGGAGTCATATGCACTCGCTCGAAAGATCTACATCGCAGAAATTTTGTCAATCTCTCTTTCTCTCTTTCACTCTCTCTCTCTCTCTCTCTTTTGAATATATATTCAATTTCATTTTGAATTCGCCGCGTTGCTCGAGCTCGAATCTGACATTTGAGAGAACGCATTCTCGTGGCCCTGAGTCGTAACCATGCATCAGCTCTCTCTCTCTCTCTCTCTCTCTCTCTCTCTCTCTCTCTCTCTCTCTCTCTCTCTCTCTCTCTCTCTCTCTCTCTCTCTCTCTCTCTCTCTCTCTCTCTCTCTCTCTCTCTCTCTCTCTCTCTCTCTCTGTACCGGAGCAAGCTTCTTCGGCACGGAAATGACGAAGATTCGACCACTGGAAGCAAGTGATAAATTATCGTTGATGATGCACCCGTCTGACCTTTCATTAATGCACTTTTTTCGTCCACGTGTATGTATATAAATTCAACGCACTCGTTCTTTTTCGCCGTTTTCTCTCGAGGTTTTCCTCTCTCTCTCTCTCTCTACCTCTCTCATCTCATAACAGAAGGTTACTCGTGGAATTAAACTTTATGACCATGGCAAGAGAGCTTCGCGTGTCCGTGGATGATTTCATTAAAAAGGAAGTGAATTGTGAACGAGATACTCTCCGGTGCACCGAGGGCGATCGTGCGGAATGGCGCGTATATTTCAATTCTTCATGACTCGATCGAAAAGATAGACCTTGGTCCGTGCAACTCTTTCATGCATCAGAATTGATCCATGTCGATCGAAAAATGTATGGTTTGCAGAATGTCTGGAGATTATATTTTTTCTTAAAATCGAAATTGTATCATGGATTTTTCGTCTGTCATCGTATATATAGTGAATACAATATAAGTGTATAAGAAGAGGCGGAACGCGATCGTGTGAAAAATATGTAGATAATGGGAATAATCGTAAATGGATTTTGAAATTCTGGCTTTCAGAAAATCTATGCTAATCGAACGGTATTCGAATCGTCCATATTGTGACTCATGAAAGTCTTTGGAGTTGAGCATTGCAGTCGAAATAATTTCGGTAAATATAAATTTGTAAGGTACTGAATTTTAAAAATTCGCCAAGAAGCATCAAGATTAATGAAGCACGAAGGGGGTAGGCAATAATAGAAAGTACAACAGCGGGAATTAATGAATATTTTCATAGAGCATACGCGCTTCAATTCTTTCCCTTTTGTTGTCGATGCATATGCAACGAGATGGAACATTGTTTTACTCTTAAAATTGCGGGAAAAACTTATACGCGCTAACACGTCCCCTTTTGCGCGGATTGAATAATTCAGCGCGTGATATTGCGAGGAAACCCGTATATACAATATACGATAGTTATAAGGAAGAGACGTTAATTACCGGAGCACGCGGGTAATTAAAGTGTCGGAGGTGTTGCTGGATTTTGAGCTAAATTGAGCGGAACTAGAACGCGCAACGGCAGAAAAAGCCGCGAAGCACACACGAGAATGAGGTGATTTTTCTTCTCGTTCTTCACCCTCATCTCTCTCTCTCTCTCTCTCTCTGTCTTTCTCTGTCTTCTTCATTGTACGGAGAAACTGTATGAAAATTGTACTTTTGCTGGCTCGATTGCCATTTCTCTTACGAAAACAAACATAATATCTCAAGCTGAGTATAATTTAAAGGCGATTTAAAACATAAAATGCTACCGGAAATGACGTGGTTACGGCAGATGCCAAAGTCTTTTTTCTTCCAGTAAATTTGGCAAGAACATTAATAGATTCGGTCATCACGTTAAATAGGGGTATACGGTGTTGTTAATTGAAGAAAAATTAACATTCGAATGTCTTTCGTTGCAAAATTATTCACCAATTCCGCATACGTAATTGGGCCAAGTTGGGCATGTCCTGAGCAAATAGCGCGATGCCATAATAACACGAGGCAATATTTAATTGTATATTATTTGATTATGGCTTTAAGACGGTACGATTAATCTTTGTGTTATAGATCGAGGATGAACGGTCCAGTCTACGCGTCATCGTGTCCCGCGCTGCAGTCCAATCTTTCGTTGCACAGCTCGTCATATTACAGCGATTATAGTGGCACTGCGAGAAGACGATTGTCATCGACCGGCGAGGCGGACACCTCGGTGACATCGAGCTACGAGGGAAGTGACAGCTCGGAAAATAGCGATGAGACACGCCTCGATCCCGTCAGTCAAGTCGAGCGTGAACAGCTCGAAACTTTTTTTCGAGGACTAAAGACACAGGTATATATGCCGCGAGGAAGATACCCATATGGAAAAGTAGTATATTACAAGATATATACGAGATATATATAAGAGATATCGAACTTATTGCCACGAAGTATATTTTTATACCTCCGTAATATATCTATTATATATATCTGTTATATATATATCTTCCCGGAAATATCGGGCATATATATCCGAGATATATAAGAGATATAGAACTTATTGCCGCTATATATAGATATATATATATATATCTTTTATATATCTGAAGTATACTTTTTTTCCATGGGGGATATTTGTGATTTTTCGATGAAAATGATCGTCGTGTCCGAGATTAAATGGAAATAAATTGATTTTTTTAAAATTCGTTCGATCATATAGATAAAAAAAATTTTTTTTATTAAAAAAAACGATGTTTTAATCAATGGGTTTCATTTATTTTCCTTTGTAGGTATTCGTTTGCGAATCACTGGCGAACTTGTATCTCGGCAGTGCGTCGCAAACCGAGAGGTGGGAATTACGATTCACGGGCATTCCCGTGGTTGTTCTGGATCTCGGTGAGACAAGATCGCGATCAAAAAGACGGATTCAAATACTTCTTGCCGAACGTGGTACATGCTTTACACTGTGGCGTGAAACAATCGACAATCTCTCGTCTTACAAGGTAATAACGCGTCATCTATTTATGAATTTTTTTTTTTCGTTCGTGAGACGCTCCATCGTTTTGCTTCCTTATAGAAGAAAGCTTTGCGATAGTGCATTCGTTAAAAATGTTTCAAAACGTTGATAAATCATGTTTAGAAAAAATTTCCCTGCGTGTGTGTGTGTATGTGCTTGAAAATGTCACCCCCTTTGTTTATCAAAATTTTCGCCACAATTATTAACGGGTGTCCCATTTGACATGATTTTGAATTTTATCAAAAATTTCTGTGATCGCTTTAACTTTCGTAAATTTTCATTTATTGGCTCGACATTTTTTACGCGAATAGGTCAGGGGACAAGGATATGTTTGATATTGAATTTGGCAAGAATCGCTCAAGGGATTCAGATTTTGAAAAATGTTCGAATTTTTCTAACAATTTCTGACCTTTTCCGAAATATTTGGCTAAAGGGCGAAAATTTTTAACACCGATCGATAACAGGACAGTAGTATATACTTTCCCTTGCATAAATTTTTGTGTGCTTGAATTTCCCAAGAATCGCTCAGGGGGTTTCAATTTCAAAAATATTGAAATAAAATAAAATCTTTGATCGCTTTAGTTTGGGCAAATTTTACGATATCTCGGGCTTGATTCGAAGCTTATTTTCGACGTAAGAAGAATATTTTAAGCGGTGATTGCTATTGATTTTTTTGAAAAATCGGTAAAAAATTTGACATTTTATTAGTTTTTTTTTTTTTAATTTTACAAATGTTATTATAAAATTTGCCTTCATTGTTGTATTATTATTGAATACAGCAAAAAAAAGCGTGCGAATTGGAAATATGTGTACACGTTGCTTCCTCATTATTTTATCTTGCGCATATAAAGCTTCCTCATGGGAGGAAGCACAAAATTGAAGACTTGCCCAAGACTTTTTGTAGACTTGCCCAAATCGTCGCTATTTTTCTTAACTCCCTTTTGGCACGCTGATGATTAACGATATTACTCGGTTAATTTTTGTGTACCGAGCGACACGATATATCGATTGGAGGGACACTCCTTTGCTTGCCTTCTGAAATCGATAAGATATATATACATATACGCCATACGAGCAAACGACCTCCCATTATCGCGGAGGAGATAATCGCGATTTCAAAACGATCGAAGAACGAAATGTTGAAACGGATATTTTACGTTTTATCGAAGAGAAACTTTTCATAAATTTCGTTCCGTGACACTGTGAAATTTTGTACCATTATGGGCCGAATGTTTGAACGGTTCGAGGTCTTTTTTTTCATGTTTGCTATGTTCATCGAGTATATGCTCACTTGGTTTGCATAACCTTGAAAGAAGCGTACAACTAATAATCAAGAGTCGTTGATCCGAAAGATATACAAACTTCATGACGTTTCAGGGACTCTGTTTTTTTTTTTTCACGTCGCGAGTTTTATTTTCGCAACGTGTGTGCGTGCGCGTGCGTCTGTGCTGGATGTTTGCTAGCGATTGAACACACGTCATCAGCCAGGCCTTCGCGTATTATTATAAACCGTGGTGCGGTTTCCAATTTCACTGGAGGAAATCCAAAGCCCTGTTCGCTTTTTAAGTGACTCGCGGCTTATGCGTTCATTCGATTTTTGTTAATTCGACAGTTCCATAAAATCTCGGGTCAATGACATTCTCAACGTTGTAATAATAATTGTTCGATACATTTTCGTGCATAGACGATAAATTCAGAGTCCCATTTGATTAACGGACCAAAGCCCTGGCGGTCCAGTCTTTTGCATCGTAATTTGCGTGCGCGAAAATCCAAACGAGTCTCAATCAATCGAATGTTCAGAGATCATCCATAGGTTAAGGTAGCTTCTGCGCTTCGCAGTACACTGAAAAAAAGTTTCCCGATTCGAGCCATAATTATTATTACTTCAGCCATATTATATGGGAAAATACGCTACTGCCATACCATCTAGGTAATAAAGCCATACAAATATGACTGACACAATATCGTTGGCGTAAGCATACCACTATGTCATGACAGACATATACCCAATAGCTCCGCGAATCTGACAAGTATCTCTATTTCAGCAATACCATAGTATGGTTGAGTTCACCATCACGAGTTATGCGTATGCCAACCATACTAGTATAGCTGTCTTATAAACGCTAGCATACGAGGTAGACGAACCAGCTATACTACCAAAAGAATATGGCTGAATTATAAATTCATTTTACATAGATAAATTACAGGATATTGTACCTACCTATACTCGTATAGGTAAGTATATATAGTAGGGGATATTCGGGTCACAGTAAAAATTCAGCCAATATGTTTCATAATCATGAATATTTATTTTAATCATCTGTTGTCGATAATGATATTCATACATAAATATTTTGCAAAAGAGACTTGATTTTTAGAGCTAATGAAACACACCTGGAAGTTTGAGAGAATCCATGGCCCGGAGACATATGATACTCTCCTTGCAGGAAAATGACAGTTGACCTAACCTACAAAAATTCGCTTGTTATACGATTGGCGTTTATATAACAGGAAAAATAGTCCTTTTTTACATATTCCGTAGATAAGTGAGAACAGACTTACCTTCAAATGTTGGTATAAGCTCATCAAGATTCCGTTCGTTCAGTTTCTTCTTCACAAACTCGTTCATTATCAAATTTTGCGTAGCGAGGTCTCGTTTTCGCGCGAGGCAGAGGCATAGACACCACGCGTTAAAAGATTACTGTAGGTGTTCCAAAAACGTAGTATAGTTGCGCGAGCCATATTAGTATAGCTATGTGTCACAACGTTATTCTCGCAGCCATACTATATGGTTGAAATAGCTAGGCATGTAAAAATCAGCTACTACAGCTGTTTGAACAATACAGTGTAGTTTCGCGAGCTATGTTAGTATGGCTGATTTACAAAAACGATAAATTTCCAGCTATTTATAATGACTAAGCTAGCCAGACGATTGAGTGTCGTCCGCAAAGGCGCAGTATAGGCGCCGTAGACAAAACTGCTTTGCCTTCACCAGCGATATTATTGTTGAATTAGAAATACTTCACTAGTCATATTTGTATGAACTTTACGGCAATCGGGATTTTCTAAAAGGGCTACTGCATTTTCTGTGTGGGCAATATTTTTTCACCAGTATACCTATAACTGGCCAACAATAACAGTATTATTGTAAATCCCGAACCATTTTTTTCAGTGTAGAGTCAAATGACTGTAAAATTTTCACAATAGTTCTTTTTAAAAGTTTAGTGCACTAATCGACGGTATAGTAAACATTGGATTTGTATTACAGCGTAAGTTTCTTATTGATAACGATGGATTTTCATAACCATTAACTGATAAATGCAAATGTTCATTATATGCAACATTTTCGTCGAGATACTTCAAAGAAGAATTCTGATTCTTTTAGCGATTTTATAATGCGTCACGGCTTATTTTGTTCCTCAAAAAATACTCTACGAATTCATCGCGTAGATTTTTTGTAACGTTGATCGTTTAAAAATTACAACAGTTTGTTTATGGAAGAATTTTTTTTTTCCGCTTAAGCAATGGGCTGCAATTGTTGAACGATCAATCCTACAAATAAAAATCTACTCGGTGTATTCGTAGAGTATTTTTTGAGGAACAATATGAGACGTGATGCACTAAAATCGATAGAAGAATCGGGATTATGATTCGAAGAATCTCGACGATAAAGTACCATTATGGAAATTTGGATCTATCAGTTGATGATTTTACAAATCAATCGTTATTGATATTTTTCTACTTTCATGCTGTAATCCAAAGGAACCTTCCCTACAGACGGACCTCGGGCACTGACTACTCGGGCACTGATACGTCAGCTGTTACTCGGGCACTGCGGAATCCTCACTGCAGCAAAAGTGTGCCACTGCAATGTAAAATCTCCGAATAAATTTTTTTTTTAATTTCAACGAACGGAGGGTACCGATATACGCATGATACGGGCCTGGTGCTTAATTCTCATTGGCTAGTAAGAAGGTTAGGTCTTTCGGTCAGTGCCCGCGACTCGTGCGCTTGCCGAGGTCTTCATGAGTACACTGTACACATTGCTAAAACGATTGTGAAAATTTAGTACTCTTTTGACTACTATGAAGCGCAGAAGCGTTTATTTCCTACAATTCTACGTGAAAGTGGCCGTGTACGATTGAAATTCGATTCGTTTTTTGGGGTTGGATTTTTGCACGACCCAAAACCATACGGTTGCTTTTCTGGTAGATTCTTGACCTTGAAAAGTACCAACAATAATGATAATCATTTGTCGATCTCAGGTATCCGGTCCTGCATTTCACACGATGTGTCTTTCCTCGGATCATACTCGTTTGGCCGGTCTGAGCTTCGACAATTCGAAAGCGGCGAACGATCTGTGGCAGCACATAGAGCGCTTGGTGTCCTGCCCGGAGAACATAAGTCTCTCGGTGCCCGGTAAGAAGAAGAAGAAGAAGCCACCGCAGAAGAAGATCGTTTTACCGGCAAAGAGCAACATCAGTCAGCCATGTCAGTTTCAGCACGTGACCAGCGTCGACGCAGCTGACAGATCGCGATACTTTTCGCTCCAGACTCTCGTGCCGGCACTAAGCGAACTCGAGAATTCGCCTGGCCCAACCTTCTAAATCGAAAAAAAAAAAAAAAAAAAAAAAAAAGAAAAACAAAAGATATAAAGAAAAATGTCTTCCTGCTGGTACTTCCTGCTCTATATCCCCCGTGCAGTCGCTGCGACTCCATTTTTATCGAGTCTCGAGTACTCTCGACTCTTTCTCTCTTATTTTTTTTTTTTTTTTCTTTTTACATCGACGGTCCGTCCTATCGGATCTTTTTCTTTGAATTACCTCGTAATTATCATTATTCGTAGGTCGTAAAAAAAAAAAAAAAAAAAAAAAAAAAACTATATCCGTTTGTCCCCTATCGCGGCTAACGAGGGTAAAGCGATTGAACGAAAAACAAAAGGCTAATTGTGCTTGGCAAAAAAGTCTCGAAGACGTTGCGTCATCAATGGTAAGTTATTCGGCCGGCGTAATTAGTAATTATAAAAACAGTAATAACGCAACGAGTCGTAATGCATTATTAATGTTTTACTGCACTGGAGAGGAAGACGAATTAACGATGGCGCGTATATATAGCTGACACTCGTGCAAGGCGTCAGCATGCGGCCGCTTGGAGATTCACATTTTTTGCAGTCCAAGGAATTTGACTCGTTGTAACGAGGATCTCGATCAATGAAAAATTCAAAATCGCGAGCTCGTAAATCAAGTCTCTATTTTATTTTGAAAAAAAAAAAATTTTTCGTGATAAATATCATTGATATTATTTGATGAGAAGAATAATGTTGAGATATGATTTATTTTATTTTTATTTAACCCCTTCGCGTTGGCATTGACGCAATAGTGCGCCAACCTTTGTTTATCCCTATTTAACTTATTGCTCTGATTTGGAATCCGAGCCCTCACTCGGGGCTTTTTGCGGGCTCGCTGAATCCGAATTTGAAGTAAAAATTTGGAAATTCAAAATGGCGATGCCAATATTACGGACAAAAATTTAAAAAACTTTACTCGATTTAGATGAAAATTGGTACTCCGGGATTTTTAAGGTCGCTTATTACGAATCTGAACTTAAATTTCAAAAATTCAAAATGGCGGTGCCAGAATGGCGGACCGAAATTGAAAATTTTACTCGATTTCGAATATCGGAATCAAGCCGTTTTTTGCATTTTCGTCCGCCATACTGGATCCGCCATTTTTAATTTTCGAATCTCAAGTTCAGGCTCGTAATCCAGCAGCCTCAAAAACCCCAGGGTACAAGTTTTCAGGATAAAAAATTTTCCACCCATTTTGGGCACTTTTTGTCGAGTTCTCTCTGCCAACGAAGGGGGATTATAATTACAGTTCCCATGGAAGAGCACGATTAAAATATCTTTCTCAATACAAATACGATACTACTGCATCTGAGTTACTAAAATCACGAGGTCCCGCGCGCACACGGTTAATATTTTTAGGATGGCAATGGATATGCTTGGACGCCAATATGATGACATTTGCCTTTTGTTCCATTTGGTCTTCAATGCGTCTCGAATGTGAACCTTCGAACGGCCATTTTTTTATTTTTATTTTGTCTTTGCTCTGACTTCAACGGGGCGCTTATTTTAAATCTGTCATTTCATTCGCTATTGACGGGGCTGCGTTTTGTGCGAAAAATATGCAATGGCAATATTTCGAAGAGATGATAATTATCGTATTTTGTATAATTATCGTTAAAGTATTGAGGGATCTTACGTATGTTTTTCCAATCTCCTTAATCCTCCTCGTACACTCGGAAGAATATAATTAATAATTAAGACGCCTTGCGAACATAGCAAAAGGCAATAAGGCGGATAATATTATATGTCACGGAGTTGTGTCACGAGCATTTTGAGAATAATCAAAACGTACAAAAATAAATATGGCATACGCGATGTACGCGAAAAAAGCGGGAATAAGTTTTTTTGATTTTTTTTTTTTTTTCTGAACGATATTCGCACTTGTGACGAATTTCATTGCGGTGGGAATGATGAAAAATTTCGGGAATCGTCGGTTCGAGTTGAAACAAGACGATTTTACGAAGGTCTAATTGAACCCATATGCGCATCTCGCGTGTTTCTTATTTTTCTACGTATATGCGCGAGATAAAGCGCATCTGCGTAAGATCCGTGTCGCGGGACTCATTATACACACTAAAATTAAAACTCGCCGAGACAGATTGTACATGACTTTTGTGTCTCCTCGCTTCTCTCCCCCGAACTCCAAGAACGAATTTATTTGAATTGAAAGGAAGTATGTTGGCCTGATTTTCGAATTGAAAGAGCATGAAAATACACTTTTGACGTAATAATAATGAATACATAAGTAGATTGCTGGATGAGAAAAGAATGAATGTTCAACATTTAGTATATATTAGTCGGACGATAGAATTTCTTTTTCATTATTATTGACGTAAAATTGTCATTTTTTTTTGACTCACATCAGTTACAAGTGAGTCGCGTCTCGGGCATTTTTGCTCCCATAATAATTTAGGCATATAGGAACTCGAACTATATATATATATATACATACTATTTCTCGTAATATTACTTACGGGTTGAATTTGAAATTTGAGAGTTTAAGTATAGTCGTGCGTAAAAGACTTTGGGTATAGTTATCATAGTTATAACGAAGCCAGAACTCGTCAGACATTTAACATTAAGCCGAGGAATACTTTACCTTGCGCTAATACGATAGCGTAGATTTGCTAGAAATTTTTTCAATATACATTTTTTTTTGGTATACATATATGTACCGAAAGATCTTAAATGTTTGATCAGCAACGGAAAAGCAATAGTAAAATATATATCGAAGATATATCACGTAGCAGTGACTTATTATTGTTCCAGGATTTGTGTCAAAAGCGTATATATTACTGAAATTTCAATGCAGATACATTTATATTTTAAAAATAAAAAAATTGCTTTTGATTTTTCGTGCACATTGAGTAACATGTCTTAAAACAAAGTACTACAATGCTTCACTAATGTATGAAGTTTGCAAAAAGATTGTGAAAATCAAACCAACTTTTTTTCCAACTTAACGATTCCTGTGAATATATAAATACTTTTATTCAGTGAAATTGTTTTTTTTTTTTAAATTACTGATCACCATTCACGGAACATTCAATTGTCAGTCTACTCACGATTTTAATTAAAGGAAACGTTTAAAAATTTTGAGACGTAGTTCAGACACGATTATCGACACATCCCTTGACTGTAGCGATAAAAAGGGATATAATGTATGTATAGCACTTCCCACCTATTTCATATATCTCATATGTTAGTGGCAAATGTGCCGATGTAGTTGAAAGGAAAAAAAAAATGTTACGGATCCAAGAATTTGGGCACCTAAGTATAATAATACAACTATGGTACTTGATTGACGATCATCAAACAATTTTTTTTATCTACGACTGTGATATAAATATATTTTTATCGTTACGTTAATGTAACCGCATGTAGGCCCACAGTATGAATTATCGATTTAGCGCGTATATAATAATAATTATTACAATCTTGTCAGACATGTAATAATTGTGCTAATAAATAATCCCCAATACTTGACATTCATCGTACATGACATATCATTTTCCTTTTTGATTTCTCGCAGTTTAGGGAAGCTTGATATAAAAATTTGTTCGTTCAACATTACGAAGAATCGTGATGAACATCCTTCCCTCGCATCCTGTGTGCTGTTGTATCACATGACGATTCTGCTGATTTTAATTTATTCGAATTTTATGATACTCACCCTCGCTCAAGTTCGCTTACCTGTCGAAAAACCTCTGGATAATTTCGTGGCCATAGTGGTTTTCACCACTTGATCCGGTGACTGGAGTTGAAAAAAAACGATTGCATTTAATTGTAAATTTTCGTTGCGCTCTTTCGGAATGTTCGCTCTCACGATATCCCAGGGTGACCGAGGCTTTAAAAAGAATTTTCGCCGTATCATCGATGCAGCAAAAAGATCGCTAATTAGAACCGGTATTTGGCAAAAAAAAAAGAAAGAAAACCAAAATTTTTATAACGGTTTTTGTCCTAGATCTATATTGATCCTCTTGCTTCCTCATAGAGGAAGCTTTCTTTTCGCGAAAAAAATTAATATTTCGAGTTTTTGATGTCCGATGTGTTCAGAATGTGCCAAAACATCAAGAAAATACATTTATAAAAATGTTTGTATTTTGTCATAATATTACAGCCCTATTCGTCCATCAATTCTCCAATCTGATCCCAACAATCACTGCTCTTTAATATCTTGATTTATTTTCAGTCTACCCTCCTGAAAGTGGCCCGAAAAAGTGGAAAAAACAAAAACTGTAAACGGCTAAATGGCAGAAATCCGTTTTCTTTAATTGTTTCGTCACAAATACTCTCACAGATGTGAGCTGTCGTCAGTGTGAAACGGAGAATCCGTGGCCTCCGATCGTTCCATTATAGTTTCATTCCTCTGTGATATTTTTCGTCGTGTCAGCAGGTAATAGACCGATAGTCCAAGCGCAACGACAATTACGATGAGAACTATCGCCCCAACTGCACCACCTATTAAACCATCGATTTGTCCATTGAGGGCGCCCAGTTCTTTTGCGTTACATCCAAATTCTGTCAATCAACGAACTTATCAATTGGCACCCAAGTTTATCGCAGATTTAGAGTTTTACATGATTCTTTTTATAGCATATTGTATGGGATGGATGGAGGACAATGAATTGTTCTATAGATTTCTATTAAAGCTCAGAATTGACTGATCGTTCGATGATACGTGTGGTCAATGGAGATATTGGCGATTTATAACATACTCACTTGAGTTTACAAAACAGAGCAGACTTTCGTTATTCCCCACGGGGATCGGCGGCGAACCTCCGAGCTCGATGGACAGAAGACCGGTAGTTGCATTGTGCAATTCCAGCTGATAACAATTGACAGACTTTCCACGCAAATCATTCGGAATTTCATATGATAAAACGGAGATACGACATTCTTTGGCGGATTTTTCAAGCTCCGTTTCGTTGTTTCGACGGTTCGTGCCATTATAGGCTGTCTCCAAGAAGACGACCCTACGAAACATTGAAACATCAAATTAACTGGTATACGATACCAAAACCCATATACGTTTCTCTCGGTATTTTCGGCAGTAACCAACCTTTCGAGAGCATCGAATTGTCCAGCTGATTCCGTGTCGTTTATGATTATAACACCACAGAGAATGGACTCGATGCGAGTCTTATCATTCGAATGATAATTACAACCGCAGCTTCCGTTATTTTCCTCGAAGTAAACACCGTCGATTCCGCAGTCATTCGGAGTCTCGACAATTCTCGTTCGATCAATGGGATATCCGGTGTAATCGTTACCGCGCCAAGTTTGATACTCGCATTGATTGGGCGCGATGCATATCGAACGATTGTCGCAGCGAGGTTCGCAGAATGGCACGCAAGTCTGGCGGGAAAAATTAATGGAATCTTTATCGTTGAGCAGATCACTCAATGTCAGAGTCCAAATTTCCGTAGTTTCGTTGGTTATGTTGGATGATGCGAGGACGTAACCAGGATTGCAGTGACATCGGCCGGGTGCGATGCAACTGCCATTCGGGCAGTGTCCGAGACAAACGGGAATGCAAACATTGGCCGAGGTTTCGCTGCTGTTACCGTTCCTTACGACGAGTTTCTCGTAACCATCGAGACACTCGCAATGATTCGGTGAAGTGCACTTTCCATTGACACAATCGTCTTGGCAGATTGCCTCGCAGAAATCAGCTTTGAGAACGTTGTATGGCCTGTAACCATCGTGGCAGGCGCATTGATACGGTTGTTGACAGTAACCGTTGAAGCAGTTCGATAAGCAAATGGGAAGACATTGAGTTTCGTTGAGCGGGTCCGGCTGATAATTTAAACGGCATTCGCAAACGTTGGGTGCGGTACAGAATGTACTTTCATGGCATCCTCCCTCGCACTCTGGCATGCACTTCATGTCATTAGTGTGGAAGGTTGGTTTCTGCATCGTTGTATTCTCGAAATTGGTTGTTGACGCGTAACTCGTACCAGCGTCGATCCCTAAGTACTTGAAACGTGTGTCAGGAACCCAACCGTCATGGCATTGGCACGTATTCGGTAGAAGGCAAATGGCATGTTCGCCACAGCCTTGAGGGCCACCGGCATCAACATCGTGGCACGTCGGTTCGCAGCTTGCACCGTTATTCGCCAAAGTGTATCCGGTGCTGCACTCGCAGGTATTGGGTGCAACGCATGTACCACCGACACAGCCACTCTCGCACTCGGGCGAGCATTCACTGTATCCGGTTAATACATGGACGGAGACTCCGTAGCCCGGATCGCATGTGCACACTTTTGGTCTATGACACGTGCCATTCTTGCAGCCACTGGGACATACGGGAACGCATTCCTCGGTATTTTCGGCAAGCTCATGAGGCACGTATCCTTCGCAACACATCTCAACCATCTTCCATTTGCTCACGATCTATCCGTGCGCGTTGTAGAATATTTTTGAAAAATTTATTCGCGTTATACTTCATCTTTGGGGGGGGGGGGGGGTCGTATGATCGTCATGCATGCACTGCGACAAAATCAATTGTGGCTCTCTTAAAACTATGGATATCTACCTCGGTTCGAAAGTTTACCCTCGTTCCTACAACGTATCCATAATCTCCGTATTCGTCGTAGGGTCTTCGTTTGTTATACGTCTCCATGTAACTCACTTGTTGCGTTACGTTCACCCTGCAATGAAAATTCACTCATCGTGATGATATGCGCGTTTATTATCTGCCACGCGATTCTGCGTTTTAATCGAAATTGATCGTTCGTACTTGTGATATTGTTGACAAACCGATTTGTGATTTTGATCGTCCGCAAGTGACGCCGAAAGCTCAATGTTAGCTCGGCAAAGAGGACTCTGCAGAGCTAAGATTGTCAATATGGCGAGGGGTTCTCGCATTTTCATGTTAAAATCAACAAATAGCTTCAACAAATAGTTTTTTTTTTAAATTGTTCTATACAATTCACGGAATTCTATATATTTCTACAACGAAACGAGTACAGGGACTTTTGGCCCGGCTTCTCGATCTTATTCGATCACTATAACCGACAACATCGAATGACAAACGACAACTGGCTTCTATGGCTTTCTTCGCTGAACGCCTCTATTCTTTAAAAAGTGTACATACGCGGGCCCCAGTATAATACAATCGAAACCAGCGGATCCGTAATACATGTGCGCGTGTTTATATATATGATTGATAGCGTACGCCTCTCTTGAAACTACGCTGTTCACGCACTTATCAAGCTCTTCAGGATGCGACAGACAATCGCACTGTCGAATGATTTTCAAGCCGCCATTTTCCGGCATATCCTCCCTTCTCTGACTCCGATATCCTTGTCGTTATTTCTTGCACATGCGTATCCTCGGGTATATAATATATATAATAAAAAAATGTACTGTATCTAGGTGCGATAAGCGTGGTTAAAAATATATTCATCGAAATTTTTTTACCGTCTTCACCGCGTTCAGTCATTGCGGTCGTAATTAAATTCATGCCAAATGCTTATCCCAGCGTATTTTCTATGCAAATTTGTTTTCATCGCATGTAATTGAAATATAATTAAAAATATATAAATTTCATTCAAACTATTTTTTTTAAGACATATAAATAAATTATTTCGACAATCGAATTATGCGTGTACCGACATAAAAACTCTAATGTTAAATTTTTAAATAAGTTGGCACCTGTTTTTTTTTTGAAGCTACTAATTATTCATACTATAATTACAACATTGATACGTTTAAGGATATTTTTGTATTATCGCCGAGCTCGATGTGCCCCCGAATCATTTGTCTGTATTATATATATTTATACATATGTTGTATGTACAAATTGGGCTTTCGATAACACGCAGGTTCTCATTGTAAAAGTATCCTATATTCATATGTGTGCATGCGTTGTGTGTGTGTGTGTGTTTGTTTATATATGCGTAAAAGCCCTGAGTGACTTAAACGTCTATATTTCGAAAACTAGAATGAAGCAATCGTGAACAAGCTTTGAACGCAACTTGTGCATGAAGCCCCCTTTAGCCGTTAAAATTTGTGCCACAATCTTTAACGCGGGTTTTCAATTTTACACGATTTTGAATTTTTCTAAAAATTTCTATGATCGCTCAAACGTTTGCAAATTTTCATTTATCAGCCCAAATTTTTTTGCGTGAATAGGTTAGGGGACAAGGATGCATGGCATTGAATTTGGCAAGAAATACTCAAGGGATTCGGGTTTCAAAATTTTTTGAATTTTTCAAAAAAAAATTATACTAGCTCTAACTTTCGCGAATATTTGGCTATCGAGCCAAAATTTTGTATATCCAATAGGTTATAGGACAAGTATGGACAATAACCACGTGGGGGCTTCAAATCACTCTAACGGCAGAAAAAAGTTTAACTTTGACGATTTATTTTGGGAGTATGGAAAAAGGAATGGGATTTATTTTTAGAAGGTTTATTAAACACATTAAAGTATGAAAACAAAATTTATTATCATTTTGATCCAAAATGGCGGTGACAGAGTCAATCTTTGAAATCGCCTTTTTTTAAAACTCCTTCACGGGAGGACGGATTTCTCGTAAAGTATAAGACCTGGAACAGAAAACAAAAAAAAATTATAATCCATATACTATTACCTATGGGACTACGTACCGGATTTTTTTAAATGAATATTTTGCAGAAATGGAAAAAATAAATCGATTTTTGACCAAAAAATAAGTAGTATATTGTTTATAGAAAAAAAAATTTACATTGAATAAAAAAAAACGGCTACGTACTCCCATAGAGAATGTAATTATGAAGTTACTGTCAAAATTTCAAGTCAATCCATGCAACGGTATTCAAGTAATCCGTCCTCCGAGTTTGAAAAAAGTGGTTTCGAGAAAAATGCTTTTAAATTTTTCATCGTGCTCAGCGCGCCCTCCAAGGCAGTGTGGCAAAATCGAAAATTGAACCTTTAAAAAAATTTTTTTCACTATAAGACCAACTGGATATTGTTTTTATGACCCTAAAATATTTGTTAAGCCAAAAAAAGAAGCGAACTTTCCAAAATCCTGGAGAGGTGTTACCCCTTAAAAAAATTTCTAATCGCTCTAATTCACGCAAATTCCAAAATATCGGGCTTATATTTTCGATTTAAGAAGAATATTTTAATAGGGTCATTGGCATTGAATTTTTTAAAAATCGATAAAAAATTTCATATTTTATTAAATTTCAAAATTTTTCAAATGTCCTTGAAACCTTTATGTTCGTTATTGTATTTTTAATGAAATCTAAAATGCAGATGAAAAATCGTGGAAATTGGAAATTTGCCATTTGCTTCCTCATCACTTAATCTCCGTCACAATGCTTTTTGTATAAGGAATCCAAAATTAAAAAATCCACCTGCTCATGAAGGACCCTTTGTGAAAGAGATAAAATCAGTGTGAAAATTTCTAATTGTCACGCTTTTTCCCATTAAAATCATTCTGATTCATTATACTCAATTGATTAGTTAAAAATAATGCATAATCTTTATTGTGAGAAAGTCCTCGGTTTCACGTGAAAATTGGGCTCTTTTCAAATGTTATTTCTTACGTGAAAATTAATAAGAAATGGTACAACAGAATATGCGGCTACTTTCTGTAAAAATGTGAGTATAAAAACGCGACTCATCACTGTACCGATCGAGTTTTCTGCAACCAAACGACGTCCTTAGTCCTTAGTTCACTGGAACGAGAGGGCAGAGCTGTATGGACTGATGAATGACATTAGCCAGCAGCACAACAGCAGACGTAAAATTTCGAAAATGGCGGCGTCTTAATCACGTGCAATCCTTAACCTCTCATTTTCATGTTATAATTATAAATAAGAAAATAAATTCAAGAGCTCTAAAAACTGATTGGAATGATGACGATGATGATGAGAACTCGTCGTTGTCAGTGTTAATTGGGTCAAAAGTACGATCGTGAGAATGCGGAAAATACAAAGTGAACAAAATCACGATTGGATATATAATTCCGATGTGATTCGCAACGTTATGCCAAAGTCAGTCTAGTTTTCTTGTTTATTTTCCATTAAATATCATTTTTTTTTTCCCTCCCCGATATATCGGCAATAATTTCCAAGTGAGGAGGAAATTTTCTCGTTGAACTTTGAATATGAATAAATTACGTTTGGGTTCGGAGTACGTGCCTCTCGTCGGCGAGGAAACGTCACCCTACAGAATTGTCGTATCGTTCTCAAAGCTTGCATGGTTCACCGTATCTCTGCCATTTTTCGCTTTCGCCTTTTGCGTCGTCTGGTCCGTCCTCTATAATTTCGAAAGCTCGACCTCTACGCACTGTCTGGTAGGGCAGAGTCTTTTGATCATTAAAAAATTTTTTTTTTTTTTTAATTTATGTAGTTTTATTCATTACCCATCGAGAGCTTTCTCGTTTTAGGTTTACAATTTTTTACCCTCCGTTTCCGCCGCTATCGGCCACTACAAGCCTCAGCGCGACGTATGGAGAGCCGCAATAGCGACTCAGGCGATAATCAGAGCCCTCATATTATCCATGTACTATCATTATTACGCCGATACCGTTTACAAATGGGCCCGGGGAGTAAGCAATTTGTCCCTCGTCACGTACGCCATAGAAAACATCGCTCTCGTCACCCTGAGTTTCTGGTCTTCAAACGAGAATTATGGTACACTTTATTTTTTTTTTTTTTTTTTTTACTCAGCCGACTCGGGAGTCTCTCGATACTTTGGACAAAGCGTACTTTATTTTTTTTCAAAATAACTTAAAATTATTTTTCAATTTTATTCTTCGTGAAATGTAAAAAGTACAGCTCAAGGTGAATGTCCCAGTTAGCGAAAATTTAACTGAGCGTTCGCATTCTTTTTTTACATTTTTCAATCATATCCGAGTACGATATCCAAAAACTTTGATTTCGTAACAAAAAATTCGTTCATGCCGAATGTAATAATATTGAATTTTTTTGTAAAAAACATTGAAAAATCCGGGTAAATAAGGAAATTAAAAATGCATGCTTGATGTCCGAGTTACTGAAAATCCGCCGACTCGCTGGGTCCAGGATAATGACACGACAGAGTCCCGGTCAATGAACAGTCGAGAATCGATCCGAAAAAAATAGTTATTACACTTTTATTTCACGTTTACTCAGTTCCATTTAAGGAGGCTGGTCACCTAACGCATAATGATAAGAATTGGTTCAAATTTATCGTGAATACTCGCGAATAAGTATAACGACTCTGCGCAAAATTTCAAGTCGTTCCTCCGCATAGTTTCCCCGTAATTAATTGTTAAAGTTGCACTCTTATACAATGGGCGACCATAGCTAAATCGTATACGTATCTCATGAAATACTTCATAGCAACTTTAAGGCGGCCCATCAGTGACAGAACTAGTAAAAAATCGTGACGTGAAAAAAAATCATAAAACCTATCATAATATTTTCTAAATACTCTGTCTAAATAAAATTTATGAATTTCGATGACGTTTCCCGTGATATTTTATTCATAATTTATTATAAATAATATAAATAAAGTCTCAACTGACAAAAGTATTTAACGCTGTCGGAGCGATCAAGTTAAAAACGATAGCTGATATTCATATGGTTTCCTCGCATGCAGAATGACAGACATATATATTGTATCCGAGATTTGCACACACGATGACTTTCGCGATTAAATTTCTCGGGAAAATCCCTGGCAAGACACAATTTTTTAAATATCATTGGAAAGTTCACGATTTCATCTTTCAATACTAAAAATTTGAATAAGAACTCTCGTCTTTATCAAAAGGTATCGCGTCACTTCCGGTGAAAATGGAATCAACTGCCATAAGACCCATGCTAAAATAGGTAATTTTAAATTACTCGTTCGCAATAATTTGCCTGGCAATATACCCTGAAATTTTGAGAGAGCGTTCATTGCATCTTAGATAACACTCTCCCGAAGTTTCATTCGTATCGCCGGTTTTTTAATTCACTGATGAGCCACCTTAAGAAAAGATAAGAATTTAATGAAAATAGGATCCAGATAATCATCGCATCTTTGGGAAGAAGTTCGCAAAGAGCAAAATGCTTCTAAACATAGTTATTAAGAAATTCTAATAAATAAAACAACTTTCGTTGTATTGCAATGTTCGCTCGGGAACTTGCGACTCGGACCTCTCTTATGACGCTGAAATTTGAATCGTTGGAATGCAACGAAAATAGGTTTTTTTTTTTTTTCTAATCATTTCCAGTATTGTCGGAAAGTCGAAAATCGCTTCAATAAATCGTTTAAATAGTAAACCGTTTTTTTCGTTATTTTTTTCGTGACCCGGGGCCTAAATATGCCAGAAAAGCGTTAGCGATACCGGAAATGATTTTTTTATTTAAAAAAAAAAAACTATTTTCGTTGCGTTCCAACGATGCAAGTTTCAACGTCATCCTCTCTTTCGCACGCCGCCCGCCCGGTAACCCGCGCACAAGCGGCCGTTCCCCGATTTTCTCTTCCCGCACGGCGGTGACCATCCTCCTTGAGTTTATTTCATGAATAAGGGTAGACGTAACCAGTTGGGGCCACCGTACCCGTTTGCGGCCACTCGGCATTTCCCTCGTCTTAAAATTTCAAGCCTAACTTAAAAGTTCACTTCATCGAGCGTAATATTTCGATATTCATGATGTTTCCTAAGCGGATCGGACAAAAATTGAAAACTGTTTAGCTCATGGAACATCAATCAACAACTCGGACACGTCCTAAATTCGTTGTCCCAATTAATGGCTGGATAGACGAAAGTGTCGATTTTTCGAGCTAAATTCATAATATATCGAAATAAATAACTACTCTGAACTTTTTTCTAGTCGAAAAGTTAAAAACTCAACTTTTATTTGCGGCTATTGAATAAACGATTTCGATAAAATATACGTAAATTATCATTAAATATATACCGGATCGTTCAAAAATTGGGACGCTCTCGCTATCCGGGCCGTTTACCTTGAGTGATCACGGATACCATAAAATCGCGTTCATAAAATAACCGACGGTTTTGATATAATTCATGAAAAATAGAAAAAAAAAAAAAAGCAAGCTATCGCTTTTCGCCAAAGTAACGAAGACAAGCTCATATCCGCTATTGGCTTCTCTTATCCTGGGCTCGAATTTTGCAGCGATTCACAAGCTCTCGTTCATAACGTTCCTCATTATGTCGCTGATACACATGTCCCTGGCGTGTTACATCGTCAAGCACTGTCGTCCGCCGGCCAAAGATTTCGCTGAGTCCGCTTCGCAGCTTTGGAAAGCAAGATCGACGACTCTGAATGTCCTGTCGATACTGACGGCCTGTTACTTCTTCTGGCGGCACAACGCTTACTGCGAGCCGTTCGGTGAGCATTTGCCGGTCGCCGAGTTGCATTTTTTGAACAAAAATTTCCACAAAAATTGTCGGATTTTTTTTTTTGTCAACTTTGGCAATTCACGGGAACCGAAAAGTTCGCGTCGATCGGATATATTTTTTTTTTTTTGTACCTTTCAGTGTACTCGCTGTTCGCGATGTCCGAGTACATGGTCGTACTAACGAACATGAGTTTTCACGTTACGGCAGCCTGGGACTTTGCCGGAAGAAGAATAATGGTGTCGGCTAACGGCGTTCGAATAGTCTGATTTATAAATAAATTTTTAGAAATTTAATACTTTTTTTTTTTTTTTTCCTTTTCAAGGGAAAATGGTTTCATTTAAATTTTGTCGGACAACGTTTATTTGTTTGGATTTACTTTTTTCTTTTCGCTTCCCTGACCTCATATGTAAATCGCGTAAGTATAGGACAAATATATTCTTGTAATTTGGACATTCCGATGAGTCGATGGTGCGAAAAAGAAGTGTAAATGGGTAACGACGAAACATCATTGTACTCGAATGGGAAAATTCATTGATTAAATATAAATATTTGTATATATGTATAAATATGTACATTTTTGTTACATACATTCGTATAATAAAATTTTATGAGAAATTCGTTTACTTTTATTTATTTTTTTTTGTTCATTTATCGATCGCACGTCGTCTTGTACATAATTGAGTTTAGAAAAAAAAAAGCATAATGCGACTTGTGGTAAATTTAATCGGCTCTAAAATTGAAAATCTTTCTCGAGTTTGTCGGAAATGTATTTGGCGATGGCCATGCTGCTAGTCGCTGCGGGAGACGGCGCATTACGACAGTGCATCACACGGCATCCTATGCTCCCTGTGCCGTTGTCGAAAACGAAATCGTCGACCAATTTTCCATCGTTGTCCATCGCCTGGGCTCTCACGCCGGCCGGACCTCTGTTTTTTTTTTTTTTTTTTTTTCAAATCGTCAAAAGATTAATGTTAATTCATACAATCGATACCCATTACGTTATTGCCCTTACGGCGAAAAAAAAACTACATAATGGCAATGCTGGTACAAATAAATCATCGAGAGCACGAAATTTCCTTTCAAGATCATCGAAGAAAATTATTCAAACTTTTGGATTGAAATTTATAGTCAGATTGAAGATTAATGGTCAACCTTTTGGCAAGCGCTTAAAAATAACTTGAACCCTACGCAATGAGATCTTGTAACGTAGTTAATAACGTGATAATGTCATGAGGTTTTGAAATTGGATTCTAAGCTAATTATGCGAGAGCACGATGACATTGAACTGAGCATAAAATTTGGCATCTAAAAAGTGCTTTGCTAAAAATTAAATCCATTTTAAAGATTTTTTTTCCCGCCAAATTTCTGGATTAAAGACACGCTGGTGGCGACGCTCCTTGAGAGACACGAGTAACATTAACCGACTGATGGTATCGACCGCCATAGTACTAATCTCTCAAGACGAGAGACGCCACTGACGCTCTTTCATTCTCGATGCAACGCGATTGAGCAGCTTCATGCATATTTAAGGAGTTTCGGTAAACCTATTGAAAATGCTGCCAACTCAATTTTTTTTTTTAAATAAGTGACAAATATATAAAACGCGAACTGCTCAAATTTCAAGTCGATCCTCCGTGTCGTTTTTGTAAAAATAATTTTCGAAAATTTGGCTTATACACTAGACTGTTTCAAAATAAATCGATAATTTTTTTTTTGCTTTACACAATCTTAAACTATACTCGGACATCAAAAAATAATCCTCGCGAAAGGAAGGGCCGGTCCTTCAAAATTTAGAGGTGTCTCATCGGACTTTTGTCATTTTTATTTCCTTAATACGTGAATAATTAATTTGCATGGATGGAACAAACGTTTTTCTAGTTCTAAAATGATGAATATATTCCAAACTTATGTATAAATACTGAATATACCAGAAAAAAACGATCTTGATGATCGCAGCAACAATTATCGGTCGATATATACGTCGATAAATGCAAAAAAAAACAAAAAAAAAATACAAAAATCAATATTAATAATCTCCTACTTTCCTTTTAAGGTACTTCCTACTTTGTACTTTCTCCTACAATTAAGTAGGAGATTATTAACTACTGATAAATAACGTTTTTAAGAAATTTTTTATAAAAATCGTAATTAATTGTTTTTTCATTTGCTAACATGTTTTTATTTTGTTCAATTAATCATAAAGTCCTGTTTGCTAATAATAATAATTTGTACTCGATTGACAAAGTAGACTAAGAGTTGAATAATCATTAATGTTATTGAGAAAAACGATGTGGGGTTAGAAAAACAGGCGTGCAAAGGTACCCGCGCGCCGATACGACGTGCCGCGCTAGATAAATTAATTTATCTCTACCGGTAAACATAATTTCTCCATTAATAAAAAATACGTTATTTATGGAAAATTTGACGTAGAATACGATGGTTGTATTAATAAATCGTTAAAATTTGGGGGCCATGGTTAAAAAATTGATTTAAACATTTCAATTGTTTATAACAATATGAAATTTTTTATAAATTTTTTTGAAAATATTTTTTTCTCAAAATTCACTCTTTTATCTTCAAAATGAAAAAAAAAAGTTTTCTCTAGCTTAAAAATAACCGGAGTTATGAATTTTTGAAAATGAGTCTCCAAGGCACAAATCACGAAAATCTCAAACTTTCAACTCCCTCTATTAAAAAAAAAAAAAAAAAAAAAATTCCTCGAACGCGTATCTTTTTTTTTTTGACATAGAACCCGTAAAAAAAGTTTCAGCCAAATAAAAAATGTGTCAGTCAGAATGGTGTTCGGTTTGTAAAAGAATTAGTCATTAATGAAATAAAAAAAGACAAAAGTCCGATGAGATACCTCTAAATCTTGAAGGACCGGCCCCTCCTTTCGCGAGGATTATTTTTTTATGTCCAAGTATAGTTTAAGATTGTGTAAAGAAAAAAAAAAAAAAATTATCGATTTATTTCGAAACAGTCTATTATACACGAGAAAGTAAATGGGAGCAATATTTGTTTGAGCTGTCAATTCCATTAAAATACTACGACCCGCATAAAATTTATGTCGGATCTTTATTAGATCTTTAATATGACTATCAACAAATTTGAATCGATTCGTCCATCTGGTTTATTAGTTACAAGCCAAAACATAAGTTCACTATCCACGGGTATGGCGCATGAACGGTCGCAGACTCTTCTTTTGTTTTATGCATGCCCCACTCACCGCGCGCCACCGCACCGTCGTTTCCGCTTATTCCCCGTCGCCGGTCTGTACCGAAGGGTACAGATGCCCAATAAGAACAAACGTATAAATTTAGAAAGAATGTCCGCCTAAAAAACGTTCATTATAGGTATATACGTATAATAAACGTTTTCTAGGCGGACATTCTTCCTGAATTTATACGTTTGTTCTTATTGGGTGGTACAGGTGAGATTCAATATCAACTATTAATCTGCCAATAGCCTTTTTTCATAAGGGCGAACACACACACACACACACACACACACACACACGGTGACGTACCTTTTTATGTCCTTGGTCGTGATTTCCGGAATGAATTTTTGAAGGTCCCTGACAGCGAGCGAATAAAAAATCGACTTTATCATTTCCTTGCATCCCGGTACAATGTATCGGAAGCAGAGTTTGTAGAGTCCCGGAAATTTGGCCATTTCAATGCAGTCTTTTATGTTTACATCATTCCACCTTGAGAACAATATTTGTAATGTTAATTATCACTTAAGCGAGACGATTTTTTCTCATTATGACAGTGCTTTCTCGTGAAATCAGTGTCGAGATATGAATTGTGCTTTTGTTTTAAAAAAATCGTAGATTTACCTAGAATTAAACTAGATCCACCAAGATCTCATTTAGATCTATACCGAGATCTCAATTAGATCTACCTAGATCTCAATTAGATCTACCTAGATCTCACTTATATCCACGAAGATCTCATTTAGATTTACCTAGATCTCATTTAGATCTACCTAAATCCTATTAAGATTTACATTGATCTCAATTAGATCTACTTAGATCTCAAGTAGACCCACCTAGATCTCGATTAGATTTATATTCATCTCAGATCTATTTTCATCTAAATTAGATCTAACTTAGATCTCAAGTAGATCTACCTAGATCTCAATTAGATTTATTTTCATCACAATTATTTTCATCTCAATTAGATCTACCTAGATCTGAATTAAATCTATCTAGATCTCAATTAGATCTACCTAGATCTGAATTAAATCTATCTAGATCTCAATTAGATCTACCCAGATCTCACTTATATCCACGAAGATCTCATTTAGATCTACCTAGATCTCAATTATATCCATCTAGATCTCACTTATATCAACCAAGATCTCATTTAGATCTACCTAAATCCTATTAAGATTTACACGGATCTCAATTAGATCTACTTAGATATCAAGTAGATCCACCTAGATCTCGATTAGATTTATATTCATCTCAGATCTATTTTCATCTAAATTAGATCTAGCTTAGATCTCAAGTAGATCTACCTAGATCTCAATTAGATTTATTTTCATCACAATTGAATCTCAATTCATCTCAATTATTTTCATCTCAATTTATTTTCATCTCAACTAGATCTACCTAGATCTGAATTAAATCTACCTAGATCTCAATGAGATCTACGTAGATCTCACGTATATCCACGAAGATCTCATTTAGATCTACCTAAGATCTCAATTATATCCATCTAGATCTCACTTATATCAACCAAGATCTCATTTAGATCTACCTAAATCCTTTTAAGATTTACATGGATCTCAATTAGATCTACTTAGATCTCAAGTAGACCCACCTAGATCTCGATTAGATTTATATTCATCTCAGATCTATTTTCATCTAAATTAGATCTACTTAGACCTCAAGTAGATCTACCTGGATCTCAATTAGATCTATCTGGATCCCAATTGGATCTACCAATGTAGATCTCAATTGAACCTTTATCTATATCTCAATTAGATCCACTTACATCCTAGATCCAAGTAAATCTACTGAGATTTAAGCATAGACAAAAGGGGAGATCTAATGAGCAAAAGTGTTGGAACATAATATTACGTCGACTCGAATGTGCGTAAATCTACCGTTATACGCGCGGAGATCTCCGGGTAGATCCGCGATTTCCCGAAATTCAGATCTACAAAAGGACTTTTCAATAGGCCTTACCGTTTTGACACGAAAAATTCATGAGAATTCATTTTTTAAATCTCGATAAAACGGACCTCCTCCCCTCCCCCCCTTAAAGCTTTTTTCAACGATTTCAACGTTTGAAAAATTCGAAAGATTTATCATTAAAAAAAATTTTAACGCGTTATCCTATATCGCGTTATGGAAACTCGTTGTTTTTTGTTGTTGTTGTTTTTTTAAATCTAATTCGACACTAATTTAACGAAGAATATACGTACCGCGAAGAAAAAAAAAAAAAAAAATTAATTGGATCAATAATGACCTGTAGCCCTCTCTGGCAAGTGCGAGCACGGCGTTGGGCCCGAGCCAGATATCACCGTTCATTCTCGGTGTAAAGTGTACACCGAGAAATGGAAATCTCGGATCTGGCACGGGATAGATGTTCGTTTTGCAAAGATGCTTCTTGTTGTCGTTGAGCAAAAGATATTCACCGCGAAATGGTACGATACGAGGACTCACGTCGCATCCGGTCATTACGGCCAAACGATCGGAATGCAGACCCGCGCAAGTCAGTACGTATTTGCTTCTGATGCACTGATAAAGTAATTAAAAAAAAAAAAAAGTCAATTTCATCGATTTATCGATTGAATTTGCTTTTATTTATTCGTAAATTGAGAAAATCCAACGATAATTATAAATCTTACTTGATTCTTCGATCTCACACCGATCGGCGCGTAATCATCGTTATCCTTGGATTCCGCAATTTCAACGAAACCGTTAACCTCGTAATTCAGATAAACCTGACCGCCCATTTTTTCGAATTCCTCGGCAAAGTGCCGACACACGAGGCCCCAGTCAACTATACCGGTCCACGGTGACCAGATAGCTTTCTCTCCCTGTCAAAAACGTTTCCAACAATTTTTATTTCTTCCCGAAATTTTAAACAAATCGAATACTTTGTTTTGTGCCGGACTATAATTACAAAATTTGCTAATTTTCGTGAGATTATTCGCGTTGAATCTGACCTGGCATTTTGGCGCGTAACTTTTTATGCATTCCTTCTCGATTATCTCAAGATCGGGCACGTTGTTCTTTATGCCACGATCGTAAAGATCGGCTATTCGGGCTACTTGCTCCGGTGTCTGGGCTACTATGAGCTTGCCAACCTTATTGTGTGGTATGTCATTTTTGGCAAAGTATTCGTACGATTGTTTGAGACCCTCGACGCAAAGTTTTGCCTGAAATATTTCGTCATCAAATGGTGCTTCTTTTACTACTTCTTCTACTTCTTCTTCTTCTTCTTCTTCTCTGCGGTCGCGGGAAACTTTTCTTATATCGAGGTCGTAAACGAAACAAAAAAAAAATGTACCTTCATGCTACCGGGTGTATAGTAAATTCCTGCGTGAACGACACCGCTATTGTGCCCGGTCTGATGCATCGCGAGAGCTTTCTCTTTCTCGACAATGGCTATCTTCATTTGGGGATGCCTAAGAAGCATCTCACGTGCCGTAGCACAGCCGACTATTCCACCCCCTACGACCACGAGATCGTACGTACCGCATGAATCTGCGCTAAAAATTTTTTTTCCGACAATTTTCCATGAGAGAAATACATTTCTTTTTCTCGCTCACGGATATACGGAGCACGAGAGTCGATTGGAAAAAAATATATCAATTTTTACTCATGGAGGAAGCTTTGTTTTCGTGAGAAAAAAAAAAAAAAATTGGAATTTTCCATGCCAATGCGCTCAGAAATGTGCACAAAACATTGAGAAAATACAGTTAGAAAAAAAAATGTCGAACTGCTTGAGCTATCGCGCTGAAACTTTGCACGCTACTGATGACATGGAAACCCTCTTGTATATGCGGAAATTTTCAAAAAATAATTAAAACGGGACTTTCGATGATTGGGAATTTTTCGAAAAAATGTCTGTGATGACGCTAACTTTGGTAAATTTGAGGTTATTCGCTTAAAACTTTTTATAAAAATGCAACAGGGGACAAGTATGCTTGATATTGAATTCGGCGAGAATCGCTTGAGAGGTTAGGATTCAAGGATGTATTGGACGTACCTTCCCGACGGACAGTGACTTTCGTCGACAATATTGCATACTTCATGATAAGATAAAAATCGGAAAAAATTAAGCCACAATAAAGACGATAAGAAGATTAATTTTGTATAATATTAATGCCAAAAAGTTATGAATAAATTTTTTAAACAAAACATTGTTTAAAAAATTTTTAGGGAAAGTTTTTTCTTGACACGTGAAATGAATTCGTTGATTTTTCTGACTGCACATGAATTTTTAAAAAAATTTCTTATCATTTTGAAACTTCGGTTTTCGGAAATGATTTAATTTTGAAAAATGAAGGAAAAATCGTGAATATTGGATATTTTTTTTTCGTAAAAACGTTGTATATTATAATTGAGAAGTTTCCAGGGCATTGATCCAATAGTTTCGTAAATACAACCTTTACAAATGTCCGAAAACCGAAATTTCAAAATGATAAGAAAATTAAAAAAAAAATTCATGTATCGTCAAAAAAATCAACGAATTAATTTCACATGACAGAAAAAAACATTCCCTACAAATTTGTTAAACAATGTTTTGTTTAAAAAATTTATTGATAACTTTTGGGCATTATTATTATTAAAAATTAATCTTCTTATCGTCTTTATTGTGGTTAAATTTTTTCCGATTTTTATCTTATCATGAAGTATGCAATATCGTCGACAAAAGTCACTTTTGGTTGGGAAGGTACGTCCCCGATACATCCTTAATAATATTTCGAAATTTTCGAAAAGTATCTGTGATTGCTCCAATTTTCGTAAATTTGAGATTATTGGGCCAATTTTTTTTTTCATAAAAGTACGCTATGGGACAAGAATATTCGATATTGAGATTAGCAGGAATCGCTTTAGGCGTTCGGATTTAATAAAATTATTGAATTTTCGAAAAATGTTTGTGATGGCACTGACTTTCGTAAATTTGAGGTTATTTAGCCAAAACTTGTTGTATAAATATACACTCTGGGACAGGAATGTTTCTTTTTGAATTTGTTGAGAACCGCTCAAGGGCTTAAGATTTCATAAAATTTTGAAACAATTTTGAAACGAAAAATCTGTGATCGTTCCAACTGTCGCAAATTTGAGATTACGAAGCCAAAAAAAAAATGCACACAAGTACGCTAAGAGACAGGACATTAAGGAGGTTCTTAACCCAGAGAGAAAAATGGTAAGAATGTTTCTAAAATTTGAGGGGAGTTTTGTGCTGGCACTAGGAATACACCGTAATTATTTCAGATTTTTTTACCACAAAGTTGAGGAGAAAAAAAAAACATTAAATATGCCGCTTATACGTGGGCTCTTATGGGAGAAGTATTCGAAGCTATGATCGGAGATTATTTTAGGAGTGAAAAAACCGTAACATTTTCCCGAAGAACCGCTTAAACGATAGATCAGACCTTCATAGATATAATTTGCCCATGAAGAAAGTTTTTCACCGTGCCGATTGTGAAATATACTTGCAAACATAATTGAACGTGAGTAATGGCAAATTAATAAAATGAAAACGTATTTGGTGAAACAAATGCCGAACTCGACCTGCCCCGCACGTCGCCCGCACCGCGCTATAACGTTCCCCTTACCGCACCCAAGTATACGTTAAGAACCTCCTTGAATTTCGCAAGAAAAAAAAAAAATCGAATTTAAAAAACAAGCGTGCAAATCAGAAGCTTGCTCATTGCTTCCTCATTACGAAGCTTCCTCTACGAGGAAGCCAAAATTTCCAAAACCATCTTTACATTTATGAAACTACGGAAAACCATCTTTTCACGGAGATAACTTTGTAATGAGGAAACAATGTGCAAGTTTTCAATTTGCACGCTTGTCTCTTGCATAAATCGCAATGGCAATGGATTATTAACCTTTCGTTTGATCCATGACGATAAACGTTGCCCAATCGACGAAGACTCGTTCTTTTGGTCAGACTCCTCATCACGCAAGCCGACATTATTCGCGATTTCGGACTGTCGAGAAATAACGAATTTTCCTTAATGAATCATGCTCGATGAGACTGAGCAATTTTGGTCGTACTGTCATTGCAAAATGTAAACGCGACTTTCATCGTGACAACGGAGACTATATTCAAGCGGCTGCGTATATAGGAAGAATCTCGTCATATATTTTTTTTTTTTTCCCACTAATGATTCCATGGCTCGCTGAGACTTCGAGCTCGTGTAATATTTTTTTTTTTTTTTTCCCCATCAAATAACAATTTTTTCGTTCAGTCGTATACGCTCCGCGCTGTGGTCAAACGAGTGTTAAATTTTCACAATAATTTTTGCAAAGTTTAGTGTACAAATTGACTGCAGTGAAGGTTCATGCGTACCGCAGAAAGCATAGAAAAAAAACATTCGTAACGATGGATTTGCAAAACCATTGCAGCATTAAAATTGGTAAAAAAAAGGACTATTCTTTGAAAAATCTGGGAGAAAATTTACCATCATGAAAATATGCATTTACCAAGTTGACGGTGTTTGAAAATTCATCGTTATTTATATTTGTCTAATTTAAGAGCACCATGCTGTAATAAAAATCGACCTTCACTACCGTCGATTAGTGCACTAAAAGCTTTGCAAAAACAATTGTGAAAATTTAGCACTTATTTGGACTATAGTGTGGAGCACAGAAACCATATTATCTCAACACAATGCTAATGCGTGATCGTAAGGAAATTTTCTCGTGAACTTGAAAAACATTTGTTTATCGTCTCTTATGTAGAGTGATCTCACTATGATGATTATAGATTCAAGCCTGTTGCTTGACAAGATAAAAACGACACACACACACATTGACGTCACGTGATACTTAGCGCGCATATACGTATTTGAGATTACAATTTTCCAATATCGCATTAGTGATAATCTTGCTTCGCTCGTAACTATAGCGCGAACTTTCGGTCCGTTGAAAAATTACGCAACGAACAAGCAACGAATGAGCGATAATATGCCAATGGGATCGTTAAAATTATACGATTATTCGGAGAGTAACGAGGTAAAATTCTTGCAAACGTGCAAAATTTGCGAAAAAAATTTCGCATACATCTCGTGAAACAAGATTCCTCGAACTACAAGCATCGAGTGAAAATGACTGTTATAATGTGGGTTTGTCGTGTAATTTTTGGAGCTCTGCCGGAAAGCGCATGCGCTACAAGCATTATAGAGCATGTGCTCCCTTCGGGAAACCCGACGAGAATGATCAGTGTTCATGTTATCAACGATCGTGTGGTGTTTATTAAATTTTTAAAAAATATCACTTTTTCTGGTATATACGTCACCTTATAAAACCGAGAGAGAAAGAGACAGAGAGAGAGAGAGAGAGAGAGAGGGAGAGAGAAGAAAATAAAACAATGACACTTTTAGTTAGAGTAGAGAATTATCCCAACACTCCCCGATGATTCACTGCTGTTGACTGATATCAACCACGGTGTCAGTCGGGTATGAAGCAGCGGGTATCTTGACCCAGCCACGGTAGAGCGGGAAAGCTCGGAACTGTAGAAACCTACGGGTAAGAACAACGTTTCGTGACTTCTTGGCGAGACCCGTAAAGTGGCGCCGTTGCAATAATATCTCCCCTTGTTATCAGTCCACTGGATCTCTCGGCCGATAAAGATTTTTCTTTCCTTATCGCACTCGCTGCTTGATTTATGAAACGTCGTGTTTTAATTTCCTCGTATGACATACATATGACTTTTGAAAATGCTCTCAAGACGTTCTGCAGCGCGACGTTAAACTGCCTTCAAAAGATATGACGCATTCAAGCAAAAGCCTTTAGAAATCCTCCAAACGTCGCATACGCGGCTGTGCCTATAGTAGTTCTTTGCATTTTTTTTTTCTTTCCGAATTCTAGCATTGCTTCAGCAAAGCGATAGAAATAACTTTTATGCGTCCTTTTGTCGTATATTCGCTTTTTTATGGAGAATTACCTTGGTCGAGGATTCTCGTTATGCAATATATAGGGATACACGTGATTCGGACGATCTGTTATTGGCGTCAGATGGACTCAGTTTTGCTGTTTGATTAAAATTGAGGTATTAGCAGGAGGATATTTGTGCAATGCAATTTTTCCTATATGTATATCTGGTGCAAGAGGGTACTCGAAGTGATACACCGAACCGGGAGAAAGTGCGGGCGTTCAATCGTATATATAATCGGTTGCAAAAATATGCCGATTGCAATGATATGAGCTTTCGAGTAGAAAAAAAAGATTCGTCAATCTATCCACTGTGATGGCCGCTGGTGAAATCATTTTGTAATATACTTGACTTACTTTGGTCCTGATGGTCCTCATGAACATTATAATTTTATTCTTACGTTTATTTAAATACAGTCGTTAGACTTCCGATTGATTACGAATAAGTCGTGTATCGAAAGCAAATAACTCCTAGCTATAATGAGAGTTTTGCGTTGGGTTAACGGTGATTTTTGTATACACGCTGCGTGTCATCCCAGATCTCGTTCGATCGGCAATACGAATTATCAATGGTGGCACTGTTCATTGAAAAAAATGGCTATCGTAAATTGACTTGTGCACATAACAAGTCTAAAATGAAAGATAGATATATCTATACATCGCAGTGGGATTAAAAAAAAAAAATTTCTGTACGACCGCCATCTTGAATGCTTCGTATCGTCAACAACGGGATAAACAATTCGGCGTGATAATCTCCGCGGCGCCCCGTTATAGATTAATGAACAACGATGCGATTATCCTCCAGAAGCGATTGCTACTGATGCATTGTTATATGAGGACAGTGGTTCGATTGAAAGAAAAAAAAAAATATATCTTTCAAGCGCATATGGATCTCACAGGATCGATCTCATAATGCCCGCAACGTGCGATGCCTGGAATAATAATCGCACGAGGCTTGAACCGGCTGTGCTGCAGCAATACAAAGCAAAATGCACCTGGGCTCGTGCATCCTGAAAAAAAACCCTGTGCAACGACTTCCCCATCTTCAATATCCTTCTCTCTCTCTCTCTCTCTCTCTCTCTCTCTCTCTCTCTCTTTCTCTCTCTCTCTCTCTTGCCTTTCCCTTCATCTTCGAGCAAAACTCTTCTCCAGCCTCACGACCAGCCGTTTTTTCTTCCTATCCCCATCTACGATTCTATCGCCCCTTTCCCATGCTGGCCTCTACGGATATAATCCACGGTTCTCTGGTGTAGTGCTTTCCCTCTTCGACACTCGAGTTCCCCGATTGAGCGTCACCTTGGCGAGCGAGCGAGAGCGAGAATGTAGCGGGGAGGGGGAAACAGAAAAAAAGATCAGGAACGTACGATTTGAGCCTAAAAACCCTGTTCCAGAAGCGACACACCGTTGAGACACGAGACGAATTTAGTTTTATATTGTACGTTATGAAAAATGACAGCCAAATACGCAATCGTTGTCGCGATCAATCGCTTCCATTATTTATTAACGAATAAATTACTTGGGAGTTGAACATAACAAATCCACAAAGTGTATACGCCGGTGGAAATAAAAAACGGCTGATTTGCGACCGAATATCAGGATCGCAAGCAAGGCGAGCGTTGCCCTAGCTAGGGCAACGTTGAATGAAAGTTTATAGCCCGAAAGTTTCAGACTTGAAACTCATTCAAAGATGCGAGTCAGCATCTTTTCCAATCCAGGGTAGATACATGACGAGCCGATTCAAACTCTTGCAGCTAAAATTATATTCAAAATTATATAGCTCATAAAACCACGGGGACAGCGCAGTCATTCTTGTGGCTACACGCGGAATTGATGACGAAGCTGATGTATTCTTTTAAATTCGCGATCGACGAACAACGCGCGAACGAGCCCCTCGCAACTGACATTTGTTTGTAAGTTAAGGATTTTTATTTTATCGGGGGTTAATGTTTCTCTCCCTTCAGGGTTCTTCGCGTACGGCCCTGCGAAGTGGTGCGTGGCCGCGCTGCGCGATGGTACTCTGACTCTAGGCTGAGAGTCAGTCAACCCGGTGACGTCCTCCATGGTAGCACCGCTCTTTTAACGCGGCATTCACACCCGGTTGCTTCGGCGAGCTTACCCGCGCGAGCGTGTATTGCACGCTGAAATTGCGCGACTGCATGCACAAGTAGTGTTCCAGGACTGTTTCGTGATTCTTCCACTTTTGCAATTCCTCATATCTCACACAGTATACACCGTGCGATAGCATCTAATTCATTGCTATACGTCGCTGATCTCTTGTTGGCAATGCCGAGCCTCACGAGTAACAAAACAAAAACTCTGCCGAGTCGTTGGTCGTAAAATACAAAACAAAAAAAAAAATGTAAATTCCAAGGTGACGTTTTGAAGAAGCGAGAAAGAAAAGTAGAACATGCGTTCCTACGACAGAAGTGGAATGTGATGTTTATCTTCTTGACCGGATAATCGTTAAAGAGTGTTAACACGGTGGGATTAATGGTGAAACGAGTGTGTGTGTGTGTGTGTGTGTGTGTATGTGCGTGTGTCAAGCGATGTTTGAATCACGTCAACCAGGTATGTGCGTGCAGTGAGTGGTCGAGTTTTTAGATAAAAAGAAACAAAGGTGAAAGACAAACCGGTGGAAACAATCGATCACTATTTCATAGCGGTAAAAACGAAAGGAGCGAGAATTCTCAGCATCAATGGTCTGTCTGACCTGCACTCGAGACAACGTCTCGTCGCGCACCAACCCCAGAAGCGTCGGAGATCGGACCGTACTTTACGAAGGTCCCATGATGCGGCACAACGCCGCGCTCCTCTAATAAGGTGAATCGTGCGCGTTCATCATTAAACATACACGTGCACCTCTGGATCAGACGATCCCCAAAAAAAAACCCGAGAGACTCCTCATCGTCCAGTCTTGTTGATACACTTTGCTAGGAATTTTACAGAATCCACGGATTTGTAACATTTTCCCGCAGTCGGATCATCAGCGAAATCAACGTTCTCATTCATGAAACGTTGAAGATCCATAAAGATTTCGTTTGTGCTCTATAAACACTTTTAAAATTCGGCATCTCTAGTGTTGCTGGATTTTACGCAAGTTCATTGCATCGACATAACATACGGGTCGTTGGGGCTCGCAAAAGTAGCAACGATGGAGGACGAGCTGCGATGTCCATCGTGCAAGGAGCTCTTCGGTGATCCGGTCTTGCTGCCATGCTGGCACGCATTGTGTCTGCCATGCGCTGTAAATCTTCAAGCACCACCCGACTCACCGCCCGAATCAACGATCGATTGCTCGAATGCACCAGGCTCCGATCAGGAAGCCGACAAACTTTCCATACTATCGGAAACCGATTCGGGTGTCGTCTGTAGCAGCACATCGACGAGCTCGAGACCCGGAAGTTACGTCGGTACACCGGGTAACGGTGGTTTTCCACCTTCCGGTGGTACACTCTGCCTGTCGTGTCCCGTATGTCACAAGAACGTTTACTTCGACGAGGGTGGTGCTCACAATTTGCCGAAATACCGGGCGATGCAGAGAATCGTGGAGAAATATCAGGAAGCGAGAAATGTTAGGATGCAGTGTCAGATGTGCGAGGGTGAACCGAGGGAAGCTACCGTCGCTTGCGAGCAGTGCGAGGTATAAAAAAAAAAAATCGCCATTCCGAATAAATACGAGGGATAAAAAATCAATCCCCAAAACGATTCACTGATATGATTGTCCCATTTTCATACCATATATGGGGTTATATTTACAGAGGATACCCTTGTTGTGATGTAATATCAAGCCTTTGATGTATAAAAATAAATTGCTTCATTATGAGTTTGAGAGCATTGAAAAGTGTATCCGTTTCACGGCTAAGGATTGACAATGATTGATGGAACTTTTGCAAGCAATTTTTCAAATAACTCGGTATAAGATTATAATTCATTGATACAGACCTCATCCAATATGGTGTCATCATTGGCACTCGGGGGGTAGACTCGACAGGGGAGCCTGAATCAATGGCTTCAAAATAGAGATGACGATTTCCTAATAACCCTTCATCCCAATTGAAAAAAAAAAATTATTGTAAATATTGTCCGATTGATGGATAAATTCGCGTAGGTAGGTAGGTTCACTATAAAACAGGCATATACAACTCTTTCTATTGGTCTATACATAAGGCACACAAGCCACCGTACAGCATCGCGGTAACTAGACTCAATTACTTATATACGTGTAAATATACCTACATAGTACACTGTATATCACATAATATTATAAACGATTTCGATTTATGGTCTTTTGCGAACTTCTCACGATCCTACGAATGCGCGCGCGACCCCAATTTATCCGCAATGCACGATTCAGCATGATTCCTATATACTTTGAGAACTCGCAGCTGCTCCATTATTGCCATCTGTGGGGAGTTGACTTACATACACGCTGGAATCTTTCTATGAAACAAGATTCATCAATTTCACGTATAAACCAACTACTTTTCTTTAACATCATTTGTTTTGATGCGGGTGCCAACGAAATACATTTTTTATCGCTCGCATGCTGTGCGTTTGGCATTGATATACAATCGCTAAAAATGATGCCAGGTCTCAAAGATACTCTGACGTATGGCTCAGAGTGCTGAAAGTTGATACGAGGCTTAGTCGGATTGAAACGCGATAAAAAGTTAAACGGAACAGCTCGCCTGTTGTCGCATTTGCGAATGAAGAACTTGGTGCTGCGTTTACAATTTCGCGTGAAAGGAAAACCGTCCTTCTTGAATTGCAATTAATGACGTCAGGCAATTGCGATGTAGATTTTATGAAATATAATTCATGTTTAAGTTGATATTAACTTGGTCAAGTAAAGTCTCTTTACATTTTATATATATTCGTGGAAACTTCAACGATGTCATTCTACGACGAGAGTTGAATCAAGAGACTCCTGAAGCACTCGAAATCCACGATTCTCGAAGCTTTATCGTTTTTTTCCTCTCACCCCCCGAATTTCCAATTTCTGTCTGGTATTCTATACAGAGGCTCGCGAAATTCTATGAATTAAGGTAGTTCTATCGTGGTAACTAATCCATAAGATTTAAATTTTTTTTTTTTATATCTTCAATTTTAATATATTTATTCATTTCGCGAAACGTCAATGCCCCTTATCGACCTAATTACGGAGAAATTAATACTTGAAAATGCCAGTTCCTCAAGGCAAATTTGCTTCGGCATATAGAAGAACCGATTTCCGGTCACTTTAAAACGATATATCTTATCGAAAATCCAAAAGATTCTTACAAAAAACGAGACTTAGATTCATTAAACACGTAAAAATCTAACGGGCCTAAAAAAAATATGATTGTCGACCAATTTTTTAAGCTATACTGATTTTAATACGAGCATCCGGGTAGTGATACACAACTTATGGCATAATGTCGTGACGGTGAAAAAATGTGGCAACGCGATATCGAAACGAAAGCGGTATTTGACAAGTCGAACAACATAACCTCTCCACGTCAACGTCAATAGAGCGGGCGAGAGAGTGAGAGGGCACGAGAATGAAAAGAGAAAGAAAACGCAACGTTGCCACACGTAAATATCATACGAGATCTAGTAATACTTGAGTCGTTGCAATTACTATTTTACTAGTTACATAATTATTTATAATAAACCGTTGATTAATTGTATTCACCTGGGTAAGCTTATTTAATATTTATTAATTTTAACCCATATATCCAATATTTTTAGGAATCATCATTTAGACATTTATAGCTAATTGACTAGTCTGCAGCGATAGAACTACCTTAAGTCACATCGCCGGTTACTCTTCAACCCTTCAGAGAGATTCGTACACACCGTAGACTTGCTGTACATAACAGTACCCGGAGCGCAATTCCCTAATCAGCTCATTCAATTAGCTAGTTTCGCGAAGCCAATGCCACAGCACACCGAAAGCCGCGTCAACGTCAGCGAAAACGAGGATACGAGGGAAGGATTCGCCCGTATACCTGTTTCACGCGATACAGCATCCAAAACCCGCGTCGCGTTCTCGCTCTCTCACGATCCTGAAGAGCATAGGGCTAATTAAATTTGCTTTCCGTGAACGGAAGGACTCTGTGTGTGCCTTTTTTTTTTGCATTGAGCGACAGGCAGCATCGATCAACGAGCCACACAGCTTTTTCTCCCCTTCTCGAGCAGAAAAAAGTGACGAAAAAAAAAAAACGAGATAATCCGTAAATATAGTTGGGAACGACGCGACAAATCGAATATTAAGATAATTAGCTAGTGAGCATGCGTGGCCAGAGCTCGCGCACTTTTTCATTTGCACTTTTCGCCGTCTTGCCATTTTAAATTATATCGCGTGCCCGTCTAGACACTTTTAATAATAGATTATACAATGCTTCACCGCGCATCCTTTATTAACCTATGGATTTTCCATATTTTTTGAATATATATATATATCGCGTTTTTTTTTCGAAGCGGTCTCGTTCATCGTTTTAGCCTTAAGAATAAACATATTTCATTTCAGGTTCTCTATTGCGACGCCTGCCGGGAGTCCTGTCATCCGAAGAGAGGTCCTTTAGCGACTCACAATCTGGGCCCTCCACGTGGCAGCTGGCAATCAAACAGCTCGAAGGGTCTCCGGGGTCTTGGCCCTGACGGCACTCCGATATGCAACGATCACAATGGCGAGACCGTGAGCCTCTATTGTGCTCTTTGCAAGATTGCCGCGTGTACCCTCTGCCTTCGTGACAGGCACGCCGCTCATCCTCACGACGTTCTTCCACTCGCTGCCGCCTGCAAAGCTCAGAAGGTAAGAGCCCTTCTTCTTTCATCGTTCGTATTATGCTTTCAATTCTCATGGGATATTCTCAGGGTATCGTTCGATAATTGTTACTCGATAAATCTCATTTCGCCCCATAATGTTTCTGATAATGATGCGTAAGCTTTGAAGCATACAGTAATAGTAAAGTGCAAAGGTATACTTGGGAATAGTTGCATCATTTGATGCATCCTCTTGTCTGAAAAGAGCGGAAATAATTGTCCTGAACAATAATAATAATGTTATCTCGCAGTGAAAAGTCTGTATGTCCTTACGCGGTGTTCATACTTGTAGAAAGAGATGATGCAAAATTTTTTTGCCATCCGGGTTACATAGACCCTGCGTGTAAAGGTATTGGTATGGAAGACCGTGGATGGTCGCGAACGACAGCTGTTCACAATATCGCGTGTCGCGTGGGTGCCCAATCCAAGTCCAGAGTTCATACACACAGTTTCCGATATGTCGTCTCATGGTGGTCTGGGTTGGTTTTCCCCTCACTTCTCCGTAACACCTGGTTGCTTCCTCCGAAGCCAACTCCGGCATATGCTCGCCTTTCATATTACCTCCCTGCTTTTGTCCCTTGCCCTCTTCCACCCTAATGTTCCACGATATAGCACTCTGATGTTTGTATCCCACTATAGCCGGAACACTCTCTCGTATTCGATACACCTATGCTGCCTCTCGCCGTATCCACCCTGAGCCTCACCCTGGGGAATCACTTCCTCCGCGATTAGACTGATAAATTGGTGCAACCTCTGGGTGTTCGAAGCGCCACGCCGTTACGTACTCCCGCATATTCACGATAGTAGCACATGTAGCGATGAACTGCATGGTATTACATACTGTACAGTACAGAGGGGATAACGCCGCATACAGAGACCGATAGTTTGCTAGTTGTTGTGGAGTGAAGCAAGAGCACCTATGCTTCTCGGATCCTGGGTTGCAGTTTGGTGATTGATCGATGAATCCCACGTACTCGGGCTAGACACGAGTCCATCCGTTAGGCTTTTGTGCAAGAGTAATGTTCACGATGACGGAGATATAACGCATATACACAATATATACATGCAGAATGATTTGTCCCAGTGATCGTGCTTTAATTATCACGACTTACCGCATGCCCTCTTCTCTGGTACCTACCAAAATGGAATGAAGCGATCCAGAGTCCTCAGAATTACGTGATTCAGGATCAACTGGATATTTTTATTTTTTCTCTGGTCCTCCGTCGCTATGAAACTACATAGTTGTACCAATCATGTGAATCCTGACAAATGCGGCATTGTACGAGTGTATGACGAAAGGGGAACTGGGCTATCTTGTTAATGTCCATGCGCACACTGTGCCAGTCTTTGTCCGGACAATCTTGAAGTTAATAACGTCGCGGTTTTGCAATTGATCCATCATCGTGGGCTCGGCGATTCTTCGAATACATTAAGGATAATCAGTGAGAGCAGCAATCATCGAACACGGGAACCAGAGGAAGTATTTTTTTTTACTGCAGTAGCCTTCTATGTGTGTGTGTGTGTGTGTGTGTGTTTGAGTATCGAACGGTGCTTTGGACGGTCTCCGAGTAACCGATGAAATAAAGGATAAGAAGCATCCAGCGAACAACTTTTGCCTTCCCATGCACTGATTATACTGTACGCTCGTTTTGTAGAAATGATAAAGACCATATACGACACGTTGCTTCGCTATAGGATGTTTTGAGATGCTGGCAATTTATAGTTTCGTGCCTTGAAGGGTGTGGCGGAAATTGAGGAGCATGATTCGACACGCGAGATGATCGTTAACGCGATTACTTTTTCTAATTACAAAAAGTAAAGCTTTCAATTATTTTGATATTCATTAGTTGCAAGTTTTCAGAATCTTTATTTAAAAAAATGATGTTGCTCCTGTTGATGCTTGACACGGATGTGTGTATGGTTAAAATTGCTCATTAGTCGGAATCATAATTATAAGATATGCTTGTTCAAACATTTAGCGGGATATATCATCGAGTACTTGAGTTCATTACATCGACTGGAGGTAAATCGATGGCTCGATATTGCAATTAATCAACACATCCAGTCAACCCATTTCGTAATTAATCATCGAAAGTTCACTCTCCCGTCTCATATCAACGCGAAAAATTAAATTAATCAATAACCGCTACAAAATTTCGCTTTCTCATAGAGAAAACTTTTTTTTGTTGATTTTTTTTAGTTTTCAATGCCAAAGTGTTCAAAGTTATCGCATTTTTCATACAAATTCATAGAGTGACGCGGATTTTGTTATTTTCAATTTTTCGAAAAATGGCCGTACACGCTATAACTTTCGTAATTTTTGCGAAATCGTGCTAATTTTTTAATACCTAAATAGATAATCATTGAAGAACGGTTGGTATTGAATTTGGTGGAAAATCAATGGAGGGGTTCGACTTCACCAAATTTTAAGATGTCATGCTCAATGTTTTTACATCATTTAAATCATCCTTCAATGATACTATAGTATTATTGAATTCTTCAATATTACTATGGTATTATTGAGGGATGATTTGAATTTAGGGTAAATCGATGGAGGGGTTCAGATTTTATGAAATTTCGAATTTTTTTTCCTCTTCTATATGAAGATTTCGACTATTTTCATGAAATTAATTACGACAATTCGTTCAAGAATTTCCGTTCGGAGATGATTTTCGTAAACGTTTCTAATATCCACCCAAGGGTGATAAACGCTATATATGCCGTCTATCATCAAAATTATATGCTCATATATATATATATATATACGATATGGTACGCAAATTTATGCGACCAAAGTGCCAAGTGGTTCGCGAGACTCTTGCTTCTCGGCAGTGGAAAGCTTCCGGTTGCGTGTTACCAGTTACCGGTCTTCGTTGCATATTAATATTCCTCTCGTTGCGCCTAGCGTCGTGTATGTAAGTGTGCATATATACACACACGTTGATAACGTTGAATCGGCAAGTTTGGGCAATAGTTTTCGGCCTGAGGTTTGGCAAGAGATAGAACAAACGCGTCGGGTGAAACGTGCAGAAGCTCGTCTCGTCTCTCGTCGACGAATAATTAAATCCCTTTTTGGCTCTCAGAATTCAGGCGATATAATCTACTCTTGACAAATGAACCGTGCAATATAATCATCGTGCATATCTATGCAATTGTTTTGAAATAGGAGTGACACGGTGTGCTGCTTACACAATAATATTATATATATATATATCCTGTGTCCTCGCGATGTGACGCAACGATATAATCGTCAGAGGCAAGGTTCTTTTTGCGGGGATAATTGTTCTAGACAACTAATAAGCTGCATGATTAACCGTGTGAGTATGTGTGAGTAATCCCAACAATCTCTCGAATGTAACATCATCTATTATAGATTGGATCGAAGTCGAACACGCTTATTGATAAAAGGAAAGAGGGCCAATTTGCCGATTTCATAAATGGTTCTGAAAATATGTAATTTCCTCTGCCCCCCCCCCCCCCCATCGCACTAATACGTGTACTATATATATATATATATATATATATATATAGTATATCTAGTTGATATTATAGGATAGCTAGTCGAAACATCCCTCTGACTACCGATGTACTTTGCAGTACAGGTATCTATGCTTGGACGTTGAGACTTCCCCACGACTCTTGATAGGTTAGGTGGAGTCTTCGATGCTATACCTGATGATACTCTAATCGCGTATAATCGATTGCTCTCAAAGTGAACGTTCGTGCCCTTCCTCCGCGCTCCTTATTTCCCTAATCTCAAAGACGCGAATACTTGGTGGTATATCCATCCCTCGACTCTTCTAAACGACGTTGAAAATTGCATCAAAAATCGTCCTACCATATTATAATCGTCGTAATACAAAATAACTACACACCGAAAATTTCTATATCCGGAGTTTGTACTGAAAATTTTCAATTTTACGATAAACATTAGCTATTTGAACAGTCGAAATAGGATTTTCCCTGGCGATAATATTTATTTTTCCCCTCTCCTATCGTGTTCGAATGCGCTGCTTTGTTCTTTCTTGATCGTTGTAAATGGCGCACATTATCGAATTTCCGGTTTTCCCAAGCGGCTGATCGATATTCTCGCTGTTTCGCCGCTTCGAAAACTCGCCACATGTATACGGCTATCCAATGGAACGATAATATCGCGCACTGTATATACGTATTTAGTAAAAAAAAAAAAAAAAAAAGATACGTAAAGTGCGTATGTACGGCTCTCGATGCCCATTTCCTTTTGTAAGCATATACGAGAGGTCAGTTCGAGTGAAACGCGTATAAATTATTAGAGCTTGGCCGAATTTGATGGCGGGTCATCGAGGACGCCGTTCGAGTGTGTTCGAGGGCATTAACGGAAAACAATCGAGGAATTATCGGTCATTCAAGCGTATATATATATATATCGTTTCGAGCATCATTGCTCGACAGTACCGGTGTACTCCAATTATCACGTGGATAATTTTTATTTTAATTAGAAAAAAATTCTCTCATTTATAATGCAAATCGTTGAGACACATTCCAGCCCAATCAAGCCTGCACTCGGACAATGATTATTAATTTTTTTTTTTTTTTGGTACACTTTATAAATTCACTTTACAATAAATTTATAAATTCATTCGAACGTCGTGCAATATGGCTTTAGGTACTTTAATCCGTTGCGGATTTTCGGGACGAGAGTGCATTCTCTCGCATTTTTTTTTTATCGCGAAAAAAAATTAAATAACTCTTGCCAGTAGATTTTATTATTCAATTTTTTTTTGGTTCCACACACGAACACGATATTTTTTCTCGCAATTATTTTATCGCGTCCCCCTGGCGCTTCATGTCCTATATCTTATTGCCCATTATGTGATTAATAATTCGTGGGCTCAGAGCGGATCCAGGAAGGCTGCGAATTAATCTTTTCATCACTCTCTCTCTCTCTCTCTCTTTCTCTTTCTCTCTCTCTCTCTCTCTCTCTCTCATAAGGTGTTGGGAATACTAAAACTTCTTCCTTACCATCCTTGCTCCAGCCTCTATCGTTGCATGCCCTACACTATCTCAATTCAGCGTGCTCGATTGTACTGAAAGTCTCCAAGCTTTTGTTTGCGAGAGCAGAAAGAGTGTACTCCGTGTGCAGCAACGAAGGTCGTCGATCCCTCAATATTATTCCACTCCTGGGGGATAATCGCGTGGATTTCCGACGGGAAATTAGTTTTCCCGGAAGAAAATCGAGAGAGTGAAAAAAGATATATGAGACAAGAGGATAGCGAGAGAGAGAGAGAGAGAGAGAGAGAGAGAGAGAGAGAGAGAGAGAGAAAGAGAGAGAGATAAATAAACGATAATCCCGTTGTTTTGAGAGAGAAAAAAGCAACCCGTTTTTTTCTAGGGCTACTTTTTTTGGCCTTAAATCCATCTTTCATCTTATCGAAAATGCCCGAAACGTCAGTCACCTTTTTTTTTTTTCCTTTTCAAATTCATTATCCCCAAGAATGGTAAATTATCAAAATGCTCGCATTTGCTCTCTTCGCGCGCTGCGTCGTGGTTGGCAGCGGCACACACGTTGTGGTATTTGCGATAACGGTTACAAGTGGCAAGATCACTTGACCCTGCGTGAACTCTGCTTCGACCGCCCCACGCGCGAGAGCTTCAGGACTGCGCACAGGGTGAATAGGACGCGACGAGAAATGAGAAATGAGAAATAGCGAGAAAGGCGATGGAGTTTTGTGTCGTAATCACCAGAGGACACGCTGCTAATATCCAAACGGTATTTGGCTCATTTCACAAGATTCATAATCGCAATTGAATAAATTTCGATGCTCGTCGATGCGGGAAATCCGCTAAGGCTATTTCGCCATTACGAGATGCTTCAAAGTTTTGTGATATATATTTTTTTTTTCCCGTCAAGGATATCAAGCCAATTTTAACGATCCAAACGTTTCTGCAAGTGGTCTCGTGCGTACTCGATGGAAAAAAAAAAAAAAAAATGTGGGGCAAAGATATTGAATGCGAGAACGTGTATTGCGCGTGTATGTATGTACGGTTTGCCATCGGATATCAGAAATGTGAGTGAGCGAAGGACTTTCTAGATGGTTTGTACAGACCGCCTGTAACCATAAATGGAAACTTGCTCGTAAATGTGGACGACCGCGAGAGAGAGAGAGAGAGCGAGTAACAGCGATTGCCGTCTTAGCGCCGCGTGTTAAAGCTCATTTCACACGTACGGTCGCGACTCTTCCGCTGCAATTTAAACCAAGCGGTGCGTAATATACGTAACGCGTGTAGTACTACGAACGAATGCATATACGTCAACGTCTCTCTCTCTCTCTCTCGCTCTTTCTCTCCTTATGGTATACTTTCGACTTTACACTATCCAAGCATAACGTATACATTACATATCTACATGTATATATATATGCGCTACAGGCTGCACATACTTGGATGTATAATATAGAGAAAAGGGCCCATTTTCCAACATCTCGAAGAGATTCGCGTCATAGTGTCTCAAGTTTGTATGAAAGTGTTGCCCGCAATCACACTTGCGTGTTTGATTCGTATCTTTTGTAGGAGAGAATGAGGATCAAGAATAGCGTCAATAGCGGCAGGCTTATAGAGCTTCGAGCGATAGTATTCTCTTACGAGCGACGTATCTGCTCAAAGCCATCTAGCGGATTTCTGGCGCACTACCGAAATGTCTTTAACATATTGAAATATTTCGATATTTAAGCAGATAAAATTTATTTATTTCGAATCAGCTGATGGATACTCATGAGGCAGCGTAAGAATAATATTATCGATTTCTTCTTTATTGCAATACAGGGCTTGATATAGCGATAAAAGGTAGAAACGAAGGGGGATAAAGTCGCAAAACAGAGGGTGAGAGTTAAACGTATGTACGACTGGGCTAAAGAAACTTTGGACAGACACAATACTCGATGGAAATACCGTATTTTTCGTATCGTTTCTATATTGCGAAAGAGCTGACGGTAAAGTTTCGGAGAGAAGCATGACGCTTGATCATGCTTTCATTTGTCCTTTCTATTTGTGGATCGAAAATGAGGATGTCGATAATGGAAAAGGTATGGAAGAGACCTTTTATAGGCGTTCTATGCGATATTTCCTCCTGCAAGAGAGACTTTGCTACGAGCCATTGGGCTCCACTGATCGCACGAACAACCGCACAGATTCTTCTAGCCCATGTCACTCGGAGATTGTACTCATGTGCGTAGAACATGCAATTCGTCTCGAAACGCAACGTTTTGTAATTTAGAAGATATTTATCATCGAACCCGGTGAATTCTCTCCTTCTTCGAGATTTTCATTTCTCTCCCTCGAGAATTTCTTTTCTTTTTCCTTTCCATTCCTAGGAGTTGACGAGTATACGGGGGTAAAGTCAATATCGAAAGAGCCAAAAGAGTCTTCTCTTCCGTGTCGTTCCTCTTTCTCTCTCGTTTATTTTTTATAGAACCACGCGTCCCGTCTCTCTCTCTCTCGCTCTCTCTCTCTCTCTCGAAGTACTTATTGTATCCTTTCTTTGCACAGCCTCTTTCGCGAAAAAAAAGCTCTTACATTCGAAACGCACGAGTGTGCAAACACGATCGTGCGCCAGCCTCGCTCGGATCCTTCGATATTTATATATATATGAACATGGTATAGAGGCACATATATCTATATGTATTACACACCCTTCTATAAAACATGAGCGAGGGGCTGAAAGCATCGCCGGAACGATGGGTAGACGGAAAATGAGATTAGAAAGAGAGAGTGAGAGAGAGAGAGAGAGAGAGAGAGAGAGAGGGAGAGAGAAAGAAAGAAACAGAAAAATAGTTATAACATATAGACCGCAGCAATTTCTCGTGCGCTCTAAGTTAAATCAGCGAAATTAATTTGTCCCTTGGGAAGTTTCTTTCAAGTTGGAGAAAAAAGTAAAGGTAGCAGGGTTGCTTGCCGAGAGTAAGAGGGAAAGCTGCTCCCGTCACGAAAGTAAAGTAGAAGTGAACGCGAGTCGTGTTTCTAGATGCTGATACACATACTCGCTACCCTCTGCAACGACGAGTTGCTCGAGCAAACATTCATTTCATCGTCGGGAAAATAGCAAACGATACTACCGAGTTCTGTGATCCCACATCGAAGACGAGAACGAACTTTCTCGTGCTTCGATCCAAAACTTCGTTAAAAGCGCATAATACAAAACCATAGCCCGGTGTAATCCTGTTTATTTTCTATCGCGAAGACCAAACTACCGCGAAAGTACGGTAAATACGTACACAAATGTTAACCTTCGATGAGATACAATTATATGAAGTATTCTACGGAAATCCTAATGGAATACATACAAGTTTTTTTTTGTTTAAAAAAAAAAAATTACAATCAATCGTTTGTCATTATTTCCTCGAAATTATTTTCAATGAATTCTTCATTAAGAAGGTGTGGAATAAAAAAAATTCCTTGGGTTTCGCATGACCCTAACGGTACTGTAAACACTCCTCCAGTGCTGTTAATTTTGTTAATTCCTTCATCGATCTCCCTCTCTTCGGGTTCATACACCCTGATACAATTTGATGACCGTACAACGGAATTTTAGCGTTTATAGCCATTAACCGCATTGAAAATAGTGCTGGGATCGCTGTTGCGAATCTCGATAGATTACGTGCATATATTCGATGTTATCTGTATATAGGTATATCGGGTCAAGGTTTTTTTAACGCGCGAGAGGGCGTAACCCCCATGACTTAAGGTAGTTCTATCGTGGTAACTAATCCATAAGATTTAAATTTTTTTTTTTTTATATCTTCAATTTTAATATATTTATTCATTTCGCGAAACGTCAATGCCCCTTATCGACCTAATTACGGAGAAATTAATACTTGAAAATGCCAGTTCCTCAAGGCAAATTTGCTTCGGCATATAGAAGAACCGATTTCCGGTCACTTTAAAACGATATATCTTATCGAAAATCCAAAAGATTCTTACAAAAAACGAGACTTAGATTCATTAAACACGTAAAAATCTAACGGGCCTAAAAAAAAATATGATTGTCGACCAATTTTTTAAGCTATACTGATTTTAATACGAGCATCCGGGTAGTGATACACAACTTATGGCATAATGTCGTGACGGTGAAAAAATGTGGCAACGCGATATCGAAACGAAAGCGGTATTTGACAAGTCGAACAACATAACCTCTCCGCGTCAACGTCAATAGAGCGGGCGAGAGAGTGAGAGGGCACGAGAATGAAAAGAGAAAGAAAACGCAACGTTGCCACACGTAAATATCATACGAGATCTAGTAATACTTGAGTCGTTGCAATTACTATTTTACTAGTTACGTAATTATTTATAATAAACCGTTGATTAATTGTATTCACCTGGGTAAGCTTATTTAATATTTATTAATTTTAACCCATATATCCAATATTTTTAGGAATCATCATTTAGACATTTATAGCTAATTGACTAGTCTGCAGCGATAGAACTACCTTAACATGAAAGTTTAGGTTGCTTTCGCCCTTTCGTTTGATGTCTGTCCACTGCGTACTTATTTTCACGTATATATATATGGCGGTGTGCAGCCTGGTGCACGAGTTAACGATGCTGGTCCTCCGTTATATACGAACTACAAAACGTTTATCGACCAGGTCGAAGGAAAATCGAGGAGGGTATTTGCTTGGTCGAGTTTACTGGCTCCCGGGGCTGTTGATGCTATATGCTTCTGCAGCGATCGTGACGAGGGTGAGGAAATATATATATATATATATATATATATATATATATATATATAGAGAGAGAGAGAGAGAGAGAGAGAAAATGAGAAAGAGGGAATGAGGGGATGTAATCGACGGGACGACGACACGTGGTGAGACTGGCACGGTGTTTTGAGGGTGTGTGTGAGTCAGGCGGGCAATCATCCGATCCAGCGACGCCGCGTGTCGAGGTAAATTCGACGGATGAAGGTAAGCCCATTTAGCTGATGCGAGGGTGAGTGAAAACGCGAGAGTAGGTGGAAATAGATGTGTCGTTGGTCGAAAGTGCATTATAGTTACATATTGGACATTTGTGATTTTGACGAGACGCGTGAGTGAGGAAAAAAAAAGTATGCGACGATTGAACGATATGAAAGGAACATCTCGTAATAATGGGGAAGGTATCGCGCCCCTATATTTCGTAAGAAGCGTAAAACGGTGGCAATGCGTGTCTACAGCGGAAGGATCGAAGAAAAAATGAACTTCCCAGATAGAACACTGACGTCTAATATACGTATATACGACGTCGCCATCGACGTCTGTAAGACGTATTTAGTACGTATACTGAAGAGCTAAATGTCCGGCTAATATCTGTATATTTGACGTATATAAGACGTCGAATATACATAAAAAATGACGTATATAAGACGTCGAAAATACATCAAATCTACGCACAGCACAATAATATTTTTAAAAAACATAAACAACAACGAAAAACATTACTGGCGGTTCCATACGCATTTTGTCGTTGTTATAGGTCATAGAAGAGTTACACTGAAAAAAAAAATAAATTCTACATGGATTTCTCGATAGAATTTTATTCTGCTTTGACGGGGACTCGAACTTGCGACCTACCTACTTATCCTACCTATCTTTCTAACACGCTACCCACTACGCTATCGACTGTTTATGTACTGTGGTAATTCATATCATGTATTTGACACGCCAGAGAACACTTGATCAGTTGTATGTTAGGAGCTACTCAAGGAATGGTGGTGGTCGCGTCTTCAACCTGTTTTTAGTATAACCATGTCAGTTTTTAAAGAAATTACAAAATTGAACGTGATGAATCCAATATGGCGGATCCAAAATTCTAAAAATTCCATAACTTGTCTGATTCACTCTAACTATAGTCTTCGTAAAGAGAGATAGAACATAGCCCCTCTATTTTCTGTCTCACTCAGTTCTGCTGCCATCACGTTTAGGACGGTAGACGGAGTCCATATATATACTATATATATATATATATAGGTTCATGATCTCAATTCGGATCGCGCGCAAAACTTATTGCGCGCGATCTTTGTGTTATAATGTATTTATATAGTATACATCATATAATGTAAATAAAGTGTTATAAAATATATTTTAATTGTAAGAATTTATCCATCCACTTATATATATCTCATATATATCACTGACGTCTAATATACATATATTACAAATATACATGTATATGATATGTATACGTGATATACGTATATTTTACGTATATTATACAATAAGCATTTGACATCAAATTATATACATATATTATATGCATAAGGAACATCTATTTGACGATAGAAACGAAGCCAACTGCATTGCTGTCAAAATCACGTATTATATTCGTATATTAGACGTGTGTTTTTCAACAATATCTCCGTGGAATTTTTTACATCTCATATACGTATAATATTCGTTCATTATCTTTCGGTTGTAATTCCCGGATCTGAAGCTATAATTATATATAAATATATATAAATATTCAATGTACGTATGTACATTATATATATATATATATATGCTTCAGATCCGGGAATTACAACCGAAAGATAATGAACGAATATTATACGTATATGAGATGTATAAAATTCTAAGGAGATATTGTTGAAAAACACACGTCCAATATACGTATACAATACGTGATTTTGACAGCAATGCAGTTGGCTTCGTTTCTATCGCCAAGTAGATGTTCCTTATACATATAATATATGTAAATAATTTGATGTCAAATGCTTATTGTATAATATACGTAAAATATACGTATATAAAATTCTTTCACTACATCAGTTAAATAGCACCACAATATACACTCAATATACGTATAATATACGTATAATATAAGTCTATCATAGACGTATACATATCATATACATATATACCTAAAATATACGTATATTAGACGTCAGTGGTCTATCTGGGTTGTTATCCAGTAAAAATTTGATACGTACACCATCTTGGCGGCTGGAGGGATTTTTCTGTATACAATACTGTATATGTATTCTTTTATAAAGTATACGAGGGTGCGAAATAGGCCCCTCAGTAGGTGAGGAGAAACTGGGGTAGTTATATCGGATTTGTAATGATTTATCGTGCAAAATTAGAACTACTATAAAGTACGTTAATATACGTCATGCTACTGACATATGAAACCAGGTGGTATATCGATCGAGGCAAGGTTCTTCTTTTTTTAAAGGGATATTTTATTTATTCGAGAGTGACTGCAGTCTGTAGATGGTAAACTGGAAGTTGTCAAACCGGATTTGCTCGGAGATAAATAAAGACATAAATTTTGGCTACCCTCGTTCTCCCTGTCAATAAAAACCCTATAAAGGAATGAATCTGCCTTAAACGAGATGCCAATTTCAGAGTGATTTGTATTTATTTTTTTATTTTTTTCATTTTCACCCTATCGCGGCTTTACAAGAGATACAAGTAGATTTCTGAGGTTTGATAAATCGTGAAAGTTTCCGCTGTCATTGTTTTTTTCTTTTTTTTTTTTTACTTTACCGGAGAGTAAGATGAATAATAGGGGCAACGAGAGTATAGCCAAGATTCTTGAGAAGACGATATAGTTACGGGAAAACTGAGGTGAACCGAGGGAAACTGGTTCGCGGTTTGGGAGCTCTTGGACCGTGTATAGAATCGTTGGTCGTGAAAAATCTCCGAGATTAAATTCGGCACACCAGGTTGCCCACAGGAATATGCACTCCGCAGCATATGGCGCCGAAAGTACTTCGCCGAGACGTCTCTCTCTCTCTCTCTCACTCTTTCTGTCTATCGTATAAAATACCATTGGCTCTCTCGTCACGTGATGTCTCTCCGTGATAGCGGCTATGTGGCGAAAATATGTCCACAATGATTTTTGTTGATGCATCACGGCACCAGAAGCAGTATCGTGAAAGAAAAGAGAGAGAGAGTGAGGGAGAGAGAAGCAAAAGGGAGCATCTGCTTCGTGTGTAGGTATTCACGAAACGAAAATAGGATTTTGAAGCAATGCCAACATTTGCTACGCCGGCTGAGGGAGAATCATAAGTGCGTTTACGCGTGGTATAAATATATATTTATGTACGCGAATATCGCGAGATTGTAAATAAACGTGCGTGAGCATCGTGTCAGTAACGGAAATATAGACACGGAGACGATGGTTGCATCGCGGTGAATGTGCTCATATGCATAATTTGCTATCGATAAAAACGCGGTAGGGTCTCGCCGCGTCGTCTAGTGTGTCTCCCGGGGAAAATCGAATTGAGCCTTAGGAATGATTTTTCAAGATATTTCGTCTCGCGACTCGGAGTCCCGTCAACTTGAGCCAACGTGAACAAGACGCGGCAGAATAACACGAGCAACCGTGCTCGAGAAACTTCACAGACTCAAAGTTATGGATATTGGACGAGGAGCCTTATAGGCGCGCGGTTGCGTCGTTCCTCTTGCGCGAGAGACTCCGCGCGAATCCACCTGGCGGAGATTTAGCGAAGCGCCGCGCTCCGCAACGGTAAAGGGCATTCTGGGGCATTGCGTTTCCACTACATTCTCATAATAATAAACATACGGATCCAGGGTAAAGTTAAAGGGTCGAATATTTTAGTATCTAAAAGCTCGAAAATGGCTTCGTGGAAAGAAGGGGGGGGTTTTTTTTTCAACTACCCGGTTACTCACAGATAGTCGTGAATTTAGCGTGCGTGTATTTACTATATTCCGTCTGACGGGTACGCATATAAAATATATCTGCGCCTTTTTTCCCCCTCAGTGCAAGAGCATGAACCCACGGAAAGCAACACGAGAGTGTAACACACGCGCACGGTGATGGTATTTAGTGTGGTTCACGTCGTGCAAGCTCTACGGTACTTTGAGCTCGTGCAAACATAAATATGCAGTTACGTGCTGCGTATCTATACGTGTTTCGTGTGTGTCTTTATCGCCTACCACCGGAGACCCCACTCGCTGAAAAACACCTCTGTTTCTTTTCTTTCCTTCTTTTCTCCACTGTTTTTCCCTCTATCTCTCTCTCTATCTCTCTCTCTCTCTCTCTCTCGTTCACCTCATGAAACACTCGACGCAGCTTTTCGAGCCCACACACACATATCGTTTCGCGAATATATTTACACCATTTGACTTTTCTCGTGCAATAAATATTATGATTTTTGGCTTATAACGACTGTAAATTATTTTAAAAAGTATTGAACATCTCGAGTATCTTGTCATTTGGCATCGAGGAGAAACAATTAATGATTTTGTTTTCGTTCCTCTCGTGCACGATATACGTTTGGTCGCTCGCATCGTAAAGTACTTCCACCCTGTGGCATCATGGGGTGGTCAGGGGGGGGGGGGATATCGGTGCACTGTATCTCAGATATTTATGTGCGGCTAGCCAGGTCGCCATTGTCGGGACTAACGACTCACCAATCGCGTGTATCGTAAACACGAATGTATAGGTACTGGATCAAAGTTAGTGGTATATATGCATAAGCGTGTATCAATGCACGCGAAAGACCATATACGGAGGGGTTGAAACAGAGTAATTCAGTTTTATTCTCGTTCCTAAAAGACGCACAACGAGGGCGAAGAATATACTTCGAGGGAGAGTCACATTGTATAGTGCTTCTACGCACGACATATGTCGTGACGTTGATCATGCTTGCAGACATATAAATAAAGGGAGCACACGGTCCGCAGATGAATATATTTTGATAGGACATTCCCTATCAAATCAGACACTCATATAATTCAAACGGTAAATCTGCGTCATGAAAGTTTTGGGCAACGATATCTTTGAATCCGTCGAGTATCGCACGTGATTTGCCTTGCATCAAAATGGACTTTACGTTCCCTACTACTTTGCGTTCTCCGAGACAAAAAAAAAAAAACATCCTTAAACGACCATGTACTTTTTCTTCCATTTCTGGAGTGGCGGAGGCCGTGCATATTATATGGGGGATCAGAAACGAAATAGCAGTGAAAAATAATATTCCATGGGAATATTAATAATTTGTCGTAGCGTTTGAATTTCGCCCCGTTATACTTTCGGAATTTGTTGCAGCAAAAGATCCATTCGGGTGTCTCGGACCAGAGATATTAATAATATGAAATGTATGTGCAACGACTCACGTATACCGAGTGAATATATTATAATAAAATGTCATGCATGTAGATGTATTTTTCGTTCGCACGTAGGCCATAAGTCATTAAAACTACGCGAACGTCTTGTATAAAGGTGTATAGGCTCTCCTCATGCATAGATTCATGAGAGTTCGAGTTCCACATACATCTGGTCCTCGTTCGTTCGTTCGATGTGCAACGAGAATCTACAAGTACCATCTGCAGCAGCACGATTTTCGTTTACTCTATGGTATACATATGATACGAGAATAGTATAGTGGAGCCCTCAGACGGCTTACACAATGTTGAGACATGCTTTGTGAAGTACCAATCAACGAGCCGAGCTCTTCCCCTTCTCTCACGGTCCGAGCGAATGAAAAATTTTCAGCGTCCTCCCCCCACTATTGTCCACGTATTATGTGCAAAGATATAAGCTGTGCGCGGGCTTCCACTCTAGATATAGATTGGCGATTCTTTGCACTCGTGTGTGTTCCAAATGCTCGTAAACATAAAATATGGCAACACGGGATATACTCACAGTATGCAATGTACCAGAGACGCAGATATATAGTAAATAGCAATATTCCATATATCCTTTATGTTGGCGTTCGCCATTTACACGTACCCTGCACATACCCCTATAATATATATACATTGGATTGAGCAAAATGAAAGTTACTATCCTGTTAGTAGGTATTTGAAAAAAATCCAAAAACATGTACTCAACGTTCAATGTACAAATGTACACAACGTTCAATCACGTTTTACAAATATCAACGTACTCTGTTACATCCTCAAGGGGTTAGGCCACAGTAGCAGCGGAAAAAATAAGTATATTTGGGAATTTTTCTCAGTGGGACAATGAAATAAATTAAAATTCCGAAAAAGGTACACTTCATTATACAACTAATGAACTGTGAAAATTAATTTCTTAAACGTAATGCAAAACAAAGTGGTGGCTGTACAGTTTTTCTTTGGTGAAGCCTTTTTTTTTGTAAGGCTGTACGGCCGGACCAGCAGCACTTGCAATTTTTAAGTTATGATGAAAAAAAAAAAATTCTTTTTCGATTATATATAAGAATAGCTACAGAAGTGCGTAGGATATTTTTTGATATATCGATTTTTGCAAGAATGGCGCGTTTTTGAAAAAAAAGTTCAAAATTAAAAAAAAAGAATCGCTGAAACATTGTTTATAACAAAAAATCCATGCAATATAAGTAAGAAAATTCTAATACGTATTTCTGTAAAGAATGTAATTTTGAATGTACAGTTAAAATTTCAAGCCAATCCGTGAAGATTTGTTCGAGTTATGAGTCCGGCTTATTTTGAAAAATGTAGTTTCGAGAAAAAAATGCGTTTAAAGTTTTCAGTACGCTCGCAACGGACCGGGAGGGGCTGCGCCAAAATTCAAAATTCACGTACTCAGATACTTTTCCCATTTTTATCATTTTTCAGGTGTTAAGTCATCTTTTAAGCAAAAAAAAAAATCGATTTTTTTCAATTTTCTACTGTGGCCTAACTCCTTAACTGATCAAACACTTTTCCCTTAATTACGCATTAGGAGTGAACATTTATGATAATAGATATCGATAAATCGAATATGGGAATTAACTTTTTCATTTTTTTGTGATAATAAGTTCAGAAAAAAAAAATAAATAAGGTCGAAAAAAAAAACTTTGATTCATCACGTCAATCGTACTGAGATCGTGTCGAACTCATTCCCAATGAAACCAATTTCTCAATGAAACACACAAGGGTGCGAATCACCCGGACGCAATTTGCTCAGAGTCTCCGGGGAGGGATATTTATTGCCATGCAATAATAATGTCCTGTTTCTCCTACGAATTTGTTCCTCTACACATGCAGCAAATTCTAATATGCGCTCTCTCCTCCTTCACGGGCTATACATCTTTGTAGTACATAACGCGTGTGTAGCACATAGACGCGGTTACAGTGACATCTCTTTTGTACTTTGATGCGGGGAAATGGGTTCACGTGGTTAAACCAGATGCATCGGGGCATTTTGTACGAAAAAGCACACATTACGCGATCGAGGCACGTGCGGCTCCTGGCACGTCACCCGACTTGCAATATTCTGCATTTAGATCATAACTATATGCATGTGGATCGAATGTACATATTTGTACATGAGTGCACATGAGCAGAACAAAGATATGGGTGTGCGTGTGTGTGTGTGTATTTTAACAATGTCTCGAAGATAAGATTATATCTGCATTATGTTACTAACGCAAAATGAAAAATTGAGATAGCGAGCTTTTGATGCGGATACGAAATTTTTATACGTCATTTTTATAGCTGTAATCTGTAATTTGTACGTTTCTCGTGTAGACTGATTGTCCTTGATGGTAGACTCGGTTCGTGTTCTCTCGTTGATTTTTCTCTCATTGCAGTCTGTATTTTTTTTTTTTTTTTATATCGTCGTCTAGGTTCTCGGCGATTGCTGCTGACAGATATTTAGGTAAAAAGAGAGAATAAGTGGAGGGAGAGATGGTAGGGTGACTGAACCAGTGAATGAACACCTACCAGTGAATGAACAGGCTTAGTATTTTAATTAAACGGCAGAGATATGATTCTATTATTATGAAGAATTTTGTATTCATAATGAAGTGAAAATTCTGAAAAAACATCTAGTAGTGATATTATTTGACGCTGTGAAAGATTTGCGATGCTATGGATTTTTTTTTTCGTACTCGGGGCGCATATTCATAAGAGACAGCCATGTTGTTATAACCATCTGACTGTGCATCGAATACCAGAATATTCCATATCACCTCGATAAATCTTTTTAAAAGATATGCAATAATTTTTTCAACGTTATACATTGCTAAGCTTCAATTATATTAATGAATTTTTGGTCAAAAACCCAATATTGTTTGCGATATATGGCCGTTTATTCACTGGTCCAGCTTTTTAACCTATTTCCAGTGATTGAACGAGCGTTGAAAAGGCTTTTCATAACCTCAAAACGCACGAGTATGCGTACGCATCTCTGGCTCCATTGTACGTTCATTCACTGGAAAGATAAGAGTTCATTCGTTGGAATTTTTGTTCATTCACTGGGAAATTAGTAGTTTCGTTCATTATAATTTTTTTTTACAAAATCCTTACGAACAGGGCACTTCGAATATTTTTTTTTATATTCTGTGAACATTGTTCTATAAGATCTAATTAGCTCATAAAGAAATTCGTAATAAGTTAAATTATACGGCTTTATCGAAATAGGAAGAAGGCTTATGCGTTCATTCACTGGTTCAGTCACCCTATGATATAGGGAGCGCATCAAAAAGAGGTTTACGAAATATACGTGTTTGGTATATGAGGCACACACGCATATATGTATCTTTGGACCATAAACACATGCACGTGCGCTTAATATGTTCATGTATAAGAGCGAATAGATGATTTTATCGGGGTGGTGCAGGGCTAAATGATGCGAGAGGCAGCGAGCTCGTTCACATCAGTACAGGAACTATACAGTGACGATGGGAAAGTGTGCATGCGTGCGTCTGTGTGAAACCGAAGGTAAATTGAACGAGAAGGCTCGGGTTCAGCGAGCTTAAACCCACACTATATACATGGTGTACAATTTTACCTCTCGTTTCGATCGCATCGGTTACTACACACCCCGTATACTTATCAAAAAGTCGTTTATTTTTTTTTTCTCCCCGCGCGTATCCTTCTCTCTCATCCCGCATTTACTTCTCTCGGCACGTTTACGGCTCTGCGAGTCACACCGGTAAACCGTGCTCTATCGAAACAACACTATACTTATAGCGCAACTCTACCAGACGATGACTCTATCCCGAGTTGAAATTTTGACTCTTCGTTGTTGCCTCCAAGAGATCCAACGTTATAAAAATTTCGAGCGTTGGAATTTGGAGTTGTGAGGGTTCACATTTTCGTTGTTTCGATATCCTTAATACCGGGGGAAAAAAAATACCCAAATGAACGCTCACAATGACACTAAAATGAATCCTCAATTTGATGATCCATTTCGGACTTCAAGCTTGAGAGCTAACACTGGAATTGGGCGTAAACGCTGTAACACAGGATTAACCTTCAACTTGAGAATTAACCTCTGACTTAAGAGTTCACTCTTAATTTGAGAGTTGACCCTCAAACTGAGATTCAATCTCCGTACAGAGATAAGCCTCATTTGAGAGTTAACCGTCAACGTAAGAAAAACATTAATCTCCGAAAAACAAGGTAAGGTTACTTTATACTATATCTTATAGGTTAAATAGTAGGATATTATATATGAAGACCTTCTCGTTCGATATAGTCAAAGTGTTTTTTGTATTCGCAAATTTATGTAATAAAATATTTTTTGCAATTAAAATAATATACTGCGGTTTAAAAACAAAGAATAATTTCGAATTCCCGCAGCTTATTATACATAAAATTAGGAAAATAATTATAAACGGTTTAATTATGGTTGATCAGAACTTGAAGATTGAGGGATATGTACACGATAGTCGATAAGTGCTATAACTCTCAAAATGTTGAAGATTATCATTGATTTTCAATATTCGGTATTGGTTCCCAGCTTTGAGGGTTCACAACTCAATAACCGAGTGTCGAGATCCAATGATTAAGGGTTGACTCTTAGTGTCAAAACTTGACACTGAAAAATTGACTATTAAAGCTCAACTTTGAGAATCTACGCCAAAAATTGAGAGTCTACACCCAAAATTCAGTGTTAAATCCCAAAATTGGGTGTCAACACTCAATTTTAAGAATATACGCCCAAAAATCGCGTGTTCCTTTTCACAGAGCTTTTGTGTCGGTAGAGTTTGTGAGCGGTACAGTTAAAAAAAAAAGTGTCAGTCTTCTCTTTCATTCGTTCGTGTCTTCATTCTATGTACTCTCGATGTAAGACCTAAATTTGTTGGTCCATGTCATATTCGACTAGTAATTTAACCGAAGCACCATTTTCCCTTTTATTTTTTTGTTCATGCATCTCGCTGATGACCCCACTTTCGCGGGACAATTCAAATTTACGTTTCCGGAAAGATTTACGTACGATATAGTTTTTTTTTTTCTTCTTTTCAATCTCTTTACGGGCTCGTTTTTAAAATAGCCTAAAAGCAATACAAACTTTCCTGCTTGACAAAGCTTTGTAATAACAGACTTATACTCATAAATATGTGTGCGTGTGTGCCTGCGTGTGTCTATATGTGTGTGCCTGTGTGTATGTGGGTGTGGGGGTAAATCCAGAAAGGCACGAATTATTCCGTCTAGTTGGGCTCGTGTCGGGTCGGAAGGGTCGCAAAGGTCGGACGAATAATCACTGGAATAACAGAGAAGCAGAAGAAACGAGGGCATTGTACTGACGAGAAGGAAAAAAAAAAGAAGTGAGAAGAGATGTAGGACGAGGAGATGGCAAGAGGGTCGTTGAAATATATTATTCCATACATATATATATATATATATTTATATATATTCGTGCGGCACTTGGTGATGGAGGGAACGAGAACTACTCGAGCCACTTCTTTCCATTTTCGCTCGTCATCAACGCCAATGTCCTCATCGCCTTCGATCCCTTTTTCTTCGTCTCTCTCTCTCTCTCTCTCTCTCTTAGTTTTTTCATTCTCGCGTCCTTCACGAAGGATCCTAAGCTATACCGAACCCACCTATCCAGAATGCCGTTTTAGAGAGTCTTTCTATGAGTCATTTGAGGTCGAAGTTGGGTGTTTCATAATGGCGCGATATTCCCCTACAATATGTATATCGCTTCTTTCATCTTCCTTGGATAACTCGGAGATCCATCTCTTCCACTATGCTGCGGAGAGACACGCGCATGTATACATATAAAAGCTCAAAGTGGCGGCTGAAACTTACGTAGAGCGGCGGTTTATAACGAGCTCACTGGAATTCGCGGCTAATCGATTCGCCTTATTCCTTGCCCCGCGTATAACGTCAAGCAATAATATACACGCAGCTAGAGAAGCAGAAAGAACCCGCACTCGGGTTTACCGGGAAACCATAAAATCTCTTCTTTTTTTTTTCGTTTCTTTTCTTTTTTCATTCTCTCCTCCAACAGAAATGTAACTCTCTCGCTTTTTTTTTACGTATTATTAACACTCTCATTAGTGTCGTGGTGCGCGTGCAAGCGTCTCTTCTCTCTCTCTCTCTCTCTCTCTCTCTCTCTCTCTCTCTCTCTCTCTCTCTCAGGATCTTCTTCGAGCTCCTCTGTGATGATTATTGAGTAAATATTGTTACGGATTTCCACTTCAACTTTTTCCCCGAAAACTTTTCCCTCGATGCGTCGTTATTTTTGTTGGGCGAAAGAAAAAAAAAAATATCTCAATTCTCGAGAGAGGTTGGTAATTTTCCTCTATGGGCGCGGGTCGTATCGTAAAAGGTTCTATAGCTCACGAAGAACATGATTCCCAAATATGATATGGTGATATATTACAAAATGGACTTTAATAAGAAAAAAAAAGCGTAAAAATTAGAAATTTGGACGCTGCTTCCTCATTATCAATTTATCTCGCTCACAAAGATCCCTCCGTGTGTAAGTGGGTTTTCCAAATTGGCTATTCGCCTCGTAGAGCAAGCTTTTCGAGCGAGATAAAATAATAAGGAAGCAATTTGCAAATTTCTCATTTGAATTATTTTTTTTTTTAAATTCTATTTCAACCAAAATACAATAATGAACACAAATTTTTCAACGGCATTCGAAACTACGATTGGCTCGCTAGCCAAAAATTTGTGGTTCTTAGAGCTGACAGAGATTTTTTAAAAAGGTTCAACATTTTTTGAAATTTAAACCCCTCAAGCGATTCTTGTCAAATTCAATAAAAACCGTGATTGTGAATAAGTTTATTCGTGTAAAAAAATTAGCTTGACAGCTGCAAAGATACGATAGGGCGCACCCACGGATATTTTTCGAAAAATTCGAAATCCTAACAAATTTAAAAGTTCCGAAGAAATTGAAACAAAAACCTGTGTATCACGTTTTAGCTTGATTGCTCAATTAGTTGTTCGGATAGACCGATTTTAATTTTTTGAGGCCGAAACATACATACATGCACACATACATACACACACACACTCAACACACACATACACACATACGTCGGGAAATTTTTTTCCAAGCATATGATTTCTCGACGTTTTGGGAAATTTTCAACACACTGGCAGGAGAATTTCGAAATTTTTATTCATAAAAACAAAGCTTCCTATATGAGGAAGCAAAACAGTCTGAAACAATTTGTCCTTCCGATGTTATCGAGTTTCCGAAACGTCAACAGTTCAAAACGCAAATTTTAATTCATTTTGATCGAGTTTGCTCAAGATTTTCGTGACTCGGACAATGAAAATCTAATCTAATCGATATGGCAGTTAAATTGAATGGGATTATTCTCTCGAATCTGATAGTATTAATCAACATGTTCCAGTAAAATCGGAGTTTATCTGCTAGATTGTATTTTCTGTCACACAGTAAAATCGATCGGGCAGCAAATCATACTTTGACGTACCACTAAAAAAAAGCGCTCCCTGTATCATTTTGTCACTTTGTCAATTTCGGGTTCCTCATAGAGGAATTTTGGGATCGTGCACAATTTGAAAGAAGCAATTTACAAGTCTCAACTTGCAGCTTTTTCCCTCCTTACTGTCGTATTATGTTTAGTTTAATTTTTTGAGATTCAAGTTTCTAATAATTTTCTAGATATACAATGTTTCATAAAATAAACGCATTTTTGCGTGTTTCAAAAAGCTGGCATTCTCAATATTTAGGAAATTGGAGCTGTCGGAAACATTTTTTTTTTTAATTCAAAATTTCATAAAATCTGATACCGTTCACCGATTATCGGTAAATTTAATCCCAACCATTCCTTGATGATATTTCATTCATGTAAAAAAATTAAACCCAATACCTCAAAATTTACGAGAGCTAGAGCGATCAAAGACATTTTTCAAAAATTTCAAAGTCTCATAAAATGTAAACGCATTAAGAAATTTCAACGAAAATAAGTAGCAAACAAAGTCGGTTGAATGCTTAAAGTGTCTGGGAAGTTTCAACGTGATCGGTTATATAAGCCGTTCTCGAATAGCGGTTTGCATTTTTTAGGGTCAGCACACATACACGCGCACATACACAGACGTTCGAATATTTTTTCTAGATCGGATTTTTGGGCGTTTTGGCACATTTTGAATATGCGAGAATTGAATGTTTCATTGAAGCGGTATCTCGAATGGTTTTTGTATCCGTATCGTGCCCTCACTGTGCGTAGGACCCATCGCAGAGACAAAATATCCTCCGAAGAGTACGGGAGAGGAGCAAGCAAAAAGAAAACAAGTTTAATCGTGTTAGAGGAGATGTATGACGAGGGAGAATATCACGATTCATGCACCCACTCGTGATTTAGGGTTTTTGTATATTATCAAAGACTGAGGAAGGCAGAGAGCGCGGAGCGGTGAGAACAAAGGGCATATATGGTATGAGATCGCGAGAGCCGCGAGATGAAACGAAGGAGTAAAAAGAAAAAGTAAAAACCTTTGAGCGTGAAAGATTTTTGAGCGAATCGAGACTGTGGATGCATACGGAGAGAGAGAGTGAGAGAGAGAGAGAGAGAGAGAGAGAGAGAGAGAGAGACAGACCGAGGGAGAGCAATTTACCTATAAACAACCTGTGGAACACAAAGCTCTTACTCTCTGTTTTATTTTCTTCATTCACTCGACAACGAGGGCCCTTTATTGTGGTTCAACTCAAGTTGAAGGGCAATAGCGTCGTGTGCATGGGTAAGAGGATTTCTCAATTTTTAGTGCTACGCTGGAAGCTTCTTCGAGGATATCGATAGCGCAACAGAGTATGCGATTCGAGCAAGGAACTTTTTTAGCGTTTTTTCTTCCGATAAGGCGCGTCATAACGAGTCAAACCATAAATTGTCCAAACGGTTCAAAAAGACCTCGACTCAATTTTTTGAATTGCCAGTATACGAATTGTATATAACTTCGGCAATTCGATAATATATAGTTTCGGCAATTTTAATTATTTTTTCGTTCAAAAACTATCGAGATTTCTCTCATCGGTCAGCGCAGGGAAAAAGAATCAGAAGATGATATCGGTCACTATGAATTTATATCCTGCATCCATTCTGTTCTTCTTGCTGGAACTGTAACACAGAATTAGCAGCCCCCCTCCCCCCCCCTCCCCGAGGAGATTAGAGCTTCGTGTGAGAAGCACCATTTTTGTTTTTTTTTTCATTCGAGTGCCAAAAAGGGCAGGCGATTGATTCCCGCGCTGACGATGATGATTGACCCCGACGTCATATACGTTTTGAGGGTTACCTCAAGCCCACACAAACACATAAGCTCGCTTCGTATAGCTGCATGGGAATTTAAATCATTCTCGTCTTTGGGTCCCGACTGTGCATTTTCGTTGTTAGCCCATGAGCTTTCGGTCTCGGTTTACACAGCGGTAAAGCAATACACGTGTGATGTGGAATCCACATCGACCGTGACGGCGTTTCGGCTGGCGATTCATGTAAACCGTTATGTTATTCCTTGCGGGTCTTAGGGAATGATTCGCGATCCCGCCACATCGCGTATATCACGCTTCATTTTATTGGCAATTCTAGATAACTCTGAGGATGCCCTCGCGACTCTGATCATCCACGATTTACAAAAAAACAAACCAAATCGATCGATTTGGTGCCCGAAAATTTATATCACGTTGACATTGATGGGAGAATATATGACGCGCGCCTTGAAGTTTCTGAATTAAATGATGGTCGAAAAATGGAGACAAGATTAGTCAGTAGTTATTGTCACAGATTTTCAGACTGGCTAAAGCTTCTTTGTATATACGGAGATATGTCGTAGAGGAAAAAAAAAAAAAAAAAGGTGGAAGAAGTGGATATATGGCTCTTGGACTATTTATAGCCCAACACCGGCTGCTTCCAGCTCTTTTCCTCTGCTCCCATTATCGCTTTTTCTCCCCTTTCTCTCCCTGGCTCGTGTCTTCTTTTATTTTTCTTCGCCCTCCTCGCGGCTTCTGTCCTATACCCATTTTCCTTCCGTTTCTGCCGCCTCTCAGCGGGCGAAAACACGTGCGCAAGCCACCAAAGCTTATACATCATCGGGCGCTTTCTAAATTTAGTGTTAGATCCGCTCGCGTCAACTTTACTTGTCACGTCAGAAAAAAGCTTCGGGCACGAAAGAGCAGCCACTGGCATAATCTTCTCGTCTCTCTTTCCTTCGAGGCTTTGCGTTTCACATCAGCTCATGGGATCTCGTCGCAGAGTCCCCTTTTTTTTTGGGGGGGTTTGCAGCGTATCCAATGGGATTTCGTAATGCGATTCACAGACCCATAGCGCGTGCTTTATGATTTTCAGCCGTTTCTCGTCACAGCAGTCTCTGACACGAACTCGAGCAAATGTAATATGTATACACGCTACGACATTTCTGCGTGTTCCATTTTTTGATGCCAATGACGGAAATATGCGTAGAATGAAAAATTGTGATCAACGAATGAGTTTTCGTTTTCACTTTATAGGTTTTGGATCTCTCATGCCGTATCAGCAGCGAGAGAGAAAGAGAGAGAGAGAGAGAGAGAGAGAGTATTGATGAGAGCTGAAAATTAATTTGCGCTCCGACAGATCGGAAAATTCACAACCCCCTGACAGAATGAATGGAGAAAGGCGAGAGAAAAAAGGCTTTGTTCGATGAGAGTGGAGGAATTTCTGAAAGTGCATGTGTGTGTGTGTGTGTGTGGATGTATTTGAAACAGAAAGAGAATGATGAAGCGAGGACTCTGACTGTCAATTACAAACGCACCGCGGTGCTCATCGTACCAGTTCATTTTTTTTAGCGTCTACGGGAGACGGTGCCTCATATGGATACCTCAATGCTGGAGCGTCATCAACGCGACGACGGCACACACTATCAACGAAATAAAGGATCGTTACGCGTGATCAAGGTTTGATTGATAGTTCGAGAATCCCTCTGAAAGGAATACACCATCGGTTTAAAGGAACAATGAATTCGAGTATAGAGCTCGAAAAAGCCCGGACGTTCCTCATACAATTACAACGTATATATGATAAAAGAAATCTTCATTAAACAGCGAGCTAATTTCACTAGAGACTTCCTGAAAATGAAATTTTTGTTATTTTCAACGTTACCATACCAGAAGCCACGTACACTTATTTTCACACGGATGTGTATGACTAGTTGGTGAAGGTGGGGCAAAATCGAACACCAAAAAAAAATTGGCCTATGAGCATTTCCGTGTCTAGGATAGTGAAACAAAGCTTTATGCAACGTGGCTCCGCTATCAGCGATAAAAAAAAAACCAGGAAGTGGGGGCAAAACTGACCACTCCAAAAAGGTGACTATCGGACATTTCCGCGTCACAGTGAGTAACAAATGATAGAAAAAATGATCTTTTTTTCGCTAAAATCGATCAAACACCGGACCGGCACCTCCTGCTACACTCACTCCAGAAAAATCGTATTTCGGTTATATAAGCGAAGATTCTTAGCATGCGGCGTCTGTGCGAGAAGGAAACTTTATCTACTCATACATTCACTTACATTTGAAAAGCGAAAGACATATATTATGTAGAGTAGCGCGTTGCAAAACAGGCCCGAGATAGACCTTTAGCCCGTTTGAGATCTAAATAATGGCCCGTTAATCATCAAAGTGGCAAGCAGTTCCATTTCTTTAAATTATAGGCCTTATTTCGCAGGTTTTCAATTTCAGCTTGGGAAGAAATGAAGATATTCCGCTGAGTCCCAAAAAGGAGCAATGTTCAATGTTTTTTTTTTCAATTCACGCTTTTAAAAATTTATTCGAAACTTTATTAAAAGTTTTAAAACTTGGTGAATTTCGAATCTTGCAGATCAAATTACTGCAGCCCAGATATTGATTGATAATTGGTAGAGTGACCCATACTAATGATGGTTCTCTTATATTGATTTATTAGTTGAAAAACGCTTTTTATCTAAGATTTCCTTGTGTCTGGTCATTCAGAGCGATATTCATAGTTCGGGTCTTATTTCTAAGACGGTCTTAAGCACGGCCAACGACCAATCAAGGAATGCTAAACGACGTCTTAAGATCGTCTTAGAAATAAGACCCAACTATATGAATACCGCGCCCTTAAACTTGCTGATATAATTCCTTATTCATACTTGAATTTCTTATGGTCTTACTCACTTTGACGCGAAAATGTCCGATAGCGAGTTTTTTGGGGGTGATCGGTTATGTCCCACCCTCCCGGTTTTTTTTTTTTATCACTGATATAGCGGAGCCACGTTGCATACAACTTTGTTTCACTATCCTAGACACAAAAATGCGCACAGGCCAATTTTTTTTTTCCCCGTCAGTTCTGGCCTATAGGCCGGTTTTTCCTCACCTTCTCTTACCTATGCAATACCCGGAGGTTAAATTCGTCGTCTGTCAAACGATCGCGTGTACGTGAATTCAATTTACCAGTGGTGCGTCTCCGCGATCCCGTGACAACTCACTCGTTCACTTCTGTCGATTAACTTTTCAGTTAACCGGTGATCCGTCGAAAAATAAAAAAAAAAAATTCTCCTCTACCCAGGATCCGCGGAGCAGTTATAGACTCTGGCATGTAACATCTCTATTGTTCATTCCTCGCTTCTTCTGTCCCTTCGTACAATCAATTTTATTGCCTCATGGACTCATTGCACCCTGGGGGAGAAACTAAAATATTGCTGATTTATTATTATACTCTTTTTTTTTTTTTCGACTAAAGACCGATCGTACAGGCTCAGCAGAGAAGCAAATAATTTAGGACAATCAAAAACGATGCCACTGCTAAAAACAGAATCTGTACATCATTTTTGTTTCATATACTTGTGACTAAACGTTCCATAATATCAAAAACGGAAAATCGTAAACTCAGGTATTGAGAGGACAGTGAAAGTTCGATTAAAGGAGAAGGAACGTGATTCCTGGAGCATAAAAAAAAAGAATCATAATATACATCCCCTGTTACGTAACGCTGGGGTACGGGACTTTTCGAAGGGCTTTTCCGCATGTTCGATCCCACAAGCGTATTGCACATACAAAAGTATGTACATCAAATCATATATAAATATACTGAATAATCTGCGGTGTAGAGGGCTCAGCTTGGGTACATATATATATGTACATCGCTATCGCGCGCTTAGGAGTCTCTCTCCGCGCAATCAGTATTCATATATTCCTGAGCCCTGAATCCAGCATGTACATACCGGCAGCGTCGAGTCGAGTCAGTGCCGAGTTCTCTGGCCCTCCTTCGAAAAAATCAATACTTAATGAAATCAATGTCGTTGCACATCCGAGTGTATCCGATGCGATTGGATTCTTTGGGCTCATATACGCACCCACACACATATGCATATGTACACTCGTCAAACAAAGTTCCAGTTGGAATAAATAAATCAAGGGATTGGAAAAAAAAAAATCCTACCAAGTGCAGCAAAAGGGCTCGCGTCAAGCCATCAAAGGCAAACGCGACATATGCATCCGGACAATTAGATTTCTCGAATATGTCCTATATATGTGTATATTAAATTTACATAATAATTGGATAGAAAATGTGTGTCGTGTCACATTATGACACTGACACTATTGGTCGGACATCAAGAACCTGAAGTCCTCGAGCTACGGTTGAATAACTTTCTGAAAATTTTCTGAGTAGGGTGACTGAACCAGTGAATGAACGCACAAGCCTTTTTTCTATTTCGATAAAGCCGTATAATTTAACTTATTACGAATTTCTTTATGAGCTAATTAGATCTTATAGAACAATGTTCACAGAATATAAAAAAAAAATATTCGAAGTGCCCTGTTTGCAAGGATTTGGTAAAAAAAAATTATAATGAACGAAATTACCAATTTCCCAGTGAATGAACAAAAATTCCAATGAATGAACTCTTATCTTTCCAGTGAATGAACGTACAATGGAACCAGAGATGCGTACGCATACTCGTGCGTTTTGAGGTTATAAAAAGCCTTTTCAACGCTCGTTCAATCACTGGAAATAGGTTAAAAAGCTGGACCAGTGAATAAACGGCCATATATCGCAAACAATATTGGGTTTTTGACAAAAAATTCATTAATATAATTGAAGCTTAGCAATGTATAACGTTGAAAAAATTATTGCATATCTTTTAAAAAGATTTATCGAGGTGATATGGAATATTCTGGTATTCGATGCACAGTCAGATGGTTATAACAACATGGCTGTCTCTTATGAATATGCGCCCCAAGTACGAAAAAAAATCCATAGCATCGCAAATCTTTCACAGCGTCAAATAATATCACTTCTAGATGTTTTCTCAGAATTTTCACTTCATTATGAATACAAAATTGTTCATAATAATAGAATCATATCTCTGCCGTTTAATTAAAATACTAAGCCTGTTCATTCACTGGTAGGTGTTCATTCACTGGTTCAGTCACCCTATTTTCCCGCGCGTGTTCCTGCTGCCACGTTGCCAAGTTCCTTTGAGCAGTTGACTCAATTCCATTTTCCGTAAACTTTCATACTTTGTCAGCAAATATATTCATCATACTTTCTGCTACCCTTTTAGCATTTCTTTGACTCATTAGAAACTCCAGAATTTACTCTACCGCATGTCTTGTTTTTAGTTGAAAACGGGATTGTTTAAGGTGATAAATGTTTGTATAATCCGGCATTAGATTTTACGATCTCCATAAGACCATATGTGTTAAGGCGAGCTGTTTCAGACGGATATTTCTTTCTCATATTTTCGGCAAGCTTGTCTCAAATTAAGAGAGAATATATTCAGTAATGACCAAAAGAATAATATGCAATATGATAAGGCTTTGAAATGCTTGTGATTATAGAAGATCCTCTATAATGCTATTATATGATCGATAAGCATGCTTGTAAAACTGTTTAAATTCATTTGATAATAGATATATATAAACCCCGACTGGGTGGACTCTCTCGAATCTCGAAACTCGATCTCACTGATCTCCTTTTATGTCGCAATTCTAGCGAAGAGCGCGTATATATATATATATATAACCAGTCGATAAATCCTACGACTCCTTACGTAAACGTCGCGAGTTACATAAATAACTCTATCGAGAGGGCGAAGAAAATATTTCCCTCGTCTCTGCTTTAGCTTTCCGTTTCCCCCTCCCCGATTGAGTGAGTCTGAAAGCTTGAGAGATCTTCGAGTCGAACTCACTTTTTAAATCTCTTTAATCCACTTTTTATCGTTCTCTCACTATTTTCGTGGCGTTTCCCCCTCTCAATGGCGAGGGCCGATTTTCTCGATTTCTTCGATTCAACGTCTTTTTTTTTACTATCACGCTATGGGGGTGATGGTATATCTATCTATAGGCAATTGAGAGTGGGAGAGATAGAGAGAGAGAGAGAGAAGGTTTGAAGGAGGAAATCGAATGTCAGGAAGCCCTCGAATCAACGGATAGGATTTAAAGAACTCGAAAGAGCTTTATAGTAGTGCTAACATCATTTACAATCATCTTTGTATGCAAAAAGAATATTTTATAAACGTCGCTATTACAGCGAATTCAAGAAAACCGTATTTTCGTATGAACCATGGTCTTGATAATTTTTTTTTTTTTGGACTTCTCGAGATCCAAGGAATATTTCGTCAAGGAATATTGAGGTAAAAGTGATTTGAAGATTTTGACAAAATTCCGGACCGATAAAAGCTTCATCTCTTTCGATTAATCAATTTTTTTTACTTCCGTTAATGGAAAGTCGAGGAAGTTTTTTTTTATCTTGACTCGTCCACTTTTTATAACAAAAAACTTTTGCTTTTGAGAAACTAATTCGCGAAGGTACTGTGACATTTAAAAAAAAGAATTATGCGTCATGCAAAAAAAATGGCAAGAGTTAGAGCCTCGACGTGTTTACATGAAATGCCCTATACATTGTCTATATACATTGTTACCCCGAGGCGAGGGTGTTACCCTTTCTCTCTCTCTCTCTCTCTCTCTCTCTCTTTCCATATCCCTCTCTTTATTCGGTTCTCCCAGCACTCGCATAATTCATTTCCGTGCAGACTTTGCGAATTGCTTCTACGTGACACACGTATGGTTCTCCTTCAGGAAATCGATTCGCGAGAGGGAACCTGAAAGCTGTTCTGGCGTCTGTCTGAATATATATATAGCATATATATATATATATGTGTGCATCATGAAGTACTATATTATTGTTCAAATTATGCGACATATATCACGGAAAAGATTGGGTACGAGAGTGAATGTATAATAAAACCGGTAAGGTTTTATTCGACCATCGAAGAAAAATCGAAACAGAAAAATGAAAAATTATTATAGCGTTCGAGGCGGTTATATTGGATTAAGGTGAAAAAGTTTCGAAAAAGATCTCATGTGCATTGTAAACGATTTTTTTTTTCGCTGATGGGAAGCGTCGATTTGCGAGTGAACCGCCAGGTGGCTTCCAGTGAAGTCTCTCGCTCAATAGAAGTGACTCCACATCTCCTATAAGGGGTATTGTCACAGTCCTATAAGGGGACTCCTATAAGTAGAAGTGATAACGATGGTTGAAAGACAATCTTAATCCAGCCTTACGTTTGCCATTTTTACCTTTTTTTTTCTGCTATCTATAATATTTATCTGACAACATTATTTATCTAGAAAATCGGATCTCAATTGAATTTTCCGTATCGCGAGGAGGAATTCGCATACACACACACACACATACACATTAAATTAATAGACGAATTCTATTCGCTAACTCGAATGAAGAGAATCTCAAGAGTCCTGGGATCCACAATTTGATAAAATAATTTTGTTCAATCAGGAAAACGTTTCGACATGTTTACGTTAGCTAGAGGATCGTAAAAAGTAGTATTAAAATTTAATTTCCTCATCTACGTAATAGCATCGAAGGAAAATTTTAACGTTTTGCCAGAGAGGATTTTAATTCGAGCGTCCGTGCGCTTTGGCATGCGCGCTTATCGCTTTTTTTTCTGCTTATCCGGTAAAACGAACTCGCTCAAACGATATAGTAAAAGTTTTAGATGCAAATTAAAGAGTGCTTTCGAAATTCACGTGAAATTAAGCGAATACGAGGCAGCTCTCTCCAACTATAACAAACGTGTACTTTCCATATACATTCCATATACTGTACATAGCGAATTCTCCAATAAAGGAAACGAGCTTTCAGGAAGAAGTCAGCGAAATTCCTGTATCATTTTTCTAAATATAGTCAAACAGGTTTTTTATCAAACCGTATACCGGTGTATCGCGTTGATGAAAATTAAAAAAAAAATTGTAAAACGCTTTTGAAAGTTTCCCTATATGTGATATTATATTCTCGAGCTGTTGGAGGATCCCTATCCCTACGCTTGCCAACGGGTCAGTGTTGAAAGTGCTCCACTTTTCTCACCTCTCTCACGTGTGTGTGCTCGTGACACATTTTTTCCGCACGAGAAATTTGCATCACGAGCAAATCGACTGATGTTTCATGCCACATGGAAATTTTTATTTAATATAATTGGAACAAGCTCTGTCAATCGCTCGCTGGTAACTTGCATAAATAATATTCAATGGAAGGTAAACCAATTATATACGAAATATAAAACAAATTTTTCTCTCGATCGTATAAATTCATTTTTTTTTCTTCTTCCGGAAGAAGGTTTCGTATATCACAATTCTTTTCTCGGGATCTCTCAGGAGATACATATAGTTAAAGTAAGATGAGACCCTTTGTTGAATCCTTGGCTGCGAAAAAAAAAAAAATATATATATACATATAGGTATGTATACATAACACGTTCACGAGACGTGATGAAAGACGAGAGTTCGCGAGACTGATGATACAAGCTGCTGGATTTTCGTCGGTCCTTTCTAACGAGTCTTTGCATAGCCTAAATACGTGTTTTGGTGATGCATTTAGCATCCAACGCGTAAAGTTTACTTTCACCAGCTTGACAAAGTACACCGGTGGCAAAAACAAGTACGAGAAAAGAAGAATTGCACAAATGTCTACGTCTATCTGCACCGACATTAAGAAATGAAAAGAGCAAGAAGAATGGAATTGAAATTCGAGTCGTGGAGAACCCAGAAATGAAACGAGAACACCCTCTAGAGTCCGGTTACAGGACGTCTAGATATACTCGAGAAAGCACGGAATGACGAGATGAACTAGGGTCACAGAAATGTGTGTGTTTGTGTGTATGTGTGTGTGTGTGTGAGAGAGAGAGAGAGAGAGAGAGAGAGAGAGAGAGAGAGAGAGAGAGAGAGAGAGAGAGAGAGAGAGAGAGAGAGAGAGAGAGAGAGAGAGAGAGAGACAGACAGACATACAGAAAGAAACAAATAGCAAAAGTCAAGACAAACGAGAAATGGTCCAAGCGAGATAACAAGAGAGTATAGGGATAGAGATGATGGAGGAGTAAATACACTGTAGATGACGTCTGAAGAGTAGGCTCACTTCACTCCACGACGTGAGTGTTCCTGTGAGTGCCCGGTCGAGGGTGAGCATTTTTCTTCGATGTACGGTAGAAAAAAAAAACGGGTTTTCCCCGGCTACTTCCAAAAAGGCTTCGCGCCCACAATACAGTTTTTGCTTTCCCAAAGAGGAAGCTTTGTTTTGGTAAACATTTTTTTTTTAGTTTTCAATGCCAATGTGTTCAAAATGTGCCCAAACGTCGAGAAATCACATTTAGAAAAAAATTTCATACGTATGTATGCGCGCGTGTGTGTGTGTGTGTGTGTAATCACTATGCAAAATTAAATCGTTTGTAACTCGATAACCGGTTGAGCTGTAATTTTGCAGTTAAGTGAAGCATGATAACCCCTTTATTTACGGTAATTTTCAACCAAATTCATACTGTGACTCAGATTTTATGTCATTTTCAATTTTTCGAAAAATTCGTCGTAGTCGTACTCGCTTTAGCTTTCGGACATTTTGCGATATCGTGATAATTTTTTGTTTGTTAGATAGATCATCATTAAAGAACGGTTGGTATTGAATTTGGCGAAAATCAATGGAGCGGTTCGGATCTTATGAAATTTTTAATTTACAAAAAATGGGTGCACTCGCTTTAACTTCTACAAATTTTGAGATATTATGCTAAATTTTGTTTTTTTTTCGTCATTCGAATGATCCTCCAATAATACTATAGTATTATTGAATTCTTCAATTAGACTTTATGAAATTTCAGATTTCATGAAATTTCAAATTGACGGAAGATTTGAATTTGGCAGGAATCGATGAAGTGGTTCATGTTTTATGAAACTTGCATATTGCTTCCTCGTATAACTTTCGAAATTATATAAAGCTTTTAGTTATCTCGCTCATAAAGATGCCTCTATATGAGAAAGCCAAAATTGAAAAACTCACTTGCTCATATGGAGTAAGCTTTATGAGCGAGATAAATATAAAGCTTTATATTTTTCTCGACGATCTCGGATTTCGTAAAGCTTACTATCCGTATCGTTATATTCGAGCCACGAATTCCAGGGTTGGGTGGCCTCACTTGCCTGGGGACATATTCCTTGTTCGAAAGCACGTCGTACGAGAAGCTCGCGGAGGGAGAATTTGTTGGGCATAACGAGGGTTGAAGTATTTAATGGATGCTACGTATAAAAATAAATTGGCAGCTCGAATCCCAAGGGGTCGTTACCGGACCACGAGTATACGTGTACATTGAATGAATATAATTCATTCGAGTATCGAAATGATGATTATGGAGATTTTTGTATTTTCCATAAGATTTTCTTATTCACCATTCCAGATCAGTTGTATATTGATCACATATGGCGACAGCAGCTGGTGCAAAAAGATCATTTTATAGAAGGTGTGAGGTGACGTTAAGCTCACAAGGATGCGAGAAAGACAGGACCGATTGGAATGAGTATAACGACGATTCAGTTAGTATGGAAGTATGACTGTATTTGATGATGATTCCTCTTTGTGATTCGTATTCAGGGTTGAGAATAAGGATCTGAAAGTTAGGAACGATAGAAGCGCTTCATAGGCGTTCTAGCGATGCTTCTCTCGCGAGAGTGACTCCGCTAGTAGCCACCTGGCGGAGTGAACGCCAAGTATCTCGCTGTATCAGAGAATAGGGCATTCCGCTACGATATATTTGTGATTATATGACAAAATTGTTTTCAGAAAATGAATTTGAGTTTGTCTTTCTGAAAAAATTTATAAATATAGAAATTTTCCATGTCATATTTGTTTTTTTCCGTCATATCTCCGTTGAACCTCGACGATTTTATCGATTTGGTTAGCAATAAGAAGAAAAAGATGAAAAAGAAGAAGAAGAAGAAGAAGAAGAAGAAGAAGGAGTGAAAAAGTATAAAAGGATGAGTTGAGATGTGAAATAAAAATCCTCGAAGCTCTTCCGATATATCCCGTCGAAGTGTCAGTCTTGCAAACGTTTTATCCTCGTCTTATATATACGCAGACAGTTTGCGATTTGTTTCTACGCTTCTGCTATGCTCCTCGTCCTTTTTCTCCGTGCTCTTTGCCATTGTATTTCGCGCCTCTTCCTCGAGATAGACATTGTAGTACCCCCGATCCACGCCAGTGACGCCACAAGTTTAAAGCAAAAAACTTTTGCCTGCGCTCCGTCTTCATGACAACGCGCACCACGACATTTCTCATTCTTTCGTTTTGTGCCGGTGTAAACACAAGTTTTTTTTTGCACGATAGTGCAAATAATAGAATAAGGAAAGTAATATTCGACGAAAAGTCGACGTTTTATCATAAAAGTGATATCAAGGATAATCGCGGAGATCGGGGACCCTTACGAAGAGACCCCGGGAAAAAATTAATACAAAGGACACTCGCAGTAAGTATAACCTAAAAGAGTGTCAGATTGATGTTTCTAGGCAGACTCGAGCTGTAACGTATTGCATCAGCCGGGATATCCTGTGCGTGGCTTCGCACACCCGTGTCTGCACCCGTGTACACGGGATTCGAGTTCCAGCGTGGGATTAAATCAGCCCATGGTTAGACTGTGTGGCTGAATATGCTTTGTGCATTCGGCTCTAACCGAATCGCACGTCGTTGTCTAGGACACGAAAGCCGAACTCGACAGCGCGGGATTGCGTCAGCCCACAGTTAGGCTGTGTGGCTGAATATGCTTTGTGCATTCGACTCTAACCGAATCGCACACCCGTGTCTATGTACACGGGATTCGAGTTCCAGCGTGGGATTGAATCAGCCCATGGTTAGACTGTGTGGCTGAATATGCTTTGTGCATTCGGCTCTAACCGAATCGCACGTCGTTGTCTAGGACACGAAAGCCGAACTCGACAGCGCGGGAATGCGTCAGCCCACAGTTAGGCTGTGTGGCTGAATATGCTTTGTGCATTCGGCTCTCACTGAATCGCATATCGTTGTCTGTGACACGAAAGCAGAACTCGACAAGAACTCGACAGCGTGAGATGGAAAAAATGCAGTGCCAGCGCAGGTAAACATCACAAAAGACGTAAGTTAACCTTATGGCGCTCGATTGCTTTGCAACCGACGCGAGCAGTTCTTTTATTTTGAACGCTGGCGTTACACGAGTGGGATCTAAACCACGTATTCGTTGAAAATAATTTTGAAATAATAATAATAATAATAATAATAATAATAATAATAATAATAATAATAATAATAAATAAAATAAATAAATTAAAAAAAAAAAAAAAAAAATCAAATTAAATTAAATTAAAAAAAAAAAAAAAAAAAAACTACGTAAGGCGTAGAATATGGTAAAGGAAGGCGGGCTAGGCTCACTCTTCCAGCAGTCCAGGACTGCTAAATCCAATAACAATAATAATAATTTGAAAAAAAAAAAAAAAAACTACGTAAGGCGTAGAATATGTAAAGGAAGGCGGGCCAGGCTCACTCTTCCAGCAGTTCAGGACTGCTAAACCCAACAGCAATAATAATAATTAAAAAAAAAAAAAAAAAAAAAAAAAAAAAAAAAAAAAAAAAAAAAAAAGAAACTACGTAAGGCGTAGAATATGGTAAAGGGAGGCGAGCCAGGCTCACTCTTCTAGTAGTCCAAGACTGCTAAATCCAATAATAATAATAATAATATTAAAAAAAAAAAAAAAAAAAAGAGCTACGTAAGACGTATAATATTGTAAAGGAAAGCGAGCCAGGCTCACTCTTCCAGCAGTCCAGGACTGCTAAATCCAATAATAATAAAAAAAAAAAAAAAAAAAAAAAAAAACTACGGAAGGCGTAGAGTATTGCAAAGGAAGGCGGGCCAGGCTCACTCTTCCAACAGTCCAGGACTGTTAGATACAGTGAATACTTGATTTTTATCTGAAGGATATTGATACACATTTTAAAAGAACGGGATGTTCCTGTTTTGTCTTGTCGGGTCACAGATCACGAGTATTCATTGTCAAGCAGCAGCGGTCGCAGCAATGAGAGTGACAGAGAGGCCCGAGACCATAATCTCTGCAAGATTAGGGTCTCTTATTGTTAGTTCTGTCTAGAACGCCATCTCTGCAGGACGTGTAGCCGCTGCGTACTCAGAGGAGTGAGCGAGGTTAATGCCTTCGAGAGAGGGTCGCCAAGGCACTACGATGGAGAAAAGGTTAGTATTTTTCTCAATGAACCATCCCAGAAGCCTATATAAACAGGTTCGCTGCCTCGGGCAGTGAATATTTCTTCACATGGGAATACAAATTGGTTCTATTCGGTTATATATTAGCCACAGGCTGATAAAGACAGCGAATGAACCATCTCAAAGGCTAAACAGGTTGCTACATCTGGCAGCGAATATTCTTCCAAATAGGAATACCAATTGGTGCTATTCGGCTATGCATTAGCTACAGGCTGCTAGAGACAGCGAATATTCTCAATGAACCATCTTAATGGCCTACGTAAACAGGTTACTGCCTCTGGCAGTGAGTATTTCTTCATATAGGAATACCAATTGGTTCTATGCGGCTATGTATTAGCCACAGGCTGCTAAAGACAGCGAATATTCTTTCATAAGGATAAACACTGACTTGATCAGTTGGCATATCTGCTCTGTAAAAAATATTCTTCCACAGCAGAGGAAAGCTGACTATCTCAGCCGGCGGGACCAATTTTTTACAAATATTCCTCTCAACGCTCCCGGGCGTTATGCTTGAATTGTAAGCGGACTAAATGTTTTGAACCTTTTTACATAAGGAAAGAGCCACCTGGTTAGTAGGTGAAAAATTAATTTGATAATTTCGCCATTCCTTTTCCGAGATATTCAATGTGACTCGGCAAACAAGCCGATACTCGAGACATACAGATTTGCTTTGCAAAAATTTGGCTACCCGGATACCATGAAGGATCTTGCTCATAGTAAAAATCAAAGGTTTATGAATATTTTCATTAACGCCTTCACTTGTAAAACGGTAATCAGCTTAACGACTAGGAAACTAGCGAAACGAGCCGTATTCAATAAAAGAATTAATCTTTAAGAACATTCGGCTACTGGTAGCACAATGAGCCAGCCAAGAGAGATTGCTGTCTCAGAAATGCAGACTTCTTTTGAAAACGGATTTTTTGGTTTTAACGAGTGAACATTTACATATATATAAAAGAGCAATGTGGGTATCGGGTACATTATAAAATAATTACCTACTCATTGAAATCTTTCTTGGTGACATGGTTCTTGTCGAGGCTGAATCTTGTATTAAGGTTCATCAACTTGATGCAGGAAAAAGAAAAGACGAATACAAGATAATGGAATACAAGAGACAAGAGGAAAGAACTAAATCATTTATCTGCAAAGATATTACGAGTCATCACGTAACAACCACTACTCATAATCATGAATTCTGAGACTAAAGTGACTGGTCGCCCTATTACAATTAATGGATTTTGACAAAAGTCAATTCAGTTTTCAGTCTTTTGATATTAGAGATGCAAGGGTACCAAAGACTTCGTTTCCTTGGCATCTCCGATATGGAAATTTTTATGTTCTGATACCTATAACGGTATTAGCTTAATGTATACAAATGTTATAATCATATATGAACAAAGGTTCAAGAAACGGCAAAGGTGGTTGGCACTTTCGCAAGTTCAGAGGTGGGTAAAAATAGCCCACCGCAGTTGTATCAGCGTGACGTATAATCACGAGTCGAGTTGAGATTTTGATTGGTAGTGGAGCGAGCATCTTTCTGTAACAATGCGTTGATGATACCATTGAGAAAATAGCATCGGGATGGATGAGGTCGTAGTTCGTATGCCCTAGCTCTGAAGCTACGTTCTTGATTATTTTTGCTTCTACCGGGTGAGGCTACGGGACCAGGAGGCGAACCTGGGGTACCTCGCAGTCTTTCAGCTACCACATCAAAGTGCTGCACCTTACTTTTGGAACTGCAATTTTCGGATGGGTTTTTTTAACCATCCAGGTCGCAGAAAAAGCACATAAAATATTTTTCCCAATGGTACCCTTGGTAGAAATTGAACCAGGGCCCTCTACGTGTGGGCCGAGCACGCTACCACTATACCACTGCTCTCCCGTTTGAAGGGTTATTACTATCGCCTTCAACTCTTGATAATTTAAGGACTTCAGATTCAAAGGAGTTTCAAATAAGTAATGCGTCAAAGACGCTGTAAGTTTGGCATATTTAAAGTTACCTTGAACCAACAATTTTGGAAAATATCTCAAGTCAAGAATTTTTTTTTTATATTTTATAGCGTGATCGAAATTATAAAAAAAAAAAAAAAAAAAGAGAATGACATCTTCATCTGACGGTCAAAAAAAAAAAAAAAAAAAAAAAAAAAATTAAATTAGAGTTAAAATAATGAAACAAATTTTATGAAACAAGTCACTGATGGGTCAGAGAATACCCTATCAGTATTAACTGAGCTTCGTATGGGTCTTTAAAAAAAAAAAAAAACAGATTAAAAGGGATTTTATAAATTCGATTCAGATCTTAACAGAATCCTAATATTGAGGAATAAAGCAGAGGCGACTGCCCTGCACATGGCGTAAATATTTTTATACCAACAAATACCCATACAGCACGCAACATTGCAGCAATATTTCAGCAGCGTTGCAACAAAGTCTCAGAAACATTGTTGAGGTCTGATTTTGGCCCGTAAAAACCACACCTCTATTGAGCATACATACATGCCACACTAGTGCGATTTGGGATTTTGCATTTGCAATGTACTATAATTCTCGTATAAATAATCTAAAACTATTCGATAACCAGTGGTTTTTGGGGTAATAGTCTCTCAGGAAACCGAAGATCATAATTTCAAATGCGATAAATATTATTCATTCAGTAAAAATACGACAAAATCAGAACAAAAATTCACAAAAAATGAATTTTAGGTGGTGCAAATTTGCACTAGTGTGGCGTTTACGGGTTAATTGCAGCACTTCAATGTGGCTGCAAGGTTTCTGCAATTTAATATCTAATATCATAATATATTATAACAATTATACTAGATTATATACACCTACGTAATTATAAGAAATTACGGAGATTGGCATACGCACGACTTATAGGTCATGCATGCTCAATACCTACCGCAACATACTTTAAACATCTACAATGTCTATCTCGAGGAAGAGGCGCGAAATACAATTGATCGATTAAACGAACTTACTTGTAAGTGAAGTTCAATCGTAATTGTATGAAGCGCCTCTTCCGAAGAGATAGCTCCCTCCCTCAATTAATTGCCCATCTCCATTCAGAGATTACCCTAGGATTGTTGCGGCAGTGCTTTAAAGAATGAGAAATGTCGTGGTGCGCGTTGTCATGAAGACGGAGCGCAGGCAAAAGTTTTTTGCTTTAAACTTGTGGCGTCACTGGCGTGGATCGGGGGTACTACAATGTCTATCTCTTCGGAAGAGGCGCTTCATACAATTACGATTGAACTTCACTTACAAGTAAGTTCGTTTAATCGATCAATTATATATACGTATATGTCTGTGAGGCGAGTGATAGACAGATGGTATTCAAAGGGGCAAAGCGGGGGCGAGTCTCTGTGTCGTCGAGTCTTTCGAATGTGTTTCTCGTCCCGTCTATATATGTAGCCTCTCGATGTCGTGGGATATTGGTCTCTCCATAGCCTTTTATACCGGTTATACTCGTGTGCTGCAATCTCATACAGGACGATCCAGGATTCATACGTTACTCATGCCACCAAGTTACATGGGGATACGTTTTTATTCGTCACGGTTGAATTAACACGTAAGATTTAACGAATAATACAACATAATCAGGATATCGTAGGAATTTTTTTTTAAATTCATCAATGCCTTATTTTCCATGAATCAACCTGTACAAAATTTATATACGACAATTTATAGACACATATTCTCGATCGAGCTCGCAATCAATTTGTACAGTTCGATGGAGCATTGAAGAGCGAATCATAGGTCGTATATCGTGATCAGTGTCGTATGAACGAGATGCTCTCTCTCTCTCTCTCTCTCTCTCTCTCTCTCTCTCTCTCTCTCTCTCTCTCTCTCTCTCTCTCTCTCTCTCTCTCTCTCTCTCTCTCTCTCTCTCTCTCTCTCTCTCTCTCTCTCTCTCTCTCTCTCTCTCTCTCTCTCTCTCTCTCTCTCTCTCTCTCTCTCTCTCTCTCTCTCTCTCTCTCTCTCTCTCTCTCTCTTCTCTCTCTTTCTCTCTCTTTCTCTCTCTCGTCGTCGTGACATCCATCTGTATCAGTATCCTCTACGAAAAAAAAAAAAACTCGTCTATCAACGGGTGTGCGTTGAGCTTCTTCATCAGAAGCAATATGAAACGTTGCCAATAGAGAATAAAATAAATTAGCACGAACGAAAACCCAATCGTGCGTAAAATGAAAATTGTGGCTGCCTTCATCTTCAAAAGCTGACGGAAGTCAAAGCTGCTTCTCATACTTTTCTCGTTTTTTTTTGCCCACGGTTGAGATTTTTTTTTTTTTTTATATCGCAGCAGCTTCGCTTATTCGCGGCAAGAGCGCGATTTTCACTGATTTTTCGTGTTTTTTCCACTCTCAGAATTTTTTACCTTTCACCTCCGTCCTTTCCTTGCTTCAATCACTCTTCTTTTTTGCACGTTTTTCCCCACGGCGCGCTTTCAAAAACGTATTTGCGCGCTTCTCATTGCGAACGAGCTAATCCTCTCGCCGACAATGCTAATTAATTGCTCGAGAATCAACGCTCATGTTCCCGAAATGTTTTTTTCTCTTTTTTCGTTTTTTCCTTTGGCCTTAATCCTCCTGTTGTTATTATTTTATTTATTTATTATTATCAGTGATTTTTTTGCCTTTGTTCTGTTCTACTCGATATCATTAACGAGAAGTATTATCGGGGGCAACGAAGTGGAATGTGAGATGAGTTCGAGCGAATAAAATGTCAATGAGCGCGTGGGCAGCCAGTCGGTTCTTTTCTTCTTCTCTCTCAATTCACGGCAAAACAAATTGATTACAAGTGGCAATTATACCTCAAATTGTTTCCGAGAAAAATGTCGCAACGGATATTTGAACGAAAAAAAAAATCCGTATACGATGAAAAGCCGGACCGTCGAGAGCTTTGTGTGAGGTCCCAAAGTAGCCGACATCCATAAATTGAAAACGTCGCAGTGTCACATGCGTTCGGATGGTTGCAAATTTTCTTGGAAATGTAATACCGATTTTGATGCTCGTAAAATCGACATAATGGATGAATTCGCATGCATATGCATACTAATGAATTCGCATACTTATGCGTGCATCGATGCATTTTTATGTGAATCGAGTATATGAGCAAGAATATGACGAATGAAACTGCAAGAAGTGATGAGTGATATCGGGTAAATGTAAGGTCGAAAAATTTCGACAATACTTGTCGAGGAATCACAAGCAGTCTAAGGCTGCGAATGATAATTTTTTAATTTTAAAGATATCATTTTTCCTTTAAATTAATTTGATTTTCGTATCTGTCCATGACATCGAGAAAAACAAACGAAATAATTGAAAAAACCTGAGATTGACTCATCAACGCTCTCATGATGTAGCATTAATTTCATCATATTTTATTGAGTTTTGACGCTGACGAGTTTTTTTTTTCGAAAATTCAAAAATTCAAGTCCTACAAAACGTTAAATTTTCACGCATCTCTTCGTGATTCCGGGTTATTATGAGGCTTTTGATCACCTCTTTTCTCAGTCGCAGAGACTTTTTTTTTCAGCTGAGCTTTTGCTCTCGTATGGTATTTTCGTCTCTCATCCGCATATATACGAACAGGGCAGGAGGGTATGCTCGGTGCCCTCGTTACTGTCCCTCTTTGCTCCACGATCGCTCCAGAGATCGTCGTGTCTTAAAATGAAGTCAAACTCATGTATACCGTCATCCCTCATCTTCAAATCTACCTCTCATATAGTTCCTCCGCCTCTCTGCTCCGAGGTCTTTTCTCAGAAAGATTAATTTCACCAACGCCCTGTCTTGCGGTTCGCTCCTTTTTTTTCCCATTCTCTCGTTTTTCTCTTCTCTTTATTCCTTTTCTTCGTCATCTTTCGCGACAGACACATAGCACACTCGTGTCGGCTTTTAGCGCACGAAAAGAAGCGCATATAGACAAATTTTTTGTACGGGCTAATTCACGTAAAGCAGGCCAGTTTTATTTTTCGGTGGATTCATAAAATTCATGTTATTCCTATTTTTCCGTCAGACACCCTATGGATTTTGATCCGCTTTACACCCGCTTTGCACCGATCTTTGTACATGAATATCTTGCTGAGTAATTTTTGTGAAAAAGTATAGCGCTCAGTAATTAACCGTGAGATTGTAAATATATTTTTGAGGAAAAAAGAACGCCTCCGTTTATGATGAAACGAACATTAGAGAAACATGAATTTATTTTTAAGCCGAAGGGAGTATTTTACTTTCTTTCAATTCTTAACTGAAGACAGTTTGAGATTAACCCTCAAACGCTAACGATATGGGCCATTCGTGTCCGGGCCAAAATGCAAAATGCGGGGAAAAATGCCTGCACGTCTCCATATTTTGCATGAAATTGTTGTAAAAAATTTTTTTTTTTCGGGTGTGACAAATTATTATCATTTAGTTAAGAGCTCAAAGAATGCCCATGAATTTTTTCAGATTTTTTAAAATATTTTAAAATTGTGAAATAAGCGAAAGACACGAATGACCCATCGTTATAGCTTTAACGGTTGCTCAGAACATCGTTTATAGCTGACGAGGGTTAATTTTCTGTGCTGGAACTGTAAATTTCTATTTTTTTTTTTCGTATTTTATTTATATTTATAAAAAAAAAAACGGTCCCAATTTCGGTGAAATTCCCCATGTATTATGAGAAAAAGAGGCACAGAAGAGGAAAAAGTTGAAGCTATATATATGGCATCGAAGGGATCATCATAGAACGAGAGACGATCACGAAATACAGTCTCGGCTTTTAGTACAGAAGCTTTCTCGCCCTTGCCGAGGAGATATGGGAAGAGTATAAATGCGGATTTCTTGTATACCGCGTGGACCACTCGCCGATTGTAATGAACATCCCTGTGCTGTGGCTGCTTTCTGCTCATCTCGTGAGAACGAGATGGCCCTCTCGCCAAAACTATTCTTGTATATTCGCCCTCCAACTATCTTGAACCCTATCCCAGTGATCTTTTTCTCTTCCTCTCTTTCTCTCTTACACACACACACACATACACACATATATACAGATACTCTCTCGTTGTTCCTCTTTGGTTAGTCTAGCTACGAAAACCTTCGGATTCCATAGCTTTACTCCTCGCTTCTCCGTAACGCTCCTTTTCACTCCTAAATATGTATAGTATATATATATATATATATACGTGTATATCCAGCATCTCCCGAAATACCTTTGCTCCACAGCTGCCGGTACTCCGATCCAGCGCCCTTGTGTCTTATCCACAATATACATATATAATGTATACACCCTAACATAAAATATGCTATATGTATAGGATATAAAACAATGCAAATTATCTCTGGAACTTTGAAATAATCTCCGGTACTACAGAGCCCCCAGAATTAAAACTGGCTATACCGTCTGATCAATCTTTATTCCCTTACAATATACATATATTAAAAAATATATATTATATACAGTTGCGAAGATCGCTAATTATGCGATCTTCGCAACTGTTTTTTCCACTTTTTTTCCACTCAATAGTGGAAAAAAATCCGGTTTTTTCGATGCGAATTTGTTCATAATATGCCAAAACGTCTTAGGAATCACATTTAGAAAAAATGTCGGGACGTGTGTGTGTGTGTATGTGCTGGCCTTCAAAAATGAACCAATCTCGCTAAAACTTCTCATACATTTCAAGCATTCGGTCACCTTTGTTCGTTGCAATTTTTTTTGAAATTGCTTAAGTGGTCCACACTTTTTGCGACACTTAAATTTTCACAAAAATGTCTCTGATCGCTGTAATTTTTGTGAACTTTGAGGTATCGCGCTAGTTTTTTTTACACGGATAGAGTATCATCGAAGGATGATTGGTATTGAATTTGGCGAAAATCGGGGTAGGATGGTTCATTTTTGATGAAATTTTGAACTTTTCAAAAAAGTTTCTGACAGTTCTGATTTCCCGATATTTTAAGATATTGGGCTAATTTTGTTTCATCCATAATTTCAGGAGGATGGGTGAAAGGGTTGAGATTTTATGAAATTTTAAATTAAAAAAAAAATGTTTTTCACACCACTTATTATTTCACAAAATTGTGAGATATCTGGCTAATTTTTGTCCATGATCAGGGTATCATTAGAAGAAGGTTGATGTTGAATTTCGTGAGAATCTCGGTAAAAGGATTTACATTTTATGAACTTGTCAATTTTCCAAAAAACATGTCATTGACGGCTCTAATTTCCCAAATATTGAAAATTAGGGGCTTTTTTTTAACGCACAGAAATGCGTTCATGTTATGAAATATTGAATATACAGACTGCTGAAGGTTGAAACTTGCAACTTGCTTTCTCCAAATTTCGCAAAATACTCGGAGCTTCCTCTATGAGGAAACCGAAATTGAAAAAGATCCTCACACAGGGTAGTCCAGTCATTTTAGCCATTTTTTCTGAAATCTTCAAAAAAATTGATTTTGATTTTGGAAACGGTTCAGGGGTGTCCCCTGAGTGTATATTCAAGTTGGCACCACGCGGGGTGAGGGGCGAGCTTCAGCCACCATCTTGTAAAACACGATTTATCAAATATCTCGTGAACCGTGCATCGTACGACAAAAATAGTGAAAACCCTTTTTGTAGATAATAAAATTTTCTACAACTTTTATAGAAATCTTTTTCCCGTACAGTGAATGGTTTTTGATTTATAGCGCGGCAAACTTTTCCAAACATGGTTATATTGCTAAAGATAATATTTAACCGTTGATGTAACAGTAAAAATGGTGATATTTGGAAATGTTTTCCGCGTTATAAATCAAAAACTATACACTATACAGGAAAAAGTTTCTAATAAAAGTTGTAGAGAATTTAATTTTATACAAATAAGATCTTAACTATTTTTGTCGTACAATGCACGGTTCACGAGATATTTGAGAAAACGTATTTTCAAAGATGGCGGCCTTGACTCCTCGCATCCCGCCAACTTGAATTCACACTCAGGAGACACCCCTGAACCTTTTCCAAAAGTAAAATCAATTCTGCAGAAAGATTGGATTATGAACCTACTTTTTTGGCTAGAATGACTGGTTTATAAGGGAGCGTTGAGCATTTTTTTATGCCAGATATAAGTTTTAAATAAAAAATCAAGGAAATGTGTACGAAAAGCCCCTAAATATGTCAGGAGTTTCGGAGAAATTTACGTGGGCTTGAGGGATCAATTTGAATTTCAACCATTCGATATGATTCAACGAAGTGGCTGAAAATCTGGCTGGCGACGTAGTTGGGGCTTTTGTAACGGAGGGCGAAAGTTATATCTATCGATATATATACACACTGCAGGGCTTTTTCTATGCATTCGGCCAAAACCCAATTTATAAGTCTCCAAGCCCGCAAAAGCCGCGATCGCGAGCGAGGAGTTCGATATGCTGAAGGGGATCGAACGGTGATCCAGTCGATCTTCGTGCGGTTGGTATTTCCTCTCGTACATACAAAATGCATGTATGTATATATACATGGGCGAGGGCCGTTATTGGTCCACGGACGCGATATTCCGTTCGGGCTTTATCGATGGCTGGATTTACGAACGAGCTCTCGCACAGCAACGTTCATGTTATATCATGAACTATATAGGAAAGCGGGTTGAACGCGGGTCCCACAGCGAGGCTGCGATTGCATCTCGCGAGTTCCTCTACCTCCGTTCTCCCTCTCCCTGTTCTTCGTCGACATTGTCGTCATGCATTCTCTCTACTGTATTTTTTTTTTGTTCTTTTCATTATTTCGCATTTCGTCATTGCATGCACGTGCATTCGAATTTTAAAGCCGAATTTACGCGCTACGTGAAACTTTATAAATTTTCTAGTGCTCCAATTGTATTTTTTTCTATACATAAATCTCCGTGAATGAATTCTATGAATATTAACGTGCGGTGTATTTCTATGAGCGAGAAAAAAGACCGACGAAGAAAAAAAAAACACGAAATAATACGCGCTTTATGAACGTTAAAAAATTGGATTCCCTTTTTTACGCTCGCATTGTCAGACTCCTGGAACGATCATTTTTTTTCCCCCATCATTTGTTCACGCTGGAGTGTTAACGAATGAAATTTCTCATCGACACCATATTCGTTAATCCGCAAAAAAAAAAAAAAAAAAAAAATCCGCGCGTTTTTTGTTTGTCCTACAAATAGTTGTATGAAATTCTACTTTTTTGCTCACCTCATCATCGTTCGTCGCCATTATCCGTTGACTTTCCATGAGAGATTGCACGCAATAAAGCGGTCCAAGAGCTCGTTTCGCAATCGATTCCCTCGCTCGTTCGTATTATATGTGTGCCCAGTAGATACGTACGTTATATATAAGAAATTTCGTGTTGGAGCAGCCGCCCATCATCGTTCAACTGTAAATAAAGCGTATCGATTGGATGAATGAAATAAATATCCCGAAACACAGAATATTCATTGAGGCCCAGATTTTTTTTTGTTTCTATCGGAAAAGAAGACTATCCGGCAAGCGCGTTTTAGTACTGTTTTGAACACGAAATGCCCCATACAAATATAACCAGAGTTCACAAGTAGGATATACTCGAGCAAGCGAGTAATATGAGTATCTCGAGTATCGAGTTACCTTTAACGCATTTTTAACGCTGGAGTGCTCCTCGTACCTTTTTTCTCGATATATAATATTCATGGGTTATATGTATATATATATATATATATATATATATATATATACATATATACGTTCACTATACGCGTCCATCGGCTCTTATAAACATGTATAATGATAGGTCTTATTCCGTTAGTTTTCACGTGTGTACTACGAAGTCTCTTGCGTTTTATTCACGTATATGCCGCGAATCGGCTCGTAAAATATCTCGCGACACGCCTGCTTCGCTTTCTCATCGCTTGTCCCTCGTATACACCCATCCACCCACACCCCATCTCGATGTTCATGTTCTCTCTCTATGTACTACCATGTATATAAGCACCGTGTACACTATAACACATATACGATGTACGAACTTTACCGAAAACATCGACCACCCTCTCGGTATCGTACTTTTCCCTCAGGCGCGTCGTAGAGGCTCTCAATAGCTATAACGCAAAGAGCCCACCCTTCGCCTATACATATCCTCCCCGCATTCACAAACGCATATTCGCATGCTAGCATATAAACCCGCCCTTGGATCTCCCCCATTTGGCTGGAACGAGGGCTACATCATCCCCAAAATTCACTACACACATAAAACTCATAAACGACGTTAACTCCGCATCTACAGTTCACATGCGAATCGTTGTATGCGATAAGATCTTGCGGAAGAATCTCCTTGAGATGATATGACGCAAGGTAAATTTTATTCTTTCTTTCTTTCAAGTTAAAATTCAAGGAATAAATCATGATTTTTCCAATGATCATACACGTGCATTCTACTGTTTCTTTGCATAATTTTTTTACTTTATTGTTCATGCGATAAAGAGGTGGGAGTTGTGAGTTTCATGCATGACGATCAGCTGATCGGGGTCATTATCGACATTATCGATATTCTCGTAAACGTTACAAAATTACTCGACCAAACTTGGCAAAACGATTGCGCGTTTAATGACCTCTGTTTGCGTTCATGAACAGTTACGATCGGACATAAACTCGTCGAGGTGAAAGATTTTTTACGGAACGACCCGTTTGAAATTATCGAAATATCGTAGCTGCTAGGCTATTTTCTATTCCGCAACTTACTTCACACCATGAGATCTGCCGCGCAGGATACTGCAGTGTTCACGTTTTTTTTTCCTACATATACACGTAAAGATGTTTTTTGTATCATTGGGAGTTCGAGGATTACGTTATTTTTTACGTGCGATGGTGTTAAAACTCGATGGACCAATATGTTGTTTTACTTCGTTGTGGGAAAAGCTTTATTTTCGTGAAAAAAATCGAGTTTTTAATGCCAATGTGTTCAGGATGTGCTGAAACATCGAGAAAACCCATCTAGAAATAATGTGTGTGTGTATGCGTGCGTGCGCGCGCGTGTGTGTGTGTGTGTGTGTGTGCGCGCGCGCAGACAGGCCTTCAAAAATTGAAATTGCAATATCTCTTGAAGTGCTTGAGCTACCGCGCTGAAACTTTGCACACTACTGAAACATGGAACCCCCTCATGTTTTCTGGAATTAAAAAAAAAAAAATTATAACATATGCCTGATTTCCAATGATTTTGAATTTTTTCAAAAACGTTTGTGATCGCTCTAACTTTGGCAAATTCAAGGATATTCGCCAAAGACTTCTTGTATTAATCGGCTAAGGGACACAAATTTTTGGTAATGAATTTTGCAAGAATCGCTTTGAAGGTTGAGATTTCATAAAATTTGAAAATTTTCGAAAAATATCTGTGTGATTGCTTTAACTTTCGTAAGTTTGAGGCTATTGAGCCAAAACTTCTCATACTATCGGACAAGGATGTTCCTATTTGAATTTGTCAAGTATCGCTTAAGGGGTTGAGTTGGGTTTCATGAAATTTTGAAATTTTTGAAAAATATCTGTGATCGCTCTAACTGACGCAAATCTGAGATTATGAACCCCAAAAATTTTACACAAGTACTCTAGGAGACAGTAATATTCAATTTCGAAAGAACTCATCGAATTTATGGAAAATTTAGAAAACTTGCACTTACGAAAACCAACTTGTCATAAAGATAAATTTATAATGAGGAAGCAATGTGCAAGTTTCCAATTTGCACGCTTGTTATGATTCCATTATAGACGATTTAATTATTTATTATTTAAGTTGAAAATTAAAAAAAGAATGCACATATACGGTGAATGTAATGAAATAATTAGTAAAATTTTTTGGCTATAGAAATCGAGGAACCGTCTCGAATGCAATCGTTGTACAATAACTGACCCTCTCACGAAAGGCCAATAATAATCAATAAATATATAAAACTTTTAAAATCGCGTAGCATCCTCTGCTCTATGGTCTGCACATGCATAACGTCGGGGGAGATAATGGCATGTAGAGGTAGATTTAGCCTCAGCAGCCCGACTGCATCCTTTTCTCTCGCGGGCGCCTTTATTGTCTGAAAATGCAGATTGTTGTACCACGTGATGCAGCGCACGACGAATCAACGGTATCGTGTTTATGTCGTGTGTGTGTGTGTGTGTGTGTGTGTTTATACATATTTTATGCAGTACCGCGGCAATTTTGTGCAATCATCAGTGAGAGAACCGAGAGTAGTGTAGAAAAAGCTGATGTTACATGGGGTGGTTGGAGTGACACGAGACGAGGCTAGACAGCAACGGGGGTGTAGTAGGGGGGCTGTTGTTCGTTCGAAGGGTGGATGGGATAACCGACAGAGCTATTGGCCACCTTGGGAGGGTTGAAAGTCTCTGCGGGATGAATAAGTGGATGGAAAGAGATATATGCCACTGTGCCAATGACTGTTTCACCTTGTCCGAACCACTGTGTAACATTTGCCTCCATGTCGGGTGAAGAGAAACGGGACGACGACAGACCGAGGAAGTAATCGCGAAAAGAGAGAGTTTATGCGGAAGCCGAGGGATAGGAAAATCAGAGTAGGGTAGGGAATTAGGGTATACGGAAAAGAGAGAGAGAGAGAGAGAGAGAGAGAGAGAGAGAGAGAGAGGGGGGGGGGGATGGAAGAGGGAGAGTTTTACCTCGAAGGGGTAAATCGTGTGGGCTGTGCTTCGACGATAACGTGGGACGATTGTACACAAGACCCTCTGCAGGCCGATCTATCTCAGGATTCCCATCGTGAATATATATCACTGAATATATAACACGACGCGCCCTTTGTGGGAGAATGAATTTCTCGACGGTTAAGTGCGGAGCATGCGACAGTCAAACCGCCGTCGAGCAATTATTCCTAGGCACGAAAGGCAATGTAACACCGAATGATATATTTTAATACCGTATGTGTATTAACGAAACCGCGTCTCATCCCCGCGATGAGGATTTCCGTAGTGCTCTAAAAATCCGCTAGGTGGCTTATGGGCGCTGAATTCTCGTACGAGAAAACTACTGCTCGAACTTATATAAGGCGTTATGTTTATGCCAACGAATATCAATGCTACACGAAATTTAGTTGACAGTTACACAGACAAATCACTTCGAGACTCCTTTTAGATTTTGTAATGTATATGTGTGTAAAGTGTTTTGATCATAGTCGATCGTATTTCCGCTTCTATTCTTTTACATTTCTTCTCACGAATTTCTTCTTTGATACTATTCATCTGAATCGGAAGGTAGAGAATTCAAAAGCAATGATTACATTCACCATGGCCATCCATCCAATCCCGCTGCACGAACGAATCTGATCTCACTCCGATTGTCACGATTCACCACGAATATTTGCAATTAAAAATTCCATTGAAAATTCAAGCCGGTCGCAAAAGAGATACATATGCATGAGAATCGTAGCCTGGCCTAGACACAAGGGAGCTCGAAGATTTCGTTATATCCCCTGGGAATAATAAGGGATGCCTGTGGCAAACAAGCTCGTATTTGAAGCGAAACTAACTGATTCTGTTGGTCTGCCCGAAGCAATGTGTACACTATCTTTCCTCCTTGTGTACGTATAGAACAGCAAAGCTTGTACACGTATAGAACAGCAAAGCTTCACCTCTAAGTTTGCTTTATACAGTAACATCCGGGGATATAACATTTCCTGACTCCCCCGTAATGATATTCTCAGATACTCCATGTATACGCCGCCGGTCTAAACAAAGTTACGTGTATCGTTCCTTCCGTCCAATATATCTCGGGCCGCGAGTAATGTGACTCGCGTTAACTATTATTATTCCGTATCACGGGAGAGATGAAGTATTCGTATTATGATCCAAGTAACAATCTGTTTGTGACGTTCGGCAATAATGAGTGTATAAGCGCGTACGTGGTTCTAGGTATTGTCGAAAGCCAAAACGAACAAGACAGTGAGACACGGGCGGGAGTAGAACTGTCGATTGTTAATAATACATCTATACGAAATTGGTTCGTGTCATCGTCGAGCCCGACAGCTTGACGATCAATTATTCCCATATATCTCTCGGCATGATAATATACCTAGCCACATTTAGGGCATTTCATCTGTGAATTTCATCAGTAGACTTTCGACCTGGATTGATTTTATATATTATTATTCATTATCCTATTCCCGTGTGAAAATTTCCCTGTACATTTCCAGATTGAGTCTAGTCGCACCGGTCAGTTTTGTCTGTCTATAGACTTCTTCGAAAGGCACTAGACAATACTTAGCTGGAAAAATTCTTTCGTGTCGCATTTTCATTCCAGTTTGCTTGCACAGTTATACTAGGTATATCCTGGCCAAGTAATAGGAAGTGATGGGGCCACCATAAATGTTTTTCAATTCAGCCCATCTTGAGACAAGCCTGTCCATTATAACAAGCAGGAATTTCCAAACTCAATTCGTGTCTGCCCATGCTTTTTTATGGAATATTCCTGGTCAGGCACTAGACGGGACCTGATCGGGAAAACTTCTGGTTTATTCCACAATAAAAACGCAGCGCTACTATGTCTCTAAATACCAGTGGACGAAGAGATGCACAACATTATCTGGGCTTGAATTTATCCTAACCTCTTTCGTGATTTAGCATTCATTTAGCATTTATTTCGCATTTAATAGAAGTTTTTGTTGCCTGTATACGTCTACGACGAGTCCAAGGGGGATATTTTTTTAGAATTGTAGATTCTATATAAGTGTCTGGATGTATTATACATCGCGTACAGTATAGAGAATTGTAAGGTGTTACGGAGTTTGTGTACCGTGGACAAAATTGTGGACGATGAAAAAAAGTAAAGTGTTAAACCGTCAAAGCGCTTGGAACATATGTGTACATATATATATGGTTCGTTGCTGAACTGTATAAAAAATGTGAAAAAATGTGACTCAAATCAAAAGGCGTGGTACTCACATTTAATAAAAAATAAAAAATTCATTTTCCCGCTATAACATAATTTTATCTCAAGCCAGCAGTCACTTGTGAGGTACGATACGGCATAACCTCCCAATTTAAACCAGGGGAGCTAGCCACCAGCTGGATGGTTCCTGGTTAGGATCACTAGGTAGGAATAACATATATTGGGGATGCGCTATTTAGCCGCTGGATAGTTTCGATCATTTGCAGGCAAAGATATCGTACACATGCAGCTAAGGGCTAGTCAATATATTCTTAGTTAAACTCCGTCCAGTGACTAAGAAAACTGTTCAGTCGTTACCCAAGATGGAGTCCAAATTTCCACACAGGTTGCCTCCACATCAATAAAAACGCAATTCTATGTGAATAATTTGTTTTTGGATCCAACATTATCTGTTAATAAACTTATTATGTCTGTCCTTGAGGAATATAAGTGTACAACCACGAATTATAAGTTGGGAATTTTCGAGATGTAGTTTCTTTTTTCAAGTAATTATGCGTCTTAAGTGCTTTTTAAATTTGACATTCTTTGGGATTTCAATTTTTTCTAAATTACGGTGTACGGTGAAATGTACAAGAAAAAATTAATTGAGTTCAATTTAGAGGCGATGTAAGAAAGAATTACTCGGACATTGATTGAATCGAAATTGAATGTACCGTGTTATAGTCTCGTGTGCCACCAAAGCTGTATATATATATATATATATATGTGTGTGTATAGTGATCAGTAACGCGATCGCCAGCAAACAAAACGATTATCTGCGATCGACGTGAATTACACACATACAAATCGTAATGGATAAAAGAACGCTGAAGAAAGTGACATAGAAAGGGGAAGTGAATAGAGCGCTGAGCTGTTTTCACGTTCGGCTGGGCCATGGGAGGGATTAATCAATCAATTAGGGTCCTTGGCGTGTGCCACGAGCTGCCGAGAGTCAATATAACTGTCACGCAATTTTTGCTTGACGACGGCAAACAATGACTCGTGTGTTCGTACATTTTCATCGTGATTGAAAATAAATTTCGGTACATTATTCGCATCTATAATAAAACAATATATATTTATGAATTATGCTCACGAGCATATTTACTCGAGTGCAAAAAACGAAAATGGTATACAAGTTTGTTTCTTTTATAGTAAATCTTGTGTAATTTAATTTTTTTTTTTTCGAATAATTCGGTGCTTGTTCAATCGAAAAAAAAGTTCATAACTTGTTTAGGGTTGATGAAAAAATGAGTAAAAAAAAAAGATTCGAATGAACGAATGCAAATATCTATCGGATACTTGTGCCAGTGAACGAAACGAAAGTTGTGTTCCATTGTACGTTGATTGGCGTATTTTTAATACTTTCAGAGGAAAACAAAAGTTATACAAATATTAGCCAATATTTTTCATCTCGTCTTCCATTGTTTCGTCCTTCTCATCGTCGTACTCTCAATATATATATGCGTGTACCATTATTTACCTGACACGAAATGATAAATCACGTTTATAAAAAAAAAAAAGGGACTATCAAAAATATCGACTATCCAGTTTTCTCACTGTGACTTATCTACTAGAAAATTTATGGTATTCATCATCGAGTATAACCGGAGAAATATAAATCAAGCGACGCTGTACGAGTCTCTTATCGCGTCCCAGTGGCAACTCCCCCCTTCATATCACTCGAGTTATATCGCCTCTCTGCCGTTTTACTACTCTGCTGCTTGCTGTTTTCCACTGACAATTTTCAAGCTCCTCTGACTCATGCCTCGCGCGACTTTTGCAATCCGGTGTGAATCTTTCATAGGGCAAGCGATTTTTTTTTTTCTTCCACAATGCCATATCGTTCCTGTATTTTTTGCCTCACGGATGAGATAAGGAGACGGACAATGCGAGATTCGTTGCTCGACGAGAGTCAGGAGGAACTACCCCGAGATTATGTCACTTGACAAAAAAAAAAAAAGACCAACGAAATAATCAATTTCAATATTTTGCCTCCTCATAGAGGAAGCACATAGAGAAAACGTTAAGGAATCACACTAAGAGAAAATATCCGGACATTTTGTGTGTGTGTGTGTGTGTGTGTGTGTGTGTGTGTGTGCTGGTCTTGGAAAATTCAAACCACTGCACCTCGAGAACGGCTAAGCCAATCTCACTGAAACTTTGCAAACATTTTGAGCATTCAATGGCCTTTGTTTGCTGCAATTTTCGTTCAAATTGCTTGAGGGGTCGATATTTTACGAGACTTTGAAATTTTCAAAAAATATCTCTGATCTCTCTAACTTTCGTAAATTCGGAGGTATCGTGCTAAATTTTTTTTAGATGAATCGAGTATCATCGAGGGATGATTGGCATTGAATTCGATGAAAATCGAATGGATGGGCTTATTTTAATATTGGGCTAATCTTTGAAATGAAGTATCATTAATGAAAACGTCAGTAGCAAATTTCGGAAGAGTCGGTGATAGGGTTTAGATTTTATGAAATTTTGAATTTTCCAACAAAATACGTTTCTGACAGCTGTAATTTTCCCAAATTTTGAGATATCTGGATAATTTTTTTCTCATGAATGGAGTATCATCAAAGGAAGGTTTCGGTGTTGAATTTCGTGAGAATTGGTAGAAGGGATCAGATAAAAAAAATGTCTCTAACAGCTCTGGATCTCCCGAATAATTGAGAATACGAACTATTATTGAACGTATAGATATGCGCGCTTATCGAAGGAATTATTTGTTTATTTTTTGTAAAAAAAAAAAAGAATGTGTGACTATAGACATGAAAAATGATGTAATCATTTTTATATAATTATTTATTTGCTCTCTGGCTATTATTTTATATCCAGGATCATTAAAATAAAAGCTTCTTTATTTCTCTCTCTCATACACACTCTCTCTCTCTCTCTCTCTCGCCATTTATTTTTTCCTCTCTCTTTCGTGCGTAAACATACACCTATCGGGCTTTGCGATACTAAACGCCGGGGGGTGGCTTGTCTGCAGCCTCCAGGCTCTCTCGTCTCTGCTTCTCTGCAAATGCGTTTGTCCGTGTGCGTCACGATATCCACTATCGAAACCAAATCGGTATCCTCCCATTGCTGTTACATTACAGTCACATATATAACAGCTACATATATATGTAGTATATACACAAAACAGATACCACATATATACATTCGCACATATAGCACGTGCTGCTATCGATCTGATGACCATGTAGGACATATATGAGGTTCTCGTTACCGTGAACGAGACTCGAATCCTCGGAATACTTTTTTTTTTTTTTTTCCACGAGCTAGGTACATCCATGAGCTAGATACATCGAACATGCAATCTTCCATCTTTGTTCAAAAATTGATCGATTAAACGAACTTACTTGTAAGTGAAGTTCAATCGTAATTGTATGAAGCGCCTCTTCCGAAGAGATAGACATTGTAGTACCCCCGTTCCACGCCAGTGACGCCACAAGTTTAAAGCAAAAAACTTTTGCCTGCGCTCCGTCTTCATGACAACGCGCACCACGACATTTCTCATTCTTTAAAGCACTGCCGCAACAATCCTAGGGTAATCTCTGAATGGAGATGGGCAATTAATTGAGGGAGGGAGCTATCTCTTCGGAAGAGGCGCTTCATACAATTACGATTGAACTTCACTTACAAGTAAGTTCGTTTAATCGATCAATTGTATTTCGCGCCTCTTCCTCGAGATAGACATTGTAGATGTTTAAAGTATGTTGCGGTAGGTATTGAGCAAGCATGACCTATAAGTCGTGCGTATGCCAATCTCCGTAATTTCTTATAATTACGTAGGTGTATATAATCTAGTATAATTGTTATAATATATTATGATATTAGATATTAAATTGCAGAAACTTTGCAGCCACATTGAAGTGCTGCAATTAACCCGTAAACGCCACACTAGTGCAAATTTGCACCACCTAAAATTCATTTTTTGTGAATTTTTGAACATTTTTGTTCTGATTTTGTCGTATTTTTACTGAATGAATAATATTTATCGCATTTGAAATTATGACCTTCGGTTTCCTGAGAGACTATTACCCCAAAAACCACTGGTTATCGAATAGTTTTAGATTATTTATACGAGAATTATAGTACATTGAAAATGCAAAATCCCAAATCGCACTAGTGTGGCATGTATGTATGCTCAATAGAGGTGTGGTTTTTACGGGCCAAAATCAGACCTCAACAATGTTTCTGAGACTTTGTTGCAACGCTGCTGAAATATTGCTGCAATGTTGCGGGCTGTATGGGTATTTGTTGGTATAAAAATCTTTACGCCATGTGCAGGGCAGTCGCCTCTGCCTTATTCCTCAATATTAGGATTCTGTTAAGATCTGAATCGAATTTATAAGATCCCTTTTGATCTTTTTTTTTTTTTTTTTTTTTTTTAAAGACCCATACGAAGCTCCGTTAATACTGATATTTTCTGACCCATCAGTGACTTGTCCCATACAATTTGTTTCATTATTTTAACTCTAATTTAATTTTTTTTTTTTTCTTTTTTTTCTTTTTTTTTTTTTTTTTTTATAATTTCGATCACGCTATAAAATATTTAGAAAAAAAAATTCTTGACTTGAGATATTTTCCAAAATTGTTGGTTCAAGGTAACTTTAAATATGCCAAACTTACAGCGTCTTTGACGCATAACTTATTTGTAACTCCTTTGAATCTGAAATCCTTAAATTATGAAGAGTTTAAGGCGATAGTAATAATCCTTCAAACGGGAGAGCAGTGGTATAGTGGTAGCGTGCTCGGCCCACACGTAGAGGGCCCTGGTTCAATTTCTACCAAGGGTACCATTGGGAAAAATATTTTATGTGCTTTTTCTGCGACCTGGATGGTTCAAAAACCCATCCGAAAATTGCAGTTCCAAAAGTAAGGTGCAGCACTTTGGTGTGGTAGCTGAAAGACTGCGAGGTACCCCAGGTTCGACTCCTGGTCCCGCAGCCTCACCCGGTAGAAGCAAAAATAATCAAGAACGTAGCTTCAGAGCTAGGGCATACGAACTACGACCTCATCCATCCCGATGCTATTTTCTCAATGGTATCATCAACGCATTGTTACAGAAAGATGCTCGCTCCACTACCAATCAAAATCTCAACTCGACTCGTGATTATACGTCACGCTGATACAACTCCGGTGGGCTATTTTTACCCACCTCTGAACTTGCGAAAGTGCCAACCACCTTTGCCGTTTCTTGAACCTTTGTTCATATATGATTATAACATTTGTATACATTAAGCTAATACCGTTATAAGTATCAGAGATATCCATATCGGAGATGCCAAGGAAACGAAGTCTTTGGTACCCTTGCATCTCTAATATCAAAAGACTGAAAACTGAATTGACTTTTGTCAAAATCCATTAATTGTAATAGGGGGACCAGTCACTTTAGTCTCAGAATTCATGATTATGAGTAGTGGTTGTTACGTGATGACTCGTAATATCTTTGCAGATAAATGATTGAGTTCTTTCCTCTTGTCTCTTGTATTCCATTATCTTGTATTCGTCTTTTCTTTTTCCTGCACCAAGTTGATGAACCTTAATACAAGATTCAGCCTTGACAAGAACCATGTCACCAAGGAAGATTTCAATGAGTAGGTAATTATTTTATAATGTACCCGATACCCACATTGCTCTTTTATATATATGTAAATGTTCACTCGTTAAAACCAAAAAATCCGTTTTCAAAAGAAGTCTGCATTTCTGAGACAGCAATCTCTCTTGGCTGGCTCATCGTGCTACCAGTAGCCGAATGTTCTTAAAGATTAATTCTTTTATTGAATACGGCCCGTTTCGCTAGTTTCCTAGTCGTTAAGCTGATTACCGTTTTACAAGTGAAGACGTTAATGAAAATATTCATAAACCTTTGATTTTTACTATGAGCAAGATCCTTCATGGTATCCAGGTAGCCAAATTTTTGCAAAGCAAATCTGTATGTCTCGAGTATCGGCTTGTTTGCCGAGTCACATTGAATATCTCGGAAAAAGAATGGCGAAATTATCAAATTAATTTTTCACCTACTAACCAGGTGGCTCTTTCCTTATGTAAAAAGGTTCAAAACCTTTAGTCCGCTTACAATTCAAGCATAACGCCCGGGAGCGTTGAGAGGAATATTTGTAGAAAATTGGTCCCGCCGGCTGAGATAATCAGCCTTCCTCTGCTGTGGAAGAATATTTTTTACAGAGCAGATATGCTAACTGATCAAGTCAGTGTTTATCCTTATGAAAGAATATTCGCTGTCTTTAGCAGCCTGTGACTAATACATAGCCGCATAGAACCAATTGGTATTCCTATATGAAGAAATACTCACTGCCAGAGGCAGTAACCTGTTTACGTAGGCCATTAAGATGGTTCATTGAGAATATTCGCTGTCTCTAGCAGCCTGTAGCTAATGCATAGCCGAATAGCACCAATTGGTATTCTTATTTGGAAGAATATTCGCTGCCAGATGCAGCAACCTGTTTAGCCTTTGAGATGGTTCATTCGCTGTCTTTATCAGCCTGTGGCTAATACATAACCGAATAGAACCAATTGGTATTCCCATGTGAAGAAATATTCACCGCCCGAGGCAGCGAACCTGTTTATATAGGCTTCTGGGATGGTTCCTTGAGAAAAATACTAACCTTTTCTCCATCGTAGTGCCTTGGCGACCATCTCTTGAAGGCATTAACCTCGCTCACTCCTCTGAGTACGCAGCGGCTACACGTCCTGCAGAGATGGCGTTCTAGACAGAACTAACAATAAGAGACCCTAATCTTGCAGAGATTATGGTCTCGGGCCTCTCTGTCACTCTCATTGCTGCGACCGCTGCTGCTTGACAATGAATACTCGTGATCTGTGACCCGACAAGAAAAAACAGGAACATCCCGTTCTTTTAAAATGTGTATCAATATCCTTCAGATAAAAATCAAGTATTCACTGTATCTAACAGTCCTGGACTGTTGGAAGAGTGAGCCTGGCCCGCCTTCCTTTGCAATACTCTACGCCTTCCGTAGTTTTTTTTTTTTTTTTTTTTATTACTATTGGATTTAGCAGTCCTGGACTGCTGGAAGAGTGAGCCTGGCCCGCCTTCCTTTACAATATTATACGTCTTACGTAGCTCATTTTTTTTTTTTTTTTTTTTTTATTTATTTTTTATATTATTATTATTATTATTGGATTTAGCAGTCTTGGACTACTAGAAGAGTGAGCCTGGCTCGCCTCCCTTTACCATATTCTACGCCTTACGTAGTTTCTTTTTTTTTTTTTTTTAATTATTATTATTGCTATTGGGTTTAGCAGTCCTGAACTGCTGGAAGAGTGAGCCTGGCCCACCTTCCTTTACATATTCTACGCCTTACGTAGTTTTTTTTTTTTTTTTTTTTTCAAATTATTATTATTGTTTTTGGATTTAGCAGTCCTGGACTGCTGGAAGAGTGAGCCTAGCCCGCCTTCCTTTACCATATTCTACGCCTTACGTAGTTTTTTTTTTTTTTTTTTTTTTTAATTTGATTTAATTTAATTTAATTTTTTTTTTTTTTTTAATTTATTTATTTATTTATTTATTTTATTTATTATTATTATTATTATTATTATTTTAAAATTATTTTCAACGAATACGTGGTTTAGATCCCACTCGTGTAACACCAGCGTTCAAAATAAAAGAACTGCCCGCATCGGTTGCAAAGCAATCGAGCGCCATAAGGTTAACTTACGTCTTTTGTGATGTTTACCTGCGCTGGCACTGCATTTTTCCCATCTCACGTGTCGAGTTCTGCTTTCGTGTCACAGACAACGATATGCGATTCAGTGAGAGCCGAATGCACAAGCATATTCAGCCACACAGCCTAACTGTGGGCTGACGCATTCCCGCGCTGTCGAGTTCGGCTTTCGTGTCCTAGACAACGACGCGCGATTCGGTTAGAGCCGAATGCACAAAGCATATTCAGCCACACCGTCTAACCATGGGCTGATTCAATCCCACGCTGGAACTCGAATCCCGTGTACATAGACACGGGTGTGCGATTCGGTTAGAGTCGAATGCACAAAGCATATTCAGCCACACAGCCTAACTGTGGGCTGACGCAATCCCGCGCTGTCGAGTTCGGCTTTCGTGTCCTAGACAACGACGTGCGATTCGGTTAGAGCCGAATGCACAAAGCATGTTCAGCCACACAGTCTAACCATGGGCTGATTCAATCCCACGCTGGAACTCGAATCCCGTGAACACGGGTGCAGACACGGGTGTGCGAAGCCACGCACAGGATATCCCGGCTGATGCAATTCCACGTTACAGCTCGAGTCTGCCTAGAAACATCAATCTGACACTCTTTTAGGTTATACTTACTGCGAGTGTCCTTTGTATTAATTTTTTCTCGGGGTCTCTTCGTAAGGGTCCCCGATCTCCGCGATTATCCTTGATATCACTTTTATGATAAAACGTCGACTTTTCGTCGAATATTACTTTCCTTATTCTATTATTTGCACTATCGTGCAAAAAAAAACTTGTGTTTACACCGGCACAAAACGAAAGAATGAGAAATGTCGTGGTGCGCGTTGTCATGAAGACGGAGCGCAGGCAAAAGTTTTTTGCTTTAAACTTGTGGCGTCACTGGCGTGGAACGGGGGTACTACAATGTCTATCTCGAGGAAGAGGCGCGAAATACAATTGGGAAATACCATGGATATTCGGTAGCGAACGATGGACCATTAAAAAAAAAAAGTTACGATCTTCCTCGACAGAAAAATGTAAATTGATGAAAAAAAAACCAATTTCTTTTTCTCCATTTTTTCCCATCCCTCGTCCGTTAGAAATTTGTCAGAAATTCTAACTAATCAAATTTTTTTATGGAATAAAAAATAAATAAAACGATCAATTCTGGATTATCTTTGAAATATTTTTGATGGCGAGATATAATCGATAAATTATCGGTTATTAAAAAAATAAAAAGATCGTGTATGTGTATAATGACGACGACCCGTCACTTTGTGTTCCAGACCGAGCTGTCGCAGAATCTGCAACAGCTGTCGGAACGTGCACGCTCGACGACGGAATTCATCCAGAGACTCAAAGGAATGACGGATAAAGTGCACGTGAGTAATATATATATATATATATATATATATATATATATATATATATATATATATATATATACGTGTATATTCAACGTTTAATATGATTACTGATGTCTTGTTCTCTGCCCTTCTTGCATATTTTTTTTTTTCTTTCTACCGGAAGCCCTCCACTTGTAATAACAAAAATATTATTCTATGGAAGAGCTAATAAATATACATACCCTTTGAGTCGAAACAAAATTAAACGATCTAAGACTCGTAGGAAACGTACATTTTTAAATTAATGACAATATAATAATGATAATCTTCATGATAACAGAGACACCAAGTTTTTTTTCGATCTTTAGCGTATTCTTCTTGTCTTTATTTTTATTTTTTTTTGCCAATTTTGCTTTCTCATACAGGAAGCTTTGTTTTCGTGAAAAAAAAACTTCGAGTTTTTTATGCTAATGTGTTCAGAATGTGCCAAAACATCGATAAAACACATTTGGAACATTAAAGTCTGTGTGTGTGGGTGTATCTGTGCAGACAAACCTTCGAAAAATTAAAATTACAATATTGAACTGCTTGAGCTACAGCGCTAAAACTTTCCGCACTACTAGTGTCCCTGATAGGATATACAAAACATTGTCATATCGGGATAAATCAAAAAGCATTTTTCGAGTCTACACGAGACGTTTTCAAAAATTTCCCTGCAAGCCCAAAACGACGAAACGGGAGCAGAGTAATGGCTGTTTTAAATTTCGATATTTTTCGATTTTTTAAAAAAGTGAGAAAAAGAAGTAAAAAAAATGTACGCTTTTATTACGTTTCAACACCTTGTTTAATCGTCAATTTTCCGCAGATTATAAATAACACTGACTTTATGTATCAGATTCGAAAATTTGATGTGAAAATGCAAAAAAAAATCGATAGTCCTTTTTTGTTCGTTTAGAAGAAATAATGCCAGGCCTTGAAGAGCTTCAATAATCTGCTGGTAATAAAATAAATATGAGATGTAATGTTATTGCATCAGAGCACTTTACGTAATAATTCCAACAGTCCATAAGTTCCTCTCGTACGAGTATATATATATACATACACGTACATTTTCATCCGAATGATAACGATGAATAGCTTTATTCTGTGATAATTAACGAGGCCTCGGGGTTCGAGATAATACTCGCGTCGTCGACGATTTTCTATTGTTGGGGAAATGAAATATGAGGCATCCTTGGAGATGTAACGTTTCACGAAAATTCATTAAATGCTCTCGTGTAATAATAATGCTGCAAGAGCTTGAGTTAATTTCTTTTATGTCCACGATGAAAAAAAAAGAGAGAGAGAAGGAGATGATCCAACGTCTCGGGGATGTTTCTCGATGTAGGAAATTCAAATCTAGGATAGATATGCGGGTTTTTTTTTTCAACATCAATATAACTGCTGTTATTAAAAGACAAAAAAAAAACATTTTATTTTCTCCAAGGGTTAAAAGAAAATCTGAGGTTAATTATATTCTCGTAAAACGGGATGCATTGATCCATTATCCTTTCCGGTTCATAGCTCGAAATATCGTTACGAGACACTCTCGCGAATGGTCGCATAAACATTAATCTTGCCGTGAAATTAAGCGTAAAAAAATATATATATCGATGGTTAAATTCCATAGGGGGGCGTATAAAGCTATGCTTATTACATAATCGATACGCCCCTTTGGCAATAGTCTATCGATATAATATATGATTCTGTAGGGTGTGAAATACCAATTTTCCTCGCAACTCTCGTTATTATATCGTCGAGTATTTTGCTCAACTACGAGATCCCCTGATGCGTTTAATTAAGCGAGAATAAAAAAATCCAGCGTTGGCTTCATCCTCGCTCGATGCGGTTCGCTAATAAACCATTTTAATTCGCAAAATTCGCATGAACGAATACAATTCTCACATCAACGAGATAATTGGATGGCTCGTGAAACATCGGATATGCAATGTTGAATTCCATAATTCCAAAAAGAGTTTTAATTTCAGTACACGGAAAAAAAGACATTTCAAAAAATAATAACTGAAATTTAAAAAATACAACGATGAAGAGAAAAAATGCAGTTTAACACAGTAAATTAATCTCTTTACAGTGTTTTGATCAAAAAGTAATGTGCGGAATATACTTCTGTACTATCTGTATAACCATATTTGTTGGTTTAAACTGTAAAAACAACTATTTCCACATCAAAAAAGTGACACTGTAAAAATTGAAAATGCTCGCAATGAATTTTGCTATAGATAAAATGAAAAACCAATAGATTTGTACAAGAAAAATTTTAAAACTGACGCATTAAAATGAACTGTATAGAGAGAGGATTTTTACGAATGTAAGACATAACAAAAAATACTAAATTCTCTATGAAAAACAGAAATTGAAATAAAGAAAAATTGTAGCACGCTTTCGTCGAATTCAACTGTGAAATAATGGAAAAATTACAGTTTTAAAATGTGTATGGAAAATACGACGCAAACAAGAAATTCATAAGGATCAATAAGCGTTCATAAAATCAATAGCGTAGTGGTATAGTGTCGGTAGTTCGGTAGGTCGTTAGGTAGGTCTCAGGTAAAATCTTAGGTAGGCTCAAAATTAATTTCGACGGAAAAAAGTCCGGACCACCAAGCCAGAAACACTCGTAAAAAAAAAATCTCCAAATCTTTAATTTTATTTTTTTAATGATTATTTAAGGATCGAAAGTGTTGAATTCGTTTACTGCGGAGGGCCGCGGGTTCAAATCCCGGTCAATGACGATTTTTTTTTTTTTGCAAAATTCATAGTATTTTCAAAGATAATGGAACAGCAGTTTTAAATTCGTTCATCGATTTAATTGCTAATTGATAGATAATAAACTACATTTATTATGCTAATTCGACCCGCGCTTTTCAAAATCTTCTAAACTTTTATTTTTTACAGTTCACTTTGCAATTTCTCAAACATTAAACCCAAAAAGATGCGCTATTTTATATTATAATTGATTTCACAATTTGTACAGTTTGTCACAGTGGTAAACTCTATTTACACTTTTAAACTGTAAAAATTCATTCTATCACTTAGTTCTTTTTACTTCAAATTCTAAATAATTTCCGAAGTTTTCCTCCCGAGAGGCATTCTCTATTAACAAAACTGTAAAACATGATGGAAACATGACTAGAATTCACAGAAAATTTTTTTCCGTGTAGAATATATGAAGAAAAATATACGAGTTTTATGCTTTTTTTTTTGGTAAATCCCAAGTATTAAAAAACTTTTTTTTGCGAAAAAGATGGTTTTTATTACGCTTAATTTACAGAGCATTCTCGAGGGTATACAGACTCTTGGAAAAAATCAATCGGAGCGATACCAGCAAATTTTACGATCAGAAAAAAAAAAATCAAAATGCCTGATGATTTTTGTCAAGAGTCCCCGCATACATTCGGGAATAGACTGCGAAATTTACGGCCCAATAAAAATGTTATTTTTCATTTAAAAAAAAAAAAAAGAAAGTAAACAAATAAAATATCTTTCGGCAAAAAATACACAGCATTTCCATTCGCCAGGGCTACGATTGTGAGGATGGAATTTATTCGAAAGTGGACGAAAAAATGAAGAGTTTCGTGTTACGCGAGAGGCGATAAGCTTATGGGAATTAAAACTGAAAAAGTTGTATAAATTCAGAAAAAATTAAATCCAAGTACACTTTAACAAAAAACAAAAAAATCAAATTTCATCGCACAACGAAAAATCATATTTCGCGTCGAACTTACAATCGTTATCCGGGGTTTTTTTCGTTTTTCATGGTAATTTTTTTTTTTAGGAGGAATGCGTTAGCCTCGAGGAGGAAGTCGAGGAGAGGGTTGCTCATCTGGTGAGCCTCTTGCAGGCGAGAAAAGCTCGATTGATCGAGGCGGCTAGACAAACGCGGGAGGCGAGAGTTCGATCTCTTCGCGATCAGGTGACGAGATGCGCAACGCATCTGCAAGCAACGACGGCCCTGCTGACATTTTGCATCGAGGCACTCAAGGAGAACGATAGCGCGGCATTTCTTCAGATCGGGGGTATGCTCTCGGTGAGAGCCTCGACCGCGGCTGGCTCGTGGGGAGCCGCCGAGGGCGTTCAAGAGATCGCTCGTCTTCCGCTTCTCGATTTGACCCTCGACGACAAGCCACTGCGACGTGCCATCGATCAGCTAACCTTTGTTCAGCTTAAACGTAAGTTTTTTTTTTTTTTTTTCTTCCTCTTCTTTCCCATTCACCGCAATATACGATGGACCGATAAAACATTGAATTCCTCGTTTGCCTGGCAATATGCGAGTGCATAATTGTGTGTATAAAATTTTGGACGCAGCGTCAGAGGGAGAGGATCGATATCCAACTGCAGGTAATAATTTTATAAAATTATAATTGCATTATCGATGAGTTTATTTTGCCGGTGAAATGTTTTCTCGAGGGGAAATCTACGTTGTTAAATTTGAAGAAGAAAAAAAAGTACGTTATCCGAGTCCTCGTTGTGAGTTTGACATTTACAGATGCTAATATTTATAATAATAATAATAATTATTATTATAATAAGAAAAATAAAGAGGAGTGGAGCTACCACTTCATATTATATCCTGCACGGGTGTTGAAAATTTCTGAAGAGCCGTCCAGTCATTAAAGTGTTTGTTTTTATGCATAAAATCCGGCAAGGAAGAAAGATTGTTTTATCCACTTCGTATTGTGGCCTAAATGACATAGAACTTAGTTTTACCCCCCGACCGTGGACCGGAAGTAATCGTAATTTGGAAAGTAAGCTAAAAAAATTTACGTTTTTGTTTTCCCCTCCAAATTATTCTGTTTCAATTATAATCGTAACGCCATAATAGTTTATCATTCTTGAAGAGAAAAAGATACCTTAAAAAACTGAAAAAAAAAAAATAATCCTGATCCGATTAAAATTGGCAGAGTTGTCACATCAAGTTATAAATATAACTCACATCCGGTTGATTTTACGGCCAAAACCATTGGTACATTAATGTCAAAGATGATCAAATTTATGACACAAAGCCGTTTACGTTGACTTGTAAGTAATCGAATTCCTTCGTATCACGGCAGTTTCTGTATATATGCCTGGATCTGAAGAGGTTAAATGTAAAATAGTAGGTAACATAAATGCGAATAATATGAGTTAACTTTTCCGATAATTTTGATCGTATAATCAACCGAAAGCGAATTATTATTGGCCTACAATTGGAATATTGTAAAAATTTATGATTTTTGTTCATCTTTCATACGAGAGAATTGTATGGTCCGATCGAGATTATTTTTTTTTTTTACTTTTGTACGAAATCTTCTCCTTTTCAACTTTTATATTTGTAATTTTGGCGTTTCGGCCGTAGAATAAACTTCGCCAATTTTAAACGTCGTATCGGGATTAATTTTTTTTGTTTAGTTTTTTTTTTTTTTTTTTTACGGTGTCTCTTCTTCTTCAATGTTGATGATAATTATTTTAAACGCCGTAAACGTTTTAGTTTATTTTGAAATTACGACAAATTCCGATCCACGGCTGAGGGAGAAAACTGAGTTGTATGTTATTGAGGTCACGATGAAGTGGATAAAACGACATGTCGCGGAGTTATAATGCACGAAATGACACTTTTTTGGGCTAAAATGACCGGACTATCTGTGTTGCACATCTGCTGCGTCATTAAATTAATTTACGGGCATGTTCTTCGTCGATGAGGGGGTAGTAAATACTTCTTTGTTGCTCACGCCTTTCGCGACAGCTTTTGTTTCATCATTAGCTTATACGACTGTTTTTATGAACAGGATGATTAAAAAAAAAAAAACATTGTATGTTTTTCAACCGTTCTGATATACAGAGCTGACAATTAACTCTATATCGATACAAACGATCAGTCACGATGTGCTGGAGCGACTTTGGTAAATCGTTCGAGCTACATGTACAATAATCGTCTGAGAGTCCTGCCGGTAAAATTAGGCTCCTTCAGCTGGGACTAACTTAATCATCTCCTGTTCGCCTTTGGCTAATTCCCTGACGTTTTTCCGTTCTTTTGATAAACGTTCCATAAGCGGATTAATTAGCTACCTCTGGTCGAGCTCACCAATGCTATTCACCTAAGCATATGTGTGTGTGTGTGTGTGTGTGTGTGTGTGTGTGTGTGTGTGTGTGTGTGTGTGTGTGTGTGTGTGTGTGTGTAAGGCATCAACTATAACGGAGTTAACGATCTCATGGCGTGAGTTTATATCCCACTGCTGCTTTTGTATGCTCCTTTGAAACGAGCATCTCTCTCTCTCTCTCTCTCTCTCTCTCTTTCTCTCTCTCTCTCTCTCTCTCTCTCTCTCTCTCTCTCAGGCTCTTACCAACCCTCATGAAAGGGGTATATACGCGATATAACGTTAATGAATCTTCGTTATCCTTTAGATGACCAAAGAAACCGCGCGCTTCTCTCTCGTTCTTAGCTCTGCTTTTAGTCCGGATTATCATTAGTAAAGAAACTTTTTTTTATCCATTTTTTTCTTATCCCTCGGGCTAAGTAGAATTTGCTTTTTATTGTTCATAAGCCATTGGACTAACTCTTTTTTTTCTCGACTCTTCGATAAATCTTTACAATTTTCCTATTTTCGAAGCAGCTTCTTGCGTAAAATTTATTTTGGAAACCGTATAATGATTCGAAAAAAAAAAAAAAAGGAAAAACATGAATTTTTCGCTGCCACCTGCATTTATCTTTTCGGGCTGTAAGTTGATTATGTTTGCAAAATTTTCTATAAGAATTATACCGGTTGAGATTATAATTTTTGAATAATCCCAAGTCATTTCGTTACATTGGAGTTGAACAGGTTGTTCAGCGTTTTTTTTTTTTGGTCTTCTGATAAAAAGATATACTTGGAATAAACCAGATTAAAGGATTATCGTAATTTCGGGATGTTGTACGAGTTTTTTTTTTTTTGGTATCAGTTGGTCGAGAATCCCCCCGGTAAAGCTCGCGCGAAACGGAATTACTCGCAGGTACAGACGTCAACGCGAGCTTACCGATAGTATTAGTTAGCTCGGACTCGCATTATTCGTCTGGTATATACATACATACATACATGTATATCAGCGCGAGCAGATGAAACTCGCAGAGGGACATTTTTAAATTCCATTTATCACCCTCCGATTGGTCGTTTTTAAATCCTTTTTGTCCTCGAGATTCGCGACGTGTGTATATTTATATCCTGTAGGTAGCTTTGCTCCCGTCATTTTGGGTATCCACCTCACCTCGAAGAGACGTAGAGCTTCCGGAAGAAGTCCTACAAGTTGAAATTACGACTCTCCGAATATCCTGTGTTAAATCCTGACTACACCACTAAACGTAAAAGCTTCACGGAGGGTCCGAATCTTATTATAGACCTTTTTTGTCAAGCCAAAATTATGGAAAAAGAATTGCAGACCCTTCTCTGAGCCTGAATTTAGGTCTCCTGCACTACGGAATTTACGCTCAATGAAGGCCAAAAGGACGTCTGACCAGAGGCTGAACTTGGAATCTTTTTTTCATTCTGATTTTCCCGGATACGTAAAATATAATATTCGAAGATAATCAGGAAAAATAAAATTGTACAAACTTTTGCTGTGTCAGTCGATATTGAATGCTTCATGCATACCTTAAGGAAGTATCGGACGTACCTTCCCAACCAAAAGTGACTTTCGTCGACAATATTGCATACTTCATGATAAGATAAAAATCGGAAAAAATTCAACCGCAATAAAGACGATAAGAAGATTACTTCTCAATAATAATAATGCCCAAAAGTTATCAATAAATTGCTTAAACAAAACATTGTTTAACGAATTTTTAAGGAATGTTTTTTTTTTGTTATGTAAAATGAATTCGTTGATTTTTCTGACTATACATGAATTTTTAAAAAAATTTTCTTATCATTTTGAAATTTCGATTTTCGGAAATTTGTAAAGGTTGTATTTACGAAACTATTCGTTAAATGTCCTGGAAACTTCTTAATAGTAATATACAACGTTTTTACGAAAACATATTCAAAATTTACGATTTTTCTTTCATTTTTCAAAATTAAAAAATTTTCGAAAACCAAAATTTCAAAATGATAAAATTAAAAAAAAAAAATTCATGTGTAGTCAGAAAAACCAACGAATTCATTTCACGTGTCAAAAAAAAACTTTCCCTAAAAATTTGTTGCACAATTTTTTGTTTAAACAATTTATTGACAACTTTTTGGCATTATTATTATTCAAAATTAATTTTCTTATCGTCTTTATTCTGGTTGAATTTTTTTCCAATTTTTATCTTATCATGAAGTATGCAATATTGTCGACGAAAGTCACTTTTGGTTGGGAAGTTACGTCCCCGATACATCCTTAATTAGATGCCCATAAATTCCCAAAAGTTTGGACTTTGATGATAAAATTGTTGATACAACTTTTTTACTCTCCTCGATACTTAGTTTACGACCCTGTTACGAATTACATAAAACGAATTTTTTTTTTACCACCATTCGAACATAAACGCTTGATCCTCGTTGTTTTGATGATTCGAACTACGAGTGATTAAAAAAAAAAAATATATACTCCCGTCAGCTCGACAGAACTACCGCGAACAGTGAACCCAAAGTAGTCACGAGGACACGATAAATTCAGTCGAGATTATGCTACGCGATTATGGCTGTAAAAAAAAAAAAGTAGTTTTAACACCGAAACTCGCCGGAAGTATGGTTCTCGTAAATTTCTGACACTCGAAGCAAAGTAAGTAGAAATGGAAGTGCGCGGTCAGACATTTAGCGCGTGTGACCGGGTTACGAGTAGTAAAGCCCGCGACTGTGTCAGGCAACCTCGAAGAAAGCTTCGAGTTTGTAAAAAAACATAAATCATACTTTTGTTGGTTTGGTCCGCAACATAATGAGAGAGTCTGAAGACTCGCTGTTGCCAGCTAACGCAAAATTGAACAACGTTTGGACAATTAATAAAGTTAAAAAAATTCAGTGACGATAAATTAAAAATTTTGCACTCTTCTCATATGAGGATAGAAATTTCGTTATCCTGCGACAAGAATGATAAATAAAAGAAAATCAGCTCCCGCTGATTTTAATCGAAATTTTCTGGGATTCGCGTAGTTTAAAAGCTGCAATTACAATAGAATTTTCCACTTTTGTGAATTGTCAGCTGAAGTTAGATTCAATTACAAATTCCCAGCTATATCGTGAACGTGAATTTAATGTAAAAGAGAAAGATGTGACTTTTTTTTAGCTCCAGGAGCACCGCTGCTTATTCCCGAAGAGTGCAGCGCTGAGAACAACAGCGTAACGGTTGCTTGGCAGCCACCCGCCGGTCATGGAATTGGTTGCGGTCAGCGTGGACCAGCCATCGAAGGTTATCTTTTAGAACTGGACGACGGTTGCGGTGGAGAGTTCAGGGTGAGTCGACGACTATTCTCCTCCTTTACTCTCGTACTTTCATCTATATAGAGTTTCAGTCTTCCCTTCCTCTTTTCCTCCCTTTCTCACTCTCTTCCTCATCCTCTCTCTCTCTGCTCTCTCTCTCTCTCTCTCTCTCTCTCTTGATCCAACTAAAGTTTTGTTTTCCCCCGAGACAAATAACCCCCGGAGCAGACTCCAATAGCACAAGTTCTAGTCCACCCGAGACTCTATTACTGGCTATATTTCACTTCCTTGATTCGCTCCCTTCATTCTCAATCACATGATTGTTCAGTTCATTCAAATTATTTATAAAAAAAAAAAAAAAAAGAGAGCGCAACACGACTGGATGCGAGCTAAAACTGAAAAGCAGCTATAAAACTGAAGACTAAGTACGTCATGCATTGCAATCCACTCTCTTTGCAGCGTTAGAAAAATTTAACGAGAGAGAAAACGATGGAAAAGTAAAATGTCTCTCCGTTCGACAGTTTGAAACGTTTGATTTATTACACATGCCGCGTATACGTGGAATCGTTTCCTTTGAGAACTGTGATATGCTCCAGGGTATATGGGAATTTATTAAAAATATGTTGCAACGATTGACAAGCTGACATTGGCATGCGTCTGAAAAACTTGACGATTCCCGGCGTGCATCGCATAATTATAGCTGCAGCGGAACATAAACGAGAGAAAGGAGCGCGTATATGGATACATAAACACCCGGGAGCGACACGCTTCCTTTAATATTTTCACACCCGTGAAACGTGTACGAGCAAAAAATACTCAGAGAGAGAGAGAGAGAGAGAGAGAGAGAGAGAGAGAGAGAGAGAGAGAGAGAGAGAGAGAGAGAGAGAGAGAGAGAGAGAGAGAGAGAGAGAGAGAGAGATAGAATAGAAGTTCAAGAGAAGCAAACAGCTCCAGAGAGTCGAGTTCAAACAAACTCTCGCGTTCACGCTCGCGTAGTCCAAATAAATATAGCCAGAAAAGAATTGTGCAATGCCAAGATTTTGTGATATTCGCGGAAAAATATCCCTGTCATAATAAAAACATGGCATCCTTCGAGATCATAAAAGTTTTAACAGGCTTGCGCAGATGAGGCATTAACCATTCTCCCAGGAAACCCAGAAGTCCGGCAATATTGTTTGGACGGTTACATTACATATTTAACGCACCTCGCGGGTTGTATAAACTTACGGTCATAAGCTGCTAAGAGCAATGTGTGCGTTTGGGGCGAGGGACTAAGAACTGTCTCGTTAATTCTTGCGTTAAATATATCCCGAACCATCCTGTGCATGAATTAACCAGCTTGTTCCGGTCCGCGGCACACACACACACACACACACACACACGCACCCCCGATAACACTGTCTCCGGATTTTCGTAACTCCCTAACACCACCTATATGCACCCAGCAATCGATGATAATGGACGAGTGAACAGAGCCGAGAGCATTCGTTCCCCTTTCGAAAGCTCGCGGAGCGGACACACGTTATACCTTTTTTGTTTTGTTTTGTTTCTCTCTTCGGGCGTTGCAGGAAGTTTATTGCGGAAGGGAGACAATCTGTACGGTCGATGGACTTCATTTCAATTCGTTGTATAATGCTCGTGTCAGGGCTTTCAACGGCGCCGGTGAAGGTGAATACTCGGAACTCATAGGACTTCAAACGGCCGAGCGTGAGTGATTAATTACAGTATAATTTATCCCATTAACACAGGAGATAGCTGTCATCCATTTTCATTGATGATTTGTCCCGTTAATCCCAATTGCTCGAATGAATTCTACATTTTGATAAATTAATGCGTGCCGTCATTTCGAAATCCGGACATTGCGCATTGAACTCTCCGAAACTAATTTCCATACAAGCTGCATCATTATTAATGAGGCTTCATGAAAGTAGGTTAACGCCTGTGGACTCAATCGTCTAATGAACATTCGGACAAACCGACCGAAATCCCATGCTATCGGATTAATATGGAACAACCGAGTTCACTAAAATTGTCTAACGGTGGTATGAAATATAGAAATCATTCGACCAGAGCAAAGCACTCTTTTGCCAAAGGCCCCTTCCTTTTTTATCTCCATCAGCAGCTATCCTCTTGTTAACCAAACTGCATCCCTATCGAGTAATTTTCAAAAAAATGTGCATAACTCCCGGTCATCAGTCGCCTGGTTCTCATGGGCGACCGGTGCTACGGGAATTCCTCAGGAGGTAACGATATCCGAGGACGCGATGAGCGCCTCATGCGAGGGTTACGAGCATCGCGTTGTACTATCGAGCGTTGGATTTTCCCGTGGTGTACACTACTGGGAGCTGACGATCGATCGTTATCACAGCGACACGGATCCGGCATTCGGAATCGCTCGGGCTGATGTATCGCGGGATCAGATGTTAGGTAAGTTGCATCAACCACACACACACACACACCCCAAAGAACTGGCTTATCGTGTCTTTGTGAACTCTCGTCCTCTCTTATAACCGGAGCAATATAATCCAATCATCGAGTCTACTTGCCTGCCAATGATTCTCAGCTGTATACAAAAATCCCTCTGAATTTCCACTCATAATTTGCAATACGGTCAGCCTCTACCTGATAGCCGTTCACCGGGGAGAACTGAACCGATAAATTTGAACATCATAGTGCACGGGGAAAACTGATTTGTCGTTCTGACAAATGCTGGCCAACGTCGGGGCACTTCGGTCACTTCCACAAAGTACCTTGGTTGATTTAACAAAGTATCGCGCTGTTGGATATAGTTCTCGCTGGGCGCATGCGCACGAGGCACGAATATCAGTCCATAAGGCACTCTACCCATCTACCTTTGTTGATTTAACAAAGGTAGCCTGGTCAGGTCAACGATTAATGCCTACAAAGATACACGTGGTTGGTTTGACAATCTTACCATCAATGGCGTGCCAACAAAAAAACTCTACCCATCTACCTTTGTTGATTTAACAAAGGTAGCCTGGTCAGGTCAACGATTAATGCCTACAAAGATACACGTGGTTGGTTTGACAATCTTACCAATGGCGTGCCAACAAAAAAACTCTACCCATCTACCTTTGTTGATTTAACAAAGGTAGCCTGGTCAGGTCAACGATTAATGCCTACAAAGATACACGTGGTTGGTTTGACAATCTTACCAATGGCGTGCCAACAAAAAAACTCTACCCATCTACCTTTGTTGATTTAACAAAGGTAGCCTGGTCAAGTCAACGATTAATGCCTACAAAGATACACGTGGTTGGTTTGACAATCTTACCATCAATGGCGTGCCAACAAAAAAACTCTACCAAGATGAACTTTGTTATTGTGGCGCCGCATGTCGGTCAGATCAACAGATATAGCTGTCAATATAACCAATTTTTTCCCCCGTGTGTATACAAGTCGCGGATAATCTGCCCCGTGTTGAAATGGGTTAAAGTGAAGACGCGCTTCAGTTGACTCTGAGGCTCTGTAACGACCGGTCATGACACGAGCAAAGAGCATTAGATTCAGGATATTTCGTATACCAAAAACAGAGCACCGAGTATAATCCCGAGGAATACGATAAGACTATATCGAGTCCGTTTAACCGACCATCACCAGAATTTCCCTTCGCATACCGGCCCACACCTCAAGCCCAGAACTATCACTGCGAGTAAGTCCCGAGACTTAAGAATGTGTTCACGGGCCTTCTGACGTTTTTTTTTTATACAGGCAAGGACGATAAGGGTTGGAGCATGTACATAGATCGTCAGAGATCGTGGTTCATGCATGGCGGTGGTCATGCACAGAGGACCGAGGGTGGCGTGCAACAGGGCACGACAGTTGGCGTACTTCTCGATCTCGAAACGACTCACACGCTTCGTTTCTTCGTCAACGATCAGCCACAGGGTAGCGTAGCTTTTCACGATTTGTACGGTGTATTTTATCCGGCGGTAAGTCTAAATCGCGGTGTAACGGTAACGCTTCACACTGCCATTGACGTGCCGCAACACTTGCTCGCGCTTCACGAGGAATACGCGAGTGATATAATTCAGAGCTAGGGGTACCTCAGTGTCCTGAGAAAGGGCCTCAACGTTCAGTATATCGAGTCACCCCTCTCCTCGTTCGCTTCGATCCTCAACGAGTACGATCTTAGAATAGCCAGCATAATAGGAAAGGATATCAACGGTGCAACGGCTAACGGTGATGCTCAGTCGTTGAGCATTGTTCATACACTTGAGAAAATTGTCGAGGAATCGACGAATCATTTGGGCGAGCCCAATTGATTCGTTGATCCGGGCTTTTTTTTTTTTTTTTATTGGGACAGGGTGTATTTGTGCTTGGTGCGTCTGTCGTGATCGTCGGTGGGTCAGAGCGTGAAACGAAACTTAATCTGCATCAATTGTTTGGTTCATGCTGTGAGGGACGGTTTTTTTTTGTTTTCCAAGAGTGCACGAGGTTGCGTGATCAGAGAAAAAGAAAGGTAATTCAGAGAGTTAATATAGAGTCGTCAATGATGTACTCGAATGCGTTTAACGAGCTTTTGATCTCGTCATCAGACTAACGTTGATCGAATCGACGCACAGCACACATTATAGCACCACTCTAATGATTCGAATGTCCAGAGGAAAATCACTCGACCAACAGCTCGGGCATGGGTATATGCGATTTCGAGTCATGTTCGAAATTACTTACGATGTTAAGATACGCATAGATAAACATATATTTCGTAATTATAGTTTATCGTCCGATGATTCAAAGACTGATCTTCATAAAATTGTACGAGACGAAGAGCGGGAAAGAGAAAAAGAGAGAGAGAGAGAGAGAGAGAGAGAGAATGCATATTCTTGTCACATTTAATGTAAAACTATTTTTTTTTTTTTTTTCGAATTCTTGCCACCAGTTGCTGCAGATACAACGTTTTGGGACGGTTCGAGAGATTGAGGTTAGGCGAGAAACGTGTAGCTTTGTTTTCTTTTTTCTTCGGGCAACTAGTCTCACGAATTTCGAGCAAAACTCGAGTCAAGCATTCCCGATTATAAAGAGACTTTTAATTTTGTCCCGGAAAGACGATCGTCTCGGAGTAATATATGGCTCGAAAGAATTTACTTTTAAGGTTATGAAAATTTTTCACGCGTGTGGTATCGCGAGAGAAGACGGGCACGAATTCAGCGCCACATGGGCATGAGTTGGAAGGCGTCAGTAGCGCGTACTCTTTTCTCGTAATGTTGTACAAACCCGGGGAAAAAATCGTTCAGGATCTACGTAGATGCAAAAAAATAACTAAGCATAGATCTGAATTTGATCTGCGAAGATCTAAATTTCTGATAATCGAACATCTACCTAGATCTCCATGCACAATGGTAGATTCATAGCTATGTAGATCGAATTTAGAGATACGTAGATCAATTATCGATCTACTTAAACGAGTTTAGATCTACGCAAATCAAATTTAGATCTACGCAAATCAAATTTAGATATACGTAAATCAAATTTAGATCTACGCCGTTATTTTTCGATCAAATTTCATCTACGTAGATTTAAATTTTGAAAAAACGTAAATCTACCATACATGTACATTTTGGAACTACGTGGATCAAATTTAGACTTATGTAGATCAAATCTAGATCTACTAGGTCAAATTTGAGATCCACGTTATTCTTTGGATCGAATTTTATCTACGTAGATCTAAATTTTGGAAAAAAACGTGAATCTACCAAGATCTACCTATATAACGCTAGATTTGGATCTGCGTAGATAAAATTTAGACGTACATAGATCTAAATTTTGGAAAAAATGTCAATCTATCTAGATCCACTTATACAACAGTAGATTTGGATCTACGTCGATCAAATTAAGACTTGCGTAGATCAAATCTAGATCTACTAAATCGAACTTGAGATCTACGTTATTCTTTCGATCAAATTTCATCTACGTAGATCGAAATTTTCGAAAAACTTAAATCTACCTAGATCTCCATATATAACGGTAGATTTGGTTCTACGTAGATCAAATTTGGACTTATGTAGATCAAATAGAGATCTACCGGATCGAATTTGCAATATACGTAATTCTTTCGATCAAATTTTATCTACGTAGATCGAAATTTTCGAAAAACTTAAATCTACCTAGATCTCCATATATAACGGTAGATTTGGTTCTACGTAGATCAAATTTGGACTTATGTAGATCAAATAGAGATCTACTAGATCGAATTTGAGATCTACGTTATTCTTTCGATCAAATTTTATCTACGTAGATCGAAATTTTCGAAAAACTTAAATCTACCTATATCTCCATATATAACGGTAGATTTGGATCTACGTAGATCAAATTTGGACTTATGTAGATCAAATAGAGATCTACCGGATCGAATTTGCAATATACGTAATTCTTTCGATCAAATTTTATATACGTAGATCGAAATTTTTGAAAAACTTAAATCTACCTAGATCTCCATATATAACGGTAGATTTGGTTCTACGTAGTTCAAATTTAGACTTGCGTAGATCAAATCTAGATCTACTAGATCGAATTTGAGATCTACGTTATTCTTTCGATCAAATTTTATCTACGTAGATCGAAATTTTCGAAAAACTTAAATCTACCTATATCTCCATATATAACGGTAGATTTGGATCTACGTAGATCAAATTTGGACTTATTTAGATCAAATAGAGATATACCGGATCGAATTTGCAATATACGTAATTCTTTCTATCAAATTTTATCTGCGTAGATAAAAATTTTCGAAAAACGTAAATCTACCTAGATCACTGTACATAACGTTAGATTTGAATCTACGTAGATCAAATTTGGGCCTACGTAGATCAAATCTAGATCTATAATATCATTTTTAGATCTACGCAGATCAAGTTTAGATCTACGCATAGCTAATTCAGATCTACGTAGTCATTCTTTCGATAAAATTTGATCCAAGCAGATCTAAATTTTTGATAATCGTAGATTCACCTGGATCTCCATATATAACAGTAGATTTACGTACATTCGAGTCGACTCCGTTTATCTACTTCCATCTCGGTAGATTCACTTGGATCTTGGCACATCCAACGGAGATACAGGTAGATCGAATTGAGATCCAGGTGAATCTATGATTTTTCAAAAATTTCGCTCTTCGTAGATCTGAAAAAAAAAAATAAAATACGTAGATCTAAACTACTTTTTTCCCCCGGGAAAATATGAAGAAAAAAAAAAAAAAAAAAAACATTGACAAGCCCATGAAAAATGAAATGTTCCGGATTATCGGGAGTTTGACCTTATCATATCGAAAATCACACGTATTTAAACGGCCTAGTTTCTAAGTATATCAGTATCATAGGTGCGCGATATGCGCGTAAAAATATTCGTGAAGAATTCGCGTTTTGCAGAGCAGACGCGGTGTATAAAGAATACAAATAATGTAACGATGAAAAGGAAATTAAAACAAACAAAAAAAAAAAGCAAATGATCACAAAATGAGATGAGTGAAACGAGAATACGAGGAAACAGAGAGAAAAAAAGGAGCGGATAAGGATTGAGTATAAATTTTTCTAGTCTTCGTAGGTTCCTCGCCTTTTCCTACTTCTTCCCGCGCGCAACGAATTACATTTTCCCCCTTTCCCCTCGCGTGCCTGCATGATAAGCTCTTTTCACATTCTCCAAACTCATTGCGAATTAAAGTATGTATTATCTTCGGCGTGAGAGATAGTTAAGTAAGGGTGAAGAAATAAAAAATAAAACAAAAAAAAATAAAAATAAATTGAAGCTTCGGTGTTTTGAGGCGAGAACGATGATCGACGAAATGTCAGGAATTCCGGAAACGTTCCCCAACCTTGCGTAACCATAAAAAAAAAAAATAAAAATAAAAATAAACGCCAGAAGAAATAACATAAATGCAAGGAAGCAAACGTGTGTCTCTAACTGGCAAAAATAAATGCACACTCGCGCGGAAACATCATTGTATATATTTGTACATAATATTAACGATATAAATATATATATATATATATTGCTGATGATATTGCCAACTGTAACATTTACGACTGTATCGGAGACCAATAAAGCACAGAGAAAGGGGCATTGTATCTACTTTTCCATCTATACCATTCCCGTACTCTTTGTGTATCACTTCGTGGTGATGCGAGGAAAAAAAAAAAATATATAAGGACTCTCGTAAAGCGAGACTATCGGAAAATAAAGATAACAGGAGATCGTGGTTTTATGTTTCGAACGTGTTTTTTTTTTTTTTTTTTTTTTTTTTTACGAGGCTTTGGCTCAGGTCAACAGGATGGCAAAGCAACAAAATTTCTCAATTCACGAAATTTCAGGTAAGGAAAAAAATTATTTTTTTATTACCAATAAAATTTTTCAAGGTGTTCGGCCCCAGAGTGTCTGTCGACAGTTAAAATAACTTGAGCACTCATTCAAGATATTTGCATCAATTTTTGCTGCTCAGAAATGAATTTTTTTTTTTTTTCTTTCGATAAATTCATTGTTATATATTTTTTCTCCAGTTTTCAGTGCCAAAGAATTCAAAGTGTGCCAAAACTTTGAGAAATGACATTTCGAAAAAATGTCCAAATGTGTGTGTGTGTGTGCTGATCCCTGAAAAAGTAAAACCGCTGTATATCTCAAGAATTAGTTGACCAATCTCGCTTAAAATTCGCACACACTTCGAGCCTCGAATCTCTCTCGTTTGCTACAACTTTCGCTGGAATATTATTCAAGGGCTCAGATTTTACGAGATTTTTTAAAAATATCGGTGATCGCTCTAACTTTCATGAATTTGAGGCATTGGGCTGAATTTTCATCAAAAGACGATTGGCATTGAATTTGGCAAAAATCGATCGAAGGATTCATATTTTATGAAATTTTGAATTTTTTAACGAATGCAGCTCTAATTCTCCCAAATTTTTAGATATCGGGCCAATTAATTTTTCCATGAATAAAGTATCATTAAAGAAAGATTGGTATCAAATTTCATGAGAATCGGTAAAAGGGTTCAGATTTTATGAAATTTTGAATTATCTAAAAAATCCTTCCGACAGCTCTGATTGCCCCAAAATTGTAAGATATCTAGCTAATACACGAAAATTTGTTTATCTTATGAAATAATGAGCATTTAAAAAAATTTTAGTAACTTGAATCTCAAAAAAAAAAAGAAAAAAACTTAAAAATTTCGCACAATGCTTAATGCTCTTCCTTTATGAGGAAGGGTTAAGCATTATCCAAAATTTGAATGAAGCAAATTTGCAAGTTTTAACTTGTTTTTCGGTCGCTTTTTGTTTCAAATTCAATAATGGCACTCTCGTCCTTCTCTTAAATTATTTTCCCCTTTGAAACCACGTGGTGCGCGTATTTATCTCGAGATTGAGAAGATCGTGAGATCAATGAAGAAAATACTGAGAGGGTTGTGCGATATGAGGTTTATTTAAAGACCCGAACGACGAGGAGAAAAAGATTGAAGTAAGAGCGAGGGATAGAAGATATCGGATCGTGGCGGAGTATCTTGGTGAATCGTCGAGACTCGAGAAACTGAAAGGGCAAATAAGGGGCTGCCTTTTGTGTCATAAACGTGTATATATACATATAAACGATGGGAAGAACCATATTAAAGACGTTATATGCACCGGTAAATTTTTATATATGTATATATATTTGTCGTGAGTCGAGGTGAATTGAGTGGAACAAAAAGTGACGGTTATACACGAGTTCGCTTGCACGGTTTTTTGTATCAGGCCAGTTCTTCTCGAGGTTTATCTAATTTAAATCTCGCAGTCTCTTCACTGTCCATTTCTCGTCGTCGTAAGATTCAATTTACAATCGAATCAGCAGCGAGGAAAAGAAGAAATTGGAGGAGAAGCTTTTCCAAGAGAGACACATCTCTTCCGAGCATCCTTTGTATTTATTTTATTTGAGAATGTCAAACGATTACGAATGCAAAACTGGCTTTTCGATCTTCAATTGCATGATATACGCGGAGGAGGAAAGAAAATCGTTTGAGTACTCTGGCAGTTGGTATACACAGGATACGAAAAGGAAGAAATACGAGAACGAGATGAGGAATGGGGGCGTGTTTGTTTGTAATTACGTAGTTCCACTTCTAGAAGAAGATTATTGAATTCGGATCATTGATTTTTGTCATTTTTTCCATTCGTGTATCCGAACTGATATTTGTAATTTCTCCTAATAACGGGTGCTTTGATTATTTTTGCTTCCTCATGGTCGAAGCTTTGTCTTTATACAAAAATGTTTTTTTTTTTTTTCCGTTGTTTTCATGCCAGCGAGTGCTTAAAATGTGTCAAAACGTCAAGAAAACACATTTATAGAAAATTTCTGGACGGAATTCAAACCTCTATAATATAATTAATTGTGGAATTCAAACCTCTATTCGCTGTGTGCAGTGCCATACTATAGCGGCTGAGAACGACTTAGAGCGCCCATGGTGGCGAGAATGCACATGTTTTGCTGAAGCCGCGTAGTGCAATTGAGGGCAATATAATAGAGAAGTCGCGGAAAGGAAATTTAAACTGTTGTGTGAAGTCATATAAGAATGTTTTCCGCTACACAACTTCGGAAATTAAGTTTTACGCGTTTCCGACAGCAATTTATAAAGTCGAGCAGCGCAAAAGCTAGATTCGTTGGGTGCAAAAAACAAAGAAATTAAAATTCTTGAGGTTCAACGCGCATATATTATATTGTCTGGTATGAAAAATTCATGTCAGGATATTATAATACAAATAAATTGATTTTTTTTCCTTTTTAGTAGCTCTCATGATTGGCTACCCGAATATGCAGTGAGCACTTCGTGGGTAATCGTTCATCTACGTTACAATCAAGTCCGAGTTACGTCTTTCTTGTTCTCGATACGTGCCTTGTCAGTTCGTATGACAAGACTGACAAGGTTCATGCTTAGTCTCAAATTGAGAAAGAAAAGTAGTCGTAAACCTATTTTCATTACATCGTAATACGTCGATTTTTTTTTTTTTTTCAACGCAGTTATAGTTAAGCTCACCTCAAAAAACTCTATGCAGCACGAATATAAATTTTCGTTTATTAAAATTAATCCAACAAGGTTTCGTCCATGTAAATAAATGATTCCAGCAAAATTTGCGGAGTACAGCCGGCCGCGGCGCCACTTGGCTTTTTGCACACAGCGAATAACTCGATAACGGTTTGAGCTAACACCACTGTCTATATCCGTACATACCTGAAGAGCCGTACATCCTTTGCTTTTACTGCAATTTTCGAAAAATTTCTGTTAATTCCATAAGTTTCGTAAATTTCGAGATATCGAGTAAAAATATTTTACAAAAATCGGTTAGGGGATAAAGATGTTTGGTCCTGAATTTTGCGAGATTCGCTCGAAGGGGCTGATATTTTAGAAAAAAATTTAAATTTTCGAAAAATTGGATATTAGCGCTCCAAATTTTGTACATTTGAGGCTATATCGAGCCAAAATTTGTTGCAAAAATAGATTATGGGACTGGGATATTTGGTATTAAATTTGGCACAATCGAATATCATGAAAGCGTGATTGGTATTGGATTGATCGCAAAATCGGTCGAGTGATTCGGATTTTGTAATGTTTAATATTGAATTTGGCGACGCAATCGACGAACGGTCTCAGATATGAAAATTTTCAATTTTCCAGGTTAAAAGCTCGTTCGTACCCACCGTATCATTCGAACAATCGCGAAACTTTGTAAATTTTGGTACTTTTGCATTGTTGAAATTCATCCTGAAAAAAAAGCGGGTAAATCAGAAATTTGCACGTTTTGCTTCCTCATTGTTTTATCTCGCTCACAGAGCTTCCTCTATGAAGAGGCCAAAATTTAAAAATCCCACTTGATCGAAGCTTTGTTAACGAGATAAAATTTTTAATTTGCACGCTTTTTTTTCTTCACTTTCACGAGGCTTTGGTCCACAGAAAGTGGAAATCCAAAATGTTTCGTGGCCCACTTTCGTTGTGAAAGCGTGATATACGTTTGAATAAAGAATTTTATGGTATGTGCATGCCTCATGAGACTCACAGGATTTTCGTGAAACACGTAAAACATCGTCGGAGTACGAAATACTTTTCTTTTACTTCGGCGAATTCTCGTAGTTCCCAGCAGTGTGTTACACTGTAGAAAATGCGGAAGAAAAAGAAAAAAACATAAATTCACCTCGGGAGAATGCAAGAAAAGGTTCGTACGAAGATCATGCATTCGCGTTCGGAAGAAAATTCTTTTCGAAATGGACCAACTTTACAAACAAAGAGCGAGACTTTCATGCGATACACATGCATTTCCAATGCATAAGCTTTTCGATAAAAGGAGAATCGTGTAGTTGCATTCGCCATATTCTCACGTATATACGACATACACACGCATGTATATATACGATTGAACACGATTTTCCTGTACCTTTACTTCGAATAATGTAATATCGTTACTCGAAACTATGGGAGCCCTTTAGTCGATTCATAAAATTGTAAAATGAGGCGCGAGAGGAAGTCATTATGTGGCTCTGGCAGTCTCGGGATGCCCGCGCAAAGGCATCATGAGTGAAATGCAACGACGCATTCACGATAGTATATGAGCGTCAATTCTTCCTAATAAATTTTTTCAATGACGCTACGTTTTAGCTGCATAGGATATTGTCCTTGCAATTCTTAAAAAAAAAAAAATTAGGCTCCAATATTAGGCTACGTTTTAGCTGCATAGGATATTGTCGATGTAATTCTTAAAAAAAAAAGAAAAAAAATTAGGCTCCAAGGCCTTACGAATTAACATATTTCGGTTAAGGCCTGATGCGAGCTGAGTCAATGAGCTAGGGGTTGATGGTTGAATACATCTTTGCCATTGTTTGGCTTGATGCCAAAACGAAAGCGTATCATACACCCTTAACATTCGCAATTGTCAACCAGCAAAATGTCCACCCCTCAATTCAGAGTTCTAATGAAGGTTCAAGCCAAACTATGATACTGCTACTTTCTCTCTCTCTCTCTCTCTCTCTCTCTCTCTCTCTCTCTCTATTTCTCTCTCTAATTGTAACTCGGGGTAGTTTCCATATTTTCCGGGTTCATTCCAACGTCTGCGAAGCCACCGTCGTTTCCTGCAATCGTTGGGCTTAGGGTGAACATTCTCGAGGATCACTTCCTATGGGAATCGTGTATACAGTGATGCGCGGATTCTAAGAGACTCTCGTTTGAGGGATATACCCCCCCCCCCCCTCCCCCATGCTTGAGCGCCAGGTTGTCCCGAATTTCTCAGATACAGAAAACTCTCTTTTATAAATTTTTATGCTATCACAATTTACCTTTCATCGAGTTCCATGATGAGTTCATTGGCATTGAGACAATTCTCGCAGTCATTGCTTGTGATTGATGTCATGGAAAATGGTCTTCAAAGAATTCTATGAGGTGAATTTCAACCCTTATTTTATGTTTCTTCCCTTCATTTGTTTCATTGAACGATTTTTTTTTAATGTTTGGAGTAACTCTCGCTACCCCCGATGACGTAGATCGTGAAGGGAAGAAATAAACTTTGTAAGATGGTGCAACTGGCTCCGACCTGTCGAGACTGCAGGAACCACAGAGACGACAGGGGGATGATACAGTCATCGGATGGACCCGAGAGAGAGAGAGAGAGAGAGAGAGAGAGAGAGAGAGAGAGAGAGAGAGAGAGAGAGAGAGAGAGAGAGAGAGAGAGAGAGAGAGAGAGAGAGAGAAAGCAGTATATCAATGTCTGGAGGCCATTGACGTCGAGTTGTCGGGCACCTCGTCGTCTCGACGCGTCCTCCTAAATGTCGTAATTGGAGCTCATTTTTACCTTCATCACTCCCATTCTTTGTCTGTCTCGCGATGCCATTCACCCCTTATCAACCTTTCGCACTCTCTCTCTCCCTTTCTCTCTCTCTCTCTCTCTCTTTCTCTCTCTCTCTTTTATGAGTCACTTACGAAAATATTTCGTTTCCTTCATAACTCTTCTTTCACGATTCACCATGAGCATATATGTCATATGCATGCTTCTACATAGTTACTAGTCATGCACCTAAATATATAGCTACAAAAACGTCAATATGCCAACAACCAAATTCCTCGAAAAAAATGCCATTACCGTTGATTGAATCGTTACTATTTTTTTTCTATCATGCATCAGTGAGGAAATGTACGAAACAGATGTCAGTAGTTGGGAGTACGTATGCAAGAATGTGGATAATGACCAGCAGTAGTTTTATGAAACTGGGTTGTTTCCTGCCTTTTTTTTAAATGCATGCCTGCTCCGTTCAGCCCCACTTGCATGTACAATGGCGAGCACGAGAAAACAAAAAAAAAACTTCGACATCGTCTATGATCAACCGCGGTAATGGGAATTCGGCATCCTCGCGGAATTTTTCGCCTGGCTAAATAGTTTCGAGCCGCCCACCTCCTTCCTCTTTTGTAATTAATTAAACCTGAAATGAAGGAATTACGGAGCTAAAGTGCGAGTTGTTTCGCACCAGTCGAACAACACACATATCCATAAAAATGGGGTTTCTCTCGTAAAAAAAAAAAAAAAAACGCTTATATCGCGCCGATATCTCGTAACTTTTTATAAATCACTGGATTTACCATCGAAAAAGAATAAATTAGAAATCCAAGGAAAAATTGACACATTCAGAGCCACTTTTGGTGCTTGACTCCAGCTGCTGGGTGGTTCGATTAGACAGGGCTATTCGTTATTTTTCAGTCTTCGGACTCAAGACTTTTCTATTGTTTTATGAAATCTTGATTGACAGTTGTACAGTGCAGTGAAGTTGCATAAAAATTTCGGTATACGAAGAGGCGTATAAGCGTTTTCATGCCAAGTATAATTTACACAGCCGATGCAATGATTCAAAAAATCACAGACAAAACGAAAGAGGGCCAGAGTGCGTCGTTGTTCGAGATTGCGTAATATTACATTTCGTATAAAAAATTATTTGGTATTAAAATTGAGAGGAAAAAATATTAACAATGTATTTACCTGCTTCCAAATCCAATTCATTGTCTTTAATATATATACATATATATCTGTGAGAATTCATTATAAGCTTCTCCACGATGTCAGAGTATTCGTTCTCAGCCAAAATTGGAGAGATTTTCATTTTCGTGCAGCAACTCTCAGAGATATTGTTGAGCAAACTGTTTCGATGTATTTCGGAATGCTGAACAAAATGCTTCATTTCAATTCTGAAAGAGAACGAAAGAATTGTGTATTTAAAAAATAATAATATACTCTTCAATATAGCGGCGATGTATTTTTCATTATAGAATGAATAAATTATTCATTTATAAATGTTTAGAGATTAAACGAATCAATCTAATATAGTCGATATTAAGATTTTTCAAAGCTATTTTAATGTTAAAACATAAAACTATACTGAAATATGTATATGAGAATTAGGTCAATAAAATATGGACATCTGTATGGTCCAGGTTTTCCTCAGTTTGCCTGTGCCCCCGTACGAATACGATACAGTAGTGCATCAGGTAAAAATGGCTGGGGATAACACTCGGTAAGGGATGGGAAAAAAAAAATAAAAAAATAAAAATAAAGGTAAGTACAAAAATAAAAAAAAATCCAACTTATCATTTTTTTTGGACGTATGTTTTATATATGTGGTGACCTTGCGAAATTCTAATCTCAAGAACACCTTGGGCGTTCGTTGAAGGCCCAAATTTTGCACATAAGTAGGGCAGTATTTGCCCATAATTCGTTAGAATTTTTTTTCAAAATTACTTCAAAATTTCAGATATTTAAAAAACCGCCTGTACTCGCTCTAACTTTCGTAAATTTTCAGCTACCGGGTCGAAAATTCTTACTTAAATAGGCTAGGGGGCAAGGATTTTTGGTATTGAATTTGGCGACAATCCATCGAAGAGCTCAGATTTTATGATTTTTTTTAAATTTTATGGGAAATGGTATGTTAACTCTGACTTTTGTGAATTTACCACTATCGATCCACCACTTTCCACATAAATAAGTCATGGGATACTAATGTTCGTAATTTATTTGGAAAATAACTAAAAAATGGATTTAAATTTTTGAAAAATTTGAATTATGTGAAATTTTCAATTTTTATGGGAAATTATACGTTCGCTGAAACTTTCGCGAATTCACCATTACTGAGCCAGCACTTGACACATAAATGAATGACGGGACAACAATTTTCCCTATCGAATTTGAAAAGTATCGCCCAAGAGTTTAAGATTTAAAAAATTTTTAAGTTTTTCAAATATTTTTTGAATGTTTATGCAAAATGATGTGATCGCTTTAACTTTCGTAAATTTGCTAATATTGAGCCGATACTTGCCACAAAAATAAGCCAGGCTGCACTAATGTTCCTTAAAATATTACTTATGTCACAACATTATAAGATCGATTGACGATGAGAGTATTTGTTATTTGTTCAACGGTATTGATTTAGCCGAAAAGTGATGGACAAGTTTTTTACAGTTTTGATGTTTAAGACATGAAATTAATTTATAATAACGTTGAAATTTTAGACTTATCGAAATCGTATTCGTGGAAAAAGCGTGCAAATTATAAACTTTTTCAAATTACACTCTTTTTTTAAACTATGCCTATCGTCGCTTTTACAATCTCAATCTCTCAATAAGTGGTGTCTCAGCCTTGCTTTGACTTTTCTTGCTCTGATTGAGATGATAATTAAAAACTGTTCGTATACGTATATCAAAATTTATCATTTTTCAACGCTACAGTTGTACTGTTACCTTCGACTAGGATCTTAAAGTTGCAACAAATCTGATGTCAGTTCTACCGTCGCCTATCATTTCGTAAATCCTCGTCGATTCAGTGGATTCACGATCTCGATCGTAGGAATTGGCATTTCCTTCGTTTTGTTTTCTAATCAACTTGAATATCAAATGAATTCGACTAGCGGTTCTTTCAAAAAGTATAAAGCGTCACTATCCGAAGTCGCACGGAATTGCTACAGCAGGACTTTTCAACAGGAGATCTCGTCTATACGAGCGTTTACGAGCAACTACTGGCAGTTTTTTTTCTGGAAAACTACGAACCCCATAGGCATTGCCTTCGAACGATATCCACGTCAATCTATCCAACCACACATGCACATCACGCGTGTAACTTTATTCTTTTCTTATTTTCTCAACTTTCACATGGAACAAATAATCATATAAAGCGTATGGTACGATGTGACAAGAATTTTCCGCAATTTTTCGACTTCATATATCATTATTTCTGTGTGTACTAAATGACCGACCATCGCATCAGAGCGCGTCGGCAAACTTTCTCCGTTTCATCGACGATGCCATCGGCGAGTTTTATTCCCGTACCACAAGCGACTGACTCGGAGAAAAATCAATATGAATGTCATGCAAATACGCGTACAACCAATCATTACTTTTTATCATTTTCTCTGGCACAGAACCTTTTTCGTGGACATCGCATTCATTCGAGAGAGAAATTATGATTTTATATGTATGACATGAGGGAGCACCCGAATTGAACTATTTTTAGATGGACGAAGGGTGGAAATCATGATTGAAATGAAGAATATTTTAAGCTATCACGAACTTCGATCGAACGGAGATATTATATTTTCTGAACTCGCAAACGTTCGTATCAATGACGGAGCACTTATTTCCTCATGATCCTTATATACTTCAGACTTTCCGCATGAAGAAATAATAAAATCGTTTGGAGTAAAGCGAGCACTGACAGAACTTTTTATTCTCTCTCTCTCTCTCTCTCTCTCTCTCTCTCTCTCTCTCTCTCTCTCTCTCTCTTTCTATCTCGTATGTTCAATTTTATTAATTTCAGCGGGTCCACATAAATAAAAGGATCGTAGCTAAATGAAATTTAGTACTGTTCGAAAAATATTTATCAAGGCTTACAATTCACAAACATTGTTCAATCAACCTCAATCCGTAAATCTCAATAAATTAGAAAAAAATCAGACTTCGAATTATTGAGTTTGATGCTCGTTAAAATTATCCCTTAATTTCCTAATAATTTTACTTTGCTCGAAAGTGTTGCTCTATGAAGAAGCCAAGAGGCTTCGTAGAGAGGGTGTGTGTGAGAGAGAGAGAGAGAGAGAGAATAGAATAGAACGTATTTTTATTATACCAGGGTGGGAACCCCGAAGTATAAATGAGCAACGAGAGTAACAATCTTAGAAAATAACTTAATGCTAGTGAACAATAATAGGCTTGTAAGATACATAGAGATATTGAAAGTGTGTAAGAGAGAGAGAGAGAGAGAGATGTTGATTGATTGACTGATTGTTTATTAATGCCCTAGTTGAACCTTGGGGCAAATTATAAAATACAATCAGTAACAATTGGACTTGAGAAGTGGGTGAATAAAAAAATTAAATGCTTAGTCGCCGTCATTTGACGGGACAAAGGGAAATTTCGAAGGCAAAATTTACGGCTTACGTCACACTTATAACTAGATTGTACATATAGTACAATGAAATAATACGAGATTGTACCGTATATAGCTCTCTCCCGAAAATTGCATAGATTGATTGATTGCGTTCTTATTTAGCTTACAGCTACTTATTGCTTGTGCAGCTTACATCATTATGTGATAGACGCTTAAATTTCTTACTCCCTACTGTTTACATTGTTTTACACTCTACACTATTAACTAACTAAACATTACTACTAGCTACAGCACCTTACTTATCATTTCCAAGATCTACATTGCACACTACATACTATCTATGACCTATTATCTATTATTTATACACTAGGACCTCGATTTAATGGCCCTCGATTTAATAGACAGTCCCCACCCTGTCGCATTTATCGATCGGTTTTTCGCGTGGTGGGAGATGGTGGGGGACACTTAAAGTCTCGCCGATCAGGCCCGTAGCACGGAGTGCCGATGCGCAGATACAGCATGGGCGGGCATACGCTACCTCGATTTAACGAGGCGCGATGCGGAGCCGGTCCCGCCACTGGCCGTTAAATCGAGGTCCTAGTGTATTCACATATTGTTTAATTAGTCTTTTAAATGTTTCTATTGTTCGGGCATTTTTCATTTCTTTTGGCAATTCATTAAAAATTCTAAATCCTTCCTACACTAACGTACTCCTGCTGTTACAGTTCTCGTTCTGCGCACTTGTAGGTCATTTCTGTTCCTAGTGTTGTATCTGTGTCTTTCGCTTACGGTGTGAATTTCGCTGCACAGATATTCTGGTGCAAGTCCATTTTTCATTCTTTACACGAGGACACATATATTATACTTTATTCTCTGCCTGATGCTCATGAACCCCAACACTTCCAGCATTGACCGTATTGGCGTGAATATGTTTACCATCAGTATTGGTCTCATTGCACGATTTTATGTTTTTTGTATCATTTCCATTTTTTCATCACCCCAATATAACATCACTGTACTACAATACTCATAATATGGGGCTTAAATTGCTTCGTATATCACGACGCGAATGTACACGCTTAATTCTTTTTTGATACGGTTCAAAAAGCCAATTTTCTTCCCAACTTTTTTAGCCATGTATTTATTAGCATGGTTCCCAAACGATAGATTTTCATCAATTACAAAACCTAAGTATTTATGCTCCTCCATTTCACCTATCATATTATTCTCCACTCTTATTGCACATCTTCTCTTGACATTCAATTTTCTTGGATCGTGGATCATCATGAAAACCGTTTTCTTCACATTTATTTTTAAGGAATTCCATTTCAACCATTCCGACAATTTGCTTAGAGCAAAATTTAATCTATTTTCAATATATATAATACGTCGTCACTAGCCACATATAAAATCATGTCGTCCGCAAATAATTTACAAGAACATCCACTTCCTTCCAGCGCTTCTACTACATCATTTATATAAATTATAAATAACAACGGTCCTAATTTTTACCCTTGGGGCACACCATACCTCACCAATGTTCCTCCGACATTATTTGTCCATATTTCACTCGCTGTTTCCTATTGTTCAAGTATAAGTCAAGCCACGCCAGAACCGTCTCTTTTATCCCGTATTTCTGCAATTTTTTAAATAATATTTTTCTATTTATTGTCTCAAACGCTCTCTTGAAATCTATGTATACGACTCATATTGGGAAAAACACGGAGGCAGGGCCTATCCAATATAGTCGTATCCAGTTCGTTGCCAGTAGCCAGCTCTATAGTTAGCATGGGGAAGTGATTATCGCCATAAGGATACAATGGACCTACATGACATTCCATGTTTAACCTCAAAATCTTTTAAAAAATTCGCGTCACTTTTCGGCTAAATAAATGCGTTCGAACAATAAATTATTACTTAAAATATTAAGCTATCGCATGAAAATTTTTTTATTTATAAATTATTGTCCATATTTCACAAGTTATGAAATTGAAAGTCACGTCGCTGGTGTTTACACGACATAAATAAAACGATTATTCATATTCTACGTGTGCTGAAAATCTCATGCCCTCGCATCAAATATCGACTATGTCTTCTCGATCTTTATTTATGATTTATTTCTTGTAATAAAGCAGCAGATTTTGAATTATTGTTAAAAAATGACAAATTCGCATGGTAATTATCGGGCAGTGACAAGCAAATTAGCAGGTATTTAGCCGCCAGTGGTCAGGGTGACATTTGTGAGTTCCCATAATAACTATACTTTCATCAAACCGCACTTTCCATTCAATCAATGTATCTTGAAGTGCGGTTTAATCCTGATTGTTGCTTGATTAACACTTCTTCATTAACTTAACGTTTTTCAACTTGTTCCAAAATCTTTTCATAAATGGGAAGAGTGTTTATGGGTCTGTATTCTACAGATTTGATACTACCGTTGACTTTGGGTATTGGTGTAATTATTGAGGTTTTCCATTTGCCAGGTACTTCCCCTTCTTGCAATGATTTATTTATGACGTCCAACATTACGTGACTATCACACTTCCATACCATTTTAATAATTTCTGCTGTTATTTCAGTGTTTGACCCTTTCCGGTAGTCTAGCCCATTTACAAATTTCTCAAGATCATTGCGCTGTACTATTTGAAATTTATCGAAAAAACTATCTGCATTCATATAATTTTATACTAAATTTCGGACATCTGTGACTGTTCCTATTTCGTCTACTTACTTCTATATTTCTTCTATACTTTGGATAAAAAAGTTATTGAAGTTATGTGCGATAGTTACCGGTTCTGTATATAATACATTATTGAATTCAATTGATTTCATTTCGGAGCTTATTTTTATTTTTATCCCCTATCAGTTGTTTCATAGTCTTCCACATTTTTTGTGAGTTACATTTTTGTGCATCAATACTCTGTTCGTAGAAATATTTTTTATTTTCTCGAATTGTATATACAAGATGATTTCTACATTGCCCCGATACTTATTCCAATTTTCGTCCTTGTTTAGACGTACCGCGTTCTTATAAGCTGTGTCCCTTACTGTCCTCTTTTCTTTAACTATTCCATCGGTCCACGGCTTATCTGCCCATTTCTGGGGGATAGCTTTTCTAATAATTGGTGCTATTTCATCCATGGTTTTCCTTATATATTGTATCATACCATTTGCGACTGCATTTACATCACCATCGGTGGTGTTTTCCCTCGTTTTATCTGTCAATATTCGATTTATAGTCACGTTTATAATATATTATCTTCCCATTTTCGGTGTCATTCTTGATTTCCATTCCCACTCCTATTATACTATGATCTGTGACGTTTGTACATGAAAGTTCAAGAACACTAGGTCAATTATTGTTCGCGACGAACTGGTTACTCTAGTTGCTTGTTCTACATGTTGTTTCAACTCTAATGTTAATCAATTATTTATGAGCCTTTTTGTATAATGATCCTGTTTGGCGATGCCTATAATCCTATAATCTCTTCACATTCTAAAAGCCTATAATCTCTTCACATTCATCAATCACTAATTCTATTAATCTACCATCGCTCGCACTTGGTGAATGATACAAATTACAATTAACGATACCTTCATATTTTCCTTTTAACTGTATCGTATTGCTCCACATATTTTGTTCAATATTTTTCTTATGTAATACTCTGAAGCTTATATTGGTTTTAACATATGTCAAGACTCCACCAGTTCTACTATTCTTTGTATCTGTTCTTACTACTTCATAGTTTTCGATATTTAATTAAAATTCTTCTATGTCTTCTGTTACAAATAATATACAGTCTTTTTTTCATTTACGATTTTAACTATCTGCACTCTTTTTTTATAAATTTTGCTATTCCACCTTTACTCACTATACCACCCTGTGCGTTTAATAGTAGAACTGAAGATTTACTCATATTCTCTCGCTTCAATTTATCTTTGTTACCTTTATATCTCGTTGCTATTCATTACAATAACATTAAATTTTTCTGCTCTCTTGATAACATCCGCTTATACAAATCACATCTCTTGTCCGTCGCTGTATGCTCAGCTGATATTTCTGTTGCCTTATACTTTCGTTTTATGTGTGTACAATTGCAATATTGTTTTGTTTCTCTGTCGCAATTTACCTCTTCGTGCGGACCAGAAAATTTTCTACACCTCGCCTCGTTCCTCTATTCTTTAGCAACATGGTTGTAGCCCCAACACTTGAAACACTGCAGGACACTGACGTAGTCGAACACTCTATACAACTTTTCCATCCTATTTTTATCTTGCGCCTTTCTACCATCGTATTGTGTATTTTTGCGTCCGCCTCTAGTATTACAGAATCGTCTCCCTTTTCGTTGTATATAGCTTTTCTTTACTATTTTAACATGAAAGGACTCGTCGTCGTCAATGAGCTCTTTTTGCGCTATTATTTTCTTAACAATGTCTTCATCCCTCATCATATTTAATTCCTCTTCTATATCTACAACTTTTACTTTTGAAAGTTTTTTGTTCGATACTACTATTTTACATTGTTCTCCGATTTGTTCTTTTAACGCTTCAGTTAGAGTCTGCTTTCCACTGTTCTTTGCGCATTTATAGTAAATATTACCTTCCCTTTTCGACCGTGCTTGATTTTATTTATTCCCACTCCCAAGCTCATGATGTCAATTTTGTTTTTGATCAATTCTACTGTTTTTTCACTTGTTTGTTCTACCATTCGTTTTATAATAATTTCTTCGGCCCTAGTTTTTTTTTAGCAATTTCTGCGTACGTGTTTTTGTCATTTATCTGTATGCTGTTAACCCTCTTTATTATCGTTCCGTCAGTCAGTGGTCCTGCTTTGATCTGTCCTACTTCGCTTAGTCCTGCTCGTATACCCGCTAATTCGAGTTTCAACATTTCTGTTTCTGTGCCAATTTCTTCTCGAATGATTTTCTGCGCAGCTTCCATTATCTCACGATATTTCTTACTCATATCCTTACTAGATTTATCCAATATCTTTTCTACTTCTGTTTTGACAATATTCTGTAGTTCTTCTTTTACTTTTTTTGCCTTCATAACTTGTCTCTTATTTGAACACTCTATTGCAACTGAAATTTGATCTACTTTTTCGCCTATCATCATTTCTACTTTTTCGCTCTCCTCTTGCTCCTCCATTTATCCCTTGGCTCCTCCTTCTTCTATCTTGTTTGATGCACTGTTTTCCCTTACGCGTTCCTCGATCTTTCCCGTGAATTTTACAAGCTCATTGTCCTTGATTAACACTTCGTGTATCCTGGCGAAGCTCTGGTGGAACTCTTTGAAACACAATTGACATTCGTAGTAACTCTTAATAATTGTCTTTTTACACTGCTTACATGTCACTTCCATCTTGGTATTAGTTGTTGTAGGTGCTTGGCACCTATACCAACAAACATCTGGGCCCAGTGATGGGCTATGATGCGAGTCATATATTATCAAATTTTATGCTTATCCTCGATCCAGATCGTGCTTAAGATCGATGTATTAGAGATAGAGAAAGAGAGAGAGAGAGAGCGAGAGAGAAAGAGAGAGAGAGAGAGAGAGAGAGAGATAAATAGATAACTTTATTATTGCCCAGAGTTAGGCATAGGGCGTAGCTATCAAGCTACAAGAGCAAGCATAAAGTTGAAAAATATAAATGCATATATAGTAAATTAAGTAGCAGCGATGAGTATATATTATAAGAGTAAATAAGAAAAGATAAAGATGAATAATAGCAGAGAATAGTAGTGAATAATAATAGCGTAGCGCAAATGTGTGTAATAAAGAAATTAAATGAGACGAGATGAAAAAAGAAACGCGCGGGTAACTGCAAACGTTCTTCCTGCAGTGAAAATATATATAATATATATTCGAAAACGCGCTATCCCGCACACCCACTATACGGTCCATTCACTCCACTGTCGCCATCGTCTCCTCGATAGCCAGAAGATGCTTCTTCAATGAGGCCTTGAAGGTCTCCAGGGTGGAAGATTCCTTGATATCGCCAGGCAGCGCATTCCAAACGTAGGTGGCGGTAACCGAGAACGAATGCCGAAAAGCCTCCGTGCAATGGTGAGGCACTATTAGGGTGGGCATCAGTGCGTTTCTTAATGCTCGAGTTGGCGTATAATATCCGTCATTTTGAATTTTGGAAATCTGATTCAAGATTTGGATTCAGCGAACTCAAATATCATATGATTCTTACTTTCATCAGAATCGAACCTTTTTTCGAATTTACACTCGCTATATTGTATCCGCCATTTTTAATTTTTGAAATCTGATTTAAGGAGGAACATCAGCTTGATAAAAATGGTGATAATGAAATGAAATATTCAGAATATATTTTTGAATATATATTCTATGGCCTCTCAAATTTTTAAACGGTTTCATTCAGCCATTGCTTAATAAATCATTTGCAAACTTCGAATGTTTTACACACAGTCATTAGAGAATAACTCGTTAGCCACATCTTTGCATATTCAGAGAAAAATAAAAAATGGTGATAGGTTAGCATAAAAACTACTACTTAACAGCTCAAACACTCCTAGAATCTGCATGCAACGTTAGAGCTGTGTTCATTCTGCCATTTTTCTATAATTAACATAAATTTTGCCCGAAAACACGGATTCATCAGCTGATCGTAAAACGCGCGTGTAATTCAAAATGGCGTCACGGCGAAACAAATGCCAAACGCAACATGCCCCACACGTCGCCCACGCCCTGCTTTACTTTCCTCTTTCTGCGCCCGGCATTCCTGATGTTCCTCCTTGAGATTCGGATTCAGCGAACTCAAAAACTATGCGATTCGTACTTTCGTCAGAATCGAACCATTTTTTAAATTTGCTTCCGCCATATTGGATCCGCAATTTTTATTTAATTTTAACTGCGCACATATATGCGTCATAACAAAAAAGTGGCACGACTTTTTCCGCGCATATATATATATGTACGTCACTTACTGTCAAGGGTTAAAATTAAATCTGCTATACAGACGATTTTTAATATAATTCACCATCTTGTATAAGCATTCGATAGCGTAGTGGTTATTAGAGGATTAGTTCATTAGGTATATAGGCACGTAGTTAGGTAGGTTATCCTTTAATCATTTTCCGGGTTAGCAAATAAATTTTCAACGACCGGAATCATCATTGGATCAACAACAATAAATAAAAAATGGCAAAAACAATAATGTTCATAATATATAATTTATTTCGTCATTTATTTCGGGTCCAATACGCAAATGAAAGCCAATAGTGAGAGGTCGCAGGTCCAAACCCTGGTGTCGACTTTTTTTATATTTTTTTTTTTAAGATTTTTTTAAAGATTCTATTGCCCAGGTAACAATATAGAATTGGCAATAAACTAAATTGTGAAAGAAAAATAGATTTATTCAGGCTTTTATATATAAGCCAGATATAATCCACATTTCGATCGGATTTGAACTGGACACCATAATTGGAATCCAGTCGGGAATCCCGATCGGGATCCAGTTTACAACCGTGACGTTCCGGTGTTTGGATCCGATCCAATATCTGGTCAGATCCTTAACGGAGGGAAGGGATAATCGCGAGAATCCAGCTGGATCCCCACCACAATTTCTAAGTTGCAAACATTCTCTCCCTTCATTTTTCCCCAAACGTAACTCGGAGTAGCTATATAGCGTATTCGTCTCTGGATTCCACATGGAGAGAAAAGTCCTATAAAAATTACCGTGCTTGCCACTGTAAAGTGGGGGCAAACGACATGTTTGGGATATTTTCGACGAAAAATGAAAAAAATTGACCGGCAGCACAGGAATTTTTACCATGCTGTTTGAGAAAAATTTCTGTGCTGCCGGTTAATTTTTTTTCATTTTTCGTCGAAAATGTCCCAAACATGTCGTTTTCCCCCACTTTACAGTGGCAAGCACGGTAATTATTCTAGGACTTTTCTCTCCGTGCACAAGATTCCACAGCCTCATTCGTTTCTCAGTTATATCCGTGAAATCGTCGGTATGAATGTGAGAATTCACATGGGTAATTTCCTGGAGGAATCTCGTAGGGATGTGTGCCCTCTCGGAGACTCTCGTGTGTATACTGAACATGAAAGTTGAGTCAACTCCGCCATGAGTTTGCACCTTTTTTTTTAGTTTGCCCTATTTGCACGAACCAACCGTCCGTCGAAATAGCGAAATACATTTGGTTGAGCCGACCCCATGGCTTTTTGTTGCAGGGCTAACGCGTAGATATATCGTTAAGTCAATTACGTTCCACGTGTAAATATTTTTTCCGAGCTCTGATAGGGGCCAAGTTAATTTACCTGGATATTATTAAGGTCCAAGTTTCGTCGTCCGGCTTGGGTAAATGTCGATTTGTCCCGCTTTTTTAATTTTGCTCAATATATGCAACATGATCAAACTTGGGCCACTTTCTCCTGCCACTGTGAACGTCCGAGTTTGAAGGCGTATCTGGGGCCAAATAAAAAAAGTGGGACAAATCGACATCGACTCAATACAACTAATCGAAGTTTTGGGACTTTTTTGCAGCATGAGTGATATGAGCTTTGAACTGTTATAGGCACAGGTAACGAAAAATTTTCTTCGTGATTTTGTTTCTTTTTTTTTTATCAATACAACAGTGTGTTTTTCAGCCTGAATTCGTTTTACTTCGGACCTAACGTAATTGATCATGTATAGCCTCTGATTCTTCGAGATGATTCTCACTGTTATATCGTTCTTGTGTTTTAAAAACCGTAAAATACTCGCTCTAACGACTATTCCATCAACAACCCAAGTCAAAACTAACGACAAGACCAGACATTCCCACTTATTTAGAGGGCGACGACAAAATTCCATTTCAGGGGGTGCCACGCAGTCGCCGAGGAACTTTCAATTTTCTCATTTGCAACCGTCCGAATTTTTTAATTCCATTTACGTTGGGTGTTTGTTGGGGATTTATTCTATTTCCCCCCCCCCCCCCCCTCTTCCCTTCGAACTCTTCCTTTCGCTAAAAGAGAAGGTTCTTGAGCTGAAAGACGCCCACAAGCAGCCCCAGCGAAAATTCCTTCAACGGTGTTAACATGATTCGCGAAACACACACAATCATGGGATGAATTTTCGAATCGCAGAATATGTTGATACGTTAGTTGAATTCGTTAATTCCTAATTGAATTAGTTCAATATGTTGAATTTCGAGAAAAAATGGTACAGATTTTTCAAACTTCGTTTAAATTTTTCATTTAATTTTTCCCACTTTTCGTGAGAATTCGCAAAACAGACGCTTCAGAAGGAGTTTGAGTATACGAATACGAGAACGTGAAGAAATAAAAACCAGCTGTAGTTCATGAAACTGGGTCGCTTCTCGGGCATTTTTTTTGTTCTCTCTTTTCAAGCCTTCTTTTGGGGTTTGTATGCAATATCGAGGGGACAAAAATCCCACACTGTGCTCTATGATCACTCGCGGTAACCTGAGTTCGCGCGGATAGAAAGAGAACTCGCGAAATTTGTCGCCAAGCTAAATAGTTTCGAGTCTCTCACTTCTCTCTCTCTTTCTCTTCACGCCCCTTAGTAATTAATTAAACCTGGACTGTCCGGATAAATAGCGCAAAAATAGAGTTACGGAACTGCTCTTAATCGGGGAAGATTATCATTTTTTTATTATTATCTTTTTATTGTAATCATTTTTAAAAACCAATGGGCAAATGAATTATTCATAGAAATTAAAGATGCCGACTCACCGAAAGAAAATTTGATTCCCCCTTTTTTTCGATGGGAATCGAAATACTAATAGAAATTTCACTGGATAAAATTTTAACTCGTAAATGCACTTGTGAAGTTTCAAAAAAAAAAAAATTTCTGATTTGTAATTTTTTACTGACGTCAGTCGCTCGTGGTATAAAAAAAAGTAAAACTTTCCGTTAAAATTGTCGTTGGTATGAAGAAAGTTTTTTCCGATGCCGCTGTAATAGTGGTCGGACACGGAAAACCTGGCAATAATGGTACACCAAAGTCGAAAAACTGCACAAGACTCTTACCAAATTCTATGTAATTTCTACGATTGTCTCTTCTGTATAAGCTTTGAGGAAAAACGAAATAAAAATGAATAAAAAATGAAATCGCATGCGCGATGTATGTTGCGTACGGGTTATCATTACAGGGCGACCTAGGGGGTCCGATATTTTCCAGGAGAACAAGTGTCGGTAGTTGCTCATGAATTCTCGTATGATCGTCATTTCCAGTCCAAAAGTTCTTAGGAGAAAGCGGATTCAAATAACAGTTTATAAAAATCGTTCAATACTTGGGTTCACATTCGATTGATATTGAATTTTTCAATCTAAAAAAGTGCGTTTATTTACATTACAAAGCAAAAAAAATGGACTGATCTCGAATAAGGATCCGAATATTACGGTGGACTTTAGCACCTCTAACGTTCGCAAGATGAAAAAACGAGATGGGGGATAAGCCATAATATCGTTAACCCTCACGGAAAAAACACTATTTTTGAGCATATATTTACAAAATTGGGCGTTACCACCGAATTTTGGGTGATGACTCCCAATTTTTTGGGCAGAATCTCAAAACTGTTAAGTGTTAAGTGTTAACTCTTGACACCGAAAATTAATCTGCAATCATTGAGTCCTGACACTCGGTTATTGAGTTTTTGAACCCTTAAAGTTGGGAATCGACACCGAATATTGAGAATTGACTCTCAACATTAATCTTATTCAATATTAAGAGTAATATCACTCATCGACCATCGCGTATATTGTTCCGGGTGATGTAAAATTTATTGCTGATAATTCCCCTTCCTACACGCCAACAGCGTTCTTGTGTAGGTAGTTAGATAAAAAAAAATATATTATGTTAAAAAATCGGTGTACTGTTGTATACGGTTTTTACTTGTATAAAACGCGATTTTAATTGTTCGTATCAAAGAATTACATAAATAATATCACTTCAACGAATTGCATTGTATTTATATTCATACGTATGTAAGGCGATACGTAAGTTATACGTATTGCGGCCTTCACGGAGCTGTATTACCGATCAAAGATGTTGAGGATTAACCCTGTATTACAGACATTGGTCCATCAATTCTAGTTCATCCCGGTATTGAGTAGCGAGAGAGATGCGATTTTTTACCCAAAGTACGAATTACTTCGTTGTGAAATAATTTTTATTGCTCCACGACAAAAGCAACTGTGAATACTAATGCAAAAAAAAAAACTGTCACTTTTTTCGAACAATTACGAATAGTTTGGAAGATTTATTATCGCATAATAGATGGCTAATTCAGGTTGATTTTTAAACTTTTGTTTGAGAAAAAAATCAATGACTTAACATGAGACTTTGAGTTGAGCTGATTGCATAGCTATATTGATAGGAATGTATAGAAATTATTGGTTCAATGTGCTTTAACTAAAACTCTCTTACGCATGATAGCAATTAATTTGGTGAGTATTAGTGAAAGAAGTGAGGGTAAAACGATAGAATGCTTCATAAAGCATTGTATTCATGCATAATATCACTAAAAACTAAAGAGGATAACACCGTCCATGTATAATTCTTCTTTTGTCTCTTTTGATTGTAAATATTGTATTAAGACAAGGGGAAGTTTCGCCACTATAGACGAGACGCTCGAAGGCATAATTTCGCATCGATAGCCATTTCCACAGATTCTCATACATACCAGCGATATGACAAATCATTTCCGAGTGTATCAAGTTTACGATCGTCTAATAAGACGAGCGTTACTCTTTGCTGGACTTTGGCCGATCGCCAACCCGAACATCTTGTATCGTCTCTTGCCCTTTGCCCATGGCCTTGGCATGATTCTCATGATTTGCGTCGTTATTAACTATTGCCGACATAACATCCATGATGTCGATCTTTTTTTGAAGGGTCTCGGTTTGATTATGAGCTGTTTCACTATGATTCAGAAGGTAATGGAAATTCGCTGATGTATCAAAATTAATGATATGAAGGTGATCCGAGATAGAAGCGAATTCTTTAGAAACTCCCGATATCCCATGAATTATATATATAGTTCATTCAATTTCACACAAATGCGTAATGATGTAAATTAATTTAATGATTTTTTCAAAGTTGATCTGTTTCACCATTTATCGAAAAACACTGGTCGAGCTCCATGCCACTCTCAAAGAAACATTTGGCCAGGATTACCAAGATACCGAGCTACGGCCTATTCTACTGTCACCAGTCACAAGGTTCTATCGACCCTCATTGACTTTATCAGTCTTCATGTGGATGTTAACCGTGATATGGTGGATCAAACCGGTTGTAGCGATTATCATTCAGCTCTCGCGAAGAGTCGAACACCTCAAACTTTTTCTTCCCTATCCGGCAGTGTATCCTTTCCGAACCGACTCCAGCTATTGGCTCTATACAATCCTTTTCATATTCGAGATGTACAGCGGTATAAGCATCACCTCTGTCACATCCGCGGTTGATTCTCTCTTCGGTTATTACATCTTTCAAATGTCCGGACAACTGCGTACGTTGTCGCATCGCATAAGGAATTTAAGGTCGAGCGAGAATTATCAGAAAGTGATAAGCGAGTGCGTCACGAGGCATGAAATTCTAATTAGATGCCAGGGCCATCTGGAACAGATTTACGGGCCTATAGTCCTTTGGATGTTGTTAACAAGTGCGGTGGTCATGGGCTGCCTCATTTACCAAGCTTCTCACGTGAGTTATAATTCTCAAGTTTGCTTACTCGGATATTTCCAATTAATAGTGATATGCATATTATGATAAAAGTATAGATAATTCGGTGTAAATCTTAATAAAGTATTCGATCTCATTTGATTACATTTCGATATTTCATTTTAATGTCCTCTCTGGTACTCCTGTAATGTTTCTCAGATGACTCCTGCAAAAGCTGCCCATTTCGCAATCTACATAATCATGAAGTTGATACAAACGTTGCATTATGGATGGTTCGGAACATCTCTAACGATGGAGGTACTTTTGGTGCTATGCAATCAATTGACTGATCGAAAGGGAAAGAAAACAAAGAGATATATTATTTTTTTTAAATTAATGTTTCCATTATAACAGAACGATTCGTTTCGTGAGGAGATATACGCAAGTGACTGGCCGGGTTCAGGTGATAGACGTTTAATGACCAATGTCCTACTTATGATGTCGTATAAGCCGTCTCCCCTCAGAGCATGCACAATCTCAACCATATCCGTAGAGATGTTCGTCGCTGTAAGTCTCACGAGCAGGCGATATAGTCATCGATTGAAAAATAATGTTGTTATTTTTTTTTAAATTGATTCCATGGGAATATAATCACGGCTAATTGTTATTGCGTAATAAATACGGATTGATTACGGGAAAAAAATGTACATATATTATTAGAAATCTACTTTGCATGAGTCTCCATGCAAATGGCGCCCGACTTTTTTCACACACATAATTTTATACTCTCATGTGAATATCATTATTTTGTTTAGGTCTCCAATACTACCATGTCGTATTTCGCCTTGATACGAACATTGGACGAGGGAAATCAGTCTTAAATATTAGAAGCACATGTATCGCTTGGTTCTCTTTCTGGACTCCCCTCTCTGGAATAAAACGGTATATACAAATAAAACCATTTCTTGGATAAACAGAGCACCTTACATATTATATCTTGGTACGTTTTTTCCATTACGATCGTTTCGCTTATCCCCTCAATAATCAATTTCCCGATGGTCCGGTAAAGATTGTTGTACCTCTGCTGTTTTTTATCAAGCCCTTCTTCACCCCACTGTTCTCATTCGTCGAGGGCACAAAAAAAGCTGCGTCAAGCATATGCCGATGGAGTTGGTGGTTGCCTAAGTCTCCAATCTCCAATGATACTGTGAGTAAGTTCAAACCACGATCACCAGAGGTCTCCTCACAGATTGATTCAATGCGCCACCTAAGCGTATCGATCAGGGAATGAGAACGCATTGCGGGTAACGTCGAAGATGGCGCTTTCCAACTCATCAATAAGATGTTGGACACAGATTTTTTTATAGAGTGACATTCGAATCACCGAGAATAAACAAAAACAAATAGAACAAAAATGTTCATTAGTGACAGCTGAATATCAAACTGGGTTAATCAACCGAGCCCCCAGGTTCTCCTCACAGTACAAATTTATCATCTGTATGTGCATTATCTTTCATTTCTTTATGTAGCTTCCACTCGCTATCAAAGTTGTATAATATTTAGATGAAAAATAATACAAAATTATTTCATCATAAAGTGAATGAAATGTGAGCAAAAAAATTTTTTCACTTTTCTCGAACGGTTCCCTACAATTTCGGGAATTTATTTGTACACAACGAACATGATTTTTTTTTTCGACACCAATATCTCTTAATTATTCAATTATACAATATTTCAAACACTGTATCATTTAATTTTAACGCCAATCAACAATTTAATCTTTCCAACGTTAAGCACACGTCCGGTTCATTATAAAATTAACGAGAGTGCACGTATACACTCAAAAAAAAGTTTGGTTGTGACAACCAAAGTTTCGTTGGCGCAACAAAATTCGTTTGTTAACATGTGATCTACAAAACGTTTTGTTGGCGACATGGGTATCGTTTTGTTAAACACATTTTGTTGCCGCAAGCAAACGTTTGATTGCGCTATGGAATGATTTAGTTACCTTAACCAACAATTTTGTTGAACGGACATATATATTTTGTTGGCTCAACAAAACATTGCTGTTCGAAACGCTATATTTTATGTATGTAGAACAAAGCAATTTTGTTGCAGCAACAAACATATTTTGCATACAGGGCAAATCATTTTTGTTGCAGTAATAATCGTATAGTGCATGGGGATAATCAATGCTCTCCGCTATAATATTGTTAATAAATATTTAAAAAATGTGGTTCTCTAATTAACTTCCAAAATGCTTTCTCACAGAGCACAGAGGAAGCTTTTTCCGTGAAAAAAGTTCAGAATTTCATGACAGAATGTTTTAGGCGAGGCTAAGGATCAACATAACCTCAAAAACCTTCGAGCAGATTTTTCGCGCAGATGCTTTGTTAGATTGAAAAATAACAAATGAGCCCATCTGAATGATTGTTAGACGCTTTCTCATGAAGATTTGTTAATTTTTTAGATTTTTTTAATATCACTGTTGGCTCGAAAAAATATATTGTCACCATATACATGCACACTCGAAGCATTCACGCGGTCGTAGAACGATTGTTGCACACCACGCGATACCAAAAGATGCTACAGTATTGCCGGCGTGACAAATTTGTTGGGCGAACGTAACGTTTGGTTGCGCCAACAAAACGTTTTATTCCGACAACTATACTGTTTGGTTAGAAGCCGATAGTGTGTCTGACGGGCACGGATTGCGGTGTTCATGAAGTTTTTGTTACGACAACAAAACATTTTTGTTGTCGACTTTTATTTTTTTTATTGTCTCAACCAAATATACAGATGGGTCGAGGTCTTCTTATTGTATCGTTCGCCCAATCCAATAATTTTGTTTGCATTACAAAATAAAGTATGTTTTGTTCCAACAACAAACAGTTTTGGTTGTATCAATGAAATGTGATTAACAAAATTAGGACGATGTTGCCAACAAAAAGAATTATTTTTATTCATTGGTCGCAACAAAATGTTTGTCCTACGAACAAAATTATATATTGGTCGTAACAAAACGCAGGCAACAAACGAATTTTGTTGCCGTTACATTACCTTTTTTTTCAGTGTAGCGCGCCCTCATGTTAAGGGAAAATGAAATGGTCAATTTATTCAAACAAAATAATTTCCGAATTCTCCAATTCCACTCACGTTACGTTTTTGTCGGGGATTTATTATATCCCCCCCCCCCCCCCTTGTCCCTTCGAAATCATTGGAGCGTTTGCGTGACACTCAAAGAGAGGGTTATTGAGCTAAAAGACACACACACCCACCCTCAACTGGGAATTTCCAAAGATTTTTATCGGTACGAGACTTAACCTCTTAGCTGTCAGGCGAAAACGAGCTTGTCATGCTATTTTTGTCTTGGAAAAAAATTTTCATTGATTTATCCTATAGTTTCAGTATTACGGTTTTTGAGGTCGCTGAATCCGAACCTGAAATCAGATTTTCAAAATTCAAAATGGCGGACGCAAATTCGAAAAATAGTCCGATTTCAGATTCGGTTTCAGCGACCTCAAATACCCTAAGGTACTCACTTTCGTCGGAACCAAGAACCATTTTTCGAATTTGCGTCCGCCATATTGGATCTGCCATTTTGAATTTTGCACGGAGAAAAAAGACTGGTTCGTGTAACAAACTAGATTATAGTTGTCTGTAGGTCCCTTACTGCAACCTCGTGTTTCGTTGTACGAAGTTTACGTATTGCTCTAGTAGCAATACGGTATAGCATTTAGCGTATTTGTTGCTGTAACGATGCGCCGAAGTTCGTACAGACATACTGTCAGTTACATAAACGAACCTTCTGTTATGTTCCGGTAACTATCCCGGTATAGCTCTGGGAGCTATACGCATGGGTCCCCGAGCTAAGCGTATAGCTATGGGAACTATACGCATGGGTCTCCGATCCAACTGTATAGTTCTCAGTTCGCGCGTCAAGCATAGCGACATCGATGCTCGGGATATTGTGCAATTTGCAGAAAATTATTGACAATGGACCAGTGGGTGAAGGAAAAATTATCACAGTGGGGTTTGGAGAAATACGAAGGCGTCTTTGAAGGTAAGTCACGCAGTTTTATAACGCTGTTACATGATATTAAAGTCACACGTCCAACCTAACCTCTAACTCTCGTAGGCCACATCGTTGCCTTGATTACTATTACTATATATAAACTATAAATTAAACGTACTTTAATATTCCAATTATCTTGAAACCTTCTCTGATAAATACTCTGTCTATAATTTATCATAAACCACATCGAAATAGGTTAGCTACATATGCTTATGATTTTGGCCCTCTAAAATTGACGTACTGAACGTGAGATAGTTGTTATAGGAATCCGTCATTCAGCTCCCACAGCTATACCGCATCGTTCGTGCAAGTAAATAACGTATGGCCGTACTGTTCTGTTCCTGTAGCTGAACAACTGTACTGTTGTGACCAAAGTCTCGATTATACCTACAAGAACTAGAAATCTGGCTGTCACAACGACACTTTTTTCTCCGTGTGAAAATCCGATTTCAGATTCGGATTCAGCGACCTCAAAAACTCAAAGGGACTCATACTTTCGTAAAAATCAAACCATTTTTCGAATTTGCGTCCACCATATTGGATCCGCCATTTTGAATTTTGAAAATCCGATTTCAGATTCGGATTCAGCGACCTCAAAAACCATGATTTACCAAATTACAGTCGAATCAATGAAGTATAAACATGTTTTTTTTTCAAATACCCACATATGTGTCATGAGACAAAAATGGCAAGACTTTTTTCTGCCCATATGATGTGTGTCACTGACACTCAAGGGGTTAAGGGACGTGCAATAGAATGATTCCACTCGAAGCCTGAATACATCGGAATGACGTCAGATCGACTTTTCGACGGCCTGCGTGGTATGTTTTACCATTATCCAAATAATATAAAGTTCAGACGACAATTTGAGGAGCGAGTATGGAAAAAGAACGAAACTTTTGACGACAAAAGTGCTGGTGCAAAGCGTAAAGACTGAAATACCGACGAAACGGGTGAGAAAAAAGATTCGAGCGAGAAAAAGGAGAGCAGTCCGACGAAGCGTTGTTTTAATTGAGGGCAGAAGGATCATGTAAGTTCAGATTGTCCAACCAAAGATAAAGATAAAAAGAAGCTAAATGTTTTAAATGTAATAATCACGGTCACATCGCACGTAATTGCATGGCCACAGAAAAAACGACAAAGACTAGCTGCGCGATCACTCAGCCCCAACAGAGCAAACATATTAAAGACGTTCTGATTAACCATATTCCGGTACGATCAATTATAGATACCGGTAGCGATATTACTATAATGCGCGCGGACTAATTTATTAAAATTAGGTTCACCGCATCACGAAAAAAAAGACGACACTGTTCCGCGATGCAGGTACTGGACAAAATTCGACACTGGGACAGTTGTATGCAAAATTGACGGTCGGGAATTCATATACGCGATATCAATACATATGTAGTTTCAGACGACCTTACGCGATATAAGTTATTGATTGGTAAAGATTTTCTCGACACGATCGAATTAAATGTAAGACGAGGAGAGGCCACGATTAAGCCTTCTTTAAACGATGACGATTGTATATTTTTGCGGAGATATGCCAAGTCAACGTGGTTTCTGATCAAAGCGTCAATGACGTGGACTCATCTTATACGGACTTGACGTGGACTTAACGTTATAAACAAAGGGCACATACTCTGATAGATAATTACAAGTCGGTGCAGACACATGAAGTAGGGACATAAATGAAGCTTGTTTTGAAAGACGATGAACCGATTTACCAAAGACCAAGACGATTGGCAATGGTCGAACGAGACAAAGTAAACGCGCAGATAAACGAGTGCTTAGCGAACGATATCGTACAACCATCCGTATCCGAGTACGCGAGTCCTGTCGTATTAGTTAAGAAGAAAGACGGTACTAACAGACTTTGCATTGATTTTCGGGTACTCGATTAAAAAATCATTAAAGATCGGTACCCCCCTCCTACTTATAGAGGATCAGTTGGACGCATTGCAAAACGCAAGGGTGTTCAGTACGCTCGATTTGTAGAAAGGGTTTTTTCATGTAAAGATGGATGGTTCAAGCAGAAAATACACAGCATTTATAGTCCCAGATGGGCATTATGAGTTTCTCAGAATACCATTTGGTCTCTGTAACTCACCGGTCATTTTGCAAAAATTCGTTAATGTTGTATTTAAAAATCTCATCCGCGAGGGCGTGGTGTTAGTTTATATGGACGATTTAATAATATCCCCAGTAGACTGTGAGACGGATTAAAGAGCCTCGAAAATGTTTTGAACGCGACTAGTCAGAGCGGTTTAGTCCGCTCCTCACACTATATTTTAGGGACACGGTCCTCACACTGTGTCTTAGAAGTCCTGATGTTGTTGATATTTTCATCTTAAAAGCATTTTAAAAATCTGAAAAAATTCTCGAATACGTCTCAAGGTTTTTTTTTTATGATCCAATAGTTGTTTTATTAGTTTATTGCACATTTATTCATTTGTAACTATTTGAATTGTACAAAATCGTGGAAAATTTGTTTTTTTACTAAAAAATTCGTATTTCAGCGAAATTTTCTATTAAAAAAAATGATTTCAAGCTCTTATCGTCCGAAATATGTACTTTTTGAAACAAAAAAAAAAATAGTGCATATGTGCTGCGTCAAAAAAGTATAATTATTTGGATGATCAAAAACTTGCTATTTGAAGGCGAAGGACAATAATGAAAAACTCACGACTCTCGGTTGAATGTCCATTTATTTTACGAAAAATGTTACCATATATGATTTAAAATATGGAAAATCTATGATTAAACATTGTCGAATGTACTTGTATACAAAAAATCAAAAATAACGCTTACTACGAATTTTTTTTCGAACAATCCAAGCAGAATTGGGTTCGATGTTTCTCGCAAACTGCCTTATTGCACAGTGTACAGCAATAAAATGTTTTTGAGTCTTCTTTGCAGTGACAAAAGGAACACCTTTTTCATTTTTGAATTTTTGTGTTTGGATTGAAATTCTCATTCTATTTTTCGCCTAAGATTTCCTTGATGGATTGACGCGAATGGTTTCGCAAGATCGGAATTGTGAGTCTTCTTTGTGAGAATGGTTTTACAAGATCAAAAATCAGAGTCTGTCTCAATATCTTCAGGACCAGAGTAGTGCTCTTCAACCTCCTCGTTATCATTTTCTCCCTCAGAGGTTTCATCGTAAAAACGAGCTGGCCTGTCTCGCAGGAAGTGCCTTATATCATTTGCAACGTTTGCTGTCGTCATTTTTTCTAACATAAAAAAATTCTATGTATCATGCATGCATACGCAAAAGAAATGATCAAAACAAGTAAACAATAACTATAAAACATGAAAAATCAGAAAGATGCAATTTTACTTACCGTCATGAAATACCAACGTCCTCCTCACACTGGGTCTTTTAGGGCACAGTCGTCACTTGCTTCCTTCGTCGTTCTGGACACAACTGCTGGATCGGATCGACACTTCGCGTATTAGATCCCCCCCCCCACCAAATAGTTTTTTTTTACATAGGATAGCTACACCCTGATAATAACTGGTTCTCTAGATATTTCACTAAGAAATTTCATTTGTGCTTTAAGAGTCATCGAGCACACGTGACCAAGTTAGAATCGAAGGTAGCGCCTCTCACGGAAAAATTTGAAAAAAATGCATGTCGAAGTTAGCACCGCTTGCGGCAGATATGTCAACCAATGCATTCAGCAAAAAGTAACGGATGTCGATAGGGTAGGATGTAAATGTTACAGTGGCGGCGCATGCTTCATGAAGGGCCCCAATCGCCCCGAATGACCCTCAAAGCTTATTTTATCTCAGGGCTCACTTTACGCTTACGCCATCACTGCTGCTTCTCCGCTCTTACCGACAACCGTGACTAGCGAACCTACCGTTATATAGCAGCCAGAACTGTGAAATACATAGCATGGACTGTCATATAGCCGTATGAGCACGGACTTGGCGTCTCCGATACTATATTCGAAATTATTACTTCGTTTTTCAACGAAATAGGGTGGAAATATTTTTAAAAAGTGCAGTGAAGTGGCTAGCAGTACGCTCTGGTCCGATAAAGAGTGGCAGATGTGCTCGATGACTCTTAAGATGCTCGATGACTCTTAACAGTCATCGAGCGAGGGCATATGAAGCGCCAAGTGGCCAATAAGCCAACTAAGAATTCCCGAGATGTTTATATTCCAAATGTCGCCGAAAATACTATAGTATTCCACAATTAAACATAAAAAATATATTTGTTCGACTAATAAAAAATACGCTCTGGTCCTCTGCTCCGTGGAATTTTGTTCTTTTTTGAGGCACAATAAATCATCGAAAACTCGAGGTGGCTGTCGTTTGCCCCCACTCTTTTCTCACAAACTGACAAATTCATTTTATTATTAATTTCACACACATCTGTCACTCTTTATCGAACCAGAGCGTACTGCTCGCCACTTCATAGCACTTAAAAAAAAAAATTTCTACCCTATTTCGTTGAAAAACGAAGTAATTATTTTGAATATAGAATCGGAGACGCCAAGTTCGTGTTCACGGCTATATGACGGTACATGGTGTGTATTTCACAGTTTCGGCTACTAACGCTAGGTTTGCTAGTCACGGTTGTCGGTAAGAGCGGAGAAGCAGCAGTGATGGCGTAAGCGTAAAGTGAGCCCTGAGATAAAATAAGCATTAAGGGTCAATCCGGGCGATCGGGGCCCTTCATGAAACATGCGCCGCCACTGTAGCATTTACATCCTGCCCTATCGACGTCCGTTACTTTTTGCTGAATGCATTGGTTGACATATCTGCCGCAAGCGGCGCTAACTTTGACATGCATTTTTTTTCAAATTTTCCCGCGAGAGCCGCTACCCTCGATTCTGAGTTGGTCACGTGTGCACGATGACTCTTAAAAGGCCGAGTTTGAGGAGCGAGGGTTAAATTGGAGAAAAAGAAAAAAGGCACAATCATACAGCGAAGGGGATTTGGTAGCTGTGAAAATAACGCAACAAGGATCGGGATTGAAGTTCGCATCTAAATGTCTTGGCCCGTACGAAATTACGAAAACTCTACGTAACAATCGTTATTTCGTCCATGAAGTGAGCGAACACGAAGGACCCCAGCGAACATCGATGGCCGCAGATTTTATGAAGCCGTGCCTGAACATGAACAGCGTTATCGAATCCAAGCCCAAAGAGGAGACTCAACACGATGAGAGCTACGAAGATGAAGAAGATGGAGATATCCGAGGACGTATGTCCGAGCAGGACGGCCGAGTGTAGGGCTTGAGGCATATCGTGCGTTTACGTTATACTTGAGTGTTTAAAAAATGCACATGCGAGTGAAGTGTGACGAATCGTCGTGGCGCCGAGTAGGTCCACTGAATGTAAAATGTTTAGGGAATCAGGTTTCAACGACAAGAGGAATGGGTCACAAGGCGAGGGCAGTCTTTCTATCGATGAATCCTCGTCACGTAGGCCAAGCGTGAATTGCGTGTGGTATGATATGCTTTTTGGATGCGAGGAGTCATCTCTGAGCCGTGAAACACGTAAGACGTATGTGAGCTAAGTGCGGACACATTAAGCTGAACCATAGAGTTTAAGGATTTTTGCATTTTGTTTTATATTTTATCAATAAAGTACCGTTACTTTTAACCTGAATTTCTCTCGCTCCTGATCCCTATTTAAATCGGGATTAAATAACATCAATAATATCCCACACTACTTTGGTTCTATCGACCCTTGTTAATTATGTCAACCATGACCTACATGGTGAACACCATGTACTGGATAACGCCGCTACTGCAGATAATGATTCAGCTATCACGAGGTGTGCATGTCCTCAAATACGTACTTACCATTTCCGGCTATTTCCTGGCGAATCAAGGCAAATAGCTGGCTCTATCCGACTCACTACGCTCTCGAGGTTCACGCTGGAATATACCTTGGCACATTCACCTCGTCAATCGATTCTTTCTTCGGTTATTACATCTTTCAGATATATGGACAACTACGTACGTTGTCGCATCGCATAAAGAATATGAGCTCATGTAACAACTATCACAGAGCGATAGGCGAGTGTATCTCGAGGCATGCAGTTTTGACGAGGTGTCAGGACAATTTGCAACGGGTTTACGACCCTATTGTACTGTGGATGTTGTTAATTAATGGCATGGTTATTTGCGCTCTCATCTATCAAGTTTCTCACGTGAGTGTAATAATTATTAAATTAATACGAGTTTTGTTTTCGAACGGCAAAAGATTTTTGCGTACTTCAATGATCCCATGGAAAAAAATGCATGTGAGAATTTTTTTTTCCGCAATACGTGTGACACGTATGAAATAAAAATTTTTTTTTTCGTCATCTATGCGCTCCTTGAAAGTATCGCAGCAACGAACTTTATTCTGCAGAGAAAAATGATGATTTTTGAAACGTGAGTAACATATTTAATCGAGAAGCCGTACTGCGAATAAAAAGGGTGTAAATCAACGCTTGAAATATTGTCCTTTTTTTGTGCTATCATTCTTCAGGACGACAAGTCCTGTGATGTCATTTATGCGAGCGACTGGCCGAGTTCCGATGAAATATATCTCATGACCAACGTCTTTATCATGACGACGTAGAAGCCATTTGTCCTGAGGACATGCGGTAAGTCGACCATTTACGTGGAAATTTTTTGTCGCTGTGAATCGTACGAGCAGGGAGGCATAGACGTCGAATGAAAAAATCTCAAAATAATTTCATTGCATAACAATCGGGAATAGTGATAATTTCATAATGAATAATTTATAATTATTTTGAGACAATTTTCATGTAAATGGCGTCAAATTTTTTTTTACGACAGTGGCTCGCTTTACATTTAAACGCAAATATGTATGTTTTTTTTTTTTTCATCTCCAGGTCACCAACACAGCCCTCTCGTATTTCTTCGTGTTACGGATGCTGGAGGAGACGAGCAACGTTTCAATACTTTATCTTTACGCAAGATTGTAGTTTTAGATCAATTATTATTATTTTTTTTTTTTTTGATGAAAATGAACACTTGGGCACCGACGATCTCTTTGATGCGACAGTCCATGAGCAACTACCGAGAGCTGGACCCCCGAAAAACACCGGACACGCGAGACTTCCGTTTCAATGGCACACCCGCTTTACGGTGACGCGCACATGTAAGTGTATTATTTTATTCGTATTATTATTTTTCTCGTTCCTACACGAACGATTTTCCCCCCAGAAATAATGGCCCGAAACGGCAAGCAGTCGGAAAAACAATCATGTGCAATTTGTCGGTGTATCATATGCGGCACCATTATCGCGATGTTTCCTACAGCCGACAAAGGCGCGTTATAAAAAGCCGAAAAACATTTTGCTAAGCCTGGATTATTTTAACGCAGTTTTATTCCCGTATCATATAAATGACGGAAGCCAAAGGAGAATTGTTAATGTATTATTCTCACGCGGATGTGAGCAAAATGATCACTATATTTTACTGCATTCTGACTAGGTGACTTAGTGCACCTTACTTAACAATTAAATTTCACAAGATCCATGTATAGTTAACAAATGAAAATTGTTATATGGGCTTGTGAGACTGTGTGCAAGGCGATAGTAAGTGAAAATATGATTGAACTGTTAATTAACAAATAAGTTCAAAATAACTGCAGGCAATTAAAGTTCGAAAATTAATAGCTCGCATCTTCATATTCTGAATAAGACATGTATACAAAAAATTCAATATTTATATAAATAATTTACCCACGGCACGTTAGTTAACAAATATATTTCTCGAGAACCACGTATTGTTTCAACATGAAAATGTTTATATAGGCTCGTAAGACTGTGAACGAGGCGATACTAGACGGAAATTTTAATTTCCCTGTTAATTAACAGGTTGCTTTTCATAATAATTACGTGGGCAGTTCCCGTCTGGAAAATCGTCAGGAAAGCTCGGAGAATACATATACGGTCCCCTTAAAGGATTTGACGTGGAATCTCTAACAGGGACTTCCCGGTTACTGTCCTGAAGGGTTTTGGAAAGTCACCCATTCGTTTCCATGGTAAGAAATAACAGGGGTTTGATGGGTGCAGCAATAAAGGGCCCGGTCAGGTGTTAAGGTGGCTCATCAGTGAATTAAAAAACCGGCGATACGAATGAAACTTCGGGAGAGTGTTATCTAAGATGCAATGAACGCTCTCTCAAAATTTCAGGGTATGTTGCCGGGCGAATTATTGCGAACGAGTAATTTAAAATTACCTATTTTAGCACGGGTCTTATGGCAGTTGATTCCATTTTCACCGGAAGTGACATGATATCTTTTGATAAAGACGAGAGTTCTTATTCAAATTTTGAGTATTGAAAGATGAAATCGTGAACTTTCCAATGGTATTTAAAAAATTGTGTCTTGCCAGGGATTTTCCCGAGAAATTTAATTGCGAAAGTCATCGTGTGTGCAAATCTCGGATACAATATATATGTCTGTCATTCTGCACGCGAGGAAACATATGAATATCAGCTATCGTTTTTGACTTGATCGCTCTGACAGTGTTAAATACTTTTGTCAGTTGAGACTTTATTTATATTATTTATAATAAATTATGAATAAAATATCACGGGAAACGTCATCGAAATTCATAAATTTTATTTAGACAGAGTATTTAGAAAATATTATGATAGGTTTATGATTTTTTTTCACGTCACGATTTTTGACTAGTGTTGTCACTGATGGACCGCCTTAACAGGGCGCTGGGTAATGTTAACAATAAATTTTACCGGATCTTAATTAGACAGCAAATGTCGGCCCAGTTTGGTGCAGTCACGATTTCCATAATAAAATAAATTATAATAATATAATTTATTATAATTAATTATAACTACATTTTTATTAAATATATTGAATATTTATTATTTTTCATGTAATATTATATAATTACATGTACCTATATATTGTAAATATATATGAATATCATTATGAAAATAATAAAAAAATAAAAAATATATAATATATGGAATAAAAATGTAATTATAATTAGTAATATTATTAAAATTTATTTTATTATGGAAATCGTAACTGTACCAAACTGGGCACACATTAACTGCCTAATTAAGGCCTGGTTAAATTTATTGTAAACATTAGCCAGTGCCCTGTCAACACCTGACCGAGCTCTTCATTGCTGCACCCATCAATAAGCCCCGGTTATTTCTTTCCATAGAAACGAATAAGTGCATTTCTAGGACCCTCTAGACCGGTAACAGGGAAATCCCTGTTCGTGATTCCACGTCAAACCCTCTCTAGCACCCTTAGGGCAGTAACAGGGAAATCCTTGTTAGGGATTTTCACATCTATTCTCCGGGCTTCCCTCACTATTTTCCACACGGGTTACCTCCGGTTACTTCTCATCCCCTATATTTCCTCCTACTCGACATCTCTCAATTAATTCATATTTTTAGGGATTGTTCAATCATATCGAGTAAGAATGAACACAGAGGGCGAGTGTTGGGGTTAGTGTAATTAGGTAATATTAGTATATTTTTTTTGTTCGTGTTGAGCGACCACTGAATATTGGTATTTTCCAGTGAAATTTGGACGTTGTTTATAAGTTTGGACAGTAAAAAAATTGAGGGGATGTGAGCCGTAAAATGCATAAGTTAAAAAACCGATATTTAGGTAAAAGTCGAATTGTTGAGTGACCTCTAAAAATTCTCCCATCACTTTCACCTTTGAAGGGGTTTATTTTATTTGACGAAACTATAATTTTTTTGGCCTGAACATCCAAATCGGAATATCCAAAATTATGGTTAAAATATTCCTACCCTAATGCACACCGTACACACTTTTTTTTCTTACAAAGCTTCTCTCGAATCATTCGTACAATCATTTTGCAGTGAGTTTGTTTCTCCGTCACAAATTTTTGCATCACCCGTGAACCTAAACGGGAAAAATTTTTCGCTCACCAGTGACACCAGGCAAGTCAGTGAAATCCCGCAAGTCACGTACTACCTCTGGTAAAAACCTCGTTATACGAAGAGACGTATAAGCGTTTCCACGGCAAGTACATATGATCTACACGGTCGTAACAATGATTTAAAAAAATCATAGACAAAACGTATGAGGGCCAGAGTGAGTCATTGTTCGAGATTACATAATATTACATTTCATGTAATAAAATACTTTGGTATTAAAACCGAGAGGAAAAAATGTTAACAATGTATTTACCTGCTTCCAATTCCAATTCATTGTCTTTAATATATATATCTCTTCTGTGAGAATCTGTGAGTTTTTCCACGATGTCGGAGTATTCGTTCTCAGCAAAATTTGGAGAAATTTTCATTTTCGTGCAGCCACTCTCAGAGATATTCGCAAGAAAATTGTTTGAACGTGTTTCGGAATGCTGAACAAAATGCTTCATTGCAATTCTGAAAGAGAACGAAAGAAGTATCAACCGTGCATATTCAGATACATTCACACCATAGAATATGCAGCTTACGCGTCGAATTTTCATTCATATTGCATTCTTTTTGTGATCGTCGTTCGTAAACGAAACGGTTAAGAATTTTATTCTTTTTTTCCTAACATGTGAATAATAGTCTTCGCTCGTCTACAATTTTTTTAAAATCAAAATCTGGTTACGCGTTTAGTTGTACTATTTAAAAAACCATGCTAGTATGAGGGTACAGCAAAATGCTTGCTATATGCTCTACACGTACTGGAGAGTTAGAGAGAGAGAGAGAGGGAGAGAGAGAGAGAGAGAGAGAGAGAGAGAGAGAGAGAGAGAGTTGAGAAAAGGCAAGATCACAAGCAATCTTTTCCATTTTTAGATTTTATTGATGTTCTTAGTAAAGCAAATTTTGACGATTTATTAATTTTTTATTTATTCGTTTATAGCTGACGTGGGTATTGTCGTTGATTTTGTTTATTCTTCGCACTCGTGCAATAGTAAACCATCGGATAATCTTGAATATTCCCGTCGCGGACGATCGGAACGCAACTATGGCCCAGCGTTGGCTGAACTCTCGTTATAATTACAGCAAGAGTAAATTAAATTAATTAAATATATGTGCAATATCGAACGAAATAATGGCGGATAAAAGAGAGTCATCGTATAGTCGCTTAAAAAAATTTTGTTATCTCAATAATATGAGAAACGAACTTGATATTCTTAATCCCGAAAGTGCGAATGTGTACTCGTGTACATGGATACTAGTTGCGATATCATACAGTCCTGATGAACGCCTTGTTAGAGGAAAATGTATGTGTGTGCAATGTTGTTAAATTTATGTATGCATACATGACTACACATTCTCACTTCGGTGAGAGTGCATTAGTGTATACGGTCCCCCCCGCAAAAATATCGGCAAAGACGCGTGATCTTGTCTCGGCTCAAATTACACTACTCTCGTATACTCAAAAAATATTAAGCAATATTTATTAACAATTACTGTGTATTATCGGATTTACGCAGTCACGTTGTTCTATCCAGCCCGTTAACCCTTTCCGTCATGGTGGAACACCCAGTGACCCACCTAAGTCTTATCAGTTTTTCATTATTGAAACAACTTTTTGACCATTTAGAGTCGGGTTTTTTTTAATTTTCATCAGATTTAATATACCTCTATCACTGTTCGAAACATACTTTTGACTGTAAAAATTCATTTATTAACTTGTTATAAATTAACAATTACCCAAAAAGTGCTGATTTTATTGAAAAAATTCATTTCCATTTCGGAAACAGCGCTAAATTCCACAAAACTTTGGATATATAGAGGTTTTTAGGGTCACTGATTGCAAATCTGGCATTGGATTTTAAAAATTCAATATGGCGGATCCAATATGGAGGACGTCAAATCGAAAAATGGTACCAATTTTCCCGAAACTCTGTACTCGAGAGTTTTTGGGTTCGCTGATTACGAATCCTCCTTCGACTGGACTTGATTTCTTCTTTTGACTGCAATTGACTCCATCTTTTCTACATGTACTATATCATGATTTTTGACAATGTTAGATCATCCACTTTGAATTTTGAAAACCTGAAGTTGACTTTCTAACTGAATTTGGAAGATCTGATGTCAAACTCGTAATTATTGATCCGAAAAACCGCCTAGAATAGAATTATGGGAAAATTGATGACAATTTTCGGTTCTATGTCCACCATTTTGGATCTTCCATTTTGAATTTTCAAAATATGATGCCAGATTCGTAATCAGTGACTCCAAAAACCGCCAAGTACAGAGTTTCGGGAAAATTGGTACCATTTTTCGATTTGACGTCAGCCATATTTGATCCGCCATTTTGAATTTTTACAATCTGATCCCAGATTCGTAATCAGCGACCCCAAAAACTTACGGATACCAAATTTAATTAAAATCGGTGGACGTGAAAAATGCGTAGCTTTCCATTAGCACTCGTAGACTAATGTCATTGAAATACAAGAAAATAATAAGGGAATAACAGCGTAGTGGTAGCGTATCATTGGTTAGGTAGGTCGTGAGGTAGGTCTCAGGTAGGCTCAAATTTAATTTTGACGGAAAATCGTCAGGACTACCAAGCCGGAAACACTCCTAAAAACAAAATAATCTCCAAATTTTCAATTTTTTTAAAATGATTATTATTTAAGGATCCGAAGTACAGAATTCGTAGATTCGAGGATAACGGGTTCAAATCCCGGTTAATTACTTTTTGTTTTTGAGTTTTTTTTCAAAATTTACAGGGTTTTCAAAAATAATGGAAGAAAAGTTTTAAATTCGTTCATCGATCATTCCTAATCGCTAATTTATAAATAATAAACTATATTTATTATGCCAATTTGACCCGCATTTTTCATTTAGCTCCAATGCGGGCCCACGCTGCGATGAACGTAGGGCCAACGTTGCCATCGACGTAGGCCCGACGCTGCAATCGACGTAGGCCTGACGTTGCAATCAACGTAGGCCTGTCGCTTGAGTGTAAAGTTGGGCCGATATTATCATGCCGACGTTTTAACTCAGGCGATCATCGTTGCGCCAAGGTCAGCCCGACTCTAGAATCGTACATGGGATAAGTGACATGAGCTTTGGACCGTCATGGGCACAGGCAATCAAAAGATTGCTTCATGATTTTTTTCTCTTTTTTTTTTACGAATACCAAAGTGTCTTTTTTATTCTGAATTCATTTTACACTTCGGATTCAACACAATTGATCATGTATAGCCTCTGACTATTCGAGATGATTCTTGAGGTTATATCGTACTTGTGTTTAAAACAGCGTAAACTATACTCGACCTATAACGACCATTCCATCCACAACCCAAGTCAAAATTAACGACAAGACCAGCCATTCACAAGTATTTAGTGGGCGACGACAAAATTCCATTCCACGGGGTGCCACGCAGTCGCCGAGGAACTTTTAATTTTCTCATTTTCACCCGTCCAAATCCTCCAAGTCCATTTAGGTTGCGTGTTTGTTGGGGATTTATTATATTTTTTCCCCCTTTTCCCTTCGAAATCATTTGCGCGTATGCGTGACACTCAAAGAGAGGGTTGTTGAGCTGAAAGACACACAAGCAACCCCAGCGGATATTTCTATGAAACACACACAATCATGGGATGAATTTTTTAATCCCAGAATATGTTGATACGCTAGCGTGAAAATTTCCAGAAAAAAAAAGATACAATTTTTTTCAAACTTCATTTCAATTTTTCCAACATAGTGAGACAATTCGCAAAACAGACGCTACACAGAGAGTCGCGGATACGAATACGAGAACGTGGAGAAATAGAAAACCAGCTGTAGTTTATGAAACTGCGTCGCTTCTCAGGCATTTTTTTTGTTCTCTCTTTCCAAAACTTCTCGGGGGTTGTATGCAATATCGAGGGGGAAAAATCTCACACTGTGCTCTATGATCACTCGCGGTAACCGGAGTTTGCGCGGATAGAACGAGAACTCGCGAAATTTGTCGCCAAGCTAAATAGCTCCGAGTCTCTCACTTCTCTCTCTCTCTCTTTCTCTCCACACCCCTGAGTAATTAATTAAACCTGGGTAGTCCGGATAAATAGCGTTAAAATAGAGTTACGGATCTGCTCTTAATCGGGGGAGATTGCCATTTTTTATTATCATCTTTTTATTGTATTCATTTTTAAAAACCAATGGGCAAACGAGTTATTCATAGAAATTAAACATGCCGTCTCACTGAAAGAAAATTTGATTCCCCCTTCTCTCTCAATGGGAATCGAAATAGTAATACAAATTTCACTGGATACAATTTGAACTCGTGAATGCACTTGGGAAGCTTAAAAAAAAAAAAAAAAAAAAACCGATTTATGATTTGTAATTTTTTTCTGACGTCAGGCGCGCGTAGTATAGAAATAAAACTTTCCGTTAAAATTGTCGTTGGTATGACGAAAGTTTTTTTCCGATGCCCCTGTAATAATAGTCGGATACAGAACGCATGGCAATAATGGTACACCGAAGTCGAAAAACTGCACAAGACTCTTATCAAATTCTATATACTTTCTACGATTATCGCCTCTATATAACCTTTGAAGAGAAAAGAAATAACAATAAATAAAAAATTGAATCCTATGCGCGATATTCGTTGCGTATGGGTTATCATTACAGGGTGACCTAGGGGGTCCGATAGCTTCCAGGAGAACGAGTGACGGTAGTTGCTCGTGTATGCTCCTATGAACGTCCTTTCCAGTCCAAAAGTTCTCCGGAGCAAGCCGATTCGAATGACAGTTTATAAAAATCATTCAATACTTGGATACGCATTCCATTGATATTGCATTTTTTTATCTAAAGAGGTGCGTTTATTTACACGACAAAGCAAAAAACAATGGATTAATCACGAATAAGGATCCGAATATTACAGTGGCCTTTTACACCTCCAACGTTCGTAAGATGAAAAAACGAGACACGGGATAAGCCATACTATCGTTAACACTCACGGAAAAAACACTATTTTTGAGCGTATATATACAAAATTGGGCGTTACCACTGAATTTTGGGTGTAGATTATCAATTGATGTTGGCGCAGATTCTCAAAACTGTTCAGAGTTCTTGACACCGAGAATTAATCTGCAATCATTAAGTGCTGAGACTCGGTTATTGAGTATTTGAACCCTCAAAGTTGGGAATCGACACCGAGTATTGAGAATTGACTCTCAGCATTAAGTGTTAATCTTATTCAACATTAAGAGTAATATCACTCACCGACCATCGCGTATATTGTTCCGGGTGATCTAAAATTTATTGCTGATAATTCCTCTTCCTACCCGCTAACAGCGTCCTTGTGTAGGTAGCTCGATAAAAAAAAATGTATTATATGTCAAAAAATGGGTGTACGGTTGTATACGGTTTTTACTTGCATAAAACGCGAAATTAATTGTTTGTATCAAAGAATTACATAAATTTCCTTTCAACAAATTCCATTGTATTTATATTCATCCGTATGTAAGGCGATACGTAAGTTATACGTATTGCTGCCTTCACGGAGCTGTATTACCGATCATAGATGTTGAGGATTAACCCTGTATTACAGACATTGGTCCTTCACTTCTGGCTCATCCCGGTATAGACTAGCGAGAGATATGCGATTTTTTACCCAAAGTACGAATTACTTGGCCGTGAAATAATTTTTATTGCTCCACGACAAAACTCTTTTCGAACACGTACGAATAGCTTGGGAGATTTATTATCGCATACCTAATAGATGGCTAAGTCAGGTTGATTTTCAAATGTTTGTTTGAGAAAAAACCCAAAGATTCTCCCTTAACTTGAGACTTTGAGTTGAGCTGATTGTATAGCTATATTGATAGGAACGTATAGAAATTATTGGTTTAATGTGCTTTAACTAAAACTTTTTTATGCATGATAGCAATTACTTTGGTGAGTATTAGTGAAAGAAGTGAGGATGAAACGATCGAATGCGTCATGAAGCATTGTATTCACGCATAATATCACTAGAAACTAAAGAGAATAACACCGTCCACGTATAATTCTTCTTTCATCTCTTTTATTCTAAATATTGAATCAAGACAAGGGGGAAGTATCGCCACTAGACCAGACGCTCGAAGGCATAATTTTGCATCGATAGAGATCTCTACGGAATCTCATGCGTACCAGCAATATGACGAATCATTTGAAAAAGTATCATTTTTACGGTGATATAATAAGACGATCGTTACTCTTCACTGGACTTTGGCCAATCGCCAGTCCGGTCATCTTCTATCGTATTCTGCCCTTTGTCCATGGCCTTACCGCACTTCTCATGAGTTGCGCCATTTTCAACTTTTGCTTTGCTCACATCGCGAATCTCAATATTTTTTTGAGGGGTCTCGGTTTGGGTCTGAGCTATCTCACTGTGATTCAGAAGGTAATGAAAATTCACTGATGTATCAAAATTAATGATATGAAAACCCAAAGATGTAAGTGAATCCTTTAGAAACACCCGATTTCCCATCAATTATATGTATAGTGCATTCAATTTTACACAAATGCGTAATGACGTAAATTAATTTTATGATTTTTGCAAAGTTGACCTGTTTCACCATTTATCGAAAACAACTGGTCGAGCTCCATACCACTCTCGAAAGAACATTTGGCCAGGATTTCCACGATACCGAGCTACGGCCTATTCTACTGTCACCACTCTTATGGTTCTATCGACCCTCATTGAGTTTTTTTAATAATGGCATGGGCGACAACCGTGATATGGTGGATCACACCGATTATGTCGATTGTCATTCAGCTCTCGCGAGAAGTCGATGTCGTGAAATATAGGCTTCCCTATCCGGCATTGTATCCCTGGCGAATCGAAGGAAATATTTGGCTCTATGTGGGCCACTACGCATTCGAGGTCTATGCCAGTTTGTGCATCGGCTCTTTCACAACGTCGATCGACATGCTCTTCGGTTATTACATCTTTCAAATATCCGGACAACTGCGTACGTTGTCGCATCGCATGAGGAATTTAAGCTCGAGGGAGAATTATCAAAAAGTGATAAGCGAGTGCGTCACAAGACATCAAATTCTAGCGAGATGTCAGGACCATCTGGAACGGATTTACGGGCCTATAGTACTTTGGATGTTGGTAATAAGTGCGATGGTCATGTGCACTCAAATTTACCAAGCTTCCCACGTGAGTGATAATTCTCGAGTACGCTTACTCGGATATTTCCACTTAATAGTGATGCGCATATTATTATAAAAGTACGGATAATTCGGTGCGAATCTTAACGAAGTATTCGATCTTATTTGATTACGTTTCGATATTTCATTTCAACGTCCTCTCTGGTACTCCTATGATGTTTCTCAGATGAGTCCTGCAAAAGCTGCACATGTCGTAATCTACGTAGTCATGAAGTTGATGCAAACTTTGCATTATGGATGGTTCGGAACAGTTCTAACGATGGAGGTACTTTTGGTGCTATGCAATCAATTGATTGACCGAAGGGGAAAGAAAAACGAGAGACATGTTTTTTTTTTTTTTAATTAATGTTTCTATTATATCAGAGCGAAGATTTTCGTGAGGCGACATACGCAAGTGACTGGCCGGGTTCAGGTGAAAAACGTTTCCTGACCAATGTCCTAATTATGATGACGTATAAGCCGTCTCCCCTCAGAGCATGCACAATCTCAACCATATCCGTAGAGATGTTCGTCGCTGTAAGTCTTACGAGCAAGCGATATAGTAATCGATTGAAAGATAACCTTGTTTTTTTAAATTGATTTCATAGGAAAATAAACACGACTAGTTGTTATTGCGTAATAAATACGGGTTGTTTATGGGAAAAAAAATTTATGTCAACGATTTTATTAGAAATCGATTTTGCATGAGTCTCCATGCAAATGGCACTCGACTTTTGTCACACCCATAATTGTACACTGTCATGTGAATATCATTATTTTTTTTCAGGTCACCAATACTGCTATGTCGTATTTCTTCATGTTGCGAACATTGGAAGAGGGAAATAAGCCTTAAATATTTAAAGTACATGTATGGCTTGATTCTCTTTGTCGACTCCCCTCTCTGGAATAAAACGGTATCTACGAATAAAACCATTTCTTGAAAAAAAAAACAGACCACCTTACCTATTATATCTCGGTATGTTTTTTCATTACGATCATTTGTCTTATCCTCTCAATAATCAATTTCCCAATGGTCTGGTAAACATTTCTGTACCTTTGCTGTTTTTTATCAAGCCCTTTTGCACCCCACCGTATCTCATTCATCGAGGGCACAAAAGAGGTGCGTAAAATATATGCCGATAGAGTTGATCCTTGCCTGAGTCTCCAATGATACTGTGAGTAAGTTCAAACCACGATCAGCAGAGGTCTCCTCACAGATTGATTCAATGCGCCATCTAGGCGTATCATCAGGGAATGGGAACGCATTGCGGTTAACGTCAGAGGTGGTGTTTCCCAGCTCATCAACAAGATGTTGGACACCGATTTTTTTGAGAGTGACATTCGAATCACCGAGAATACACAAGAACAAATAGGACAAAAATGTTCATTAGTGGCAGCTGAATATCAAACTGGGTTAATCAACCGAGCCCCCAGGTTCTCCCCAGTACAAATTTATCATCTGTATCTGTATTCTCTTTCATTTTTTCATGTAGCTTCCACTCGCTATCAAAGATGTAGGGGAAGGTGGGGCGGAATGGGCAGGTGGGGCTAAACGGGCCACCAAAAAAAAATTGACTTACTCGCATTTTCGCATCAAGGGGGACCGTACGAAACGGTATGCAACGTGACTTCTCCGACAGTCATCAAAAAATTTTAGGGTGGGGCTAAACGGGCAACTCAAAGAAAAGTGACGCAACGGCATTTTCACGTCGAGGCGAGTGAGATAACACTATATGCAACGTGGTTTCACCGAAAACGATGCAAAACCGAAAGGGTGGGGCAAAATCGCCCACCCTGGAAAAATTGCTTACTGGCATGTCCGTTTAGTGAATTTTAGTGAATCTCATTAATAATAACTGATTAATTTATATTCGGTATTCTGATTTCTTCTCTGTCACCAACTTGTTGGCTCGAACAGGAGTATATCATATGAAACGAAAGTTGATATCTATATCGTACACTCTGTTATCTATTCTTCAACTGGTGGGAATATGCCGTCTAGGAATAATTATTTTATCAAAAGGGGGTGGGCGATTTTGCCCCACCCTTTCGGTTTTGCATCGTTTTCGGTGAAACCACGTTGCATATAGTGTTATCTCACTCACCTCGACGTGAAAATGCCGTTGCGTCACTTTTCTTTGAGTTGCCCGTTTAGCCCCACCCTAAAATTTTTTGATGACTGTCGGAGAAGTCACGTTGCATACTCTTTCGTACGGTCCCCCTTGATGCGAAAATGCGAGTAAGTCAATTTTTTTTTGGTGGCCCGTTTAGCCCCACCTGCCCATTCCGCCCCACCTCCCCCTATAATATTTGGATGAAAAAAAATGGAAAATTATTTCAGCATAAAGTAAATGAAATGTGAGCGAAAAAAAAGTTTTCACTTTTCTCCAATAGTTCCCTATAATTTCCGGAATTGATTTGTGCACAACGAATATGAATTTTGTTTTTTGACAGTAATATCCCGTAATTATTGAATTACACATTTTTTCAAACACTCTACCATTCAATTTTAACGCCAATCAACAATTTAATCTTTCCAACGTTAAGCGCACACGTCCGGTTCATTATAAAATTAACGAGAATGCGTGTATTGCGCGCCCTCATGTCAAGGGAAAATAAAATGGTCAATTTATTCAAACAAAATAATTTCCGAATTCTCAAATTCCACTCACGTTACGTTTTTGTTCAAGATTTATGATATTTTTTCCCCTCCTTTTCCCTTCGAAATCATTCGCGCGTTTGCGCGACACTCAAAGGGAGGGTTTTTGAGCTGAAAGACATAGGCCCGTATTCACAGTCGAGTCTTATTTCTTAAGACGGTCTTAAGACGGCCAACAACCAATCAAGTCGTCCTAAACGACGACTTAAGACCGTCTTAGAAATAAGACTCGACTGTGAATACGGGTCATACACACGCACCCACGCGGAAATTCTTTCAATGGCGTCATTTTGATTCACAAAACACACACGACGATGCGATCATTTTTTGAATCGCAGAATGTTGATACGCTGGCGCGGAAATTTCCAGAATAATAATGGATACAATTTTTTTCAAATTTCATTTCAATTTTTCATTCTACTTTTCCAACGGTGAGACAATCCGCAAAACAGACGCTATTTTGAATAGAAGGTTCTATATAATAGGCCAGACGATTTTGAATTTTGAAAATCTGATGCCGTATTCGCAATCAGCGACCACAAAAACCTTTAAGTACAGAGTTTCGGGAAAATTAGTACCATTATTCGATTTGACGTCCACCATATTAGATCCGCGATTTTGAATTTTGGAAATCCGATGCCATATTCGCAATCAACGACCCCGAAAACCCTCAAGTACAGAGTTTCGGGAAAATTGGTACCATTATTCGATTTGACGTCCGTCATATTGGATCCACTATTTTTAATTTTGAAAATCTGATCCCAGATTCGTATTCAGCGACCTCAAAAACCTTCCGATACCAAATTTCATTAAAATCGGTGAACGTGAAAAATTCGTGGCTTTCCATCAGAACTCGTAGACTAATGTCATTTAAAGTAAATAACAGCGTAGTGGTAGCGTGTCATTAATTGGTTAGGTAGGTCGTTAGGTACGTCCGGTAGGTCTCAGGTAGGCTCAAAAATAATTTTGACGGAAAACCGTCCGGACTACGAAGCCGGAAACACTCGTAAAAAAAAAAATAATCTATAGATTAATTTTTTTTTTTTTAATGGTTGTTTAAGGATCGAAAGTGCCGAATTTGACGATTCGAGGATAGCGAGTTCAAATCCAGGTCAATTACTTTTTTTTTTTTTTAATTCCAGAGTTTTCAAAAATAATGGAATAAAAGTTTTAAATTTGTTCATCGATCATTCCTAAGTGCTAATTTATAAATAATAAACTATATTTATTATGCCAATTTGACTCGCATTTTTCATTTAGCTCCATATAATATGCGGGCCCACGCTGCGATGAACGTAGGGCTAACGTTGCAATCGACGTAGGCCCGACGTTGCAATTGACGTAGGCCCGACGTTGCAATCAACGTAGACCTGACGCTTGAGTGTAACTTTGGGCCGATGTTATCATGCCGACATTTATTGGATGTCGAACCTACGTTGACGAACAACGTCGGGCCGACTTTCTAACTCAGGCGATCATCGTTGCACCGAGGTCGGCACTACAAAATTTCACTCGATATAATTTTAACTCGTAAATGCACTTGCAAAGCTTCAAAAAAAAAAAAAAAAAAAAAAAAAAAAAAAAAAAAAAAAATTTGTGCAAACTGCAGCGACGTGAGGACCGTACATAGGACAAAAATAAAAGTCGAGGAAGATGTTTTATCCCGAATTGTGAAACTTGAAAAGTTATCTTTAGACCCGGTGAAATGTTGGATGTAACCGTTGATAGCGTCAATCGGGGAAATGTAATGTCACTCGTGGATCCGTTCGCTCTGACTTCTTGGGTACGACTGAAGCGATCAGGTTCATTCCAATAATAATTGGTCGTGACATAAGAGTTGAGGCTTCGAAGATCGAAGGACAATGAACCTGACTGACCGTATACGATCGTTGGAAAAATGACGGATAAATAATCTCCCACGTAAATTGGCCATAATAACTAAATGCCTTTTTACTGCCATGTCCACGTACCGCATGTTTGCGGCAAAAGCCTCAAGAAATAGCCAGCACAAGCGAGCGAAGTGATTACAACTTGACGATAGAATATGGTTAAGTAGTTCTTCGAACTCGATGTCCAAGCATTTAAAGAAATTTCCGGATAAAAGATGGGCAAAAAGTCGTTTTCGGTCAAAGACTTGCTCTTCAACCCTTTCCACTTGGTCTTGGAGGGTTTTTATATGCCTGTCTGTCGGGATCGTGACTAAATTGTGATTACATCAGTTATCAGTCACTGCATTTAAACGGGACGCCGTTCACCACTATCGGAAGGTCTATGACATTGATGTCACTTCAGAGGTAGGAACGGGGAATTAAACTTTACACATTGTATTTAAAGAGGTAGTTATTATATATTTTCAATGGATCATGGAGAAAAAACTGACAAAACGACTTGCTTCACCCTTCGGTGTCGCTCCGTAGAATACATAAAATTCATTACAATATGCCGTCCTTAAATACTATTGTTCGGGTACATACAGCTACACCGATGCCCAAGTAGCACCCCCTTCCTCGACCCTTTTCTCGGCTACATAGCAAGTTTTATTATGGGCCCGAGAAGGGTCACTCTATTCTGTCGTCCTCGTACATAAACGGCACCTAAACCCGTACACTCACACCCATACTCGCTCTTACACAGACAGCAAACGTGACATCCTCCCACCATTGAGATGGACGACATTTTACATCTCAATTTCCTTCTTTTTTTTTTTTTTTTTTTTTTTTTTTTTAGGCTATACAAATCACATCAGTAACCTAACCGCTGTGGCGGTACAACTGCTCTTCCACTCTTAGTAGTAACACTCGGCACGTCGCGACGGACCTCACCGTCTGGCACTACACTTTCTTGGACGTGAAAGTCTTTGTATTTTTCCCCGAGAATCTCCCCAATGCCATCATTGATACTATGCAGTTCCAGAGGGATGACTCTCTGAATTGGACGCACCAATTCACCCGTTGCCGTGGTTAACCGTACAACACGCGCCTCTCCATCCCTCCCCAGTATAACTTCTTTCACACGAGCCAGTGGCCAATCTATACGTTTTACGATATCGTTCTGCACCAGCACGACATCGCCTTCTCGCAGATTCACAAGATTTTGACTTCCTTTATTCTTGTGCACCAAGGAGCCCAAGTACTCGCTACGAAACCTACGCCGCAGGGCTTCCTTGACATTCTGTCGATATGCGTATCTACCATCCAAACGCTTCTTTTCGATGTTATCTAAATCTATGACACCAATTTCCCTGATCTCTTGTAGGAACATCGCGGGAGTGAGTGGTATAGTTTCCTGGCTTGCGCCCGAAACAAAGGTTATTGGTCGAGAATTTATTACAGCTTCACAATCCAACAATACCGTGAGCATCTCTTCATAATCGAGAGACGCTCTCTTGAGTGACCGACGCAATAGACGTTTTAAAATTCCAATTAAACGCTCCCAAAATCCGCCCCACCACGCTGCCGTTGGAGGATTGAAGATCCACTGAATGCCCTGCCCGGCGACGATTTCTCTCGATCGATTAAAACTTACATTCTTGAGCGCATTATTACAACCCACAAAATTCGTTCCATTGTCGCTATATACAACGCTTGGCCGACCCCTTCGAGCAATGTGTCGTCTCAACGCCATCATAAACGAATCCGTCGACAAAGAGGTCACCAGCTCGAGGTGCACCGCTCTGTAGACCGCGCAGGTAAAAAGACAAATCCACGCCTTTTTTCCGCCTCTGAGGTAAATTGGCCCCGTAAAATCTACGCCGATCACCTCGAAAACCGCCGCGTCCCGGATTCTATTGAGTGGCAAAGGAGCTGGAATTGCTCCAACCGGCTTCGCATCGTGCCTGCGACAATTTGCACACCTTTCAATTACTGCCCTTATTGCTTTTCTCCCCGCTAAAACCCAATAATTCTCCCTCATATTCGCCAGCGTGATTTCCGTTCCGGCGTGATTGAGTTTAGCATGTATTTCCTCTACGATAGAGTTCACAATCTTATCCTTTCCAGGTAACACGATGGGACAACGAAAATTGAACAAGTCGTCGCGGAACATTATTTTTGATTTTATGCGTATAAGCCCCTGGCTGTCCATGAAAGGCTGTAAATGTTTTATTCGGCTGTCATTTACGCCTTCAAAGCTTTCGTTTTGAACCGCTCGCAAAATCATTAGCTCGGCGTCTTGTATCTCTCCGTGTGACAGACATCCCCTTTTTCTGGACTCCATATTGTTCTTTGCGTTAAAATAAAATCTATTGATCCACGCCACGACGCGCTTTGTTTTGCCATAGCTCGAAAAAACTCTCCCATTATTCCACGATTTCTTTCCATTCGATTCTTTATTCGTAGCGGCAAACAACACGGTAATTTTCGGCCCTGTCGTGGACGTTTTCTTAAGTTCTTTCACGACTTCGTCTTCGTCACATGCCGTTTCGTGGGCCGGCCAATCTTCCTCGCCCGAGCGCAGCCAATCCGGACCCTCCCACCATCGGGACGTTACCAACTGGTCCGCAGTGCACCCGCGCGACGGTAAATCGGCCGGGTTTAAATGCCCGGGCACGTGACGCCAACAGTCCACTCCAGAAAGCTGTTTTATCTCTTTTACTCGGTTCCAAACAAAGGTTGCCCAGTTACTCTCTCTGCGGATCCATGCGAGAACCGTTGTCGAATCACTCCAAAAATAAGTCTTCGCGTTCGTCCATTGTAACGACGCTAACACCGATGCAGTCAGCCTTGCCCCAATAGTAGCGGCTAATAACTCTAACCGCGGAATACTCTGACGCGCGTCTGCACTTTCTTCTCTGGCCGGCGCGACTCGCGTTTTTGATTGGACGAAATTGACACTGTACCCCGAAGGCGTTTTAAACCGAATAAATATAACCGCCGCATACGCCAATTTACTCGCATCGCAGAACGTGTGAAAGGTCACGTCGTCCTCATCGACGCCAGCCCCTAAAAAATGACGCGGTACGCTAATATTTTCCAAACAATTGAGTCCGGTTGCCCACGCCAAAAACCGTTTTTTTATATTGCCGCAGACTTCTTCGTCCCATGACACCTTTTGTGCCCATGCCTCCTGCAATAAAATGCGAGGACAAAGTAACGCCGGACTCGCCAGGCCCAGGGGGTCAAAAATGCGGTGCGCGACAGAAAGGATTGTCCGCTTCGTTATTTTCCCATCGGTCAAATTATTTACACACGGCACATTAATCATTAGTGTGTCTTGATCCTTATCCCAGACTATACCTAGCACCGCTGCTCGTAGGTTCCCTGAATTATCCCGAGTGTACTCCCACCCTCGGAGATCAAAACCCGCCGAATCCATCGCCGCTCTTGCATCCGCAATAAAACGAGACAATTCTGTCTCCGACTGTAAGCTGGCCACACAATTGTCTACATAAAGACTATTCTTCAACTGAATTATGTTTTCGCTCGAATACGTAGACTGGCCCCTTTCACTAGACTCGATAATTTTATTTAAGTGCATCGAAATTACTGCCCCCAATATAAAAGGGCTACAGGAAACCCCGAATACGACGCGGCAATGTCTGAACTCGATGGTCTTCCCTTCTTCGTCTAGCCACAAGAATCGCAGGAAATCCCGATCTTTCGCGTCGATGCTTATTTGCAAGAAAGCCTTTTTAATGTCGGAAATAACCCCTACGTTACCTTTTCTAAAACGTAATAAAATCGACGCGACGAGCTCGATGAGATTAGGTCCCTTTTCTAGACATTCGTTCAAAGACGGAGAAGATCTATCCTTTGCCGATGCATCGAACACGGGTCGAATCCTCGTTGTGCTGCCCTCCTTTATGACATGGCGATGCGGCAGATAGTGTCCCCAATTCTTTATTTCTCCATTCGGCACATATTCAATTATGCCTTCGGAAAGCCATTCCCGGAATACAGCATCGTAGGCCTCGTACAAATTATCTGCCTCTAATTTCCGCACGGTAGACTGGAGTCGACGTATTGCTGGTGTTTTATTGTCACTTAGGGCCGGGTGGTTTTCCCGCCACGGTAATTTCGCTTCGTACCGACCTTCCTCGTTCATGACCACTGTTTTTAAGAAGGCCTCTGACACTTCCCTCTCGCGGGCTGCTTGGGTCTTGCCCTCGATCGGGTCCTTGATACCCAACACATCCAATGCCCATAAATCCGATACCTTTTCGCCACTCGCGAACAAGCTTGTAGCGATGAGCGTAGCATCTGTCCGTGGCTCTACCCCTGAAGCGGCACCCATCACCGTCCACCCCAGATATGTCTCTACAGCCACTAATCCGCACTTTAACTTGTGTCGTTTTCCCGTCAATAACTTCCCTGCGATATCAGCCCCGATAAGAATTGATACATTCTCATCGCTAGCATTCATGTCCGTGAGTGTTATATCGAGAGCTCTCAGCTCTTTGCCCCACACGCCCGGTTTTATTGAAGGAACGTCCTCGCTGATCACTGCTTGATCGAGAACGTTAAAATTGCAACGAAAATGTCCATCTAGGCTGCACAGACGAATTTTGAATTTCTTATGCTTAATCGTATCCGATTTTTGTCCACCAAAAAGCGAGTGCGTCATTAACTGTTCCGCGATCGGCTCGTAGCCTACGCGTGCCGCAGCATCCTTCGTCACGTATGACTTCTGTGACCCTGTATCTATTATCACGCGCACAACCGATTCTTTCTCGCCATTGAACATTTTGACGCGTAGCGTTTGCAAAAACACTTGGGGGTCACTGCACAGACTGGCTAATGCGCATTCGTTTCTCGGTTCTTCGGCTGGTGCACTGCTCTTTACTGCTAATTCCGGACACATCACCAATTCGTGTCGTTTATTGCACCACGCACACTTTACGTTCACACGACACTTTCGAAAACTGTGACCGAAATTCAAGCAATTGAAGCATACGTTCTTTCTTTTAACAATCTCTTGTTTCTCATCGTGCGTCAACTTTTTTGCTTGGTCGCATTTAGCACTCTCGTGCTCATTTTTGTCGCAAAAAATACATACTTTATCCGCTCCCTTTGCTGCCAACAGTCCTGTGGCACTTGGGACGTCTCGAGGGGCGCGCGGTTTATCCTTTCGCGTTTTCTCCACGTCGTTCGTCGAAATGAGGTTAAATCCTTTGACTGCCATAGAAATGCGAAGCTCATTTTGGACTTCGTTTTCCAAAAATCTAACCAATTGATTCAGTCGACTCTGTGACTGTGATGTTGTGCCATCCTCGTTTGTTTGTACGCCGTCTTTGGCGCTTCGCTGCCAGGCTCGTAGTAAATCTTCCGGTAATGAAGATTCAACGAGAGGAACTAATATCGCTGAGTCCTTGTCGGTGGTGACACCCAGGCTCTCCAACGATCTCAAATGCGACTCTATCTGGTCGTATAAGCTTGAGAGCCCGCTGGCTTTCGCGGGTTTCAAGGTATTTTGCATCACTAGTTGCAGAAATTCCCGAATATAGACTTCGATCTGCAAGTCTTTACGCCCGAAGCGATTCTTCAGGCTTGTTATTGCCTTGTCGTAATTTTCCGCCGTCGGTGGAAAACTTTTCACTAATTCTTCGGCGCGAGAGCGTGGGACCATTGCTTGGAGGAGATACTGAAATTTATCTTCCTTTGTAATGCCCTGATCCTCATCTATTTTTTTGAACGGGCTCCAAAATTGCAACCACTCACGCACTTCGCCACCAAATTTTACAAATTGGATTTTTGGTAATCGATGCGACAGGCACCTGTCGGAGCTGTTTCCCGCGGCTGTACCATTTTGCTGTGCGCTGCTCCTCGGCTGCTCGGACAGACTCTCGTAGGCGATGCTTGCAGCGAAAAATTTCTCGACATACTCGTCGGCTGCTGCATATTCTACTTGAATCGCGTCATCGTTGATCGCCGGATCCTCACACATACATTCGATGATTCTATTAGAAGACTCGCTTAATTCTTCCATTTTCTTCTCCAAGATTCTCCATTTCACGGTAATGGAGTTCTTGTCATCACGAGAGCTAATAGCTTGATCGAACACGCTCAGTGCTCTCGTGAACGCAGAGCGACGCGCTGTTCGTTTTTTCTTGAGTATATCCATTGTGTACACTTATTTGAATAACTACAACTATTCCCGGGTCCTGTCACGGTCGCCAAAATGTCACTTCAGAGGTAGGAACGGGGAATTAAACTTTACACATTGTATTTAAAGAGGTAGTTATTATATATTTTCAATGGATCATGGAGAAAAAACTGACAAAACGACTTGCTTCACCCTTCGGTGTCGCTCCGTAGAATACATAAAATTCATTACAATATGCCGTCCTTAAATACTATTGTTCGGGTACATACAGCTACACCGATGCCCAAGTAGCACCCCCTTCCTCGACCCTTTTCTCGGCTACATAGCAAGTTTTATTATGGGCCCGAGAAGGGTCACTCTATTCTGTCGTCCTCGTACATAAACGGCACCTAAACCCGTACACTCACACCCATACTCGCTCTTACACAGACAGCAAACGTGACAATTGAAAACACGTTTTTTCTTGTATTCAAATCCTCATCGGGCGAATAATTTTTTCTGAGGGAAAACAAATCCATGATTCTCCTTAACTCGAGTCCTCAAGTTTCTTCGCAAATTTCAGCGAAAGGAGTGAGGGTAAGTTGATTGAACAAATCTATATATATACAATAAATCTATATACATTAAATCTATATTGTAACGTTTCGAGATTTTACGTGTTAAATATCGAGAGTTTTGAATGTTTTATTTCGAGCTGAGAGCTGGATTCGTGTTCTGGACTCGAGTAATCAAAAAGAGATAGCCAAGGAATTAATTCTTTAACTGTAATTTGGGAAATTCAATCAATTGATGTGTTACTTCTTGTTGTTTCTTTTGTTTGCCTCAGAATATGTTCACTCTTAGGGTATGGTGGCCGGAACTAGTTCATCATCGGCATTGTGACTCTATTGTTGATCGTTTTTATTAACAAAAGAGTTATATGGACTTTGCCGGTCCAGACGGCTAATTAATAAAAAAAAGGAGGTTAATTTAGGAGGACACGTTTATTATGATTCTACAGTTGAGATCTATGATTACTGGTCCTTGGTAATCTAGAAATTGAAGTGTGAAATTTGTTTTTTTTTACCGAAGCTAAGTTGAAAAAATGGTTTTATTCAAGGTTTTGGTGTTTAGTGGCTAATGCCGAGATCTAGGTTTTTCTATAAGAAAACCTATACTCTAGGCGACTTATCCTATGTTATGTCGTACTTTCTCTAGCTCGCGTTGGATGCTGTGCCAATACGAATTCGAGATCGCGCGACGGTAGTGAGCCGGGCCTGCTCAGGAGCACGAAACAAACAGAGCGGATCTTCCTGTAAAAAGAACGGTTCGATGGCTTGAGTGGTACCTAGTGGATATCTGTGGCTAATTGCTCGACGTGGGTTGAGCCGTTAGTACAGTTATTAGCAAGGGAATTTTACTATGCGCTCGATGCAATACGAGTACTCTAGTAAAATATGCTAACAGGATGGAAACTTTGGCTATGCGCTCGACGCAGTGCGAGTACTATAGCTAAGTATGCTACTAGGTAGGAACTTACTCAGGCAATCGTGCAATATGATCACTTCGCAAGCGAAGGGTTTTTATAGGAAGGTCCTAATGCTAGCGTCAGACGCGATGCTGATACTAGCGCTTATAGGTAGAGGTGTTCGGGAGCGAACGGTAGGAAAAGGAATGGTTCTATGGTGATCGTCCGTCGTTTGCTCGGCCTTTTATACCCGTCGCGGCTGTGGTGTCTCGCGTGGGGCCGTGAGTCATCAGCGAATCTTGTTTGCTCATGCGCAGGATTATTATTGTTATTCGTCCACTACTGTATGTGTCTTGGTCAGGTACTATGCGTCACGTTCTGATCTCTATCGATCGTGATCTAGCGAGCGTTGGTAAGTCAGAGTACGCGGGAGTTACCCTCAGTAGATACGTCGCTGTGTGGGTAATGCGCTCAGTTTATTACGAGGAAAAAGAGGGGGGGTTTGGTTCCGTTACAATATACAAAAACAGTCGTAGCACACACACATACAC